>CP129447.1:59422500-60022500 GCA_030445155.1 Quercus variabilis | reverse complement strand
ATAAAAGGTATTTGACAAATCTAAAATAAAATGAATATTTGTTTATTATACAAGTTAAAAGGGTTGTGTTAAATGGGTCATTTTAGGTTGACACAAATAAATTGGCATGTCAATCGTGTCTATTGCGAGTCATGCGGGTTAACCCTCTTATGACCCGTTTCTTATCATGTTACTTTCGAGTTAACCCGTTTATGACCCGTTTCTTATCATGTTACTTTCGAGTTAACCCGTTTATGACCCAAACCTACTAAGACCTAACCTTAACCCGCAAAAATCCATGTCGGGTTCATGTCGTATTCACAGGTTGGGTCCAACATTGATACCCCTAGGGTGATACCATGTTTATTAGTCTATATAAATGGGGAAAAAAAATGCTACTCTCTAATAAAACATACTTTTAAAAACAATTATTGAATGATATTTTTATTTACCAAAATGATGTTTGTATTTTTTTTAGCAGGCATAAAACTTGCTTGCCTATATCAATCACAATATCATGCAATTTTCAAATTTGTAAACACATATAGTATGATCAAATTATTACACCACTCTTATTTTGTTGCTTGATTTTCAAATTCTTTAACCGTATCTAGCACCACATCTCACCTCTTTTTCCCTCTTAAAACCTATAGCTCATGTCCTATAAATATGAGCAATGGCCACTACTCACACACAAAAGCAAAATCACCTCTTTTTCCCTCTTAAAACCTATAGCTCATGTCCTATAAATATGAGCAGTGGCGACTACTCACACACAAAAGCAAAATCCATAGCCAAACAACTCAAGAAAATGGTGCCTAAGAGTGTGGGAATGTTGAAAAGGAACATTCATTAGATTTTTAATGAAATTAATAAGTTGATAGCTGATGCACCCCATGCAGTTGAAGATGAAGATGAAGTAGTACTTGTAGTGTTTCGAGCTCGTGTTGGTAAGTTTTATAGTTTTCTTCTTTTCTCGTTTTTTATTTATTGAATTGTTTTTCTTTTTAAATTTTTAGCTCAATGTCCACTGGGAGACAATACTGAGCAGATGGAGCAATATCTTCAGGAAATTCGTGAAACAATTGGTAAGTTTCTTTAACATTTTTTTATTTAATTTTTTTTTTATCAGTTGTTACAAGTAGTTCATTTAATTATAGTAGTTAATTTATTTTATAATCTTTTTTATCTCCATTCTCCAATTGTTAGAATGGAGATAAAAAAAAGATTATAAAATAAATTAACTACTATAATTAAATGAACTACTTGTAACAACTGATAAAAAAAGAAATTAAATAAAAAATTGTTAAAGAAACTTACCAATTGTTTCAGGAATTTTCTGGAGATATTGCTCCATCTGCTCAGTATTGTCTCCTAGTGGACATTGAGCTAAAAATTTAAAAAGAAAAACAATTCAGTATATAAAAAAGTAGAAAAGAAGAAAACTATAGAACTTACCAACAAGAACTCGAAGCGCTATAGATATTGCTTTATCTTCTTCTTCAACTGCATGGGTGCATCAACTATCAACTTATTGATTTCATTAAAAATCCAATGAATGTTCCTTTTCAACATCCCACACTCTTAGGCACCATTTTTTTTGAGTTGTTTGGCTATGGATTTTGCTTTTGTGTGTGGGTAGTGGCCACTGCTCATATTTATAGGACATGAGCTATAGGTTTTAAGCGAGAAAAAGAGGTAAGGTGTGGTGCCAGGTACGATTAAAGAATTTGAAAATCAAGCATTTGTGTTTGGTAATTTGTCAAATAAAAAGAATTTTAATCTAAAATAAAAATTATAAATTGAAGTAAAAGCTTAATTATTGAACACAAGTAAATTTACCAAATAATAATTTATTGAGAGAGAAGTGATTCATTAAAATGGAAAATCATGTAAAAGTAACTTAAATATAATATGAATTCAACTAAAAACACTAATGGTAGGTTAATAAAGTTTATCCTAGAAACAAAAACATGTGTTATGGTTTTACTAGAATATAATGAGGGTTTGTTTGATTTAAAGTGGGTTGATAGATGTGTCATTATTAGAGAAGTTTGTTACATACTTAGCATATAAACCATTCCTGCAAAACAAAACAATTCAATTCAGTAGATTTTTTTTTTTAAAAAAAAATTATTCTTATAATTAACAATATTGTAGATTGAGGTACGTGCATTATAACATGTTAGTTATTTTTTACTTTAATACAATATATGCCTTTGATTTTCTGGTATTTCATTTTTAACGTAATCTTTATACCCATGTAGGAGAGAGGGGACCTCTAAATGCTCTTTTAGTCATATATGTGTTTAATTGGTCATGAAGATTAGATGATGGCTTGATAGAATTCTCGTGTGTGGAGAATTCTTCAATGGCATGGTTTGGTGGTCTCAATCAAAGATTAACTCCAATTGAGGAGTGCATTTGTTCCGTGAGTTTTTGTCAAGAGTAGCTAAGTAATAAAAGAAACATTAAAGAAAGATCGCATTCGTAATTTTATTGACCCTCAAAGTTATTAGTATTGGTATGTACTAGTACTAAATATATTAGATTGTAGCATAATATGACAAAACCAGTTCTTGTGTGTGTCTAGCACTCTAGCTTAGTGAGGCACTTAATACGCGTTTGGATTGCGTCTGCGTCTTGCATCTGTGTTTGGATGCACGGGACCCACAAACTTCTTTTTTCAGCAACTTTTTCATTAAAAATAGGTCTATGATACTATTTACACATTTAAAAATTATTTTGCTAGAGCATTTTCAATTTTCAACTAAATAAACAGTATTCAAACGGACCTTTAGAATTTGTTGCATACTAGCATCTGGAGCAAATGGGGCCCTTGTGCAGCTTGTGCTGAATCAATTTTCTTTGCTTTTTTTTTTTTTTTTAATTTAAAATTTCTTTCTTTCCATACTATAAGTTTTATTTTTCAATTAAATATTAAAATAATAGTTCAATGAATTAATTAATATATACATAGACCCTTCCACACTAAAAATTTATTATTATTACTATTATTATAGATAAAATTCTACTCTAATCTAATCTAAGTATATATGTGTGTAAAACTCTCTTTTTGAAACTTGAATTTTGGCCATTGGCCCATACATCCTCCAAATACTTATACTTGTAGAGCGACCATTTCGCCAAGAGTACACAGTGGTTAATTTTAATTGTTCAATTAAATGTTTGAATAATAATTAAATCCATTAATAATAGATACATAGACACTTTTATTAAAAATAATAATAAATAAAGAAACATACAAATATCAAATATGGTAATGTTGAATTGTTGGATTTGTGAACTTGTGGACCCTTGGACCAAATACCGATCTGAAACTTTTTTGTTCGGACCACGTTCTAAATAAGTTTTCAACACCTCACTTTTTAGAACTAGTAAGGTTTGTACGTGCAAGGCATGTGCTGCCTCCTGAGTGAGAAATTTTAAAATAGAAATTTTTTAAGTAGTATAAAATCATGTACTTAAATTTGGAATTATTATTTAACATATGACTATTTATTTACTATATTAATTTCTTATAACCTATATAGTATCTATTCACGAAAAAATTCTACTAAGATTAATAACAAATGTTGTCATCTTCTAACAATAAATAACTAAGTTTTGATAAGACACTGTCACAATATTTAAATTTTTGCAATAAATGATGACATATGCTAGAAGTGAAACTTTTCATCAAATTAAATACCTACAACCATTTGCAATGAATATTTTGTTATTCATACTTAATTTCTCCATTATCATCTTATTTTATGAGCTTAACTATGACATTTAGCTTACTTAGTTTTTAATGAACACCTCCTAAAGAAAGTAAGCAAATAAAAAAAAGAACAAGATAACAAAAGACAGATGTCATTGAAGTTTCTATTAAATAAAATTATAAATCAAGAAGATTTAATCCTCTATTATTGAAGTTTCTCCATTATCATCACAATTTTTCACTTTCTAAGTATGACTAACACATAAACTCAAAATACATGAGGATATTTTTTGGGACATTAAAATTTAGTGAGATATTTTAGATATTGCACAATGAAATATTCTAGGAACCATAAGATTTTGTTAGAGTTTAAATAAAAGAGTGATTGCGGAGACTATATGCTTGTCTACAAAATATAAATGAGGAAATTATTCAACTTTAAAGTTGAGGGGAGGGGCAGGGGGGAATGAAACTACCCCAAACATAGAGTAGAAAAATACTTTCTACCTTTCTTTTTTTGTTGATAAAACTATATATATATATATATATATATTTTTTTTTACTTTGAACAATGTGTTAAAAAAAAAAGTCAACCCAAGAAAACTGTTTGTAAAACTATAAAACTATGAATTTTGGTTAAAAAAATTAGCTAAACAAAAAAAAAAAAAAAAAAAAAAATTCAGGAATACAATAAATGTCACAATATTTTCTCAATACCTTTATTTTAGCTATTGGGGGGGGGGGGGGGGGGGGCTTATTATGATATTGCTTGGCATTCACCTAGGCATGCTTAGCCACCACCTAGGCCATCCTTGGATGACCTTGCATTCACCTCGGCATGCTTGGCATTCATCTCGGACGGTGTCCTAGGAGTCCCACATTGAAGGAAGACCCTCCCACTTGCTGCCTTATAAGCTTTGAAGCGAAGGAAGTAGTATACCATTAGTTTAGTTATTCGAGGTGAATGCCAAGCATGCCGAGGTGAATGCAAAGCATGCCGAGGTGAATGCAAGGCCATCCGAGGATGGCCTAGGTGGTTGCCAAGTATGCCTAGGTGAATTCCAAGCACGCCTAGCAGGCCTAAGATGAGTGAAGCACTCCTATGGTACCCACAGTTTTTAATTGGGACAAACACTTCAAACTATGCATTAAAAAAAACAACAAACAAAAAACCAATAAAAGAAAATTGTGTGTAAAATAGTGAATTTTGGCTCACCAAATTTGACTAAACCAAAAAAGAAGTCTAAGAACACAACAAAATGTTACAATATTTTCACAATACCTTTATTTTCAGCCATGGTAAGTTTCAGTCAAATATTTTATTATTTATTTTATAAAAATACTATCTCCATAATATTTTCATAACAAATTCTAGTTGGCAAGTTGTTACTAATTTTAAAATAAACCCACCACTAATATCACTTTTTTATCCATCAATAGTAACTTATCACCTATGATTTGTTGTGAAATTAATTTGAAAATGTTGTGGATTTAGCATTTTTTTTATAAGATTTATAAGAAACTAAGACCTCAACAATTGTAAAAATATTGTGATAACAACAATTGTTACAAAATTTTCGTAAAAACATTTATTTTCAGTCATAGTTAGTCACAATCTCATATTTTATTATTTTATTTCAGCCTAAAATCAGTTTCTTCATATTGGAGTGGAAGTATAGAACTGTGGAGGCTATTTGTCTCAAATTTCGATTGATTGAGTAACATCTTTTCATAACTTTTATTTATATATACTTGCTACCTCATTATTCGTATACATTATTTTTGTTAGTTTTCAAATTTTTAAAATGACTCATAGAAATAATCATATCATACTAAATGATCTAGATGAGCAAGGGCAACATTTTGAGTAAATGAAACCATCCCATTCGATAATAATACGTCATTGGATGCTGAAAAGATAATGTTGGACACAAAAATAATTGGTGAGAAAAAGAACAGCAAAATACCTATTTGAAGTTGCAAGCAAGCTGATGTGTAGTAAGATATAAATTATCATTTAGTAAAAATAACATACCTCATTTCAGCCTTCTTCAAATCTTTATAAGAAGGAAATTGTAGCTTATATGGCCTTGGAAATATTGCGATAGCTAATTTTGCACAATTATAATTAACTGTAATTTTTTGATAGAAAATATACAGAAATTGTACAATTATACATAAATCAATTATAGAAAGTTACAATCTGAGCATAGTAATGATTACTCTAATTACTATATTTTTAATCCATTAGAGTATATTATATTGCCACAAACTTTATCGCATCAATGGGCAACAAAAAATTTTGTTGCAATAGAGGTTTATTGCAACAAAATGAAACTTATTGCAACAAAAATTTTTGTTGCAATAAGGCAATTTTCTTGTAGTGTAGAGATAACAAAAAGTTAGAAAATAAATGAACTGCTATGAATGAACTACTGCAAGTTGTAACAAAATAAGAAATTAAATCAATCTCTCAAAACAAATCAAAACTTGGAGCATACCACTTAATTTTCATGGGTGGGAAAAGTTTGTGCACATTGATTATGAGGTTTGCATCAATGACATTTGTCATCTCCAAAAATTTTTGGTTTGGTTCTCTGGGATAAGAAGCTATTATAGCACACCATTTGAATTGAGAGACTAAAATTCGTATTTTGCATCTTCATGCATCCTCTCATTCATTTTTTTGGATGTTTGCTGGGCAACACCGGCTCATCCTTGCCAGAAACAAAATCTTAGTATCGTAATGATCAATGAATTGATTCAACAATGCTCTTTCATTTGCAAAACACACACACACCATCCCAAGGAGTAGTAACAACTGAAGAATTTTCCCCGTCATGTAGGGTGGGGCGATGATAGGGTAAGACAAAACCATGCTTTGGGGGGGGGGGGGGGGGCGAAGACCCCATCCATTTTACCCGCCCTGCCCCATTACCATCTCTACTTGGAAGTTGTTTGAATGCTTTCAAATAACTTTCCAAGGGTTGAGGGCCTTTTTGTAAGTTTTGAAAAGTTGGAGGGCTTTCTTGCAATTTTAGAAAGATTTGTGGCCAAAATGGAATTTTTGGGTCAAAATGCAATTTTAGGAAAAACCAGGGTCAAAACATGAATATGATAAATTTTTGAGTCAAAATGCGATTTTGGAGAAAATGTGGGATCAAAATATCAAAGCAAAAAGCACTCAGGGATAGCATGTGAAAGCATTATTATTGATGGTGCTAAAAAGCCATATTGCTATTTTTAGCACCACCAATTACAAAACTGATTGCATTGGTTGAGTTAAAACCAAAAATTTTGGCTTCTCAGCTACAGTGCACAGCCAAAGATGACTATGCACTATAGCTCAAAGGTATTAAAAAAAAATTGTTGCGTTCACGCTAGTCTGAATATTTTAATCTTTTCTTTTCTTTTTCTCCTTCTTTTTCATTTATGTCTGTTGCTGCTCTCTCCTCACTCTTCACTTCTCCACTCTTTGTGTCCTGCACTCAAATTTTTTTCTCTTCCTCCACCTCGCCTCATTCGCCGATCTTGCCTACCCAGCGCCGACCTCATCGATCTCTCTTCTCCCTTTCATTTTTTTTCTTTCTTCCTCCACTCAACCATTCTATATCTCTTCTCTCTGGAACATCTCTATCTAAACTCAATCACAATCAAAACACAAACTCAAATCACAATCTTAAAACTAATCAAATCAGAACGATAAAAAAAAGAAAAAAGAAAAAGAAAAGATAGCAAATTTGACTCATCTGAGCCACGTTAAGGGGAGGATTAGTGGTGGTGGAGAGGACATGGTGGAATTTATGAACGTTGATTTAAAAGGCTAACTCTCTCTAGCCTTTGTTATCCACCGATCTCTATGTGTGTGTGTGAAAGTGAGAGAGAAAGAGAGAAAGAAAGAGAGAGCTAAAGTAGAAAAACAAAAATGAAAACGAAAATGAAGATAGAGTGAAAAGGAAGTATACGGGTGTGGTGGAGAAAAAAAGAGGAAAAAAGAAAAGAAAGAAATGTGTATGGATTAAAACAAATAAAGAGATAAAGGGAAAAATCAAATAAAGAACAATAAGAAATTAAAATTAAGAAATGTTACCTCAATATTTTTACAATAAATCTTAAGTAGTAGGTTATTACTAGCTAATATTGGTGAGAAAAAAATATTTTTTTTTTCTGAGAAAGAGAAAAAAAATAATTTCAGTAATGTGTTCAAATTATTTACTATTATGTAGCGGTTGCAGTGGCGATGACGGCAATTGTGGTGGAAATGGTGGTGGAGGTTGCGATTGCAATGTCGGTGGTTGTGATTGTTGTTTATTGTAGTGAATATATTATTTTATTATAGTAAATATATTATTGTATTATGTTGTTTATATTATTTTATTATATTGAAAGCTAAAATAAAGCCACCAATGTTGGGTGTTTTGTAAAGTAAGAAGGTAAAATAGATAAAGTAGCTGTTTGTGGTGCCAAATTGCTAAATTTATGGCTTCACCAATGTGGATGCTCTTAATCATCAAAAGGTAAACACAAAGCTACAAGTATAAACATCAGACAAGTTTCCAAGCAATTATCTTAAACAAAGGCAAGCAAAAATGTGGATTTAAAGATGATTAAAAGACCTTGGAATTTGTTTAAGTTCTTTCAAACAACTTTCCAAGGGTTGAGGGGCCTCTTTGTAATTTTTGAAAAGTTGGTGGGCTTTCTTGCAATTTTAGAAAGATTTGAGGTCCAAAATAAAATTTTGAGAATTTTTGGGTCAATGCAATTTTGGAAAAAAATTCAGGGTCAAAAAATGAATATCAAAAAGTGTTTGGTCAAAATGAAATTTTGGAGAAAATTCGGGGTCAAAATATGAATGTAGGAAAATTTCGAGTTAAAATGCAAATATGACAAGTTTATGGACCAAAAGGAAAATATGACAAAGCATGATGGCATAATGCAAATATGAGAAAGTAAGGACTAAAATGCAAAAAAGGACAATATTATGGCATGCTAGTGGACCCTTTTTATTTAAAGTGTGTGGGTTTAAAGTTTATTTAAAAAGGAGAAGTTTAAATCTAAAGTATAAGGGCTAATGCTAAGCATTGAAAGGGATTGGGCTTTATTTTAAAAAGTGAAAGTGTTGTTATCAAAAAAAAAAAAGCGTAAATGCACTTTTAGTTCCTACATTTTGCATCTTTTCTATTTTGGTCTCTATATTTTTATTTCGCCACTTTTAGTCCCTAAATCAATTAACGCGTTCCATTTTGGTCTTTACCATTACTCACTTAACAGAAATTACTGATGTGGCAAACGGAGTGCACTGTGACACGTTAAATACTAACGTGGCCAATAAAATAATACTCCCTCCGTCTCACTTTTTTTGTCCTATTTGAAAAGTCAAAC
This sequence comes from Quercus variabilis, assembly GCA_030445155.1. Lineage (NCBI taxonomy): Eukaryota > Viridiplantae > Streptophyta > Magnoliopsida > Fagales > Fagaceae > Quercus > Quercus variabilis. Next base: position 60,013,415 of record CP129447.1, on the reverse strand, counting down.
TTTTTAAGAGAACATCATTTATTGTCTTGTCTACCTTTTAAAAATGTATAAGTTTCCAAAACTACCCTTAAAAAAATTTATCAAAAAATTGAATTAGTAAATTAATAGGGGGTATAATAAAAACATTAGTAAATTAATGACTTTTATTTTTAGAAACAGGACAATATTTTGGGATATCTCAAAATGGAATAAAGGACAAAAAAAGTGGGACGGAAGGAGTATTAAAATGCCATGTCAGCATAAAATAATGATTAAAAAAGACACAAAAGAATCCACATCAACTTTTGATTTTGAAAATTAATTTATCTATTTTAACAAAATCAAAAATGAAAAAAAAAAAAAAAACAAAATTAGAACCTAAAATACACATGAATTTAGATTTGGTCTCATCTTAAACATGAACAAGAAAGAACACAAAACCAAAATATTCAATCACATGCACACAAACCCAAAAAAAACTTCAACCCAAAACTTTCTTATCAAAAACCGGTTCCCCCAACCCTTGTAAAACATTCTCCAACCTTCCTCTCTCTTCCATGTTAGGATATATGTGATTCACTTATTAAGAACATATGTCATTCTTTTATATAATTGGCTAATCATGTTAGGATATATGTGGTTCACTTCTTTAGAAAGTTGCTTAGCCCATGTGCTCGACACCTGCTCGACAGCTCCTATCTGTTGAGGCTATGAAATTCAAAATTCTGATATAATTTTCTTGGAATCAGTAAATGTGTCTTTGGGCCTTCTTTTCTCCTAACCCTAGACAGTTGATCTTTATCGTGGATGAACTAAAGAACTTTGCAGCCAACAACCTTCTCTAGTTGGTGATTGAAGTCGCGTATTAAGATCCGTGCAATTGATTAGTCACGTACTTGGGAGCTGTGCATCAAAAGGAGAAATTGTCACTACAGAACAAGTCTAATTGGGTATTGGGGTAAGGGTTCAACTGTAGGTTGGTATAAGGTATTGAGATTCCTTTGCTTGTAACCATTTGTTGTGATAATAATGGAATTTCGGGAGTGATGACCTAAAAATCACTCGGTGGGGTTTTTACCGTGTAAGTTTTCCCCATTCATAAAAAAATTACTGTGTTAATTTATTTTCCGGTGCATATTTAGTTATTGGTGAGTTATTTGTGCTACCATGCATTTTGCATGTTAATTTGATTAATTAATAACTTGGTTAATTAATCAATTAATCTAAATCACAAAGGGTCAATATGCGTTTGGACTATCATTCCAAAACTCAAAGCTTCCTCTATCTCTTCCAAAAACGAAGATCTCTTTTTTCCAAAACACGTTCATGGCCAAAAGCCTTGAGCTCTACCTCCTTGCTCATCATCACCGCCACCACCATAACTGGTTGTGGTGCTTTTTTTTTCTTTCTCTAACTAGCCCATTCTCTTTATCTCTTGATTTTGCTCAAACCCAAACCCAAATGCCTCAAGCTCCTTGCTCAGATAGATGCTTTGCTCTCTCTCTCTCTCTCTCTCTCTCTCTCTCTCTCTCTCTCTCTCTCTCTCTCTATGCTCAAATCGATGTCTTTCTCTCTCGGTGGGTATCTCTGTCTTAGACCAGTGTCTTTCCCTCCCCGATTCCCTTTTCTACTCGCCCCTCCTTGTTTCCTCCCCTCTCCACAACCTTCCATAGTTTTGATCTAGGTATAGAGAGAGGCTAAGATCGGTGTGGTGGTAGTTGTGAAACAAAAATTGGTGGTGGTGGTCGATGGTTGTGAAGCAGTGGTCGGTTGGGTTTATTGGTGGGTCAAAGGGAGGGTTTGTTGCTGGAGTGGGTCGTGGGGTGGGTTTGTTGATCATTGATTACTAGGTTTGAGATGTTTTGGCGTTCTTGTTGGAGATCAGTTTGTGTTTGGTTGACAAGAAAGGGTAAGAAAATCCTAGAACATCTGAGTTTGTGTTCTTATGTTTAAGCTGGGTTTGTGTTCTTATTTTAATTTTAATTTTGCTTTGTGTTGGTATGGTTGAGCTGGGTTTGTGTTGGTATATGTGGATTGATTTTGTTTTGGATAATTTGGTTTATGTATATGTACATAAATGGATTGATTTTGTTTGCACAATATTCATTTATGATTTTTCTGGGTTTGATTTTCTTGTGTTCTTATGTTTGATTTTCTAGGTTTGTATGATTTTTTTTGGGTTTGTGCTCTTCTATCTTTTTGATGAAGACGATGGCAGATCTAAATGCATGTATTTTAGGTTCTAATTTTGTTTTTTTCATTTTTTATTTTGTTAAAATAGATAAATTAATTTTCAAAATCAAACGTCGATGTGGATGCTTATGTGTCTTTTTTAATCATTATTTTATGCTATGTGGCATTTTTAATATTATTTTATTGACCACGTTAGCATTTAATGTGCCAATAATGCACTCCGTTTGCCACATCAGCAATTTTTGTTAAGTGAGTAACGGTAATGACCAAAATGGAATGCGCTAATTGATTTAGGGACTAAAAGTGGTGAAATGAAAATGTAGGGACCAAAATGGAAAAGATGCAAAATGTAGGGATTAAAAATGCATTTACACCTAACAGTATTCAACAATGGAATAAATTTTAATTTTTTGTTATAGAGATAGTTTCAATCTATGGTGTTTTTTATCATCAAAGGATTTTTTTTTTTTAAATTTTATTTTAGAGATAGTTTCAATCTATAATATTTTTTATTATTAGAAGAATTGGAGTAAAAGAGGATAAAATTTTATTCGGCGATTAGAGACTTTACTAGTTGAGCTAACTGAAATTTGCTCAATAAAATAATCCTCTTTTATTTTTCTCATGTGTGATGTCACTGATGCTGATGTATTACTTACTGCCATTTGGTTCTTAACTAAGCCAGGGTCTTTATCAAAAGGATAAATAATAATAATAATAATAAATAAATAAATAAATAAATAAAGCTCAACTGTGGCAATTCAATTGCCACAACAATTGGAGGAGTAATAGTGCAACTTGAATTTCGGCAATTCAATTGCCACAATTGAGTTTTTTTTATTATCCATTTTTGACAAAATGCTAGAGATATAAACTTTTTTACAAAAACTTTTATAAACTGTTGATGCGATGAGTGATTATTGGTAAATTAAAAAAGTGATGTTATTGTTGGGCCCTAATGAAAACCAATAAGAAATTGGTCATAACAAAAGTTTGTAAAAATATGGTAAAATAGTTTGTGGCTGTAACATTACTTTTGCCTTAGTTAATTTTTTTTTTTTTTAATCCTCCCATCCCGGCAATTCAATTGCCACAATTTAGTTTTTTTTTTAATTTATTTTTTATTTTTGACAATATCATTGCCAAAATTTCTTTTTCTCTCTCTCACATCCGTCACATCATTTCTCTCTCCTCTCTCCTGCTTTTTCTTAGAATTTTGGCAACGGTGTTGCCGAAATTTGCTTCTTTCCTCATTTTCCCAAATATATTTGAGCAGTACTCATATCACAAATAAACTTCATTTTTTACAACATTCAGTCAAAAGACTCAATTTGCTCCACTCTAAGTAATTTGTACTCTTCGTTATTAAAAAAAAAAAAAAAATCAATTCCTCTTCGGCTTATAAGTTATTAGTCCTGTAGGTTTTTCTTTAAAAAAAAAAAAAAAGTCCTGTAGGCCCATGTCTGCCTAAGTTGGATTATCCATAGACCTACAGAACTTGGTTGGTATACAAAATCGATCTGTTAACTCAGGCCTGGGTTGATGAACCTTAGCCCATGCAATATTTTTTTTTTAGCTTATCAATTCAGTACTTTATTTTAATATCTTTTGGATAATATTTTAAATTTATTCTCCTTTTATTGTTGTTGTTGTTGTTTTTATGTATTGATATGATCATAAATTATGGATTTCTTTTATTAAAAAAAAAAAATTAAGTAATGCGTTAAACTAAACTAAAAATCAGAAGAAGTTCATACATTACTTATGTACTGATTTGGGCATAGACGCATAGTTCTAATAACCAAATAATCCGATAATGATGCTTCATAAACAAAATAAGGGTAGCAATCTTATTCCATTGTTCTACCACTTTGTTCTCTGCCTTTCTTTTTTAGGATGTTTACTGTTCCCAAACACGTGAACTGGATGTATCGTCCATGGTTTGTCCAAGAGTTCCCTGCAATCAAGACTTACATTAAAAAAAAAAAAAAAAAAAAAAAACTTGAACTCCCGACCCTTTTGATGTAAAAATGAAGGAACGGGTTAAAACAAAATTAGACCCTTTTACAAATAGCAAAGTCCATCCAACATGGATTAAGATCCTCTCCATTTGGTTTCAAAATGGAGAGATCTTTGATGGTGAAAATTTAGTATTTCACAAATTTTAAGTTGAATATGGTGTCATGTTGTTTAAAATAATTTATTATTTTATTTTTTGATGGAACGAGACTTTTTTTTTTTTTTTTTGGGTCTGAGATAGAATTTTAATCTAAGTGTATATATGTGCGTGAAACTCCACAAACCCTAATGTATCAAGGCTTCCCTTTCTCTTTCTCTTCCCCACGATAGTATTAACCTAGATTTCTCTCCCCCTGTTTGTACACCACTTCACTTTCCTTTCAAAATCTTGTAATGAATCATGTTATATGATTTAAAGCACCCATCTCTATTTGGTCCTGTAGGGACTCCATTTTTAGGAAGATTCCCCAACAATACATTTGTAGAAAGTGGGTTGAAGGTTTAGGCGCTCACAGACTCACAACAGAGCACAAACCACTTTTCTTTTATTGAAGGGTAACAAGCCCAATTTACAACTTAGGGTAGCTCCTCGGCTGATGGCCGAGGAGGTTTTCCCTCCTCAAACTGACATCGCCTAGGAGCCACTCTATGCCCTTCTCCTTCCCTCTACTCTTTGCTCACTTTTCTTATATATCTCCCTTCCTCCTATCCCCTTCTTCCTTCTGTTGATCATCTATTGGCCTCTCCTCTGACCCTCCGTTCTATCAGAGGTCTTATCCGTGCTCAAGTGGTTCACCCTGATCGATGTTGCCCTGTCAAGGGGTTACATCCCCATTAATGCGGCCAGGAGGGTTAGGTGAGCGCATTTAATGTAGAGATGACAGCTCGCCTAAGGCTTGCCCCTTCGCCATGCTCCTGTCGCCGACGCGTGGCGCTAGGCCTTCTCCTCCTCGGACATTCAAGGAGTCCCCCTCGGTGGTGAGGTACTCGTGTTCTTCCGAGGTCTCGGACGCTCGATGGTGGGCCCTCCTCGAATATGTTCCTCAGGGGTCGGTCCTCGCGCTTTCATCCTCGGACCCCTCATGTATCCTCGGCGTGGGCCCTTAGGCCTGGTTTGGAATAGGCCGAGGCTACCTGATTTTCTGGCCCCACAATAGCCCCTCAAAATCTTGCTGCATGCACCCTCAGGCGGGGAGGAGGATTTTGACATCCTCGGGCCTGCTCCGTATCCAGTCGAGCCTCATGCCCCTTGCCAGCACTGGGGTCTTTTCATCTGCCCAAGGCGCGTTGCTGACGTTTCGGAGCACACACCGTGCCTATCATTAAATTCAGGCGGCTCTGTGCTCCCCACGTCTAACGAGGCGTTACCAATCTGACGGTGGAGGTTTGTTTCACATTTATGGGCGAGAAAACCCGCAAGCTCTTCGATTTGGGGTATAAATACCCATACGAACCGCTTCTTCATGTTCCTTATTCGCAATCAAGAATTCTCGCGCGTCCTTCCTGAGTTCAGATACACTCACTTACATCTCCAGCACCAAAAAAGCCTGTCCGAGGAGCTTCTCCTCTTCCCAGTAAGTCGCTCTACCCCTCTCTGAGCTTTCTTCTCCTTTACTCCTTCTCCTTCACTTGTTCTTTCTTAGTTCCTTTAGGCGTCAACTGGAATGGGTAGGTTTAAGAAATATGTCCACACTGAGGAAGCGATGGAGAAATTCATCGCCGACTATAGAATTCTCGGCAATGTAGGTCTGAGATATAGTGAGGACGGGGATTGGCGCTTACATAGACAGGAGGGCGAAGTGGTAATTCCTATTGTCGCCTTCCTCGAAGGGGGGATGACGATCCCCATGGGGCCGGTGATGAGGGACTACCTCACGCACTTCTGGTTAGCCCCTACCCAGTGTGGGATAAACGTCTTTAGGATTTTGGGCTGTGTGGATGCCTTGAACGAGAAGATGGGGCTAAGGTTGACCCACCACAATGTGAACTAGTGCTACAACCTTCAGCTTCTTAAGGGCAAGTCTTATTACCTGAAGACGAGGGATGACAGGGTGTGGCTCATCTAGTGCCTCCCTGAGTCCAACAAGGGGCTGAACGAGGACTTCCTCATCGTGTCAGGGGAGTGGCACGATAGCCTTCACTGCCCAACAACGGAAGGGATACTAAGTGGGGCAGTAGGAGTAGGAGGGGTTTTAAATTCTTTTGCCCTTTTTTCTTCCATTTTTTCTTTTGCTAACATGATGGTGTTTTCCCCTTGCAGACCCGCACGCTTTTGAGGGCCACTTCCATTTGGTCAACCGGGAAGATTTGTAGAAGGCGCTGAGGGCGTCGGTTTATATAAACGAGGACGAAAATCAAGTTAGGGCCGCCCACATAATCTTGGGGTACAAACTTGTCCAGAAATCATTCCTAGTTCCAAAGCATGTCATCCGAGCCAACGATCCTCGGCTTCAGAGGATTACTGTAACCGAGGATGGATTTTTGTTCCCCGAGGAGCCCTCCGATCAAGAAGCTGTCACGCTAGCCGTCCCCTCTTCTTCCCAAGTATTCGTCGAGGCTGCCAAGGAGGATCCAGAGAGGGAAGAGGACGCGTTTGACGCTTTCGCTCAACTTGATCAGTCCGAGGACCCTCCCGGGGACTTGGGTGATCCTAGTTTGACCGAAACAGACCTCCTTACTTCAGAAGTCCCTCATCCACCAACAATGGGTTACAAGAGGAAGCCCACCACCAACTTGTTAGACCTAATTGAGGGCCAGCCGGGGAAGTCCCAACAGAAGCTTCCCCCTCCTCCTCCGAAGACTAGGTCGACTTCCGCTCAGTAGAAGCTCCCTCCTCCTCCTTGCCAGACGAGCCTGCCCCCTGGGTCCATGCCTGCCGACCCCAAGAAGAAGAGGGATAAGGGCAAAAGGCCTATGGAGGATAAGACAGTGTCCTCGCAAGAGGAGGACAATACTCTGCGGCCGTCCAAGCAACTTAAAATAGGCGACAAGAGTCAGGATAGGCAGGTCGTCAACACCACCTTGTCCGAGGCTCAGGCCTAGCTCCTAGCTCCGATGCTCCATAGGGAGCCCTTGAGGGATAACGCCTCCTTCAGGGACTTCAATGAGGGCGAAGGTGCGCATGTGGCTGATGTGTTGGAGAGGAGCCTGCTGCTCCCAGCGGACATGGTCGAGCTTAACTCTTTGAGGAGCGAGCAGGTCTTCCTCAGCCTTAAGCAATATATAGGGGTGGTAAGGGCTATAATTTCGACTCCCTTCCCATTCTTTTTCTTTTCCCCCTTTTTCTTTTGTTGGGCTTATAGTGCATTGGTTATTCTGGCAGGCTGTTCAGGCCATTTATAGGTTGGAGGGGGAGGCGAACGACCAGAGGAAGGCCCTCAACCAGGAGCGTGATTGGCGCTTTCAGGCTACTCGGGCTCTGAAGAACTCCGAGGCTAACCTCGCCAAGGCCCGAAAGGACTTGAAGGCGGTGACCAGGGCTCGGGACAGTGCAGTGTCTGGTCTTGAGGGCACCCAGAACTAGGCCAAGGAGCAGACAAAGCGTCTGGGCGAGGCGGAAGAGCAGCTGCAGATCGCGAGGGATCTGATCGCAAATCTGCAGGCTAAGGTGACAGCAGCCGAGGGGGCCTAGAGGGAGGCAGAATGAGCCAGAGACTAGGCGCAGCGGGCTAAGGCCGAGGTAGATTTTGGCAGGGAGATGGCCCTGACTGCTAAGGAGGAGGCTGAGACCGTAGCCTATGCTGATGGGGTGGCTGCGGTAGAGGCCTTCTATAAAGCTCAAGTTTTGGGGGTATGTAGGCGATACTGCTCCCAGGTTTGGGCTGAGGCCCTCAAACAAGCTGGGGTAGAGGTCACGTCCGACCTGTGGAAGGCAGAGAGCGTGTACTACCCCCCTGCTATCCGCGAGGCCGCCTCTGATGGCACCCAGGCTGGGGAGATTGCTGAGGAGGTGGAGGCTGCTGAACTAAGGGAGCATCCGAACGAGGAGGTGCCCCAAGAGATAGTGGAGATCCCTTCTGATGCTCAAATCCCCACTACCGAGGAAGCAGCCGTTCTCGCCGTACCCTTGCAGGCCGTCCCCTCAGGCCAGGGATTGGAGGAGTCAGGGGTTGCCCCTGTCCAACCTGAGCAAAAGGAGTAGATTCCCTGGCGTCTCGGCTCATCCTGTTTTCATGTCATTTTATTTTATTTTATTGCGCTTCTCCTCTATGTATTGTAGCTCTTGCCACGCAACCTTTATGGACTCATTATTGTAATGGGAGTTTAATCTCCCTTCTTATCTATTTTGGGTTGTTTATTTGTTTGCATGCTATCTGCTTCCTTTCTTTTCTTTTTATTTGCATGAGTTGTATCTTGTCCAATTATGCCAAAAACCATGATAATGGGGAAAGAATGTATGCGTAGGCAGTCCCCTTGTGTCCCAAGGGTCGGGTAGGATTTTGGTCCTTTCCTAACTTAGGGTATTTTGAAGTGGTTAGTTTCCCGGTAGGCTTGAGTCCGAGGACCATGCAATGCCTCGATTCTGTCTAACACTTCCATTCTTCTGTAAGTATCTAGTTTTCCCATAGGTTTGGGTCTGAGGACCATGCAATACCTTGGTTCTGTCTAGTACCCAGGTATAGCTGAGTGGTTGGTTTCCCCATAGGCTTGAGTTCGAGGACCATGCAATGCCTTGGTTCTGTCTAACACTTCCATTCTTCTGTAAGTATCTAGTTTCCCCATAGGTTTGAGTCCAAGGACCATGCAATACCTTGGTTTTGTCTAGTACCCAGGTATAGCTGAGTGGTTGGTTTCCCTATGGGCTTGAATCCGAGGACCATGCAATGCCTTGGTTCTGTCTAACACTTCCATTCTTCTGTAAGTATCTAGTTTCCCTATAGGTTTGAGTCCAAGGACCATGTAATACCTTGGTTCTGTCTAGTACCCAGGTATAGCTGAGTGGTTAGTTTCCCTATGGGCTTGAGTCCGAGGACCATGCAATGCCTTGGTTCTGTCTAACACTTCCATTCTTCTGTAAGTATCTAGTTTCCCCATAGGTTTGAGTCCGAGGACCATGCAATACCATGGTTCTGTCTAGTACCTAGATATAGCTGAGTGGTTAGTTTCCCCATAGGCTTGAGTCCGAGGACCATGCAATGTCTTGGTTCTGTCTAACACTTCCATTCTTCTGTAAGTATCTAGTTTCCCCATAGGTTTGAGTCCGAGGACCATGCAATACCTTGGTTCTGTCTAGTACCCAGGTATAGCTGAGTGGATAGTTTCCCCATAGGCTTGAGTCCGAGGACCATGCAATGCCTTGGTTTCGTCTAACACTTCCATTCTTCTGTAAGTATCTAGTTTCCCTATAGGTTTGAGTCCGAGGACCATGCAATACCTTGGTTCTGTCTAGTACCCAGGTATAGCTGAGTGGTTAGTTTCCCCATAGGCTTAAGTCCGAGGACCATGTAATGCCTTGGTTCTGTCTAACACTTTCATTCTGCTATAAGAAGGGGTTTGGCCTTGGACCGCTACACTGGGGATGGTTCCTCCTCGGGTCGGACGGTCAACCCTGCGGCACTTTAGGGCATGGATTGTTCGAACTCTGGTCTTACGTGTGGCATTGATCTCGCCTTCAATTCGAGTTCCCATCTTCCTCATTTACGAGGCGCCCCTCGGCCATTCGTGCTCCGCGCCTAACGTTTCAAAGCCCGAGATACGCCTTCATTAATATCCTCGTGAATTGCTACAAATCAAGCGGTCTACAGTCTCCTTGGGACTTAGCACCCTCGTGATTAGTACTGCCGATAATTCTCTTTTCGAACTTTGTGTGGATTAATTCCTACCAGTCTTCAACCTCTTTATATAAGGCTTTCTGGGGGAAACGTTTCTCCGCACTCCATGAACTTCCCAACACAACCAAAAACACGTACCTTCAGCTCCCTAAGCCCTTTCAATAACCCCGCCAGGATTGTTACCGGAGTTGGAAGATATGGGGCGGCTTTGGGCGGGTGTGAGGACATCCGGGCCAAGAGCCGTTGTGACCGCAGCCCCCACTAGGTTTCCGGCGCAGTAGAGTCTAGGCGTAACCCCGATTGTGCCCTGCGTGGTGGCCAGGAGGTATGTCCCTGTAGTACCGAACGTTCCTCCCCGAAGCGCACCCCCGCCGGAGGAGACGCGCAAGATCACGTCATGGCTAATGCCAGAGTGTCGCCGCCTCCAACGGCCAACGCTCGTGAGGATTGGAGAGAATCAAGGGAACATCATGAGGGAGGGCGTCCCGGTGCCCCTGCGTTGGCTCCTCTCTTTGTTCTAGCTCTGCCGCACCGGACAAGGAGTTGTTGGTGGCCTTAGAGCATACTGACCTCAGCCCCATTCCCTCTAGCTAGTTTTAGAACAGGCCCACCTGGGCCTCTGTTTGTAGAATTAGCTTGTAAAGATAGTTTTAAAACACGCCTACCTGAGCCTCTTTTTTGTATATTGTACCTTTCTGTTTAATAAAGTAATATGCAGTTCCTTTTCTTTTCTGTTGAATCTTCTATTTTGGACCTTTTACTTTTCTGCAATGTTTGTTTGTTTGTTCTTCCTTTTTTTTTTTGTTTGATGCGTCACCACCAGCCTTCCGTAGAATGACTACTTAGAACGATCGCCTGTTGCGCCTGCCAGCGCACTAATCCTTCCCACAGACGGCGCCAATTGTAGGGACTCCATTTTTAGGAAGATTCCCTAACAATACATTTGTAGAGAGTGGATCGAAGGTTTAGGCGCTCACAGACTCACAACGGAGCACAAACCACTTTTCTTTTATTAAAGGGTAACAAGCCTAATTTACAACTTAGGGTAGCTCCTCGGCCGATGGCCGAGGAGGTTTTCCCTCCTCAAACTGACATCGCCTAGGAGCCATTCTGTGCCCTTCTCCCTCCCTCTACTCTTTGCTCACTTTTCTTATATATCTCCCTTCCTCCTACCCCCTTCTTCCTTCTGTTGATCATCTATTGGCCTCTCCTCTGACCTTCTGTCCCATCAGAGGTCTTATCCGTACTCAAGTGGTTCACCCTGATCGATATTGCCCTGTCAAAGGGTTGCATCCTCATTAATGCGGCCAGGAGGGTTAGGTGAGTGCATTTAATGTAGAGGTGACAGCTCGCCTAAGGCTTGCCCCTTCGCCGTGCTCTTGTCGCCGACGCGTGGCGCTGGGCCCTCTCTTCCTCGGACATTCAAGGAGTCCCCCTCGGTGGTGAGGTACTCGTGTTCTTTCGAGATCTCGGACGCCCGAGGGTGGGCCCTTCTCGGATATGTTCCTCGAGGGTCGGTCCTTGCGCTTTCATCCTCGGACCCCTCATGTATCCTCAGCGTGGGCCCTTGGGCCTAGTTTGGAATAGGCCGAGGCTACCTGGTTTTCTGGCCCTACAGGTCCTATTCAGTACAATTTAGTTCTATTCAGTTGTATTCGATATGGTTCTATTTGGTTCACTTCAGTCCAATTTGGTCCAATTCAGTCCATTGTGTCCACTTTGGTCCTATTCGGTCCATTAAATCCACTTTAGTTAGTTATACTCAGTTCACTTTGGTCTAATTCAGTCCACTCTAGTCCTATTTGTTCTATTCGGTCTAATTTGGTCCTATTTAGTCCATTTTAGTCTTATTAGGTCCATTTCGGTCCATTGTTTCCAATTTGGTCCTCTTCGGTTCACTCTGGTCCTATTCTATCCATTCGGTCCACTTTGGTTTTATTCAGTCCACTTCGGTTCATTTTGTCTAGTTTGGTCCTATTCAGTCCACTCTGGTCCTATTCTATCCTATTTGGTCCACTTTCGTCCTAGTCGGTCCAATGTGGTCCATTCGTCCACTTTGGTTATATTTGGCCCCCTTTGGCCCATTCCGTCTTATTTAGTCCCCTTTGGCCTTAGTCGGTCTATTTCGGTCCACTCTATCTACTTTGGTTCTATTTGGTCCACTTCAGTTCATTATGTCAACTTAGGTCCTATTTCGTCCACTTTGGTTCTGTTCAGTCCATTTTGCTCCTATTTGGTCTATTTGGGCAACTTTGTTGCTTTCAATCCATTTTTGTGCACTTACATAGTGGGAAAAATATAGGTTTAGGTTGAGAGCACTTATTCTAAATTCAAATTTATAATATATATATATATATATATATAGGTCTCAAATTTGTAATATCTAAAATCTTAAGCATAATAGTTATTGTTATTACGCTTCTATTAAGTCACGTTAACATAGCATTTCGGCCTGCCTAAATTTGAGTAAAAATCTTTCTAAACATGAAGGTTATGAATATACAAATGAAATCTTTTGAGCAATTACTCATTTGTTTTAACGCTATTATTTTTAAATGAATTGCATGAAGTTGATTATATCTTCAAGCAAATATTTATTTACTTATATTAACTGTTCCGTGCAACACACAGGATAGTGACTGGCAACTAAAGTGAATTTGGGTTTGTTTAATTTTCAATGTTTTTGTTTTGATCCAAGAGAAAATAAAAGGTGATAATAATAAATTGGCATCTCCCAGCAAAGAGCATTCTAGCTGAGAGTGCCACCCCAATACTATTCTGCAATGGAATAAACTTAATGTCGGTATAAATCTTATTTTTCTCATATGTGTGTGTCGATTGACGCCGATTTATTACTATATTAACGATATAGATGCCTCATAAACAAAATGAGGGTAGTGATTCTTCTACTTTGTTCTCTGCCCTTCTTTGTTAGGACGTTTACTGTTCCATTAGTTTCTCAGAGCACGATGAAATGGATGTACCGTCCATTGTTTGTCCAAAAGTTCCATGCTATCAAGACTTACAAAAGAAACTTAATGCCCAAAATACTTGAACTCTCGGTCCTTTTGATGTAAAAACAGAGGGGTTCAAACAAAATTAGACATTTTTTGGGGTCATAAGTAAGAGGCTTTTACAAATAGTAAAATCCTTCCAATATGAATTAGGATCCTCTCCATTTGTTTTCTTAATCGAGAACTGTGACGGGCAAAAAGTATAACTAACGGATTAAACGGATTTTTAACATGCTACTTTCTGCTTACACAATTAATTTTTAGAGGTGGAATGCAAGGTCAACTTTTAAATACCCACTATAAGATAAATCACAATAGTCAGATCATTCTCTAGTGTGATATTAATGTATTCAATTAGAAAAAACCTTGAAATAGCTAAGTGTTCGTCCTCGGGTTTAGTTCGAGGAAGAGGTTACAAGTGGATAATTTCTCTCCTTTTTTCTTAAAATTCAAAAAAGAACTCATTTGATCCAGGTGCTTCTTGGCTTTATATAGTTAATCGAAATGCATCTGGACTCTACATTTGGAGGATTAGGATCAGACTTCCTTGATACTTGTCTCGTCAAGGTCTTGCTAGAAGGTTTTTACACTAAGATGTGAGCTGTGTGGGCATTGTTCATGGTCATTTCCCCATTAATGCGGCCAGTTAAGTGGTTACAGTGCATTTAATGCAAAAGGGATGACTGCTTTTTTTTTTTTTTTTTCAACGCTAAATTACCATTTTCCACCATCGGGCTACGCCATGCTCCCTTTAACTCTGACTCTTGACTTTCCGAGGTTAGATAAGTGTTCTCGATGCCTTCGCCGACTATGGCCATTCAACCTCTATATGAGTTAGGTGAGTACTTTCCAAGGACATCTTGCCAATATTTGCTGAATTTTACCTTCTCAAAAATACCCTTACCCCTTTTATCAACAGTCTTGGATCCTCGTTCCCCTAGAAGAACTATTTGATAATGAAATTTTAAATTGAATATGGTTTTATGTTATTTAATTATTTATTTATGGAATGAGACTTTAAATGCGAGTATTATGCACTATTTATGAAAAAGTAGATTTTTACCATAAAATTTTTATTTCAAAATAAATGAAGAGATCCTTTCCATTTCAACACATAGCCGTTAGTGTTGATCATAGCTTACACGTAAAATCCAATCTTTTCCAAACCATTTCTAAACCCAGCTTTGTTTCAAAAAAAAAAAAAAAACCAGCTTAAAAATTCCAAACCTTTATATTACTGTCAAAGTTCGAGAGGGGTGGAAAACCATTAAGCCCAGTCAATAGTCAACCTGACATGTACTTGTTTATTATGTAATTAATTAGTATCAATTAATAAAGCTTCTTGTTTCATTACCCAAAAAAAAAAAAAAAGAAAGGCAAACATAGAAGAAAGGAATTGGGGGAGCCAATAAAATTTGTTTTTCATAGTTTATTTATTTTATTGAATTATTAAAAGAGAAAAAAATTGGGGAAAAAAAAGAGAGGATTGAGTGATATTCGAACACATAATAACTCACAACTTTGTGCTACAATTCGCCACATGATAAGTTGACAGTGGTGAGGTGTTAAGTGTATTCGCACATGACCTACAGACACACTCCTACCACTCATAACTCATCGCATAATAAGTTGTGATACAAAATTGTATATTTTAGTGTTCCTACTTCCTAGCATTATTAAGAGAAATTGCGATTCTCTTTCTGAAAAAATTAAAGAAAATCATACGCCACGCCAAAACAGGGAAGTAGCTAACACGGCTCTTCCTCTTCAAACGTGTGTGGTTTGCAGCCCCTGCCCCACCTGGTTCAACCTCCTTAGCTTCAACACTTCAACTTCAACGGTCAACCATTTATTGCCCAAACTAAACTGTTGGCTAACTTGTCTTCCCTCTCTCTATTGGCCCCCACCTTCCCTCCAATCCCAGAGGAGATCCTTTCGAATCTTCTCTTCATCCAAATTCTCTGAACTGTTCCTTCTTCCTTTATTATATTATATTGCCCAACAGTTCAATCCAAACTAACCAGAAAAAGAAAAGAAAAAAAAAACAATTACACAAATTTTTTTAAAAGGAATGAGAGCTTTGAATTCACATTTGGTGCTGATTGATCTGCACACATCATGGCACTCAGCGAACCAAATCCCAACTTCGACTCTCACGTACCTCAAGAACTCCTCAAACTTCATCTCCGCTCTCTCTTCGTCATTTCGTCGAACACGTCGCGCGCGTATCGGAATCGCTTCGTCGTCGAGATCGGCGGCCCCGGAGATCCGTAGACCGTCCGATCGTTTCTTTCCCGGAAATGGGTCACCGTCGATTTCGCCGAATTCGGCCTCGACGTCGCGATTGTCGGAGCTCGAGCAGTTTCTCGAGTTGCTGCCTCTGAGGATGAGGGAGCTGTTTCAGCACGAGGAGATTGGGGAGCTTATTGAGGTTGTTATGGATTTGGGAAGGCAGCCTCTTGCGAGGTTTCCTTCGGGTGATTGGGTCATCTCGGAGCAACCTGTGAAGCATGAAGACTTAAAGCACGCGATATCTAAGGTGATCAATGTCATATGGTCATTTCCATTGTTGAATTGTTTTATTGCTATTGGAGAATGGAGTTCACTGGAATTCTTGCATGGCAATAAAACTGCTTCATTTGTAACGTGTTTCATTAAGTGCTTCTGCATTTTAGACTTTTAGACGTACTCCCGGTCCTTCCTCCTCACGTGAATAGTGGTCTTGAAATGGTGTGAGAAAATAAATTATGTATTTAGTTCAAGAATACGTAATAAGTTTTTTTTAAAGAGATGGTGACTTTGCTACTAATATTAATTAAAGGACAAAGTTTAACTACAAAATTAGTTTTAGTTTTAGGATACAACTTTACTTAATATCTTTTTAGTGAATGTAAATTTTGATAAATTCACAATTAGATTACATTTTCTTTTTATGTCTTCCTTGTAAAATTTTAAAAATATTAAAGATCAATAACTATATCATCAATAATTTTTTTTTTTAAATTACAAGTTTTTATAATTTAAAGTTATGCATAAAATATAAGCTTATAAATCATATAATAAATAATATCTGATTAACACAAAATTTGACATGTGTATTAAGAGTGTAAATAACATATAATTCAAGAGTTATATTCTTAAAATATATAGTAATATTTATTTTATTTAGTGAGTTTGTAGCCTTAAATTACAACTAATTATATAGCCAAACTTTTTCCATAATGCTATAGACACAAACTATTTCACAATATTTTTACAAACTGTTGCTGATGTGGTTTTAGTAATTTTCAAATAATTATTAGTAAATATAAATGTGATGTTAGTAGTGACCCTTATTAAAACTAATAAGACTTTGCCACATCAATAGTTGTAAAATAGTTTGTGACTATTGCATTACTCCTAATACCATACTTGGAGCACTTTTTATGTTATATTTATTATTTTTGGAGGGGAGAAACTTATGTTATATATGGATTTAGATCTTCTAGATTTTTTAGGGTACTTTAACAAATAGATGTCCTTAAATCTTAACAATTTTTTAATGATTTAATGGTCTAAATTTTGCTATATCAGTATTTTATTAACAATAATCTTATTTATTTTATTTGCAACATTATTTTATTATTTTAAGAATATTGTTAGTAGAATGTTGACATGACAGAATCTAAACTTTTAAATCATAAAAGAGTTGTTAAAATTTAAGGAAATCTATTGATAGAGTATTTTAAGAAATTTAGAAGATCTTAATCCCTACAACTTTTATGACATTACATTAATGTGATGTGTCAACTTTTAAAAACAAATCTAGAAAAGTGGTAATTAAAAAATTTTTTATTTATTTTATGGGTCCGGTTAACATGTGCTATTAAGACATTTGTTAATGGACCAGAAAAGTTTTTATACCACTTTCATGAAGAATATTAAAAAAAGTTATTAAATTTCTAAAAACATTTCTTAAACCAATAAGCACCTGTTAACTTTTTTCTTATTTTATTGATGTGACATTAATTATGTCCTTTGACATGTCAGATTATAGGTTTTTTTATATAATAAAATTGATAGTAATTTTGGCATTTTCCTTATGTGATTTGCTGTGCTGATTATTGATGAATAACTTCTTATAATAAAATATTATTTGGATTACATGAGTATGGTGTATTAGTTAGTTAGGATATTTGTAGAGAGGTGGATGTTTAGAGAGTTTAATGTAAAGTTACTTGATTCTATTAGGTTGGTGATTTTTCGGATGACAACCGTTCGGGTATTAATAATTCTTTACATCGTATAAGTGCTATTCGGAATCGGAAAATGCAAATCATTGGCCTCACTTGCCGGGTTGGTCGAGCTGTATCCGGAAGTGCCGGGATAATACGTGACTTGGTTGAGGGCGGAGGTTCCATCTTAATCATAGGGCCTCCTGGGGTCGGCAAGACAACCTTGATCAGGTACTTACATTTCTGATGTGTAAAATGAAGCTATTGAGTTAATGATCATTTTGGTAACCGTTTAAAGAATTGATTTTTAATGTCAAACTTTTTGTGTGCAATTTCGGTTGGTCCATTTTTCATCCTCACCAACAATGGACTCTATATCCTGTCCATGTTTATACCTGTTGTCAACTACAGTGCTTTTTTTTTTTTTTTTTTTTTTTTGGGTTTACATTTTGTTCTTTTTAATACTTTTGAAGAATAATTTCTCGCCATTGGCTTGCCATCATTGTGTTTCTTCATATCCTATTATAATTAGTTGGTGCATACTTTTTCATGATAATGATCTCTACTATTTAGTGTTCAAGTTCTTCCATTGTAAGAAGAACACAAAAAGGATGAATTCAAACTTTAATGAGCATTTGAAATTGACGCTTTATTCTATTATCAGGTTTCTTTTACTGTGGCTACAAGCATCAAGAATACACTTGTTTAATATCTGAAGGCACTTTGCTTGTGCAGAGAAACTGCTAGAATGTTGGCAGATGAACACAGGAAGCGTGTTGTTATTGTGGACACATCTAATGAGATTGGAGGTGACGGAGATGTTCCTCATGCAGGAATAGGTCGTGCAAGAAGGATGCAAGTTCCTAATGTTCATATGCAGCATAATGTAAGCTTTGAACTCAATCGTATGGTTTGTGTGTTTTCCAAATGGTATAGCTTTGACAAGTTCTCCTTTTCAGTGATGTTACTTTCCTGGTTGACTTCTATGCAGGTTATGATTGAAGCAGTTGAAAATCATATGCCTCAAACCATTATAATTGATGAAATTGGAAATGAGCTTGAAGCACTGGCAGCCAGTACTATTGCTCAAAGAGGAGTCCAACTAGTTGGAACTGCACATGGAATGACTATAGACAACATAATAAAAAACCCCTCTCTGCAGATCCTTGTTGGTGGCATAGAGGTGCAAAGTGATTCCTTTTGTTTTAATCTACATTCATTCATATGGATTTATAATTAGTAAGGTTAACCCGTCTGTTAATCTCATAAAGTGCAAGTTGATCCAGACTGTGGTATCATATCCGAATGGGAATCCATACAATTAGAAATTTCCTCCACAATTTACTTTGTGTGGGAATCTTACCAACTTTAAGCCTTGCTGAGTAAGGAATTTTGATTGATCAAAACTAGTTCTTCATCTAAACACAGAGTGTAACTCTTGGAGATGAGGAAGCGAGGAAGAGGAAAGTGCAGAAGACAATTCTTGAAAGGAAGGGGCCTCCAACATTTACATGTGCTGTTGAGATGATATCTAAAACTGAGTGTCGTGTTCATCACAGATTGGATGCCACAGTAGATGCCATCTTAGCAGGTATTGTGCTTTTTCTATGGAATATTTGAATTGATTCTTGTGTAATATAATGTTCACATACTTGTATGAGGGTTGAAGTTTTTGGGCCAACAGTAAATCTGAAGTTGAATTTTTTTTGGGTGATAGGAAAATCTCCTCTCTTCGAAATCCGTCACATGGATGCTGATGATAATGATTCTCTGAAGTTTACTCTGTTACCTGAAAAAGGCCATACAGAAGAATCAAATATGAATGATGGTAAAGATGTAAGTTCTGACATAGAGTCTGATGAGGAAGAAGTAGGTCATCCACCCAGTTGGTCTAAAAAACAGAGCACTAGTATATATGTGAAGAAGCGGAGCTCACCAGTGTGTGTCTATACTGACAAGGTAAATTCCTCAAGTTTACATCTGCATTCATTTTTCTCCTGGTTCTCCCACTATAAATTTCAGTCAATAATACATGGAGGAATATTGAATCTACATTCATTGAAGATGAGATTGTTGTAAAAATAATTCCCAATTTAGAAGTTATTGGTTTATTCCTTGTTTCAGAATCTGCCTATGCTTGGTAAAAATGTTTGATATCATTTGGGACTTGAGATGTCATAAAGCCATTTTGAAGCTGCATAATTTTTCATACTTAGAAAAACTATCTGAGCCAGAAGACTTGTTAAGAAAATTCTCATTTTATTTTTGGTTGGTATGGATGTCTTCAGATCCTTGATGCTGATCTTCTACAAGTAGCAACAGTAATGGGGCTTGAGGATGAAATAGATGTAACTGATGACATTGGAACCGCAGATGCAATTTTGGCGTCCAGTTCTGAAATGAAGCAGAACCCATGGATCCGGGGTATGGCAAAATTCCATCAGTTGCCTGTATTTGTTATCAAGGTAACTCTTTTGCTGTATCTATTTTGCAAATAAATTAGATTAAAGTTCCACCAAGCAGATAATTTAACATTTGTTGTTGCAGTCAAATACCATGGCACAAATGGTCAAGGCAGTTCGCATGATCTTTGAAATGGAATCATTTTCCTCAGTATCAAAGCAACCATTCAATAATTTGATTGACATTGAAATTGAAGATGATGCCCCAAAAAGAAAACCATCCCTAGAAGAGATTGATGCATTGGAGGTGCAAATCCTTTCTCATTGCATATTTTCCATTTCGGTTTCATCTGTTCAGAAACGTTTCAATTTAGCTGATCCTTTTAAAGTCTTAATGGAGTAACTGTTTGTTGGTCAAAATACATCATCTTAGAGTGAAGATGTATATATCCAATACATGAGATACACTCTTCACTTACACGGTCACTAAAAACAACAATTCCACTTTTAACTTTTTAAGTAATCTTTCCATGTGTAAATTGTGATTGCTTGCAAATGTTTAATTGTTAGTACTCTCTCATTCTTTTCTGACAGGAGGTTCGACATGCAATTGAGTATATTGTGATTCCTGGTGGAGAACCAGTGGAGCTTCTTCCTAGATGCTCTGAAATTATTGCCCGGCAGCTTGAGCTTGTGGAAAGCTATCAGTTGGCTGCTGAGAACTCAGGTACCGAGCTTAATCCAAGGCTGCAGATTCTCCCTCAAAGGTTAAGCAAGAAAAATTTACCCAAATCCTCTAAATCTCATTCAAGTTTTCGAAAAGAAGCAGATTCTACACCATTAACTCGCAGTGGCAGAGGTACAGGTGTTACTAGGTCTAGGCTGCCCCTTTTGCCCGAATAATATGACCATGTCTCCAATTGTAGCACATTCAATCATTGGTTGACTACTGTGTCATTTCACGTATACATGTAAATTATGTATCTCATACCATGTAATTATTTAACTCTCAAATATGTAATGCAATTTGTATTCATTTCCCAAATATGAAATGCGCTTTTTACCCTGCTTTGTGTCTTTCTTTCTTTCTCTTTTTGACCCAGTGAAATGGGTGATTCATAAGCATATCTTTCCTTTACCCTTTTTTCCAAGGAAGAGGAATAAATACTGCTCCACTTTATATATGTTAAAAAATAAGATGTAAAAGAGAAAAAAATGACAAAACAACATATAATTATCAGAATAAGACAAACTATTAAAATATATTAGCCTCATTACACGCGTTTCGTACGTGACTATTTTTTTTAGATTTTTTTTTTAGGAACATGTGGTAGTTTTGGTTGTATAGATGGGGTAGTGGGAAGTTTTATAGAACATGGGGTAGTTTTATAGACATGAGTAGAGTTTTTGTTTTTAATTTTTGTCAATTTATAGTTTTAACCTCATTTTTTATTTTAAGAATAAGTTAATTAAATTAGAGATATTTTTAGAAGTCAAAAAGACAATAACTAACTTTCTGAATCTTCATAATGTATAGAGGTAAAATTTTTCATAAAAATACATTTACAATGAATGGGACTATTTAAGCTGTATTAAAACAATATTAGATTTGGGTCACTTCCCCTAACAAAAAGAGGGGGAATGATTTTCCAGACTTTGGAACTGGATGATAGAAATTTTCGACTCAAACATGTTAGGCAGAGACTAGAATCTAGAATATGCAAAGCTAGGAAAATGTTATTTGATTATATAATCTTCAAAAGGAACCTTTAGATGTCATTAATCTAATCACCATCCAATGAACCGTATTTATACCCATAACCAACAAATAGATGGACACATTTATTATGGAAATCTAAACTTGAATACCGGTTAATTGCATTTCCACTTTAATTTCTTGCACCAGAGAAATAGAGTCGGCTCTAGTATTGCAAGTCCACAATCTTCAATCTGGTGATCAAATTTCCGCAATTTATTGGAATGTGACCTTTGAAGAAAAGAGATGACTACCAAATGTGCCTCACATAATTGTGTGCCCTTGACAACTTCTACTGCATTCGTGATAGTCTTTTTATTTTTTTTATAATCAAAGTGATACATTCTAAACGTATGTACTTTTTTAAATTCCGGCTTGTTGTATTGGGATAACTCTCCTAAAGGCAAGCAACATTACTTTT
This sequence comes from Quercus variabilis, assembly GCA_030445155.1. Classification (NCBI taxonomy): domain Eukaryota; kingdom Viridiplantae; phylum Streptophyta; class Magnoliopsida; order Fagales; family Fagaceae; genus Quercus; species Quercus variabilis. Next base: position 59,991,646 of record CP129447.1, on the reverse strand, counting down.
AACCATATATTAGAAAAAATAATGTTAAAGTATACCATTTTCATCCCATCTACATTTCTTCATAAAATGAATCTTATATCAGTATCCATACAGCTCTCTAAAAAAAACAAAAAACAAAAAACAAATACAGCATCCATAAAAATGAATCTTATAGCAGTACACATACAGCTCTCTAAAAGATATTAAATAAAAATTAAAAAAAAAAAAAAGAAAAAAGGAAAAGAAATGAATCTTACAACAGTATCCATAGATTCCATACGACTCTCTAAAATATAATTTTACAATGACCACAAAATTTCCAAAGCTGGACTTTTAAAAGGTCCACTTTAGAATCTCCCCCGATTTCTAATTAAAAGCAATTGGGCTTTACAAACATACCACTCCTCCTCTTCTCTCTCTCAATTTTCCGCCAAACTTTCCCAAAGATCCATCCCCCAACCATTTATCATCAACACCAAATGTCTGAAAAAGCAGCCCACAGCTGATTCAAATAAAAGTAAAAATAATAATCAATAATGAATCTGAAATATAATGGACTCAGAGCCAATCACTTGTACTAACAGAAGGTACGTTGCAGCACTGTCTTCCATCTTTGACATAGCTAAGTGGTCCAAATATTAAAAAATGTTTAAAATTTTCGAATTTCTTGTAAACTGACTACTTTGAAATCTCATCCCAAAAAAAAAAAAAACAAAAAAACCATGGTTTTAAAATACAAGAATGGTAAAAGAACCTGAAAAGGGATCAGTTCCTGGTTTTTACCAGACCGGTTTAGGGCCTAGTTCCCAGTTGAACCATCCAGTCTGGTTTAAACCTCAATTAATTTTGTACTAAAAAGTCCACCTAAACCATGCATCTCAATGGAAGATAATTCTGAACACCATCCAAACAAGAATCAAGATTGGTTTTTTCTAACATACTACCCAACCCAATGATCCCATTGGGTGGGTGGTTTCACCATACCCGTCGATCTGTAGTGGGTCAATATGCGACCAACCTGAACTGACCCACGAATACCCATTCAAGTCTATCAATTCAGTGTATATTCATGTCTTGGAGAGAGAGAGAGAGAGAGAGAGAGCAGCTTACTATTGTTTTAAATGAACTTAAACTGTTCAACCATTTATTCAATTTGGAAGCCTTCATTCCCTGCAAATCCAATACACAGTGTCCCTGTGAATCATTTGAAATTTAACATATTCAAACATCCGAGCTGTTTTATGCAGGACGAGGCAAAAAAAAAAAAAAACCAGAGATGCATGCACAAGTGCCCAAATGGGATATTTATCAATGGAATCATCATGTAATCAAGGTGACATGAGCAAGGAAGACTTAGATTTTAAGTTTATATCAGGTATCATCTTTTATAGAAAAGGTAACCATACCACTATGATGAAATTCTTCCAAATAAGATCCCACTGAAAATAATAGCACCAAACCACTTGTTGGAAACAAATCTGAAAACAAGCAAAAGACAATTCAATAAAAAAGATGAGCTGGTAGTGGTCAAAGATCAACAAAGAAGAAAGAGAACTTCTTAAAACAAACTAAATTGAGACTCATTATTAATTATTTTTATAAGTAAATTGTCTTAAAATAAAATTACGCACTTCCTATTGCAATCAGCACGTGATGATAGGTCAACCGTCCATATCTGCCAAGCTAATTGTCCAGATGCAGCTGCCAGAAATGCATAATATGGCCACCCTGCTCCACAAATTTTTCCCCAAAATAGAAAACACTATAAGCCCAGTACATTTAAGAGGAAATTGCAAATACAGAAAAATAGAAATACCAATCCCAAAATTAAATCCATTATAAGCCCAATTGTTAACACAGAGTTGCAGGTACAGAAAATAGAGCACTTACCAATCCCAGCATTATATCCACAGAGGGCAAGACTGCTGATGGATGCTATTCCAAACCCATTAATCCACTCCTTAGTCGAATCCCCAAATCTCAAAGCTGTAGATTTAACACCCACTTTCAAATCATCTTCTTTATCCTGAATGCATGTTAACAGCATTATTTATTAGCAAGTAAGGAGAATTGCTATTACTCAACCCAGCAGATCTTGGAAACCACAAACCCTTAAATTATAATTATTTCTGATCAAGAAAGACACAACAGATTAAGTTTCTTCTTACCAATAAACTATACCATAAGATAAAAAACAATGAATAAAAAATTTAGATTTAATAATTAAGTTGGTCCTCCAACTATTGGGTAAAGAGAAATTTGGTCCCTCAACTATTAATTCTTTGAATTTAGTCCCTCAACTTTCAGAATCAAGTCAATTTCATCCTTGGATCTCCTATCTGTTTAAATTTTAATGAAATAATAGTTGAAATTGATTCGAGTTCAAAATTTTTACACTTTCTATAATAAACTTTTAACTTGTGCTCCATTTTTCACGTTAACTATATTCATTAAAATTTTAAAGGATAATAAAATCAAGGATGAAATTGACTTAGTTTTGAAAGTTTGAGGATTAAATTGGCACAATTAATAGCTGAGAGACTAATTTGAAACAATCAATGGTTGAGGGATCAAATTGAACCTTACCCTATAGTTGGGAGGACCAAATTCGTTATTTAACCAAAAATTTATAATTCAAACAAGTTTTTTCAAAACTAAAAAAAAAGAATCTAGTTTTTTCAATGCCTTTCTCTTTTTAATGTTTAAAGGTTATATTACTAAAAGTATTATTAGCTGAGGATGTATCGTAGATACAACCAGAGCAACAAAAAAGGTGCATATGCATTAACCAAAAACTAACAATGGAACCCCCTTAAAACAATACATAAAAACTTTCTACTTCATAATAATAAAAAATATGGAAGTGCTGAATGCTAGATGAAATCAAAATAATAATGGCTCTTATGCAAATATGCAAACTAAAATAGTCCACTTTCTTCAGCCTTGATGAGATTAAGGGAACACCAAGATACCAATTTATCTGTCAAAGAAAAGAGCAAAACATAAAGTAAAATAAACTACAACTGACAAAAACCATGAGAAAAGACTTTATCCTAAGAAATCTTGTTCTAAATGGCTCCTACAAGTCAATACAGTTACATGGAGCAATTGGAGAGAATGAGGCAAAAGGAAATGAGATTACAACCTTGAAAAGATATATAATAGTACCTGATGTGCATATATCGTATCATACACAAGAGTCCAAAATACTCCAGAAATGTACAATGGGAGCACTATAGCTGGATCCAGACTTCCTTTAACCGCAGCCCAGCCTAACAGAGCACCCCAGTTAAAGGTCAAACCTAGATAGGCTTGAGGCTGCAGTGACAAAGTTGTACTTAATCAGAATATTAGTTAAACTTCATGAAATTGATCATCAAATGAAAGAAAGAAACAAAGTTATACTTGCATATGTTAGCAGAAACAGATATGTAAACATCATTACCCAAAATGTAAACCTCTTCATAAGAGGATAGGAGAATACTAGCAACAAGGATGAAGCCCCCAAAATGCGGCTGGTAGAAATAGATGAGCCACATTAATTTGATTAGATTTACAAAGAAAATTTGCAAAAGAAAAATGAGAACAAGAAGAAAATTCACAAATTACACAATAAAACTGTTGTCCCTTTGCAGCATTGTTTAACTAGGTTTCACAAAGACAGTAAAATAGTAGAATCAAGACCTTGAAAACAAACTTGAAATCATTCAGTTTATAAAGCTGATAAACTCATTGCTAGCTTCCACCCAAATCAATGGTCAGAGAAAATTATCATTGCAATGATTTTTATTTATTTCACAAAGTGCTTAAGCTTTAAAATTGCATCAATGCTCTCTTCCTTCACAAAATGCAACGAGAACACCCTTTTTCTGGAATTTGATAGTTCACCATTGAACACACTGTTGAGTGTGCATTCAACTATGTTCTGTTTTAGAATTCTTAGATTTATTGAATCTGAGATTGTAAATTTTTGGGAGTGGTTTGGTACACACGCAATATATTTGAACAATCTCCTCTTTTGAATAAATTTATAACTTACCAAAACAAAGTATAATTCTAGTAGTGCAAACCTATCTCCCATATGGTGGTGAACACTAATGGCTCACATGGTCAGAAAACTACATTAGATTGTTGAAATAGAAATTTAATGTCGTAGATCAAATTGTATTTACGTACATTATCAAAACAAAAAAGAAAGTATTTACATGCAAGCAAGCTAAAAGTTTGCAAGGCGGGTTGTACATGCTTAGTAAACCAAGTTAAATCTTGTTCTAACTTTTGAATTTGACTTGCCTAACCATGCTATCAATTGTCGCTCTACAGAAATAAGTCTAAAAGGTTAAAATATAAATTCATTTTTAGGAACATTTGTTGAAATGAAGCAACAAATCCCACTGATTGTTTTTGTGGGATCCTGCTCAAATGATGACTTGATAGCTCTCAATTCAGAAAACAAAATAGTCACAAATGTTGCAAAAGTTGGTGATTCATCAGAGTAACTCAAGTAAGGCAGATTAAAACAACACTAACCTATAATCATTCAATTGAAGGAGAATCCCAAGACCCAAAAGCAACTGAAACCCAAGAAAACAAAGCCCTTGAAATGGTGACAAAAGACCACTTGCAACTGGTCGCAACTTTGTACGTTCCACCTGCATTACAGAGAGTTCTTTTATAAAAATGCTCTAGTTGAAGGAAGAATGATCTATCAAGATTCAGATCAAAATATCCTTAGGTTTCATTTTGTTATCAATCATATAAAGATAAAGAACAGTTGTATGGATGGGAGAGTCTGATGCTGCAATTTAACTTTAAAACTAAATGAAATTAACAAGGACTAGAGAACTATAAAATAAACGGAAAATTTAACAAATGCTCTAGGTGCATTGATTAAGGAAATAAATTTAGAAACTTTTAATGGGAAAAGAAAAAAGTAATTGATTTTTTTTAATTTTTAATAACTTTTTATGTTTCCCATAAAAGTTTCAAAATTCTCCTAAAATGGTCTATTAACAAATTTCCTTAGGACACCCATTAACTGGACCCTAAAATAAAATGTCAAAACCTAATATTTTTCTAAAATCCAATCATGTGGTTTGAATTTTCAAGGCACTGAATCACGTGCACAAAAAAATAAATAAGTAATTAAAGAGCACAAGTTCTACAAGTACTCCAATGTTAAATAGATCTCGAGTACTTCGACTAGGTAAGTATTAAAAAATTTTAAGGTAGGTCATTGATGTTAAAACCATTGATAACATAGTCAAAGGCATCCTAAAGATCTAGTTATCCTAGAGAAAATATTTGTTGATTCACGAAATTGAGTGCTATGGCATACCATATACATCAAGTAGCATCAATGGTACATGAACATAGGCCAACTACTGACTATAGAATGCATACAAATTAAAATTATAAATTAATTAGGAAAACGAAGATCGAGTTCAACAGATCATTTAAACTCACTCTCATGCCAAGAACCCATTGATACCATCTGGAAGCCATCCAGTGGTGAAAGAATTCACTCTATCTCATGCCAAGAAACCCTCTTCCAGTTGTGTTGTTTTGGATGACTGGAATTTTTATTCCCCAAAAGGCTAAATTTAATTCTAATTAGTGCTTTCATATAATAAAAGTGTGCCTATGTATTTCGGTCATTTCGCTAGCTATCTAGCCCTGATGATTTTTTTGATCTCTATTGCTCTCTCTTTGGTCTATATGTTATGTGGGTTTTCTCTACATTACTTGTACATGTGCTTCCAAAATGACAATACTTAAAGCTCAAGCTCAGAACCAACCACCACAAACATAAAATGAAAAAAATTGCATCATATGATACTACCTTTGTATCAATGTCGCGATCGATGAGGTCATTTACGGTACATCCAGCACCCCGGAGAAGCAAAGATCCACAACCAAACAGCAACATCATCTTAAAATCAGGCAAATGTCCTGGAATTGCCGCCAAGCTAATCGACCTGAACCGAACCAATTACACATGAAACGAATGCATATTTATCCAATTCATTGAATTGAAAGCAATCAAGCATTTTTTTTTTTTTTTTTTTGGTTACTTACCACATACAAGGCCAAGCAAGGAGCCAAGTCCCAATGGGCTTATCGAGGCGAGCGAGACGAGCATAAGGTTGAACATGTTTCGGCAAATACAAGTCAATCCAAGAAGTAGACACCACCGCCTTGGATCGATCACCATCATCATCATCATCATTGTTCTTTTCCTCGACGCTGCTTGTTGAAATGTGGGCAAAGGATCGATAATCGCAACCGAATTTGAAAATTTCAGAGGTGGGAGTGAAGGTGTTGGAATAATTAGGGTTAGGGATTGGGATTTGGTAAAAGGTAGTAGTAGTAGTAGTAGTAGTAGTAGTAGTAGGAGGAGGAGGAGAAGATTGGGGATTGAAGATGGAGCGAGCGAGATAGAAGGAAGAAGAAGAAAGAGAGGATTTCTGAAGCCTACGCATACGCAATGCTCCGCCCGCCAAATACCGCGCCATTTTTGTTCCTCTGCATCACTCCCAAACTTATACTATGATATAAGTTATATCAGTGGATTTCAACAGGTGGAGCTTGTTTGGAAAACATAGAGGGTGTCTGGTAAGTTCTTTTAAACCTTCGTAACGGTAATTATACACGAATACGAATAGGAGTTCAGTAAAAATCACTAGCGGCTGAGCATGCACGCAAGGACACGTGTGCTCAGACACTTAAGAGTATTTATTATAATTAATTACTAATTCGTGCAATGCATGAAATTCTTTAAAAGGAAAAAAAAATAAATAATATTGCAATTATCATTTGCTGCACCAAATCAAAATGTTTCAAGACTTACTAATCAAATAATACAACTAAATGGAGAAAACCCAAGCATAACATAAAATCTTCACTAATTCAAATATTAAACATTGTCAAACCTAGTACACAATGTGCTTGTTCCCAATAAAAAATTATAAAAACAAATAAGGGATAAAGAAATCTTGTATATCGTCTCCATAAAAATACATACATGCCAACAAGATTAATACCACTACCATAGGTCCATTGGCAATGAAGTTATTTTCATAGTTACATATATACAGTGAGTAAACAAATAAACAAATTGTAATAATGATTGCAATCTTATTTTCATAATAAATAAATAGAATCTAGTTACCAGTGTCAAATTTTTTTGCTATGACTCAAAAAGAGTAGAGAAAGAACATAATACAACAAATCTGCATTATATAGAAGAGTACATCATATATTTATTCAACATAAAACATTGAGTTTTATAAATCTTCTTTGCTTGCTCACATTCCCAACCACATCTCTTGTGCTAAGATACCATAGATATTGCTTTTTCAAATTCATGAATAGACTTTTCCATAAAGCCTTATCCATGTCAAAACCTTTTGCTTTGCCTTGAAATAGTTCCTAGAAAACAGCTGTTTTACCCAAGTTAGGGGCTTTGAGAATAGAAGAAGAGTTATAGTATCTAAGAAAGTGCGATAACCACAACATATTGGTGTTATTTTCATATATATAGATAACGAAATGTGAAAACAACATTAGTAAACAAAACCTGTTCTTTAAACTCAGAAAGTATCATTAACAAGCAATTCTGTCAACTTCTTCTCTTTTTTCTTAAGGGAAAAAAAAAATTGCTTTTCACCTACCATAGGCAAAAGGACCATAATCCAAAGCTCTACCCAAAAACAATTTAGGATAGTTAAGGACAACCAATATGAGAATCAACTTCAAAATAATTAAATAAGAAATAAAGACCACCATAGCTCAATTTTTAAAGTAGCTTTCCTCATAGACACATGCATAAGAAATCACCATATCAGACACATAAAGAAACAACATTTAAAGCAATCCAAATGAGATTTCAAGAAAAATAAGACTACCCCAAATGTAAACTAACCTCAAATGTATCAAAATCACCATTATTGATAACAATGAAACTCAACTCTCAGAACTGGGAGTCTAAAGCAAGCAACTTCATTCAGACAAAAAGTACATCTCTCAATAATGTGGATTTTTTTTTTTAGGTGAGGAACGAACTATGTGCCTTCCTTCTTGACGTTTATCAAGAAAACCATATTGGGTGAAATGGGTCGGTATCAGATTTGTCGGTTTTGTAAAAAAGTTCAGCTAAATTTAGCTAAGGAATTAAATCATTTTTACCTTTAACATAAGCTTCTCAGTGAGTTTTAGGTGTGTGGATATAGTTAAGTATCTTTTTGAGGAAAGAGTGAGATAAGAGAATATAAATACATGTACATTTATGAAAATTAATAAAAGGTGAAAACTTTTTGTGTGTGTGCAAGTGCTACCAAGGCTTTGGAGTATTTGTTATCTATGTCATTGATTTAAAAAAAAAGTTTGTTTAATGATTTATATATACTTCATATTTCACCATTAATCTATTATGAATATATTTGTATTTTAGCGTTCATAATTGTATTATTAGTAAAATCTAATGGGTCACTACTACACCATTCCAACACCAAAACTTATCTTGTTCCTATTAGGGACATAAAACATGGTCTCAATCAACACACCACATTCTCCCTCAAATCTACATTTTAGTAGAAGGATCTCATTTCTAGCCAAATCATTTTTCCTTTAATACCAAGCAAAACAAAAACAAAAAACTAAAGGTATATTATGTCCAGATAAAATCAATCCTCAAGATTATTAAAACCTGATGTCAAAGCCTTCTTCATGTTAAACCCTTTTGCTTTGCCTTGAAATAGTATCTAGAAAACAGCTGCTTTACCCAAGTTAGAGGCTTTGAGAACAGAAGAAGAGTTATAGTATCTGAGAAAGTATGTTAACCACGACATATTGGTGTTATTTGCATATATAACAAATAACATGTGAAAACACCATTACTAAATAAAACCTATTCTTTAAACTCAAAAAGTATCATTAACAGGCAATTCTGTCAACTTCTTCTCTCTTTTCTTAAGGGGAAAAAAAAATTGCTTTTCACCTACCATAGGCAAAAGGACCATAATCCAAAGCTCTACCCAAGTACAATTTAGGATAGTTAAGGACAACCAATATGAGAATCAACTTCAAAATAATTAAATAAGAAATAAAGACCACCATAGCTCAATTTTTAGAGTAGCTTTCCTCATAGACACATGCATAAGAAATCACCATATCAGACACATAAAAGAAACAATATTTAAAGCAACCCAAATGGGATTTCAAGAAAAATAAGACTACCCCAAATGTAAACTAACCTCAAATGTATCAAAATCACCATTATTGATAACAGTGAAACTCAACTCTCAGAACTGGGAGTCTGAAGCAAGCAACTTCATTCAAACAAAAAGTCCATCTCTTGATAATGTGGATCTTTTTTTAGGTGAGGAACGAACTATGTGCCTTCCTTATCTTGACGTTTGTCAAGAAATCATATTGGGTGAAATGGGTTGGTATCAAATTTTGAGGGTTGGGGGGCTCTTTAATACTATCTTCACTACGAAACCTATCCATATCCACAATATTTTCTTACAAAAAGATAGGAATTGAAATTCCTAAATTGACAGAAAACCTAATTGAAACATAATTAAAACTCAACTTTGAGCCTTTGTCCCATTTAAACAATTTCAATATGAATTTTAACCCATATCAGTAACTATCATTTCATCAAATGAATAGCTATGCAAATTTCATCATTTAAATTGGAAAAAGTAGCTACTTGGAAAAGGCAGTAACTATCATCAATATACAATTTACGATAGACAAAAGGACCAAAATTGTATTATTAGTAAAATCTAACGGGTCACTACTAAACTGTTCCAATACCAAAACTTATCTTGTTCCTATTAGGGACATAAAAGTTGTCTCAGTCAACACACCACATTCTCCCTCAAATCTACATTTCAGTAGAAGGGTCTCATTCCTAGCCAAATAATTTTTCCTTTAATACCAAGCGAAACAAAAACAAAAAACAAAAAGTATATTATGTCCAAATAAAAGCAATCCTCAAGATTATTAAAACCTGATGTCAGTAAGAGCACCTCAATGTTCCACACATTTAGCAACTACGCAACAATATTGGTTCCCAAGGGCAAAATATATATATATATATATATATAATCCAACAATATGCACAAAATGCTCTTCTTTTTTAATAAATCAGATCATTCACATAAGGCATAAAAGAAATTCGAATTAGAAATCTGAATAAAGAAATACAAATAAGAAAACTCAAGACAACCTAAAAAAGATGTAATCATTATCTTTCTTTAAAAGAAGGGAGGGTGGGGGACAAAAAAAAAAGTGCAAACAAGTGAAGGCATTGCTTCCCACAAGGGCCACAACATTCTGTATAACAATCTACAAGAACAAAAGATTCCACCAGCAAATTCGTCAAAACTTTCGGGTGATTCATGGTTATGGTGATTTTACAACATAAAACTGCATAAGCAATAAACTCTTTAAAAGTTTAATCAAGAGATTGTACTTCAGTTTATGAGGTTATGAGGTTAAAAGAAGTACAATGCATGCATTAAAAGTTTGATTATGAGGTTAAAAGATTCCGTGAACAAAAAATGCATGTATTTAAAACTATGATTGCCAACACTAACAGAGAACAAACATCTGAGAGTACAGCTCTCCCAGGCATTTTATCAAACACCTGTTAGGAATCTCAAACAATTATAGGAACCAACCCCAACCTTCAAAACAAAAATAAAATTCCCACAAAAACACAAATATTTTAGTCATATAGCAATATGTAGCAATACCCACAAAAAGAAAATTTGATTTTTGGGGTTAAACCATCCTCCTTTCCTCTCATCCAATAATTCCAATTAGGGGTGTGTAGAAAACCCACCGACCCGCCAAACCCGACCCGACCCAACCCAACCCGACCCGCCGGGTTAGGTTGGGTCACAAAATTTTTTTTATAGCGGGTCGGGTTGGGTGGGTCATAAAATTACAAACCCGCCAAACCTGACCCGACCCACCCATATTTAATATATATTTAAAATATATTATATATTTAATAATTTTTTTTAAATCAGTTGTAAATTTAATATATACTAATAATAATATTATATACTATAAGTGCTTATATATAATATATTTTATATACATATATAATATATACTAATAATAATATATTTAATAAATTTAATAATAATAATAATTTGTCAAACCCATGGGTTCAACCTGACCCAACCCAACCTATGTGGGTTGGGTTGGACTTATGTGATGGGTTGGGTTGGATTGAATTTTTTTTGACCTACTATGGTGGGTTAGGTCAAAAATTCCCTCAACCCGACCCATGCACACCCCTAATTCCAATTCTCCAACACTACCAACCATGAACAGCTGAATAAAAACAAATCTCAAGAAAAACCCAAAACCTAAATCTTAATGTCCAAATTTTTAAAGAACAAAATAATTACCAGCAACGGTTTGACGATGGCAAAATGCATGCCTGACAGTGGGTGATGGCTCTCTGCCTTACGAACTTGCTTCTCTCGATCGCTCTTTACCCAATGACTTTCACTCTTAGAATCTGAGTTTTAGGTTTTGATTTTGGAGGAAGGAAAGGGTGAGTTTTAGGACTTTTGGTTTTAAAGAGGTATCGGGTTTTGTAACGTGCATTTGGTGGGAGGAAAAATGAGATTTATTTTTTATTTTTAATAATGTTGATGTGAGTAAATGGGTTGGAAAAAAAATCAAAACATATAAATCAAATTTAAAAGGTAGAAAAAAAATAATAAATGATGACGTGGATAATTATGGGAGCTTCAAAAGTTTCGGTTTTATATATATATATATATATATATAGATTAGTCGCTAACCTGTACGATGCACGACAAAACTATTAATAACTTCCTTAATATGAGAAAATAAAAATTAATATTAATGGATAAGACTTTTAAGTGTAGCTCGTCCTTGCATAGTCGTCCACAGAATGTGAAATTGTCCTGGAATAGTGGATCATGGGATGTGAAATACCATGGTAATTATGCCGCTTCCTCACCTCAGATGTGGATCCTTAAGAGAACCTCATCCAGACCTAGTGAGGTCATCCAGACATGGACGACCCTCAATATAGGTTCCATCTACATGAACAGATGAATAGAACCACACAATGAGATCTTGATGTATCATTGTAACTTCTTATTGAATATTTAACTTCCAATGGCACTTATCCTTTGATCTCCACAAATGTGGGGGAAGTTACCAGACAAGTAACTTCAAAAGTTTAACTTTCGATGGCAGTTATCCTCTGATCTCCACATATGTAACTTCAAAAGTTTTGGTTTTATATATATATATATATATAGATTAGTCGGTAACTCATACGATGCACGGCAAAACTATTAATAACTTCCTTAATATGCAAAAATAAAAATTAATATTAATGGGTAAGACTTTTAAGTGTAGCTCGTCCTTGCATGGTCGTCCACAGAAAGTGAACTTGTCCTAGAATAGTGGATCATGGGATGTGAAATACCATGGTAATTATGCCGCTTCCTCACCTCAGATGTGGATCCTTAAGAGAACCTCGTCTAGACCTAGTGAGGTCATCCAGACATGGACGACCCTCAATATAGGTTTCATCTACATGAACAGATGAATCGAACCACACAATGAGATCTTGATGTATCATTGTAACTTCTTATTGAATATTTAACTTCCGATGGCAGTTATCCTCTGATCTCCACAAATGTGGGGGAAGTTACCAGACCAATAACTTCAAAAGTTTAACTTCCGATGGCAGTATCCTCTGATCTCCACATATGTAACTTCAAAAGTTTCGGTTATATATATATATATAGATTAGTCGCTAACCCATACGATGCACGGCAAAACTATTAATAACTTCATTAATATGCAAAAATAAAAATCAATATTAATGGGTAAGACTTTTAAGTGTAGCTCGTCCTTGCATGGTCATCCATAGAATGTGAACTTGTCCTGGAATAGTGGATCATGGGATGTGAAATACCATGGTAATTATGCCGCCTCCTCACCTTAGATGTGGATCCTTAAGAGAACCTCGTCCAGACCTAGTGAGGTCATCCAGACATGGACGACCCTCAATATAGGTTTCGTCTACATGAACAGATGAATCGAACCACACAATGAGATCTTGATGTATCATTGTAACTTCTTATTGAATATTTAACTTCCGATGGCAGTTATCCTCTGATCTCCACAAATGTGGGGGAAGTTACCAGACAAGTAACTTCAAAAGTTTAACTTCCAATGGCAGTTATCCTCTGATCTCCACATATGTAACTTTAAAAGTTTCGGTTTTATATATATATATATATATATATATTAGTCGCTAACCTGTACGATGCACGGCAAAACTATTAATAACTTCCTTAATATGAAAAAATAAAAATCAATATTAATGGGTAAGACTTTTAAGTGTAGCTCGTCCTTGCATAGTTGTCCACAGAATGTGAACTCGTCCTGGTATAGTGGATCATGGGATGTGAAATACCATGGTAATTATGCCGCTTCCTCACCTCAGATGTGGATCCTTAAGAGAACCTCGTCCAGACCTAGTGAGGTCATCCAGACATGGACAACCCTCAATAGGTTCCGTCTACATGAACGGATGAATCGAACCACGCAATGAGATCTTAATATATCATTATAACTTCTTATTGAATATTTAACTTTCGATGGCAGTTATCCTCTGATATCCACAAATGTGGGGGAAGTTACCAGACAAGTAACTGCCTCTATAGCACTATATATACACTCATCCCCGACAAAATAAAGGTAGGGTTTTTCCTTTGCACAACCAGTGGCAGAACCAAGAATTTATATTTGGGGGGGCCATGTATAAATTTTTTTTTTGTGTGTGTGTGTGTGTGTGTATGAAATGTAAAATAGTAATATACAATACTTCATAACTAAATATGTATAAACCAAAGTATATTTAATTAAAATTAAACAATCATGAGACAAAATTGAAAAAATGATTTAATATCTTTAATCAACTATAAAATGGGCAAAGTCACAAAACATACAATAACATAAAAGCTAAACATCTTTGTTCAAAACTGTAATCTACGCTCTTTAAGAGATCTAAAGTCACCAAGTATTGAGTTAGTGGTGAAGTTCTTAGCAATTTCCTTTTCAATGTAGACAACTAAGTTATCTGAGAGAAACTCGTCCTCCATTTTGTTGTGCAGTCTTATTTTAACAATTTTCATAGCTGAAAAGGCTCACTCACCAGTTGCTGTGGACATTGGAAGAGTCAAAACAAGGCAAATCAATCGATCAATAAGAGGATATACTTGTGACTTTTCTGTCTCTACTAAACTTCGACATAATTCTGCCATAGATGACAAATTCTGAAACTTCAAATGATTTTGCACATCATGCTCAAATAGCTTCAATTGAATTTTCAAACCAATCCTATCACGCTCAGAAAAATCAAGAGGATAATATTTCTCAACAAGACTACATATATCATCCACATTAAAGGATTTGTAAGCATCCTTTGGATCCAAAGTAGAGCAAAGTGTCAAGAGTTCTATTGGTTGTTCACCAAACCTATTGTCAAGCTCTTGCAATTGAACATCTATTGTAGCATTAAATATATCAAAATGATAATGGTGCTCCATTGTAACAAGATCCCTTTTCTTACGACTTCTACCTTCAGCAAATTGAGCACTTAGATTTGGAATATCAATTTCAAATATTTTGGAGAATCCCTATGACATTCTCAAGAAAATTATCCCAGCCATCTACTCTCAAATTTTGGATGAGTGCCTTTGTTGCTAAAACTAAATTTTGGGCATTTGAGATGTCTTGAGATTTCTGCTGTAAAGCTTGACAAAGAACATCAGTAATACCCATGATTTCGTTCATTAGATGTAAACTAAATATAAACTCAAATGAATTAATCATTTTAAGAGCTACATTTGCATCTCCACTTTGCAAGTAGGTGGACCCGTCTTCCTTTATATTTTCAAGCACCAAACAAGTTGGACCAAACATCCTTATTAGGCTACCAATAGAATTAAAATGATACCCCCAACGAGAATCTCCAGCCCGTTTTAGAGTCCCAATTTGGTTTGCTCCTGTTCTTGTTTCAAGTTCATCAATAGCTAACATTCTAGCAATTTTTGCAGCTTGAGCAGCTCTTAGTTCATCGTTAGGTTTACACGAAGAGCCAACTGTAGTGATAATAAAATTTAAATTCAAGAAGAATTCATGGATAGGGATTACCTCTCTTGATGCAGCAACTAATGCTAATTATAACCAATGAGCAAAGCAATGCACATAGTATGCATAAGGATAATCATTAAGAACTAAGGCTTGCAATCCTTTCCATTCACCACACATGTTGCTAGCAACGTCATATCCTTGTCCACGAATATTTTGAATGTCAAGACAATGACGAGAAAGAATAGCATATATTTCGTTCTTCAGGGTCAATGCAGTAGTGTCTTTAACATGACAAAGATCAAAGAAGCGTTCTTGTATAAAGCCATCATTGTCAACAAATCTCAAAACAAGAGCCACTTGCTCTCTCTTTGACTCATCACGTGACTCATCAACAATAATCAAAATTTGGAATCCCCACTGTCTTCACGAATCTTACTTCGTACTTTACTTGCAATAGCATGCAGAATCTCCTTCTGAATTGTAGTTGAAGTGTACTTAGCAGATTTAGGAGCATTTTCCAAAACAACATGTGCAACCTTATCATTATAAGATGCCAAAAATCTAATCATCTCAAAGAAATTTTCTCGGTTTTTTGATTGAAGGGTTTCATCATGACCTCTAAAAGGACACCCTTGAAAGGTGAGCCATCAAACAATATCAATAGAAGTTTTCACCCGCAGTCGATTATTTAGAATTTGTTCAAAACTTTGCACATTCATCACTTTATCTATATGCACTGATTCATTCAATAGATCATCACAATATTTCACAGCATTGTTGTGGGGTGAGCAAGGATCTTCTCCAACATGATTAAAAAATGTACAATTCTTTCCATTATTGACTTTTTTCCAATTTCTAAATCCTGTTAAAGTAAATGCATCACAACCAGGGCGTCTACTTCTTTCCATGGTAAAGAGATAACATGGCAGACAGTATACAGCATCTTTAGTATGAGAATACTCCAGCCAAGAAGAAAATTGAGTGAACCAAGAAGCTTGAAAGCAACGAGGATGCTTTTCTCTAGAAAATGGATAGTTTGAAAGATGAATTTGATATGGTTTAGCTTTTAAATAAGCACGTCTAACTTCGTCACATATATTGGCTGGATAGTTACACATTTCAATGCGCTCCCCTAGATCTTGTTTTAAAATTCTAACATCAACTTCATTGGAACTAAGTGGTGAAAATTTTAAATGAATTTCTTCAAGTTCCACTTCCACCACTAATGGTCTAGAAGGATGTTTTTCAAGATCAATTCTTGGAGATTTGGAAGGACGCTCATTGGAAGTTGACGCTTCAACATTAGAACCTGAAAGTGTACTATTTTTTGAATTACCATCTTCATTTGTTTTGAAGAATGAGTCAATAGTCCTAAACTTACCCATGACCTAGATTATCAAATTAAATTATCACTTATTAAATAAAAGACAAACAATAATTTAAATGTCAATACATAAAAAAAAAAAAAATATATATATATATATAATAAACAACTACTAAATACATGAATATATATTATTTATAATATATTGATTATTATAATAATAAATAATATATTATAAGAAATTTAAAAAAGAAAGCAATGAAAAGAAGAATAAAAAAAACTAAACAAAGAAAATACAAATACCTAGAGCACACAGCACAAACACAAGCTGTCAAGCACAAGCACAGATGCTTCACAAAATTGAGTCACAAATTGAGGGGCCCACAGCAATAGGTTACTGACAATGATAATGAGAAAGGGACAAAATTAGTCACTCTTTATTGTCTAAATTCAACACAGTACGTTTACCAAGGAAAAATTGAACACATAGTACATACATTGCACTATGGCCATTCTGGAAAGTGCAAAACCTTTACTTTTAAACAAAGAGACAAAACTTTTACTTTTAAACAAAGGGATGAAAAGCAATGAACTAAAATCTGAAAACATAAAAAATAAAAAATAAATAAAAAAGAAGAAGAAGAGGGCAAAGGCAGTGTTGCAGCAAGAAGGACCGAAAGAGGCTGAAGGCAAAGAGAAAGAACTGAAAGAAGAAAAAGAAGAAGAATGCAAAGCCCAGGTCCTCAACAGAGACAGAGAGAGCGAGAGAGAGATACTCACCTGTGCAAGTCTGTAAGAAAGATTTTTTTCTGTTCTGCAAGACTACTGCAACTGTGTGGCCATGTGGGAGAGACAAAGTTTCAAACTTTTCAATTTTTTGCCATGTGTACAAGTAAGCCCTAGATGTATTGGGTTGAAATTTTTTTTTTTTCTATTTTATTTGTTGAGGTAATTGTTAAAATACCTGTATTTATTTCAAAGATGCTAAAGGTGTAATTATTGTAATTTGTTGACATGTATTTGTGAATTGTATTTTATTTAAATGAAAATTGTATTTATTTTTAGACTTTATATAGGTATATTATCAGGGATGGGAGGGCCAAAATAACAAAATTATTTAAGAATCTTCAAATTATTTACAATATTTAAAATTAAAAAAATTTATAAATTTTTTCAAAAATTTTGGGGGGGCCAAGTGGAAAAATTTTGGGGGGGGGGGGGGGGGGGCCAAGGCCCCCCTCAGTCCTCAAGTGGCTCCGCCACTGTACACAACTCCCAGAAAATTTGGAATTCTATATTCTGAAAGAGAGAAACTGACTTCATCATCGGAGGTTTGTGGTCGGTCAACCTTGGTCTCCTTTGATTCCTTGTTTTCATCTTTCAAGTCTTTAAAATCATCAAGATCTGGAGCATCCAGCCTGCTGATTTTTACAACATTATCAAATATCATGGTATAAATTATATACCAAACCAATAAAATCTATCACTTACAAAGTAATAAAATCTATCACATACAATGAAATATCATGAGATCATATTGAGAAAATATATACTGATATAAGTAAACTCCAATACAATTAATTACACAAATATAGTTAATTCCATACCCATTCAATCAAATATCTTTCATAAATTACATTAATCGTTCTTGATGTCCAGCATGTATCTAAATTCTAACATTGCTAGTAAACAAAGATGCTAGACCTCAATGGGATTGAAAAGGCAACATAATGCCAATTTGCACAATTTCTAAAATCATTATTTCCACTATTGAGAGAGAGAGAGAGAGAGAGAGAGAGAGAGAGAGAGGGGTGGTTGTTGTGTTGCATCTCTTAAGAAGAATCTACCCTATACATTTTTTTTGATATGTAATTGACAAATAACAAAATAGATGTACCACATTTAGAGTATGCACATTTGTGAGATTAAAAGTAAAGGAAAATAAGAAAATGAATCCACCTAAACTTTTTGCACTCCCTCTTGATGTTGACTTTTCCAACATCTTCCAAAATCAAATTTATGTACTCCTCAAAGCCCTATAAGACATAAAAATTAATATTTGACCAAATTTACATGCATTTTAAAAACAAGTACATGGAAACAAACCAAATTTTAAAAACAGGTACATGGAAAAAAAACACAATTAGTGAAAACAGAAAATGCTCACATTCAGGGTCCCTTTAGATACCACTAAAAAATGAAAACTGAAAATACTGTAGCAAAATAATTTTTAAATGTGTGAATAGTGTCGTGAAACCCATTTTCAATTTAAAAGTTGATGAAAAAAAAAGGTTTGTGGATCTCGCGAACAGTGCACGAGACCCACTGGTTTGACATAAAACCACAGAAACACGCTTCAAAAAAAAAAAAAAAAGTTGAAGTGCAAACGCAAGACGCAAGATGCAGACGCAATCCAAACGCGTACTCAAATAGTATAGTTCAATTTCCAATTATATATATTAAGTTATGTAAAATTTGTAAAGTTTCAATTTTCAATTATACTTGTAAGTTTTTTGTTATTACTCACTTTTCATTTTAAGTTTAAAATATAGGTTGAATATAAAAGGTATTTAACAAATCTAAAATAAAATGAATATATGTTTATTATACAAGTTAAACATGCTAAACATGCTAGACATGTTAGAGGTTTTACAGTGTGGATTGAAAATGTTCCTCCACACCTGAATTCTATATTTCTCGCTAACCATGGCTAATTTTATTAATAAAGTTTGCAGTGTTCTTTCTCAAAAAAAAAAAAAAAAAAAAAAGTTAAACCTTTTTTTTTTTTTAAGTAAACAGTAATATTTATTATACAAGTTAAATTGATTGTGTTAAATGGGTCGTTTTAGATTGACACAAATAAACTGGCATGTCAAACGTGTTTATTGCAAATCATGCGGGTTGACCCTCTTATAACCTATTTCTTATCGTGTTTTTTTCAGGTCAACTTGTTTATGGCTCAAACCCACTAAAACCCAACCTTAACGCTCAAAAACTCATGTTGGGTTCATGTCGTGTTCACGGGTTGGGTCCAACATTGACACCCTTATGGGTGATACCATGTTTATTAGTCTATATAAATGAAAAAAAAAAAAAAAAAAAAAAAAAAAAAAAAAAAAAAAAAAAAAACCACTACTCTCCAATAAAACATACTTTTAAAAACAATTATTGAAGGCTATTTTTATTTTTATTTATCAAAATGATGTTTGTATTTTTTTAGCAAGCATAAAACTTGCTTACCTATATCAATCACAATATCATGCAATTTTCAAATTTGTAAACACATAGTATGATCAAATTATTAAACCACTCTTATTGCAATAGTATGACCTATCGCAACGAAATTTTTTATTGCAACAAACCTCTACTGCAACGAATTTTTCATTGCCCATTGATGCAATAAAGTCTATGGCAATAGACTATAGCAACAAATTTTTTCTTGTTTTTATTAACTAAATTGATTTTCTTTTTAACTTTTTAGCACAATGTCCATTGAGAGATAATACAGAACAAATGGAGCAATATCTTGGGGAAATTCGTGAAACAATTGCTAAGTTTCTTTAACATGTTTTGATTTAATTTCTTTTTTTATCAGTTGTAACAAGTAGTTCATTTAATTATAGTAGTTAATTTATTTTATAATCTTTTTAATCTCCATTCCCCAGTTGTTACTATTTGCTGGAGTGATGAAATTTTTGAAGATGGAAGACAACTTTTTAATCAAGTGATTAATAACTACGATGCAAAGATGGCTCTTCTCATTAGGAGATGAAGCAGCCACTGGAGTTGAAGCACCACTTGAAGCTCGTTTTGGTAATAGGAACAAGTTTCACGGGTATTTTACTGAATTATCCCAACAAATTTTTTACTGCAATAAGTTTCATTTTGTTGCAATAAACCTCTATTGCAACAAAATTTTTTCGTTGCCCACTGATGTGATAAAGTCTGTGGCAATATACTATAGCAATAAAATTTTTGTTTTATTATCATTAAAAATACTTTATTACAACAAAAAATATTGTGACTATAAACAATTTGTTGCAATAATTTCTGCATCTTTGACATCTTCCATCTCCAAAATGACGTTGTTTGCATCTCTGAGATAAGCAGCAATCGTTGCACTCCATTTGTAACTAGAAAATCTTCCTTGGTTGCTTCATGCAATTTCACATTCAATTTTCAAGTGTGTGATTCATGACATTTGCTCATCCTAACCAGAACAGGCCTCTTTGCATTATAGTTATCGATAATTTGATTAAAAGATCGCCTTCCATCGTCAAAAATTCGATCACTCCAAAGAGTAGTCAACAATCTGTTGGTCATAACAATTTACCACCAACAATTTACCAAAATGAAACTAACTATTATCCATCATGGTTCTATTCTATGATCCATCATAAGTGCATTTCCCTGACAAAAAGTAAAGATAGAAACGAGTGGATCTACATGGTTGTGCTTTCTTAATTCATTAACTACTTGTGAAATTATCATATGATCTCTGCAAAAGCAATGTTCGCGCCTTCAAGAAGTTTTTTGATCTCCCGAGATAGACGATCACTTATAATGGGCCAATTAATTGTGCTGGTGAGTGGGCAGAGGTTATGGATGTTGATTATAATTTCTGCAACTTCGACATCTTCCGTCTCTGACATGATATCGTTTGCATCTCTGAGATAAGCAGCAATTGTTGCGCTTCACTTTACAAAGTGAGAGAACGCAACCAAAAAATCTTTCTTGGCATCTTCATGCAATTTCACATCTAGTTTTCGTGTGTGCGCTTTGTGACGTTCGCTCATCCTAACCATAGCAATCCTCTTGGCAATGTAGTTATCCATCATTAGATTAAAAGATCGTCTTACTTCTTCAAAAACTCGATCACTCCAGAGAGTAGTGATAATTAGAAAATGAAGATAAACTATTATAATTAAAATGAACTAGTAACAACTGATTAAAAAAAAAAAAAGACTAAATCAAAAATAGCAGTTGTTTATTGACTTCTTTGAAAACCCAGTGAAGGTTCATTTCCACCATTTCCACACTCTTAGGCAACATTTTTTCTTTTTGAGTTGTTTGGCTAATTTTGCTTTTGTGTGGGGGTAGTACTAGTAGCCACTGCTCATATTTATAGTACATTAACTACGGGTTTTAAGCGGGAAAAGATACAGTTAAAGAATTAATTTGAAAATCATGAATTAAGCTTTTACTTCATTAATGTGTATTAATTAATATATACACAGACCTTTTCATACTAAATTTATTATTATTATTATTATTATTATTATTAGAAACAAATAAGCCCCTCTGCACAATTTAGAAACAAATACGAGGATAGTGGGTCACCTTGGTGTAACACACCTCATCATAATATTCACTCATTTTGCATGAAAACCCATTTTAATCATGATTTTTTCCAAACATTCCCAATCCACCTAATCATAAACCTTACTCATATTCAACTTCAGAGCCATTTCCCCCACCTTCCCACTTATTTTTTGGCTTTATGGTATCATTAAAAAAGAAAACTCATATAGATAGGTGTTAGGATATTATTTGGAACTATCATAATAAACTAATGTATTATGCATGGTACAAAGCTAACTGTAACATCCTATACTATACTTTCTTAGAAAACATCCTATACTACCTATACTATACTTTCTCAAAAATCATCCTATACTATAAAATAAAAATTGGACTTGTGGCTATCTTCACTTTTAGGTAAAATAGAAACTCTATTAACTAAGTTTTAAGACATTTAAAATTCTGTTTCGAAAAATTTCCCAAACATTTGATTTTATTTTCATCTATCATAATAATTTTATATTGTAAAACAATATTGAGACAAACAAATTTAATTTTGTGCAACACTTAAAGAAATATAATCATTTTGAGTTCAAGCCAATGGTAGACTTGCCTGTGTATGAAAATGGAGGAATGCCTTGATTTGGTTGGATGAAAGTTTTTGATTTAGCTAAGTGATTTTTTTTGTTTTTTTTTTTTTTTGTATTGTTGATTTTTTTTTTCAGTATAAATAGTGATATTGCTACAATATTTCGATCACTCCAAAGAGTAGTCAACAATCTGTTGGTCATAACAATTTACCACCAACAATTTACCAAAACGAAACTAACTATTATCCATCATGGTTCTATTCTATGATCCATCATAAGTGCATTTCCTTGACAAAAAGTAAAGATAGAAAGGAGTGGATCTACATGGTTGTCCTTTCTTAATTCATTAACTACTCGTGAAATTATCATATGATCTCTGCAAAAGCAATGTTCACGCCTTCAAGAAGTTTTTTGATCTCCCGGGATAGACGATCACTTATAATGCGCCAATTAATTGTCCTGGTGAGTGGGAAGAGCTTATGGACGTTGATTATAATTTCTGCAACTTCAACATCTTCCGTCTCTGACACGAAGTCGTTTGCATCTCTGAGATAAGCAACAATCGTTGTGCTTCATTTTACAAAGTGAGAGACCGCAACCAAAAAATCTTTCTTGGCATCTTCATGCAATTTCACATTTAGTTTTCGTGTGTGCGCTTTGTGACGTTCGCTCATCCTAACCAGAGCAATCCTCTTTGCAGTGTAGTTATCCATCATTAGATTAAAAGATCGTCTTACTTCTTCAAAAACTCGATCACTCCAAAGAGTAGTGATAATTAGAAAATGAAGATAAACTATTATAATTAAAATGAACTTGTAACAACTGATTAAAAAAAAAAAGATTAAATCAAAAATACCAGTTGTTTCTCGAATTTCTTGAAGATATTGCTCCATCTTCTCAGTAGTGTCTCCAAGTGGAAATTGAGCAAAACGAGCTCCAACCGCTAATTCTTCAACTACGTCGGGGGAGAGGGGTGATTTGGATTAGCCCCAACTTATTGACTTCTTTGAAAACCCAGTGAAGGTTCATTTCCACCATTTCCACACTCTTAGGCAACATTTTTTCTTTTTGAGTTGTTTAGCTAATTTTGCTTTTGTGCGGGGGTAGTACTAGTAGCCACTGCTCATATTTATAGTACATTAACTACGGGTTTTAAGCGGGAAAAAGATACAGTTAAAGAATCAATTTGAAAATCATGAATTAAGCTTTTACTTCATTAATGTGTATTAATTAATATATTCATAGACCTTTTCATACTAAATTTATTATTATCATTATTATTATTATTATTATTATTATTAGAAACAAATAAGCCCCTTTGCACAATTTAGAAACAAATACAAGGATAGTGGGTCACCCTGGTGTAACACACCTCATCATAATATTCACTCATTTTGCATGAAAACCCATTTTAATCATGATTTTTTCCAAACATTCCCAATCCACCTGATCATAAACCTTACTCATATTCAACATCAGAGCCATTTCCCCCACCTTCCCACTTATTTTTTGGCTTTATGGTATCATTAAATAAGAAAACTCATATAGATAGGTGTTAGGATATTATTTGGAACTATCATAATGAACTAATGTATTATACATGGTACAAAGCTAACTGTAACATCCTATACTATACTTTCTTAGAAAACATCCTATACTACCTATACTATACTTTCTCAAAAAACATCCTATACTATAAAATAAAAATTGGACCTATGGCTATCTTCACTTTTAGGTAAAATAGAAACTCTATTAACTAAGTTTTAAGACATTTAAAATTCTATTTCAAAAAATTTCCCAAACATTTGATTTTATTTTCATCTATCATAATAATTTTATATTGTAAAAAAAATTGAGACAAACAAATTTAATTTTGTGCAACACTTAAAGAAATATAATCATTTTGAGTTCAAGCCTATGGTAGACTTGGCTGTGTACGAAAATGGAGGAATGCCTTGATTTGGTTGGATGAAAGTTTTTGATTTAGCTAAGTGATTTTTTTTGTTTTTTTTTTTTTTTGTATTGTTGATTTTTTTTTTTCAGTATAAATAGTGATATTGCTACAATATTTCGATCACTCCAAAGAGTAGTCAACAATCTGTTGGTCATAACAATTTACCACCAACAATTTACCAAAACGAAACTAACTATTATCCATCATGGTTCTATTCTATGATCCGTCATAAGTGCATTTCCTTGACAAAAAGTAAAGATAGAAAGGAGTGGATCTACATGGTTGTCCTTTCTTAATTCATTAACTACTCATGAAATTATCATATGATCTCTGCAAAAGCAATGTTCGCGCCTTCAAGAAGTTTTTTGATCTCCCGGGATAGACGATCACTTATAATGCGCCAATTAATTGTCCTGGTGAGTGGGAAGAGCTTATGTATGTTGATTATAATTTCTACAACTTCAACATCTTCCGTCTCTGACACGATGTCGTTTGCATCTCTGAGATAAGCAGCAATCGTTGTGCTCCATTTTACAAAGTGAGAGACCGCAACCAAAAAATCTTTCTTGGCATCTTCATGCAATTTCACATTTAGTTTTCGTGTGTGCACTTTGTGACGTTCGCTCATCCTAACCAGAGCAATCCTCTTTGCAGTGTAGTTATCCATCATTAGATTAAAAGATCGTCTTACTTCTTCAAAAACTCGATCACTCCAGAGAGTAGTGATAACTAGAAAATGAAGATAAACTATTATAATTAAAATGAACTAGTAACAACTGATTAAAAAAAAAAAAGATTAAATCAAAAATACCAGTTGTTTCTCGAATTTCTTGAAGATATTGCTCCATCTGCTCAGTAGTGTCTCCAAGTGGAAATTGAGCAAAACGAGCTCCAAGCGCTACTTCTTCAACTACATCGGGGGGGGTGATTTGGATTAGCCCTCAACTCATTGACTTCTTTGAAAACCCAGTGAAGGTTCATTTCCACCATTTCCACACTCTTAGGCAACATTTTTTCTTTTTGAGTTGTTTGGCTAATTTTGCTTTTGTGTGGGGTAGTACTAGTAGCCACTGCTCATATTTATAGTACATTAACAACGGGTTTTAAGCGGGAAAAAGATACAGTTAAAGAATTCAATTGAAAATCATGAATTAAGCTTTTACTTCATTAATGTGTATTAATTAATATATACATAGACCTTTTCATACTAAATTAATTATTATTATTATTATTATTAGAAACAAATAAGCCCCTCTGCACAATTTAGAAACAAATACGAGGATAGTGGGTCACCTTGGTGTAACACACCTCATCATAATATTCACTCATTTTGCATGAAAACCCATTTTAATCATGATTTTTTCCAAACATTCCCAATCCACCTGATCATAAACCTTACTCATATTCAACTTCAGAGCCATTTCCCCCACCTTCCCCCTTATTTTTTGGCTTTATGGTATCATTAAAAAAGAAAACTCATATAGATAGGTGTTAGGATATTATTTGGAACTATCATAATGAATAATGTATTATACATGGTACAAGGCTAACTATAACATCCTATACTATACTTTCTTAGAAAACATCTTATACTACCTATACTATACTTTCTCAAAAAACATCCTATACTATAAAATAAAAATTGGACTTGTGGCTATCTTCACTTTTAGGTAAAATAGAAACTCTATTAACTAAGTTTTAAGACATTTAAAATTCTATTTCGAAAAATTTCCCAAACATTTGATTTTATTTTCATCAATCATAATAATTTTATATTGTAAAACAATATTGAGACAAACAAATTTAATTTTGTGCAACACTTAAAGAAATATAATCATTTTGAGTTCAAGCCTGTGGTAGACTTGGCTGTGTACGAAAATGGAGGAATGCCTTGATTTGGTTGGATGAAAGTTTTTGATTTAGCTAAGTGATTTTTTTTGTTTTTTTTTTTTTTTTGTATTGTTGATTTTTTTTTCAGTATAAATAGTGATATTGCTACAATATTTCGATCACTCCAAAGAGTAGTCAACAATCTGTTGGTCATAACAATTTACCACCAACAATTTACCAAAACGAAACTA
Organism: Quercus variabilis; assembly: GCA_030445155.1. Classification (NCBI taxonomy): domain Eukaryota; kingdom Viridiplantae; phylum Streptophyta; class Magnoliopsida; order Fagales; family Fagaceae; genus Quercus; species Quercus variabilis. The sequence goes on along the minus strand of CP129447.1, from coordinate 59,965,243 downwards.
ACTATTATCCATCATGGTTCTATTCTATGATCCATCATAAGTGCATTTCCTTGACAAAAAGTAAAGATAGAAAGGAGTGGATCTACGTGGTTGTCCTTTCTTAATTCATTAACTACTCGTGAAATTATCATATGATCTCTGCAAAAGCAATGTTCGCGCCTTCAAGAAGTTTTTTGATCTCCCGGGATAGACGATCACTTATAATGCGCCAATTAATTGTCCTGGTGAGTGGGAAGAGCTTATGTATGTTGATTATAATTTCTGTTAACAAAATAAGGTGAGAGAGAATGACTGAACAGTCTGTATAATATTATGTGTGTAACAATGTACAAAAGAGAGCCTTTATATAGGCTAGGTATGTGTGCAGTACAAGAAATAGAAGTATAGTACAAGTAATATACTAGGCTAAGCCCAATGGGCTAATCTATACACTAACATCCCCCCTCAAACTCGAGGTGGCAAGGAGGAAGCCAACTGGAGTTTGGATATAAGATCTCGAAGACGACCAGGTGGGTGAGACTTGGTGAAGATATCAGCAGGCTGGTCAGCAGATGAGATGGAGAATAACTTGAGATTGCCTTTCTTGAGATGCTGGCGAGTAATGTGACAATCGTAGTGCTATCTACATTGCTCATAATGATGTCTTCCATGAACGCACCAAGCACATTGAGATCGGCTCTCTTTTGTACATTGTTACACACATAATATTATACAGACTGTTCAGTCATTCTCTCTCACCTTATATTGTTAACATGGTATCAGAGCCTTTATATAGGCTAGGTATGTGTGCAGTACAAGAAATAGAAGTATAGTACAAGTAATATACTAGGCTAAGCCCAATGGGCTAATCTATACACTAACAATTTCTACAACTTCAACATCTTCCGTCTCTGACACGATGTCGTTTGCATCCCTGAGATAAGCAGCAATCGTTGTGCTCCATTTTACAAAGTGAGAGACCGCAACCAAAAAATCTTTCTTGGCATCTTCATGCAATTTCACATTTAGTTTTCGTGTGTGCACTTTGTGACGTTCGCTCATCCTAACCAGAGCAATCCTCTTTGCAGTGTAGTTATCCATCATTAGATTAAAAGATTGTCTTACTTCTTCAAAAACTCGATCACTCCAGAGAGTAGTGATAACTAGAAAATGAAGATAAACTATTATAATTAAAATGAACTAGTAACAACTGATTAAAAAAAAAAAAAGATTAAATCAAAAATACCAGTTGTTTCTCGAATTTCTTGAAGATATTGCTCCATCTGCTCAGTAGTGTCTCCAAGTGGAAATTGAGCAAAACGAGCTCCAAGCGCTACTTCTTCAACTACATCGGGGGGGGGTGATTTGGATTAGCCCTCAACTCATTGACTTCTTTGAAAACCCAGTGAAGGTTCATTTCCACCATTTCCACACTCTTAGGCAACATTTTTTCTTTTTGAGTTGTTTGGCTAATTTTGCTTTTGTGTGGGGTAGTACTAGTAGCCACTGCTCATATTTATAGTACATTAACAACGGGTTTTAAGCGGGAAAAAGATACAGTTAAAGAATTCAATTGAAAATCATGAATTAAGCTTTTACTTCATTAATGTGTATTAATTAATATATACATAGACCTTTTCATACTAAATTAATTATTATTATTATTATTATTAGAAACAAATAAGCCCCTCTGCACAATTTAGAAATAAATACGAGGATAGTGGGTCACCTTGGTGTAACACACCTCATCATAATATTCACTCATTTTGCATGAAAACCCATTTTAATCATGATTTTTTCCAAACATTCCCAATCCACCTGATCATAAACCTTACTCATATTCAACTTCAGAGCCATTTCCCCCACCTTCCCCCTTATTTTTTGGCTTTATGGTATCATTAAAAAAGAAAACTCATATAGATAGGTGTTAGGATATTATTTGGAACTATTATAATGAACTAATGTATTATACATGGTACAAAGCTAACTGTAACATCCTATACTATACTTTCTTAGAAAACATCCTATACTACCTATACTATACTTTCTCAAAAAACATCCTATACTATAAAATAAAAATTGGACTTGTGGCTATCTTCACTTTTAGGTAAAATAGAAACTCTATTAACTAAGTTTTAAGACATTTAACATTCTATTTCGAAAAATTTCCCAAACATTTGATTTTATTTTCATCAATCATAATAATTTTACATTGTAAAACAATATTGAGACAAACAAATTTAATTTTGTGCAACACTTAAAGAAATATAATCATTTTGAGTTCAAGCCTATGGTAGACTTGGCTGTGTACGAAAATGGAGGAATGCCTTGATTTGGTTGGATGAAAGTTTTTGATTTAGCTAAGTGATTTTTTTTGTTTTTTTTTTTTTTTGTATTGTTGATTTTTTTTTTTCAGTATAAATAGTGATATTGCTACAATATTTCGATCACTCCAAAGAGTAGTCAACAATCTGTTGGTCATAACAATTTACCACCAACAATTTACCAAAACGAAACTAACTATTATCCATAATGGTTCTATTCTATGATCCATCATAAGTGCATTTCCTTGACAAAAAGTAAAGATAGAAAGGAGTGGATCTACATGGTCGTCCTTTCTTAATTCATTAACTACTCGTGAAATTATCATATGATCTCTGCAAAAGCAATGTTCGCGCCTTCAAGAAGTTTTTTGATCTCCCGGGATAGACGATCACTTGTAATGCGCCAATTAATTGTCCTAGTGAGTGGGAAGAGCTTATGTATGTTGATTATAATTTCTACAACTTCAACATCTTCCGTCTCTGACACGATGTCGTTTGCATCTCTGAGATAAGCAGCAATCGTTGCGCTCTATTTTACAAAGTGAGAGACCGCAACCAAAAAATCTTTCTTGGCATCTTCATGCAATTTCACATTTAGTTTTCGTGTGTGCACTTTGTGACGTTCGCTCATCCTAACCAGAGCAATCCTCTTTGCAGTGTAGTTATCCATCATTAGATTAAAAGATCGTCTTACTTCTTCAAAAACTCGATCACTCCAGAGAGTAGTGATAACTAGAAAATGAAGATAAACTATTATAATTAAAATGAACTAATAACAACTGATTAAAAAAAAAAAAAGATTAAATCAAAAATACCAGTTGTTTCTCGAATTTCTTGAAGATATTGCTCCATCTGCTCAGTAGTGTCTCCAAGTGGAAATTGAGCAAAAACGAGCTCCAAGCGCTACTTCTTCAACTATGTCGGGGGGGGGGGGGGGGTGATTTGGATTAGCCCTCAACTTATTGACTTCTTTGAAAACCCAGTGAGGGTTCATTTCCACCATTTCTGCACTCTTAGGCAACATTTTTTCTTTTTGAGTTGTTTGGCTAATTTTGCTTTTCTGTGGGGTAGTACTAGTAGCCACTGCTCATATTTATAGTACATTAACAACAGGTTTTAAGCGGGAAAAAGATACAGTTAAAGAATTAAATTGAAAATCATGAATTAAGCTTTTACTTCATTAATGTGTATTAATTAATATATACATAGACCTTTTCATACTAAATTAATTATTATTATTATTATTATTATTATTAGAAACAAATAAGCCCCTCTGCACAATTTAGAAACAAATACGAGGATAGTGGGTCACCTTGGTGTAACACACCTCATCATAATATTCACTCATTTTGCATGAAAACCCATTTTAATCATGATTTTTTCCAAACATTCCCAATCCACCGGATCATAAACCTTACTCATATTCAACTTCAGAGCCATTTCCCCCACCTTCCCCCTTATTTTTTGGCTTGATGGTATCATTAAAAAAGAAAACTCATATAGATAGGTGTTAGGATATTATTTGGAACTATCATAATGAACTAATGTATTATACATGGTACAAAGCTAACTATAACATCCTATACTATATTTTCTTAGAAAACATCCTATACTACCTATACTATACTTTCTCAAAAAACATCCTATACTATAAAATAAAAATTGGACTTGTGGCTATCTTCACTTTTAGGTAAAATTGAAACTCTATTAACTAAGTTTTAAGACATTTAAAATTCTATTTCGAAAATTTCCCAAACATTTGATTTTATTTTCATCAATCATAATAATTTTATATTGTGGAACAATATTGAGACAAACAAATTTAATTTTGTGCAACACTTAAAGAAATATAATCATTTTGAGTTCAGGCCTATGGTAGACTTGGCTGTGTACGAAAATGGAGGAATGCCTTGATTTGGTTGGATGAAAGTTTTTGATTTAGCTAAGTGATTTTTTTTGTTTTTTTTTTTTGTATTGTTGATTTTCTTTTTCAGTATAAATAGTGATATTGCTACAATATTTCGATCACTCCAAAGAGTAGTCAACAATCTGTTGGTCATAACAATTTACCACCAACAATTTACCAAAACGAAACTAACTATTATCCATCATGGTTCTATTCTATGATCCATCATAAGTGCATTTCCTTGACAAAAAGTAAAGATAGAAAGGAGTGGATCTATGTGGTTGTCCTTTCTTAATTCATTAACTACTCGTGAAATTATCATATGATCTCTGCAAAAGCAATGTTCGCGCCTTCAAGAAGTTTTTTGATCTCCCAGGATAGACGATCACTTATAATGCGCCAATTAATTGTCCTGGTGAGTGGGAAGAGCTTATGTATGTTGATTATAATTTCTACAACTTCAACATCTTCCGTCTCTGACACGATGTCGTTTGCATCTCTGAGAAAAGCAGCAATCGTTGTGCTCCATTTTACAAAGTGAGAGACCGCAACCAAAAATTCTTTCTTGGCATCTTCATGCAATTTCACATTTAGTTTTCGTGTGTGCACTTTGTGACGTTCGCTCATCCTAACCAGAGCAATCCTCTTTGCAGTGTAGTTATCCATCATTAGATTAAAAGATCGTCTTACTTCTTCAAAAACTCGATCACTCCAGAGAGTAGTGATAACTAGAAAATGAAGATAAACTATTATAATTAAAATGAACTAGTAACAACTGATTAAAAAAAAAAAAGATTAAATCAAAAATACCTATTGTTTCTCGAATTTCTTGAAGATATTGCTCCATCTGCTCAGTAGTGTCTCCAAGTGGAAATTGTGCAAAACGAGCTCCAAGCGCTACTTCTTCAACTACGTCGGGGGGGTGATTTGGATTAGCCCTCAACTTATTGACTTCTTTGAAAACCCAGTGAAGGTTCATTTCCACCATTTCCACACTCTTAGGCAACATTTTTTCTTTTTGAGTTGTTTGGATAATTTTGCTTTTGTGTGGGGGTAGTACTAGTAGCCACTGCTCATATTTATAGTACATTAACTACGGGTTTTAAGCGGGAAAAAGATACAGTTAAAGAATTAATTTGAAAATCATGAATTAAGCTTTTACTTCATTAATGTGTATTAATTAATATATACATAGACCTTTTCATACTAAATTTATTATTATTATTATTATTATTATTATTATTATTATTATTATCAGAAACAAATAAGCCCCTCTGCACAATTTAGAAACAAATACGAGGATAGTGGGTCACCTTGGTGTAACACACCTCATCATAATATTCACTCATTTTGCATGAAAACCCATTTTAATCATGATTTTTTCCAAACAATCCCAATCCACCTGATCTTAAACCTTACTCATATTCAACTTCAGAGCCATTTCCCTCACCTTCCCCCTTATTTTTTGGCTTTATGGTATCATTAAAAAAGAAAACTCATATAGATAGGTGTTAGGATATTATTTGGAACTATCATAATGAACTAATGTATTATACATGGTACAAAGCTAACTGTAACATACTATACTATACTTTCTTAGAAAACATCCTATACTACCTATACTATACTTTCTCAAAAAACATCCTATACTATAAAATAAAAATTGGACTTGTGGCTATCTTCACTTTTAGGTAAAATAGAAACTCTATTAACTAAGTTTTAAGACATTTAAAATTCTATTTCGAAAAATTTCCCAAACATTTGATTTTATTTTCATCAATCATAATAATTTTATATTGTAAAACAATATTGAGACAAACAAATTTAATTTTGTGCAACACTTAAAGAAATATAATCATTTTGAGTTCAAGCCTATGGTAGACTTGGCTGTGCACGAAAATGGAGGAATGCCTTGATTTGGTTGGATGAAAGTTTTTGATTTAGCTAAGTGATTTTTTTTGTTTTTTTTTTTTGTATTGTTGATTTTTTTTTCAGTATAAATAGTGATATTGCTACAATATTTCGATCACTCCAAAGAGTAGTCAACAATCTGTTGGTCATAACAATTTACCACCAACAATTTACCAAAACGAAACTAACTATTATCCATCATGGTTCTATTCTATGATCCATCATAAGTGCATTTCCTTGACAAAAAGTAAAGATAGAAAGGAGTGGATCTACGTGGTTGTCCTTTCTTAATTCATTAACTACTCGTGAAATTATCATATGATCTCTGCAAAAGCAATGTTCGCGCCTTCAAGAAGTTTTTTGATCTCCCGGGATAGACGATCACTTATAATGCGCCAATTAATTGTCCTGGTGAGTGGGAAGAGCTTATGTATGTTGATTATAATTTCTACAACTTCAACATCTTCTGTCTCTGACACGATGTCGTTTGCATCTCTAAGATGTGCAGCAATCGTTGTGCTCCATTTTACAAAGTGAGAGACCGCAACCAAAAAATCTTTCTTGGCATCTTCATGCAATTTCACATTTAGTTTTCGTGTGTGCACTTTGCGACGTTCGCTCATCCTAACCAGAGCAATCCTCTTTGCAGTGTAGTTATCCATCATTAGATTAAAAGATTGTCTTACTTCTTCAAAAACTCGATCACCCCAGAGAGTAGTGATAACTAGAAAATGAAGATAAACTATTATAATTAAAATGAACTAGTAACAACTGATTAAAAAAAAAAGAGATTAAATCAAAAATACGAGTTGTTTCTCAAATTTCTTGAAAATATTGCTCCATCTTCTTAGTAGTGTCTCCAAGTGGAAATTGAGCAAAACGAGCTCCCAGCGCTACTTCTTCAACTACGTCCGGGGGGGGGGGGGATTTGGATTAGCCCCAACTTATTGACTTCTTTGAAAACCCAGTGAAGGTTCATTTCCACCATTTCCACACTCTTAGGCAACATTTTTTCTTTTTGAGTTGTTTGGCTAATTTTTCTTTTGTGTGGGGTAGTACTAGTAGCCACTGCTCATATTTATAGTACATTAACAACGGGTTTTAAGCGGGAAAAAGATACAGTTAAAGAATTGGTTTGAAAATCATGAATTAAGCTTTTACTTCATTAATGTGTCTTAATTAATATATACATAGACCTTTTCATACTAAATTTATTATTATTATTATTATTATTATTATTATTATTATTATTATTATTATTAGAAACAAATAAGCCCCTCTGCACAATTTAGAAACAAATACGAGGATAGTGGGTCACCTTGGTGTAACACACCTCATCATAATATTCACTCAGTTTGCATGAAAACCCATTTTAATCATGATTTTTTCCAAACATTCCCCATCCACCTGATCATAAACCTTACTCATATTCAACTTCGGAGCCATTTCCCCCACCTTCCCCCTTATTTTTTGGCTTTATGGTATCATTAAAAAAGAAAACTCATATAGATAGGTGTTAGGATATTATTTGGAACTATCATAATGAACTAATGTATTATACATGGTATAAAGCTAACTGTAACATCCTATACTATACTTTCTTAGAAAACATCCTATACTACCTATACTATACTTTCTCAAAAAACATCCTATACTATAAAATAAAAATTGGACCTGTGCCTATCTTCACTTTTAGGTAAAATAGAAACTCTATTAACTAAGCTTTAAGACATTTAAAATTCTATTTCAAAAAATTTCCCAAACATTTGATTTTATTTTAATCATCTATCATAATAATTTTATATTGTAAAACAATATTGAGACAAACAAATTTAATTTTGTGCAACACTTAAAGAAATATAATCATTTTGAGTTCAAGCCTAAGGTAGACTTGGCTGTGTATGAAAATGGAGGAATGCCTTGATTTGGTTGGATGAAATTTTCTGATTTAGCTGAGTGATTTTTTTTTTTTTTTTTTGTATTGTTGATTTTTTTTTTTTTTTTTTCGGTATAAATAGTGATATTGCTACAATAATTTGATGATTTGGAGATGATCTTATATTGGGGACTTTTTAGCTTTCAATAATTAAAATTAGAGAAATGTTTAAACCTAAACATGTTAACATTTGATATAAATTAATCTCGTGCATTGCACGGGCTAGTGACTAGTTATTATTATTGAGAACTAAAAATGGACAATATGATGGCATGCTTGTGGACCCTTTTAATTTAAAGAGTGTGGGCCGAAAGTTTATTTAAAAGGGAGGTGGGTTTAAATCTGAAGTATAAGGGCTTAGTGTGGGTTTGGCAAAAATTATTTTTGCCAACTTATTTTACTATTCAGTTTATTTTTTGTATTATTTATGAGACCCATGTATAGGTTCCACTGCACTTTTGATACTATTCATGGGTCCCACCGTACTATTTCAGCTAACTTTTACCTTTACCTACAATATTTTTAAGAAAAAGTTTTCAGTTTTCACAAAATAAGCTGATTCTAAACTGACCCTTAGGCTAAGCATTGAAAAGGGATTGGGCTTTATTTTAAAAAGTGAGAGTGCTGTTATCAAGAAAAAAAAGTGATAATGTTGGAAACTTATTTAGAAGAGAAATGTTAGATTCACAATATTTTCACTACATTTTCACAACATATTATAAGTGATTTGTTGTTATTGGTTCTAATTTGAACCTATCATTGAAATTACTTTTTTACCCTACCAATGGCAACTTGTAATAACATACCACATAAGATTTGTTATGAAAATATTGTGAAAATATTATGGACATATCATTCCTCTCTTTTGAACGTGGGTTGAACAAAAAAGTTTTAGATCTTTTTATCAAAAAAAAAAAAAAAAGAAAAAAGAAGAAGAAAAGGTTTCAGATTTTTATCTCGTCCAAGGGAGTGAGCCCGCGGCTAAGCCTCATATTACCCTAGGATTGGGCCTAAGGGCTCTCTAGTTTACATGCGAATGGGCCTAATGGATTTTGGTCTGGAACCAAGGCTGACTACAACCTGGATCTGGGCTTAAGGGACCGAGTCGGACCTCACACAATGGATCAAGCTCAACCCACCCCAACCCACTTATTTTCCCTAAAACTAGTAGCTTCCAGCCTCCATCTCTCTCGCCTCTCTTCTGCGTGTGTGATCAGAGCTTGTTGTGTATGCAGAGCTTTTGAGAACTTGAATCTTATGACTTCTCTTGAAACTTATAATCCTCAAATGTCACCAAGCTTGAAAAATGAAGTTTAGCAACACTCATCTAATTAGGAAAAGGAAATTATAGCACAATGCTTGTAAAATGGAAAAGCACCCAAAGTTTTCAGCGACAGGGCCATGAATTTATCTTTGAGGAGTCAAAAAATAAATATTTTTTTCCTTGTATATATCAATTATATTCCTATTATGTATAATGGTTTCAAATGGTAATTTATTTATTAAAATCAAGAAACAAATTTGAGAAAAAAAAATGAGTCAATAATTTTTAATTTTCCTATAGACCTCTATTTTAAAAATAAATTAGATAAACAATCACTCAAATTTCAATAAAATTCTAATAAGAAACAACCAATTTGCAATACTTTTTGTATTTGCAAATTGGTTGTTTACAACAAATTACTTTTTTGTCTACTTATAACAATGAATAACAACTCGTCATTTAAGATTTGTTGTGAAAGCAAAGTTTGTTGTGAAAATGTTATGAAAATAAAATTTTTAGAATATTTATCCATGATTTGAGGGGCCAAAAGCATATCTAATCCTTGTAAATTGTTAAATCAATCTGAGTAATTCATATATTGATATTATCTACTAATTGTTTTTCAAATATTTTGGGGGCCAAGGCCCCTTTCGGCCCCAATGCGGCTCTGTCACTAGGAGTTTTGTGTGATAGTAAAATGGCTATTAAGTTAAAAAGGAAGATTTTATAAGACTGAATGCTTGAGATGATTTGGCCATGTTCAAGGAGAAAGATTAATGCATTGTAAGAAAGAGTGACCAAGTTAAGGGGGAAAAAATGTAGAGGGCCAAAAATTACATTAGTAGAAGTAACAAAAAAAGACATGATTTAAAGAAGTAACAAAGAGTATGACTTCAGATAAAATAAAATGGAAGAAAGAATATATGTGGCTAATCTTAGCTAATCTGTTGAGGATCAATAACCAACCCTAAATTTTGGGACCAAATTTTTGTTGTTGTTTGAATTTTTGGTAACAGCTATTTCTTCTGAAGTGAAAAGTTCTTGTGGAGTTCGTTATCCTTGAGTATTTTTTCTCTTAAAAATTTTTTCTAAAGTTTTCCACTCCATCATCAGAAAGTTCTTGTGGGGTTGGTTACCCTTGAGTATTTTCTCTTAAAGAGTTTTTCTAAAGTTTTCCACTTCATCGCCGGAATGTGTATATTCTTTTTAAATTTAATTTTTATTGCTTTGTATGTTCTTTTTAACTTTTATTTTTATTGCTTTGGATTGTGGGGATTATTACTGTGGTTGTGTCCTTTGTTAAACTGCTAATTTTGGGTATAAATAACAATTAATCCATTACCTTGCTTTGCCAAGGTCAATCTCTCAAATATGTTAAAATCATATTTGTATTTCTAATATCATTTCGTATCCTAATATCTACATTAGATTTATCCAGCATGCCTGTTAATATTGTATATGTAGCTTTAATTTGAAATTAGAATCCAGTAGGTTTTGACTGTGTGTGCACTTGCATATGATTATAGCACAATTGTATTAGAGAAAAAATAACAAGTAGCTCAAATTTTGTATCAAAATAATACCATGTCATCTGTAGCAAAATTTGATAAATAAGAAATATATTTGTAAAAATAACTATGTAACAATCATCAAAAAAGATACATGCAAAAAGACATGTAAACTCAATAAAGAAACTCCAAAATCAACCTTTTTGACAATGCTATTTTAATATTTGGGGATACTCTTGTACTGTTGACCCAATGACAGACGAAGAATGATAACTGGGGAGAAATAAATGAAACTACGAGGCTGGCAGGTGGCAGCTGAGCTAATTTTACAAATAAAGGGGAAAAAAAAAAAAAAAAGGAAGAAGGGCTCTAGTTCTCTTTCTTTCTTTATCAATATCCACCAACGTGTCAAAAGTACAAAATTACAATTCTAACCTACAAAAGACAAGCCAAAAAAATGCAAGCACCGGTTGGACCTAATTTGGCTCAATTTGTGAGAGATTTTAATGTAATTTAAAAGCCTTTTTAAAGCCTTGCCATTGTCAATGGCTTCTCTGGCTCTATCTAGGGCCGCGGATATGTCCTCTGCACCATCACATCCCAGCAAGTGATCTACTATTCCGGCATTTAAGACGATCCGAGCATAAGCAGGCCCTTTTTCACCATGAAGAGCTGCTAGACCCAATTCTATATTCTTTGAGATCTGTACTTGCAGAAAATATAATTACTTGTCATAAAAAGTTAAAAATGCCGAAGGTAACAAATAAATTTAATGGCCTGTTTTGATGAAGGGGGGAAATGAGAGAGAGTTGAAGGGGGTAGAGTAGAATAGAATTGACTAAAAATAAGCTAATTTTGTGTTAAATCTACTTTACTCTGCTTCCCCTTCCTCCCCCTCGATCCAAACGGACCATAAGTAGAACTACAAAAATGGATTCAATGCTAACTAGGTTACACCTGCACAATACCAAAGCCAGAAATTTTTCTTGCACAGGTTGCACAAAAAATTGCTAATACTTGTGTTAGTATATGTATCAACTATCAAGTATGCCTTTTAATATGACATGTGTTATTGTTTTATATAGTAAAAGTTATATCAAAATCATTTTTACAATGCTCAAAACAAACATTTTCTTTCATAAATTAGCTTTTACTTACAAATTTGTGCTTTTGTGCTCTACATTCTTTAATTATTCTAAAATCATTTGTAAATGATTCTATACCAAATTTCCTGGCAATCTCTCCTTCTACAAACATAGTTAAACAAACACTCAAAAATCCATTTTTTCATGTTGTTTTGAAGTTTTGTTTTAAAAATCTTAATGGCTGAAATTCGTGGTCTCAATCTAAGATCACGTTAGGAGGAGGCAATATAATCTTTTGGTAATAGGAGGGAGGAATTTTAAAAATCAAGGGCCTCCCCTCCACCCTCCCTCTTCCTTAGTGCCACTGCAACTGAATTCCTTTTCCTTGACTGCCCAAATGACAACTTCATGGAAATACTTAGGAGGTAGAAGACAACATTTAGATAATTTATTATCAGGAATGTGGCTGCCAACTGCCGAGTGTATTTTCATCAAAAGAAAGGTCAGATGATAATCCATGCAGAAAAGAGAATAGAAGAGAACTCAGAAACTCTACCAATCTATCAGTTCTTGGAGTATTAGTAGGTTCAAAACCATAGTCCATGGCATTGACCTCGAGATTGAAATTCTGATGTGATACACCTGCAACAGTAAATTGTAAGGTTTCACTATTAATGATAAAAGAATGGTGCCAGAATCTCAATCAACTGAACTGATCGACAAAAGTGAAGTACATACTCTCAACTAAAAACATAGATAAAGACATGAATACAAGGGAACACAATGAAGATAAGGTAGCAAAATGATACAAACCATCAACTTCGAAAGCAGACGCCATACTTAGTGAACGGAAACTTGAGCAGTAGTTTACAGGAAATCCATTTGAAATGCTAGCTGACCGCAATCTTGTTGTCATCGAGAGGGCCCCTTCCGCACCCTACATTAACAGCATAATCAGATTATATCAAGTGGTTAGCTTGGAATACCTTGTGGACACTTGAATTACTGAATGACATTATACCAGACCATCTTGACATTAAATGAGAGCAAGCACACCCCTTTTTCTTAATTAGCAGATCCCCTTCAATGCAAAGTCGTTGAAAGTTAAATTTATAAAAATCCGTCATAGCAATATAATTTATAAAAGCAAAGTTCTGACCTTCACTACCAAGCCAGAATGAACACCTCTTCTCTTCATAAGCATCAACAGTGATTCCTCATAACCATCATGATAAAATCCAGCAACCATTGCTTCCTTCCCTCAAGCCTGTTCAGAAAATGAAACTTTTTACATTCTGGACAACCAAGCTCCTCAGACTTACAAGGGTGGTTGACAAATTTTCATCCTAAAAAAAGTTTTATGTACACACAAATAAACATGCATGTGATGTTCATGACTGATAATTTACTTTAAAGTAGGTACATCAATTGCAGATTAAGTAAATAAAAACAATTTAGAAACATTTTAACTTGCTATAGATTCTGATGTATGGAAGAATCTAGATTTGTATATACTAAAAGGCCATTTGAGCTTTTTCACTCCATGAAGTATTCATCAAGAAGCAGCAATGACCAACAGTAAAAGGTAATAATACAGTAGTTAAATAATGACGGGTCTCACCTTCACAAATTGCTGAACCTTTTCAGCTGTTGCCACAGGGGGGCGCTTTTTCATATGCTCCCTCACACCAATCAATGAATATCTGCAATAATAATCTTTTTATAAGTATGAGCATCAGCTGAAATCACAAAAATCTTGTTATTAGCTTCAACCTGTTTAGTGTCAGTAAATATGACATGTTAAACCTAGAGCACACACAAGGTATGCCAAAAGATGTATAATTTTCTAGGGGCTTCCTCCTACCCCTGATCTTTCTTTTAAAGCATAATATAAGGAATCAAGGAATCTCAGTACCAATATACTTTAGAAGATGAAATCCATAACTTAAATAACAGACACCAAGCGATTGAGTGCATCCATAATTTCATTTGAAAATCAAACGAGAGGAAGAAAAAGAAAATGTTAGAACTAGAGCCTAAGAAAGATGTAATTGGAAAATCACTTCTATTTTTATTTTAATCTCTTTTAGTTATCATGTCCAATGCATTAGACCGGAAAAGGGATGGTGTTTGTGTATTCTCATCTTCAAACTAGTATAAAATTTCAAAGAAGACACAATTATCTGGACAAAAAATAAAAAAAAGCATTCATTCAATAAAGGCGATCCATTAAGACGAGTAAAAAGCATCTTTAGTTGATTTCTCATATAATTTGATAGACGCAAGTGCTTTCTATGACAAACTTGACTTGAACCTTGATGCACTTTGGTTTTATCAGAGACTAATGGGGAAAAAGCACCTGTAACTCTCTATCCATGTTAGCAGGAAGTAAATTAAAGATTCAGATGGTTAATGAAAATCTAGAATCATAATCTTAGCTCCTTAAAGTATCTAGTTTAACATAAAGTCAGGGGAAACACATTCAAACTGAGACGGCAAAATAATGTTATCTTTAATATAAATGTAAATCAATAAAGATTAAACTAAAAGGTGAAGTTTCGAACAATAGGTCTAGCGTCCAACATGCTCTATTTTTTCTCAGCGATTAAAAGCAAAACAATAAGTTGAAAATTGAAGCAGTGGAAGAGAGGAGAGGAGTTACAGGGATCTTGGCTCTGAAAGAGACGGTGAGGATGACGTCGGAGTTGGAAGGATCGTTAAGGAGGCGGAGGAAGGCGGAGGAGGAAGAGGAAGAGGAAGAGGAAGAGAAAGAGATCCAAGTGCCTTGAGGACGACGGTTACGGACTTTGGGAGGGAGAGGAGTGAGATCGGGAGAGGTGGAGGAGAGAGGCGGGTAGTTGAAGAAGCGAGAGAACTGAATCTCCCATTGCCACTGCTCAGACTTTTCTCTAACAGGGATCTCTACTTGCTCGCTCGGTATAGGGATCAATGCCATTGTTGAAGATCCCGCCATTCCTTTTTCTTTGCTTCGATTGTTCCACTGAACTGTCAGGGCCGCTTGCCGAGGGATTTGAGCAACGTTGATTGAATTTTTTGAAAGAATTACGTTAATAACGCCTTTATAATATTTTTATAATAAATTATAAGTGGTTAAATGTTGTTGGTTCAAATTTAATTTTATCATTAAGATTATATTTTTGCTCCAATAATAATAATTATTAACAATTTATCATTTAAAATTTTTTATAAAAATATTATAAATATTTAATTTTTTTTTTGAAATATAAATAAATGAAAAAATGTATAAAAATACTTAAAATATTGTTTAAAAATTAAAAATATGTGTTTAAAATTATCTACTAAACCGGCCTTAGTGTTAGGAGTTTGCAATTTTGAATTTTGGGAATGGGATACAGGTCCGAGCGGGGCAATGCAGATATTTACGGAATTATGTTAATTTACGGATTTAACCTCCCTTGAGTCATAAACTAGTGCCCAATGGAGAAAGGACTGGTCGAGCTTCTTTGGCTAATTAAAAAGGATAAAGTGTAATTTTCACTAACACTTTTAAAATAAATCGTAAGCATAAGCAGTATTTTCTCAAAAAAAAAAAAAAAAAACATAAGTAAATGTTATTATTCCATAGCATTTTGTAAAAATCTTGTGCACATAATATTTTTGTAAAAATAAAGTTTTTGGTGTGGATTTATCAATCCCACAACACGTGACAACAATGAGTAAGTTTTCGCCCTGAATTTATCGATTCCACATTACATGATTGTAATGAGTAATACCGTGTTTAGTAATCTATATACTGTATATTATGATTCAGCTTGGGAGGTTGGATGTGCTCACTGGGTAACAAGGGGAGATAAGGAAAAACTGCCAAGCTATTAACTAATATTAATATAGTTTTGGATGTTTCAGATGGGTTCTAGGCTAGACAAGTTCTGTAGTTGATTTTATAGGTGAAGACTTAATGAATAAAGTATGGGCCACAGTAGATTGTTTAGTGCCAGAAAGATTGAGAAATATACTTTGAAGAGAAAAACACTCCTTAGTTAAATCCGAGTAAGCTATGTTCATATATATATTCCAACGGTTTCTAAGTACAAAGAGTTTTTTCCATGTATTTTGTTTTTCTTTCGCAAATTTGATCCCCCTCCTTCGCAGAGGTCCTCCCCTTATATAGTCTTTCCCTCTCCTTTCATCCTAGCCTTCCACTTGTTGATTAGGTAGATGATCTTTTGGATGCTTGTCCCATCAGAACTTTCCTAAAGCTTCTGTGTGTAGCTGTAAGGTTGAATATCATTGTTCAGAGATTATTTCCACATAAATGCAGCAATTTGTTTAGGTGTAGAGCATTTAATATGGTAGTAGCAGCCTTCTTCTAAAAAATTTCTTAGTTCACTATTGACTCCTCTCTTTGAAGCTTATCTTCCGAAGCATGGTTGCCTCCTGCGCGATATTTGCTGGGTGGTCGGGCTTTAAACTCTCATGTGGCCTCCCAAGGAAGTTTGGCTCCTCGGGAGACATCACTTGCTCATTGTTATTGGCCCTTGTCCTCGGCCCATCAAACCACATGACCTTCTTACTGCTTGACCATCATTGGGCTCTTTGGCATCTTCGAACATGGCCCACAGCCCAATACTCCCACTCAGTTCTTTTATCCTCACAATAACTCACCATAACATAATTTTCAAAAATATATGAACCACCTAAAAAAGGAATAATATCAATCAATCACACCCAAAATAATAAAGTGATATATTTTTAGAGATTGATCGATGAAAAATAAATTTAAAAATTATTTAATTTTTAAGAAGAACAAATTATGTTCCACAAAATTTAGAGAACAAATGAGAAGTATATAATATTTTATGAGTTTTTTGAATTTGGGCTTAAGAAAATTGTTCTTGCCCCCCTCTACCCACTCAAAATATAACCTTGATCATTTTAACCAAAAAAAATTAACCCAAACAACATTCAAGAAAAAGTAGCCCAAACAACATAAAAAGTAAAGCCCAGTTAAACAAGAAAAAAGCCCTTAATAATTTTATTAGATCTAAATTGATCAGATCTTCAAATCAACAATTCAATTTCAGCCTTGTTAATTTTAAAGAAAAAAATTTCCTAAAAAAGATAATATAAATACCAGTCCAACAAAGAGAGAGTGTGTGTGATTTTGCCCTCTTTGATCCACTCATGACATTGCCGCTGTTTCTGCTTCATTAGTGAGACTCTGTCTAATCTCCTAGCTGCTGAGTTGCTCTGACTCTAGTTTTTATCTTCTTCTCTTTCTTTTTTTTTCTTTTTTTTTTTGGCTGAGTTTCTCTCTCTTTCTTTTTGTGTCGTTTAATTTCTTATTGTCTAATCTCTTTCTCTGAACGGCATTATTACTGCTTCACTTTATTTGACTTTGAAATGAGTTGGTTTTTTTTAATAGTTATAAAGTGGTGCATAATGTGTTTTGGGAGTTCATCTGTTGCCACTGAACAATTAATTCCGTTGAGATGTTTTGTCTTTTTGTTTAGTGGAATGGTTACTGTTATGTTTAGCAATTAGTAGATAGTAAGATTAAAAATTCCACACCCAAGTGAGTCACGAGTTATGACACATTACACATTGTTCAGTGGTTGATGCACACAAACACAATTACTTAAGTTTCTAATGAGATTTTTTATGTACAAGGAAGTGGTGTTTGATACTTTGCTCAAACTATTCTAAATTATAAATTTATGGTTAACAATTGTCATACTTGGATTGAAATAATTATTTTAGGTATGATGATTTTTGAGATTTAAAAATATGCTATATTCCTTTTTGGTATATAATTGTTTCGTAATTTATTAAAAAATAGTTATTTGTGTCTTTCCATTTGTTATACTAAATGGATGCTAGTTTGAATTTTCACGAAAAAACTAGAACAAATTAAACATTATTCCATAATTATAATATAACCATCAATTATCACGCATCACGTGAGTATTTATATAATTGTCAATGAAGTGACTCTTTTTTCTACGCAAACATTTCCTCCCAAAGCATCACCAAAGTGGACCAAATAAACTTTTTTTTTTTTTGAGAATCTAGTGGACCAAATGAACTGAAGTAGATGGAATGAATCAAAGTGAACCAAAATGCTATATTAATGTGACTTAACATAAGTATAGTAATAATAAATACTATGCTTCAATATTAAGAAATTATTATATTGATTGAAAAGAAAGATATGAAGTTGAAGGCAACATATAAAATCAACGTCGCACAGGAGCTGGGGTGCTCCATTTTCTTGTTACCTGAGGATATTATAGAGGTAAGATTAATGTTGTAAAGGTGGATGTGTATATTGCTCACATTTAACACTACGGTGTAGGGTAACATGACTTATCTTTTGCACAACTTTTGGGTCTGATTAGGTCACTTAAACTTCTTAACATTTGATATGAGGATATTAAGAGAGATATATCGAATCTTGATATGAAGTATGGGAAGCTTCTTTTTCTTTAGTTCATTTTTTTGAGATTATGATTCTGAATCTGTATACTTATTCAACTTCTGAACTTGAAGAGAGATTATTCCAATTGCAGAATTTTGTAGTCTTTCTTTTAGCAGTGAATTTTACACTAAATGCTAATCAACCTAGCCAATTTGACTCACCTCTTTGGGTCTATTCAGCCCAAAAGTTTTTTCACATTTGGGAGAGCTTTTTTATTTTTTTATTTTTTGGCTTATTGGGCTTAATAAATAATCTGACTAAAAGTGGGTGTGGGTAGTGGTATGTTTAGTTGTACGATGGTGGCCTTTGGATTTACCCAACCTGTAGCTTAGACGTAGGACAATGACTACACACATGAGCTCCTTTTTCTTTTTTTCTTTTTTTCTCTTTGAAAAAATAATAATTTGGCTAAGCCAAGTTTTATTAAAAAGTTGTACATAGCTTAAATAAGTTGGAAATAGGGTTACATTGATTTTTTTTTTTTTTTTTTGAAAATGTTTTTTTTTTCAAAACAGTATAAAAACAATTTTCAAAAAAATGAACTTAAAACTAGTTTTTAGATAATAATTTTTATATTTTACAGATTTGGCTCTCACTTTTAAGAACAATTTTCAAAATACTAAAAACAAAAACAATTGTCTGGGAGACCATTTCTAGTTTTGAGATTTAAATATATATATATATATATATTTAAAAAAGTAACATGTAAAATTTGTAGATTACTTTTTTGTGATTAATGATAAGGGAATATAGCTCATCATGTTTTTTATTTTATTTTTAAAGATAAGTTTCAAATTTGAAATATGAGATTTATTTTTTTATTTATTTTTTTTGGTGATAAAGATAAACTCCTAAATTTAAGAGACAAAAGAGTTTGGACAAATAAGTGGGCCAATTGTTTTCAATTTATTTACAATTATGTCATTAAAAACATTTTTTGTATCTTAAAACACCCCTGAGCTGTTTTCGAAATCCTATTTTAAATTAGGAAAATAGGATACAATTTTTTGAAAATTGTATTTAGAAAATATTAGCCAAATAATAAATTCAAGTGTGAGACCCACCATTTTATGGATTGTAAAACAAAAAAACTATATTTAAATAATCTTACCAAACAGCCCCCAAGCTAGAGACATGATAATGATATTAATCTAATTCTAGTGGCTTATGGGAATATGGTGTGGTGGACAGACAAATATATAAAATTGTAAGTAATAGAAACTCATATGTAATTTTCTAATCTTCAGGAGTCAATTGCAGTGTGTTGGACATTATTGCAATCTGTAGAAGTTCAAATATTTTCTTGATATGGTTGACAAAATCAAGGAATAATTTTTGAAAGAGTTTCATGTTTTTTAATTTTTTTTTTAGAAGAAAAAGAGTTTTTAGTTAAGTCAGTAACATTTAAAAAACTATTAATTGATCCTACCACTGAAGATTAGGATCCTTAATGATCCCACGTCCTCTCTCTCTTTTGGGTTTTACAAAAGTCTTTAAATAAATAAGATTTTTAATTTTCACATCTATGGTTGACCATCAGAACCGCTATATTGTAGTCATCTGAAAACCCAAAAAGAAAAAGAGAGAGAAACATGAATACATTTGGAGGCAACACTCTTGAGTTGCTAAGAAAGGTACACAATTTTGTTTTATTAAAAATCCATGGTTGCGTCGTATAACCATCTTTGAATGAAAAATATAAATTTTGATTTGGAAATGTTAACGAGTGCCCTAATGACATTTATTAGTAAACCATTTTAGGAAATATTTATGGAAAAAGAAAAAATTAAAGTTATGTTTGGTAACGGTTTTTGTTTTTTATTTTCAAAAACTTGTTTTTGGAAACATAAAGAAAAAAAACAATTTCTTTTATTTTTTTAAATCAAAAACATGTTTAGTTAGTTGAAATTAAAAAGAAAAAAATTTGAAGCAAAAACTAGAAAATACTAAAATATGTTGTTACTAGGATTTGAACTATAATACTAACTCATTAAATGAGATAGATCATAAAATTAAATGCGTATTTTCATTGATTTTTGAAAATTAGACACTGAAAACAGCATTTTACATGTTTTCAATTTTCTTTACAAATTGAGTTTTGAAAATAGTTTTTGTTTCTGTCTATTTTGAATTGCCTAAAAAGTTTTTTAGTCTCAAAAATATAAAACTGTTTTAGGAAACAGAAAATAATGGGAAAAAACAGTTACCAAACGTACCATAATATTTTTATAGTTTTTTCAATTTTTCATAAAAGTTGTATAAAAACTTCCTTAAAATAGTTTATTAATAACAATTGCCTTAATTTCCCCGGTTAACATGACCCAATTTTATTTCATATTGCTTCCACAACAACTATCGGTTTTTTATTCTAAGCTCTAGTTTGTAAATCCTATCCTTTGATGATGTGCACGCTACAAGTCAAACGTTGTGTGTGTGTTTTGGGGGGTGGGGAGAAAACTGCAACTGGGCCGCGAGAGAGAGTAACAGTTAAAATGGCTCATCCCATTATGGCCCAAAAGAAAAGAAACATAATAAAAGCCCATCTTCACATATCGTGTCCAGTCCACCACGTATACTCAACGCAAGTTCAGGAATTATAAACACCTACCTAGCAAACACTAGGGCTGATAGTCTCTCTCGCACTCTTCCACCGCCAGTGCTATACGCAAGTTCAGGGTACATATAGTTTGTTCTTCTCATAACTTTCGTAATTCTTAAAAATCCTGCCTTTTGCTTTTCTCTATTCTCAGCCAATATCGACTTAAGTTTTGATCTTTTCTTTGTGCTACAGACGACAGTTTTTATTATATTTATTTGAGTCATACGAGATGGAGACGGATCGGACTAAGCCGCTAAAGATAGTTCATCCTAACTCTAAAATAAAACTTCAAATGGTAATAAATTTCATTCTCAAAAGTTTTTTATTTTATTTTTAATTTGATTAAAAGTTACAAAAAGATGCTGTATTCTTTGCTAATATGCATTGTTTACCAGAGAACCAATTTACCCCAAGATCGGTTAAGTGAACTGCCAGATGAAATTCTTGTCTGCATTCTGTCATCACTATCGAATTTGAAAGAAAGGCAGAGAACAATTGTTCTCTCTAAAAGGTGGAGATATTTGTTTCGTAACTTGGTTTTTAATAATTCAATTTTGGAAACTTTGCGGAAGAAATATTACTGGGGAGAGATTTCTAAAGATCGCTATATAATGACAGTGTCTTCTGAAATATCTGAGTTTATTAGCCGGGTGAATAGGGCATTATTGATATTGAATCCAGATGATATTGTAGATCAGTTTGAAGTTGTGTTTAACTTGAACGCGACATACACGTCAGTTATTGACAATTGGATAAGCCTTTCACTGAGGAAAAAAGTTAAAAAGCTTTCATTGCATTTGGATACTCTTGGGGGTACTAAATACACTCTTACTACTCAGCTTCTGCAGAGTTACAGTCTTGAATCCTTAACAGACCTCTCGTTGGCCTCTGTGGATGTGACTGGGGAAGTTCTCGAGTATGTTTTATCTAATTGCCCATTCATTGAAAGCTTACATGTGCAAGACACGTGGTCTCTGAAGAATTTAAAGACTTCTGCCCCTTTGCCCAAGCTAAAGCATTTAGAGATATTATACTGCAACTATTTCCAACAGATTGAGATTCATGCTATAAATCTTGTTTCTTTCAAATATTTAGTGCATATGAAAATATTGAATGCAGTTCTAGGTGATGTTCCCAATTTTGTTTCTCTGAGTGTGTTGGGTGACTATGCTCAATATTTATTTGATAATAATGATTGCTCAATTTCACGATCTCTCTCTCAGCTGGAGACACTTGATATAAGCGACATTTTGGTAAGTCATAAATTTGATGATTCTTAAATCTTAACTGCATTGTATTTTTCTTTCCCATACATCAATGTTTGTTTATGAATGTGCTCTTACATCTTGGTTCAATTGTTCAGAGAATCCGGTTCACAAGAATTCCAGAGTTCAGAAATCTTAGGCAACTGAAATTGGGTATAGACCATATCACGAATGGCCTCTTTAATTGCACTTCCTTTCTAAAGGCATCCCCTATGTTGCATACATTTGGGCTCAAGGTAGATCTTATAAATTTAGAGCTGTGGGATTTATTGTGCAGAAATTTTATTATCTACATTTTCAGTTAATTCGTATATTCTATTAACTTAGTATGCATATGTATTCTTCTCAAAAAAAAAAGTATGCATATGTATTGTGTCACCAAAGATTTGCTTTGCTATCAAGTATCAACTGTAGATAACTCACACGTGATGTTTAATTGTTGTCTCAATTGTTTTGAAAAAAAAATCATTATGAAATTATTTTTATAAAACTCCTTTTGTTGTTCACTTGTAAAACCCTTGCCATGTCATTTTTATTATGTGTTTTTGGCTGTCTATAGAGGTTATTGGCTTGGTTTAAGTCACACCTAGTGTAACATTTAACATTGTAATATCAATTACATTTAAATTGAATATGTTTATTGACAAATTCATCATTTTTCTAAAAAGTGACAAATCCATGGTTAGATAATATTTGATTAAATCATCCATGCTTCCAATATCAAAGTAATTAGAGTTAACTAACTATAAAATTATGCTTAGAACATACCAAAAACATTGTAGCTCAATTAGTACCTTTTGATATTTCCAACGATGATGTCCAAGGTTTAAATCTCCCCTTCTCCAACTATCAAAAAAAAAAAAAAAAAAAAGCGTAAAACGTGTGTTTATGGATTAGATAATAGATAAAAGATTATTAACATGACATGCATAACATTGATAAAGAGATACATTCTATGTAACTTCGTTCTAACCATTTATATATATAGCTAGGTGTGTGTGTGTGAGTGAGTGTGCTCCACCCTTATCATGTAATGTGAGCCATGTCTTGCGGAAGTACAACTATCTAACTCAAGTTGTGGAATTTTTGAGGCTCTCACTCAACGGGTTTATTGTGTGAGATTTTTTCATTCCTTTTTTGAAAGCAAGTATCGTGTTTTAATGTTTTTTGAAAACCTTAACAGCACACAAAGAACTTGCAAGTTGTGGATCTTTCTCTCTCAAGATATTTTTTAGTGACCCAGTGACCATTGCAAATAAGATCAGTCCAAAATGGATAGCATTCAATGTGTAGGATAAAAATGATAAGCTTATTTGAAGTGTTGTTTTGTTTTTAGTTTTTTGTAACTTTTGTTTGGTTGAATGTGGTATAGTTTCTAGCTCATAGATTAGGTAAGCTACCCTTGTTCACATAAATAGCTCAAGTATGCTTATGTTTTCCTTCTGTTGTAATGATATTTTGATGTTCATTCGCAAATAAACCCGATTACAAGCCTTATGGAACCTACAATGGTCTCAGTTGGCATTGCATGGGTGATGACGTACATATATTCAACAAATATGGAAATATAATAAAGATATTACTTGTGGCTACACAATAATTCTCACCTTTTAATCTTTTGTTGATGACATTGTTAATAAGAATGGTATCTCTGACTTTTAACTAGCATAACACCGTTATTTCTTCCTTGTGACAGTTTGAGCTAGATGGTGAAAAATGGAAGGCGCAGGGGGATACATATACACAGGATAAATATACACACCAATGCCTCAAGGTGGTTGAATTGATTGATTTTGTTGGCTGTTTTGCTGAAATGCAGCTTGCCTTGTATGTAATCAATAAAGCTACCTCATTGGAGAAGATGATTATTCATACGAAAAAGCTAAATCTTAGATTAGTATTTTCTGAATGTGCTCAGAAGAATTTAACAGCAATAGCTATAAATAATGCGAAAGAATTAGGCACAAGATTAGCCCCGGGGGTGGAATTAGTGATACTATAAGGGATCGTTTTTTTCGTTTTAGTATGGTAAACATTACAAGATTTGAAATTCTTTTTTCTTTTTCTTTTTTGTTGGTAAAATACTAGATTGGAATTTGGAGTTACGTTTGTTCGTTTGGTTTGTTTATTTATTTGTACCCAAATTTAGGTAGCATTTGGAATAGGGAATTGACGTTACCCAGCTAATGCCATCTAAATTCTTTGGAATGTGTTTTGCATTTTAGTGTAATAACTTACTTTTTTTTTTTTTTTTTTTTTTATATCAACTTTTGAAAAACACTTGCATTAGATTATTTATTCTAAACTTTATTTCATTAACTTTATTTTATTAAAATATCATATTTTCTTGATTTTTAGTTGTTTCTCTCTTTATACACTGCAATTATTATCTACTCTATTCATCTTTGGCACACGCAAAGAAAGAATAAAAAAATAAATGTAAAATGAATAGAGCTAGTATAAATTTACTTAATGAATAAATTTACCCAATTATAAATAGACTAATGTGGGAGGTTTCACGAATTGATTGAGCAAAATGTGGGGCTTATTCTATTTACAAAGACTTATGTGAGTGTTTAAAAAATATAATTATTTCTATGTTTGACTTAATTCTACTAAAATTTCCTAGAATATGAGATTTATATATTTGGGATATTGGTAGGAACCTTAGAGGCTTTATTTATTTTAATAACATCAGATGCATTATGTTGAAACATTGACAAAAGAACAAAACTCCTTCCACACATCCCATACAACTACGTGAAAAGATTATTATTCCCTTCGTCTTACTTTATTTGTCCTGTTTGAAAAGTCAAATTTTTTAAGAGAGCGTCATTTATTGTCTTGTTTACTTTTTAAAATGTATAAATTTTCAAAACTATCCTTAAATAAATTTATCAAAAAATTGAATTGTTAATAAAATAGGGGTATAATAAAAACATTAGTAAAGTAATAACTTTTATTTTTAGAAACAGGACAATATTTTTGGACATCCTAAAATGAAATAGAAAACAAACAAAGTGGGACGGAAGAAATATAACTTAAAAGACAATTTGGATCTGTAGAACATGGCTAACCTATGAGTGATAGTATTTAACTTCATTTTAACTAAATTGAACAGAGCAGGGGGTGAAGAGAATTATGAAATTAAAAGCAGTGTGCACCATTTTGGTAATTGAAAGTGATATAAATCATAAAATATTTCAAAATTAGTAAAACAAAAATTTAATATATATATATATATATATATATATTAAACTTTGGCCTTTGTCCCTATACCCTACAAGCACTTATACTTACGGAGTAACTACCGCACCTAAAATGCGCAGTGGTAAAAATCTAATATTTCTAAATGGCGTGTATAATACAAAATTAAAAATCGGAGCAGAACTTTTAGGTAGATCATCCAAAAGCACGGGAAATTCCTCCAAATTTGAATTGTATAAATAGACAAAGCACAAACTCCCAAACTCAGATAAGAATTTAAAGGAAGATTGGGGGAGCTAATTAAATAATATTAATGTGAAAATGAAAATCAATAGAGATTAAACTAAAACTTGAAGTTTCAAACAATTAGTTTTGAACATGCTCTAATTTTCTCAGCAATCAAAAACAAAAAACAAGAAGTTGAAAATTGAAGCAGAAGAAGAAAGTTGTAGAAGAGAGGGGAGAAGTTACAAAGGTCTTGGCTCTGGAAGAGATGGTAAGGATGACGTCGGAGTTGGAAGGATCATTGATGTGTTTACAAACTAATGTGTAACTTTTAAACATATAATAATAATAAGAAGAAGAAGAAGAAGAAGAAGAATTAGTAGTAGTTATTTATTATGCTGTCAAAATGTGGCATCAATATCATAAATTACTAAGTCAGTTTGTAAGAAAAAAATGATAACAAACTGAATTTTTTGTGGCCCTTGTTATCTAGGTTGCATTTCCTTCTTCTTTTTGTGGTATTTTTAATACATTTTTTAAGTGAGTGGGATTTGAACATCAAACATCTCTATATATGGGAAACACTATGGTTTAGTATTAATTTTTTTTCGAGTTTAGTATTTTTTTTTTTTTTAAAATTCTAAACATGCTACTCATCGGTACAAAAATTCTGCCTAATGCATGTCATTTACACCTCCAACTTCCACTCTCCTAGAAGGGAAAGACATCAAAATACAGTAAAGTGAAGATGAAAGTTTAAAAGGTAGTAGTAATGCTCATTATTCATTTTTCTTTTGATATTATTTTTAGTATTTTCCTTTTGATATTTTTATATTAGATCATAAATTGAATTTTTTTTATATTACAAATGCAAATCATTTATACGTCCAATCCCACTCTCTTAGAAGGGAAATAAATCAAAATACAGTGTAGTGGATGGGAAATACCAATAAATTGATGTCTCTAATTGCTAAAATTTAAGATAAAATTTTAGAGGTTACAACAATTTAGGGAAAAAAATTCAACCTAGAATATATAGAAGTTCTAGCGCCACACACTGCCCACAACTCGCTACATAGGTGAATTGTGGTTGGTGGAAGAGTATTACCACATGGACCCACCAATACCCTTCAACCAACCACAACTCACTACATGAGCGAGTTGTGAACACAGTTATAAACTAAAGTGTGGCACCAGAACTTTTCTAGAACATAGTCACTGTCACACTGACCAACGTCACTAATCTAACGTCAGATTTTTATTTCTTGTTCCTTTTAGTCTTTCCATTTCTACCCGTTCCTCAAATACCCAAAAAATGCTGCCAAAAAAGGAAGCAAAGAGTCAGAAAAACCCTCCATGTCCATCAATCACTCACGCTAGTGAATCTGTTTTATAAAGCTTTGTCTCTTTTTCTTTTTTCTTTTTTAATTATAACAAAACTAGATTTTTTTTGAAAATTAACTAATTTTTTTTTTCTTATATTTATTATGAAAGCTGCCAAAAATTGTATCTTTTGTCTCATCATATTTGTCTAATAAGCTACCATCATATTTGTCTCATCATATTTTTAGTACTCCATTGAAATGATGATATGGTGAACTTTGTGAGTATAGAACACAGAAATGATATGGAAGATATTTGCAGTCAAAGAAAAAAAAAATGCAAAAAAACTTTCAGAGAGAAAAAATACCCTAGTTACCAAGATTTTCAATTATTTGTGAAACCCACTTTCAACAAGCAACTTCATTATCTACAAATATCTTTTAGAAATTATAACAAGGGGGTGGGGGCGCTCTGTAGGGGAGAATATGAACATGGTTTAGCCTGTATGTATCAAATGCCATATACAAGTTCCATTGCAGGGGAATGAATGAAAATGTATTCTGCTCCAGACTTCATTTGCAAAGCCATGTACAACTACAGTGTCAAATCACTACCAATTTCACTGATAACTTTCTCCACTTTAATCAACATGTCTGGTAAAAACAGGAAAAATAAAAATCCTTAGCAAATGATCATCTTGAATAACAAAGTTGATGAAACAAAATTTTCCATTGACAGCAGTGCTTAATAGTCATATTTTAGCAGCTTCTGTGTTTCCTTTGAATTGCATGTATATAACTAAAAACTAAGTTCAAGACAGGGTTTATATAAAGCGATGAGCAGTATCCTGTATGAATGACTCCACATAGCTTCAAAGCGAATAGTCTTGCCGGTTATGCTAAGATCAAGCTCCCTTCAGTACATCAGGCTAAAATGTTTGTGATTAATTAAGGATTAAGTTTAAAATAGACTTACCTTGGAAGGAAGAATCTTCCATGTATCTCTGCAACAAACATCAAAATATGTCAATAAATCACAAGTACAATTGATCATAAATCTTGCATAGTAGGAAAAGTACAATCTCGAAAGTGGCCTTTGATTTCCAAGCCACCCATGTAATAATAGGCAACATGTTACTGCTTATTTTGCTGGTTATCAAACACATCTGTCAATAACATCAAACCAAAAATTCAGAAGAATACCACAATTTGGGATTTGAGATCAACTTCCTCACAGAGATTTGATTGGGCTGAACCTGAACCTACAGATTTCAATCAAGGAAATTGAGTCATCATGCAGAATCAGAAGTTTCTCCGGTTTAACTGGAGCAACATATCTACCTCTGTAGACCTCAGCGCAACAGTCAGTCAGTAATGCTGTGAAGCTGGGTGGCAATGATGCTTGAATTCCTTCAAACTTGTGAGTGAATGTAGTTTCCTTTTCCTGGGTAGATGAGTGTTGGTCAACTTCATTTTTCAAGCTTGGTGACATTTGAGGAGTATCAGTTTCAAGAGAAGTCATAAGATTCAAGTTCACAAAAGCTCTGCATACACAGAAAACCTTGCTCAGTATTTTCTCACATTTATATATTGGCATACACTCAATATATACATATACTGGAATGACCTAATTAATCGACAGCAGTCTTCTTTTTTACCTATCCGGGTGTCTATTTGAAGGAAAAAACTCAGATTACGATACAATTTCAGAGCCATAGTACTATTCAGAGTTGGAATGTCCTTCAAGATCTCCTGAAAGAGGAAAAAAAGCATGACACCATCAGTGCATGAGAATGAAGTAAAGTATTTTAAACCTTAGTTTGGCCAGAGGCTTCATGAAGTTTTGATGATTATCTATATTATAAAGACCCATTGGTTTCACCTTCAAAGCATTTATGAATACATCTGTTTCGTAAATTGTGAAAATCACAAAGCAAACTTCTGGATCTGCAAAGACGCAGAAAATAATTAAATGGGCTCTGGAGATATGAAGATATACTCTAAAATACTACAATGTTTTCTAATAAACTCATTACATCTGCAAAACCACTTGATTATAAGTAGTAATGCCAGAGGAAAGAGAAGTATACATATTACCAGTAACAGCTACAAAGCTATGTCAGTCAAAACATTTTTTAGTGTGGTCATAAAGAATCAATCATAAATCCATCATAGAGTCAGTCACACCTTTCCAACTTAAGACGCACAAAAACTAACTTTTATATTCAAAATTGAGAGACTATGATACACAAGTAGAGCAAGTGAGCAAGTTGCGTCACCTACTTGATCTCTGTAGCTCACAAAAACAGCCTTGATACCCTGGAAGGAAATCCAGCAACGCACAAGACTGGAGGCCGCGAGAAGTGCAGCTTGGACACATAGTGCTGTTCCTGCAACATGTTTTAACCATGTAACTCGAGTTCTGTTCAAACATATCATTTGTAGTTCCTACAAAAATGAACAGAGTGGAATTTATAATTACAAAAAATAAATAATAAAAATCTGTTTGGCTGTTGTGAAATAATCTTTGTCATTACTTTGCGGTAAACAACTAATCAGTACATGCCCTAAAATCTTGAGAAGATGCAATCTAAATAAAGAAATAATGCTTAAAACACAGAATGCTATTCTTAGACACCTGAAATTGAAATATATCTTATTAGAATCGAAGGAAAGGTGTCTCAAATTCTCATGAATTCTAAGGGAAAGGAATTCATAAACCAAGAATTGAATATTCATATATTATATATAAATAAAACAAAGAGAGAGAGAGAGAGCGAGAGAGAGAGAGAAAAAAAACATTTCCAATTCATAAAAGCCTCAGAAGCTTAAACCAGTAGACTTAGCCACCAAACCTTAAAAAATAATTAATTAATTCATTTAAAAAAAAAAAAAAAAAAAAAAAAGGCAACCATAACATTACAACTTATAGGTAGTGCGAAATTTGTGAAATGTTAAATCGTATAAGCGATCACAGCAAAAACTCGTGAAACGAGATCAGGATTAAACGAAGTATGGATGATCTAATTAAATTTCGTAATTAATTAAAAAAAAAATTGGAGCAAAAGTCATAGGTAGACAGGGGCGGAGGCACGTACAAGGGTGGGGCGGCCATGATCCCCCCAAAATTTTAAAATTTTTTAAAATATATATATACAATTATTTTTATGTTTTCAAAATTTAGTCTAAAAAATAAGAGTTGGCCCCCCCAAATATTTGAATTAGTCCAATAATGCTCTTAAAAGAAATAATTGGTCTAATAGTTATAAAGATATAACTTTATTTTTCACAATTCTATTTTTTATTGTAAAATGTGCTTTTATATTTGTTAAATATTTGATAAAATTTGGTATAAAAAATGTTCAAATCTATATTTTTCAACCCGTTATGTGACGATTAACAAGTCATTGACTCATTAAAAAAAATTTGTCACTAAAACTATACATGAAATGTGTCTTTAGTTGCCATATAATGTGTTAAAGCAAGGTAGCTTTAAATTTGTTTAGAGCCTAACTTATTTCTCCAAGTTTTGGATCATTCATGTTTTTGAAAATTTCATTAGTTCAATTGAAAGATTTTTTTACTTACTTTAGCATAAAATTTGATAATTTGTGTTTAAAATGAAACTTTTTAAGATTTTGACTATGAAAATGGAAAAAATGAAATTTATTTTATGAAAGATCGCCGTCAAAAATAATTTTGATTGAAAATACTAAGGTCTTTTTTTTTTGTTGGGTGTGTGTATATGTATAACTTATCAAATAAAAAAGTGTATATATATATGTGTGTATATATAATAAAAAAGCATGCGTATGTGTATATATGTGTGTGTGGGTGTGGAAGTTGTCTTGATAAATATATTAGCATCACAACTTGGCCCCCCCAAACAAAAATTTCTGGCTCTGCCCCTGTAGGTAGAATTTAAACGAAGCTTGTAGGAGCTAATTAAATAATATTAATGTGAAATTGCAAATCATTAAACTAAAACGTTAAGTTTCACACAATAGGTATAGTTTTCAACATGCTCTAAATTTGCTCAGCAATCGAAAACAAAGGACAAGAAGTTGAAAATTGAAACAGAAGAAGAAAGTTGTAGAAGAGAGGAGAGGAGTTACAAGTATCTTGGCTCTAAAAGAGACGGTGCTAATGACGTTGGAGTTGGAAGGATCGTTGAGGAGGCGGAGGAAGAAATCCAACAGCCTTGAAGACGACGGTTATAGAATTTCCCATCGCCACTGCTCAGATCTTTCTCTTTCTCTTTCTCTGGTGGGATCTCAATTTATGTAATATATATTGAAAAAAGCTATCAAATCCTAATTTATTTTATACTAGGCTAATCGCAGGTATATAATTTTTATTTTGAGAATTTAATTTAAAAATAGATAAAGTAATTTGAAAATTAACAAGAGATTGATCTTATTTTTTAAGTTATATTTCAGTGGGAGTTAGAATTATATTTTTACCGAATTTTCCTTTAGTTTTGTCTCTACTTAAACATAGAGCATAGGGGTGTAGGGGTAGTTTTGAACCCAAAAAATGAAATTCCAAACATGTGAAACTCTTTAAATAGTAGTATAGATAACCAAATTGAGAATTAAACTTTTCAAGAAGTAATATGATCATTTATTGGTTCAACCCTTAGATTAATATTTAAATTACTTTAAATAATAATATGCATAAAGAAATTAAAAGAATTACATTAAAAAATAAAGACAAACAATAAAGAAATGAAAATATATCCCATTTCACACGTGCGGTAAGGTTTTTTTTTTTTTTTTTACTTGTCCTATTTTGTATTTTAAAAAAAAAAACTTGTGTTTTTTTTATTTTATATAAATAATTTTTATTTTGAGAATTTAATTTATAAGTGGATAAAGTAATTTAAAAATCAACCGGATAGTGATCTTATTTTTTAGGTCATGTTTTAATGAGAGTTAGAGCTGTATCTTTATCGAATTGTTATTTAATTTTGTCTCTACTTAAACAAAAAGGTGTAGGGGTAGTTTTGAACCCAAAAAAAAAAAAGGATTCCAAACAGAGTGGTCCTATTTTTTATTATATATATATATATATATATATTTTGAGAATTTAATTTATAAGTGGACTAGCCTCATCACACGCGCTTCGCACGTGTAATGAGTCTTTTTTTTTTTTTTTTGGTTAGTGGTCCTATTTTGTAGGAAAAAAAAACCTGTGTTTTATTTTATTTTTTATATATATAATTTTTATTTTGAAAATCTAATTTATGAGTGAATAAATTAATTTGAAAATTAATAGGAAAGTTGTCCAATTTTTTAGGCAGTGTTTTAGTGGAAGTTAGAGTTGCATTTTTACCGAATTGTCCTTTAATTTTGTCTTTATTTAAACATATGGATGTAGGGTATTTTTGAACTAAAAAAATGAGGAATCCAAACAGGGGAAACCTCTTCAATAATAATATAGATAAAGCAATTTGAAAATCAACTGGAGAATGGTCCTAATTTTTAGGCCATGTTTTAATGGGAGTTAGAGTTGTATTTTTACCGGATTGTCTTTTAGTTTTGTTTCTACTTAAACAAAGAGGTGTAGGGGTAGTTTTGAACCAAAAAAAAAAAAAAGGATCCCAAACAGATGAAGCCCCTTAAATAGTAGTATATATATATATATATATATATGTATGTATGTATATTCGTTTTGTGTACCAATCATTCAAGGGCAGCTAAAAGCTAGTTTTGTATCCCAGAAACACGCAATGTCAGAATGCTAGAGCATAGAGATCATAACTAAAACAGAACTCTATATAAATTATATTGGGCCAAAATTGAGAATTGAGCCCATTTTTTAAACAATATAATTAGTAAGCATGGTTTCAAAACTATATTTTTTACTAACATCTCTAGTCTAAAAGACTCGATTTTGGGCTATAAATCGAGTCTCAAAAACTCGATTTCCATGATATGATCACATCTAATATGGAATTTTTTCCACGTGGCGACTACCTGGAAATCGAATCTTTAAGACTCAATTTATATAATTTTTTTTTAAAAAATTTTAAAAACTGATATTATAAAAAAAAATTAAAATTAAAAAAAAAAAAACACGAGGACACCCAAATCACTCACTGAAATTTACATCTCACGACCTTACCTTCCCAAACACCAAAATCCCCTCCCACCCTTATCTCCACCATTCCTTTCTCGGCTTTCCGACTTTGCCCTCTCCGGCTACCACAACGACTCTTCCTTTGATAACTAGCGGTGGGACTCACTCCTCAAGAGTGAATCAAGACCTTCGATTCTTTCTTTAATCCTCACCTGAACGATCTTCACAAAGACACCAAAATTTCCATCGCCAACGACGAAGAGAAACAACGCGAAGAAGAAGAGCGACCCAGGCAGCGCGACCCAAGCCATGCGACCCAGGTAGCGCGACCCAGGCATCAACCCGATGAAGTAAGGTGAGCTCTCTCTCCTCAGATTCTTTCTCCCTCTGATCTAATGGGTTTTCGGGTTTTTTTTTTTTTTTTTTAAATCTAGATTTTAGGTGGTTGTTTTTAAAGAACAAATCGAGTCTTTGAGCATCGATATATAAATCGAGTTTTTAAGACTCGATTTCCAGGTGGACAAAGTGCCACCTCAAACCTGATCAAAACATGACTCGATTTATAGCCCAAAATCGAGTTTCTTAGACTCGAGATGTTAGTAAAAAATATAATTTTGAAACCGTGTCTACTAATTATATTGTTTGAAAAATGAACTCAATTCCCAATTTTGGCCATTATATTGCAATCACTCTCAATTTCTTTAATTAGCACAAAACCCAAATGAAAAAAAAAAATAAAATAATATCCGAATTGCCTTTTTCATTTTTCTTTTTTTTAACAAATAGTCCAAAATTAATACTAGGACAAAAAACAAAATCAACTCACTCACTCACTCTCTCTCTCCAAAAAAAATCACCAACTTGCCCCACACGTCAACATGTCGTGACTGGGTGAAGTCTCGACCCCACGTATCTCAAAATTGAATTTCAATTAATTTTTAATTTTTTACTATTATTTATTTCTATTTCAAGAAGAAATGGGTATGGTTGGGTGTTGTGTTACCTTGTTCTACTACTTTTTTTTCCTCAATTATTTTCTCTCTCTATTCTTTCCTTTATACATCGTTTAAGTTGAAATTAATAACATAACTCATACACCGTGACATAAGAATTCAATCTATATCCATATCAATAGAAATAAACAAGAGCAAGAACAAGAAGAAGAAGAAGAACAGGAAAGACATTTTTTGAAATTCAATTTGGATACAAATATCCTAGTTAGTTATCAACAATCTGTTGGTCACAACAATTTACCAAAACGAAACTAACTATTATCCATCATGTTTCTATGATCCATCATAAGTGCATTTCCTAGACAAAAAGTAAAGATAGAAAGGAGTGGATCTACATGTTTGTCCTTTTTTGATTCATTAACTACTCAATAAATTATCATATGATCTCAGATCTTTGCAAAAGGAATGTCCACCTCTTCAAATGCATTTACACCTATATATTGAAAAAGCAATCAAATCCTAATTTACTTTTTATATATATATATATATATATATTCATTTTGTGTACCAATCATTCAAAGGCAACTAAAAGCTAGTTTTGTATCCCAGAAACACGCAATGTCAGAATGCTAGAGCATAGAGATCATAACTAAAATAGAACTCTATATAAATTATATTGGGCCAAAATTGAGAATTGAGCCCATTTTTTAAACAATATAATTAGTAAGCATGGTTTCAAAATTATATTTTTTACTAACATCTCGAGTCTAAAAGACTCGAATTTGGGCTATAAATTGAGTCTCAAAAACTCAATTTCCATGGTCTGATCACGTCTAATGTGGCATTTTTTCCACATGGCGACCACTTGGAAATCGAGTCTCTAAGACTCAATTTATATTATTTAAAAAAAATAAATTAAAAAAACTGATATTAAAAAAAAAAAGAAAAAAAAAAAAACGAGGACACCCAAACCACTCACTAAAATTTACATCTCACGACCTTACCTTTCAAAAAACCGAAATCCCCTCCTGCCCTTATCTCCACCATTCCTTTCTTGGCTTTTCTACTCTGCCCTCTTTCGCTGCCACCACGACTCCTCCTCCTCTTCCTCCGATAACTAGCAGTGGGACTCGCTCCTCAAGAGCGAATCAAGACCTTCGATTCTTTCCTTAATCCTCGTCCGAACGATCTTCATAAAGACGCTGGAATTACCGCTGCCAACGACGAAGAGAAATGACGCAAAGAAGAAGAGCAACCTAGGCCGCGCGACCCAGGAAGCACGACCCAGGCCATATGACCCAGTTATTAACCCGGTGAAGTGAGGTGAGCTCTCTCTCCTCGGATTCTTTCTCTCTCTTATTTGATGGGCTTTTGGGGTTTTTTTTTTTTTTTAATCTGGAATTTAGGTGGTTGTTTTTAAATAACAAATCGAGTCTTTGAGCGTCAATATATAAATCGAGTTTCTAAGACTCGATTTCCAAGTGGTAAAGTGCCACCTCAGACCTGATCAAAACATGACTCAATTTATAGCCCAAAATTGAGTCTCTTAGACTCGAGATGTTAGTAAAAAATATAGTTTTGAAACTGTGTCTACTAATTATATTGTTTGAAAAATGGGCTCAATTCCCAATTTTGGCC
The DNA here is from genome assembly GCA_030445155.1 of Quercus variabilis. Lineage (NCBI taxonomy): Eukaryota > Viridiplantae > Streptophyta > Magnoliopsida > Fagales > Fagaceae > Quercus > Quercus variabilis. Next base: position 59,929,580 of record CP129447.1, on the reverse strand, counting down.
ATTATATTGCAATCACTCTCAATTTCGTTAATTAGCACAAAACCCAAATGATTAAAAAAAAAATCCGAATTGCCTTTTTCATTTTTCTTTTTTTTTAACAGATAGTCCAAAATTAATACTAGGACAAAAAACAAAATCAACTCACTCACTCACTCTCTCTCTCTCTCCAAAAAAAATCACTAACTTGCCCTACACATTAACGTGTCGTGACCGGGTGAAGCCTTGGCCCCACGTATCTCAAAATTGAATTTCAATTAATTTTTAATTCTTTACTAGTATTTATTTCTATTTCAAGAAGAAATGGGTATGGGTGGGTGTTGTGTTACCCCGTTCTACTACGTTTTTCCCCAATTCTTTTCTCTCTCTATTCTTTCCTTTATACTTTGTGTAAGTTGAAATTAATAACATAACTCATACACGTGACATAAGAATTCAATCTATATCCATATCAATAGAAATAAAAACAAGAGCAAGAACAAGAACAGGAAAGACATTTTTGAAATTCAATTTGGATACAAATACCCTAGTTAGTTATCAACAATTTGTTGGTCAAAACAATTTATCAAAACGAAACTAACTATTATCCATCATGGTTCTATGATCCATCATAAGTGCATTTCCTTGACAACAAGTAAAGATAGAAAGGAGTGGATCTACATATTTGTCCTTTTTTGATTCATTAACTACTCGAGAAATTATCATATGATCTCAGATCTCTGTAAAAGGAATGTTCATCTCTTCAAGAAGTTCTGCGATCTCCAAGGATAGAAGAACACTTGTAGTGTGCAAAATAATTCTCTTGGTGAGTGGGAAGAGTTTATGGACATTGATTATAATTTCTGCATTTTTGACATCTTCCATCTCCAACACGATGTCGTTTGCATTTCTGAGATAAGCAACAATCGTTGCGCTCCATTTTACAAAGTGAGAGACCGCAACCAGAAAATCTTCCTTGGCTACTTCATGCAATCTCACATTCAATTTTCGAGTGTGAATTTCGTGACGTTCGCTCATCCTAACCAAAGCAGTCGTCTTTATAGTGTGGTTATCGATCATTATATTAAAATAAAATTATAAATTACTCATTTTCATGTTAGCAATTTATAATTTTTCTTTTAGATTAAAATGCTTTTTATTTGACAAATTACCAACACAAATGCTTAATTTTCAAATTAATTCTTTAACCGTATCTGGCAGCACACCTCACCTCTTTTTTCTGCTTAAAACTTATAGCTCATGTCCTATAAATATGAGCAGTGACCACTACCCACACACAAAAGCAAAATCCATAGCCAAACAACTCAAAAAAAATGGTACCTAAGAGAGTGGGAATGTTGAAAAGGAACATTCATTGAATTTTCAATGAAATCAATAAGTTGAGCATTGATGCACCCCATCTAGTTGAAGAAGAAGATGAAGCAGTACCTATAGCGCTTCAAGCTAAGCAGATGGAGCAATATCTTCAAGAAATTCATGAAACAATTGGTAAGTTTCTTTAACATTTTTTGATTTAATTTCTTTTTTTATCTGTTGTTACTAGTTCATTTTAATTATAGTAGTTTATCTCCATTCTATAGTTATCACAACTCTCTAGAGTGGTCGAATTTTTAAAGATGGAAGGCGATCTTTTAATCAAATGATCGATAACTATAATGCAAAGAAGGTTGTTCTAGTTAGGATGAGCGAACATCACCAATCACACACTCGAAAATTGAATGTGAAATTGCATGAAGCAACCAAGGAAGATTTTCTAGTTGTAATCTTTCACTTTGTAAAAATGAGCACAACAATTACTGCTTATCTCAGAGATGCAAGCAACATTATTTTGGAGATGGAAGATGTCAAAGATGTAGAAATTATTGCAATGAAATATTTATAGTCACAATAATTTTTGTTGCAATAAAATATTTTTATTCATAAAAATATTTTATTGCAACAAACTATTGCAACGAAATTTTATTGCAATAGTCTATTACCACAGACTTAATCGCATCAGTGGACAACGAAAAAATTTCGTTGCCATAGAGCTTTATTGCAACAAAATGAAACTTATTGCAATAAAAAATTTGTTGGGATAGTTCAGTAAAATACCTGTGAAATTTGTTCTTATTACCAAAACGAGCTTTACTCTCAATTTCTTTAATTAGCACAAAACCCAAATGATAAAAATAAATAAATAAAAAAATCCGAATTGCCTTTTTCATTTTGTTTTTAACAGATAGTCCAAAATTAATACTAGGATAAAAAAACAAAATCAACTCACTCACTCACTCTCTCTCTGACCAAAAAAAATCACTGACACGCCCTACACGTCAACGTGTCGTGACCGGGTGAAGCCTTGACCCCACATATCTCAAAATTGAATTTCAATTCATTTTTAATTTTTTACTAGTATTTATTTCTATTTCAAGAAGAAATGGGTATGGGTGGGTGTTGTGTTACCCAGTTCTACTAATTTTTTTCCTCAATTCTTTTCTCTCTCTATTCTTTCCTTTATACTTTGTTTAAGTTGAAATTAATAACATAACTCATACACATGACATAAGAATTCAATCTATATCCATATCAATAGAAATAAAAACAAGAGTAAGAACAAGAAGAAGAAGAAAAATAGGAAAGACATTTTTTAAATTCAATTTGGATACAAATATCTTAGTTAGTTATCAACAATCTATTGGTCACAACAATTTACCAAAACGAAACTAACTATTATCCATCATGGTTCTATGATCCATCATAAGTGCATTTCCTTGACAAAAAGCAAAGATAGAAAGGAGTGGATCTACATGTTTGTTCTTTTTTTATTCATTAACTACTCGAGAAATTATCATATGATCTCAGATCTCTGCAAAAGGAATGTCCACCTCTTCAAGAAGTTCTGCGATCTCCAAGGATAGAAGAACACTTGTAGTGCGCAAAATAATTCCCCTGGTGAGTGGGAAGAGTTTATGGACATTGATTATAGTTTCTACATCTTCGACATCTTCCATCTCCAATACGATGTCGTTTGCATTTCTGAGATAAGCAGCAATCGTTGCGCTCCATTTTACAAAGTGAGAGACCGCAACCAAAAAATCTTCCTTGGCTACTTCATGCAATCTCACATTCAATTTTCGAGTGTGAATTTCATGACGTTCGCTCATCCTAACCAGAGCAATCATCTTTGCAGTGTGGTTATCGATCATTAGATTAAAATAAAAATTATAAATTGCTCATTTACATGTTAGCAATTTATAATTTTTATTTTAGATTAAAAAGCTTTTTATTTGACAAATTACCAAACACAAATGCTTGATTTTCAAATTAATTCTTTAACCATATCTGGCAGCACACCTCACCTCTTTTTCCCACTTAAAACCTATAGCTCATGTCCTATAAATATGAGCAGTGGCAACTACCCACACACAAAAGCAAAATCCATAGCCAAACAACTCAAAAAAATGGTACCTAAGAGAGTGGGAATGTTGAAAAGGAACATTCATTGAATTTTCAGTGAAATCAATAAGTTGAGCGTTGATGCACCCCATGCAGTTGAAGAGGAAGATGAAGCAATACCTATAGTGCTTCGAGCTCGCGTTGTTAAGTTTTATAGTTTTCTTTTTTTCTCATTTTTTATCTACTGAATTGTTTTTCTTTTTAAATTTTTAGCTCAATGTTCACTAGGAGACAATACTGAGCAGATAGAGCAATATCTTCAAGAAATTCATGAAACAATTGGTAAGTTTCATTAACATGTTTTTATTTAATTTCTTTTTTTATCTGTTGTTACAAGTTCATTTTAATTATAGTAGTTTATCTCCATTCTACAGTTATCACAACTCTCTGGAGTGATCAAATTTTTGAAGATGGAAGGCGATCTTTTAATCAAATGATCGATAAATATAATGCAAAGAGGGCTGTTCTAGTTAGGATGAGCGAACATCACCAATCACACACTCGAAAATTGAATGTGAAATTGCATGAAGCAACCAAGGAAGATTTTCTGGTTGCAATCTCTCACTTTGTAAAAAGGAGCGCAACAATTGCTGCTTATCTCAGAGATGCAAACGACATTATTTTGGAGATGGAAGATGTCAAAGATGTAGAAATTATTGCAATGAAATATTTATAGTCACAATAATTTTTGTTACAATAAAATATTTTTATTCATAAAAATATTTTATTGCAACAAACTATTGCAACGAAATTTTATTGCAATAGTCTATTACTACAGACTTAATCACATCAGTGGACAACGAAAAAATTTCGTTGCAATAGAATTTTATTGCAACAAAATGAAACTTATTGCAATAAAAAATTTGTTGGGATAGTTTAGTAAAATACTTGTGAAACTTGTTCCTATTACCAAAACGAGCTTCACTCTCAATTTCTTTAATTAGCACAAAACCCAAATGATAAAAATAAATAAATAAAAAAATCCGAATTGCCTTTTTCATTTTTTTTTTTTTAACAGATAGTCCAAAATTAATACTAGGACAAAAAAAACAAAATCAATTCACTTACTCACTCTCTCTCTCTGTCCAAAAAAAATCACTGACTCGCCCTACACGTCAACGTGTCGTGACTGGGTGAAGCCTTGACCCCACGTATCTCAAAAATGAATTTCAATTAATTTTTAATTTTTTTACTAGTATTTATTTCTATTTAAAGAAGAAATGGGTATGGGTGGGTGTTGTGTTACCCTGTTCTACTACTTTTTTTCCTCATTTCTTTTCTCTCTCTATTCTTTCTTTTATACTTTGTTTAAGTTGAAATTAATAACATAACTCATACACATGACATAAGAATTCAAAGATGTCAAAGATGTAGAAATTATTGCAATGAAATATTTATAGTCACAATAATTTTTGTTGCAATAAAATATTTTTATTCATAAAAATATTTTATTGCAACGAAATTTTATTGCAATAGCCTATTACCACAAACTTAATCGCATTAGTGGACAACGAAAAAATTTCGTTGTAATAGAGCTTTATTGCAACAAAATGAAACTTATTACAATAAGAAATTTGTTGGGATAGTTCAGTAAAATACCTGTGAAACTTGTTCCTATTACCAAAATGAGCTTCACTCTCAATTTCTTTAATTAGCACAAAACCCAAATGATAAAAATAAATAAATAAAAAAATCTGAATTGCCTTTTTCATTTTTCCTTTTTTTTTTTTTTAACAGAAAGTCCAAAATTAATACTAGGACAAAAAACAAAATCAATTCACTCACACTCTCTCTCTATCCAAAAAAAATCACTGACTCGCCCTACACGTCAACGTGTCGTGACCGGGTGAAGCCTTGACCCCACGTATCTCAAAATTGAATTTCAATTAATTTTTAATTTTTTACTAGTATTTATTTCTATTTCAAGAAGAAATGGGTATGGGTGGGTGTTGTGTTACCCTATTCTACTACTTTTTTTCCTCGATTCTTTTCTCTCTCTATTCTTTCCTTTATACTTTGTTTAAGTTGAAATTAATAACATAACTCATACATATGACATAAGAATTCAAAGATGTCAAAGATGTAGAAATTATTGCAATGAAATATTTATAGTCACAATAATTTTTGTTACAACAAAATATTTTTATTCATAAAAATATTTTTTTGCAACAAACTATTGCAACGAAATTTTATTGCAATAGTCTATTACCATAGACTTAATCGCATCAGTGGACAACGAAAAAATTTCATTGCAATAGAGCTTTATTGCAATAAAATGAAACTTATTGCAATAAAAAATTTGTTGGGATAGTTCAGTAAAATACCTGTGAAATTTGTTCTTATTACCAAAACGAGCTTCACTCTCAATTTCTTTAATTAGCACAAAACTCAAATGATAAAAATAAATAAATAAAAAATCCGAATTGCCTTTTTCATTTTTTTTTTAACAAATAGTCAAAAATTAATACTTGGACAAAAAACAAAATCAATTCACTCACTCACTCTCTTTCTCTCTCTCTCTCTGTCCAAAAAAAATCACTGACTCACCCTACACGTCAACGTGTCGTGACCGGGTGAAGCCTTGACCCCATGTATCTCAAAATTGAATTTGAATTAATTTTTAATTTTTTACTAGTATTTATTTCTATTTCAAGAAGAAATGGGTATGGGTGGGTGTTCTGTTACCCTGTTCTACTACTTTTTTTCCTCAATTCTTTTCTCTCTCTATTCTTTCTTTTATACTTTGTTTAAGTTGAAATTAATAACATAACTCATACACATGACATAAGAATTCAAAGATGTCAAAGATGTAGAAATTATTGCAATGAAATATTTATAGTCACAATAATTTTTGTTGCAATAAAATATTTTTATTCATAAAAATATTTTATTGCAACAAACTATTGCAACGAAATTTTATTGCAATAGCCTATTACCACAAACTTAATCGCATTAGTGGACAATGAAAAAATTTCGTTGCAATAGAGCTTTATTGCAACAAAATGAAACTTATTACAATAAAAAATTTGTTGGGATAGTTCAGTAAAATACCTGTGAAACTTGTTCCTATTACCAAAACGAGCTTCACTCTCAATTTCTTTAATTAGCACAAAACCCAAATGATAAAAATAAATAAATAAAAAAATCTGAATTGCCTTTTTCATTTTTCTTCTTTCTTTTTAACAAATAGTCCAAAATTAATACTAGGACAAAAAACAAAATCAATTCACTCACTCACTCTCTCTCTCTATCCAAAAAAAAATCACTGACTCACCCTACACGTCAACGTGTCGTGACCAGGTGAAGCCTTGACCCCACGTATCTCAAAATTGAATATCAATTAATTTTTAATTTTTTACTAGTATTTATTTCTATTTCAAGAAGAAATGGGTATGGGTGGGTGTTCTGTTACCCTGTTCTACTACTTTTTTTCCTCAATTCTTTTCTCTCTCTATTCTTTCCTTTATACTTTGTTTAAGTTGAAATTAATAAGATAACTCATACATATGACATAAGAATTCAAAGATATCAAAGATGTAGAAATAATTGCAATGAAATATTTATAGTCACAATAATTTTTGTTGCAATAAAATATTTTTATTCATAAAAATATTTTTTTGCAACAAACTATTGCAACGAAATTTTATTGCAATAGTCTATTACCATAGACTTAATTGCATCAGTGGACAACGAAAAAATTTCATTGCAATAGAGCTTTATTGCAATAAAAAAATTTGTTGGGATAGTTCAGTAAAATACTTGTGAAATTTGTTCTTATTACCAAAACGAGCTTCACTCTCAATTTCTTTAATTAGCACAAAACTAAAATGATAAAAATAAATAAATAAAAAAATCCGAATTGCCTTTTTCATTTTTTTTTTTTAACAAATAGTCCAAAATTAATACTAGGACAAAAAACAAAATCAATTCACTCACTCTCTCTCTCTATCCAAAAAAAATCATTGACTCGCCCTACACATCAACGTGTCTTGACCGGGTGAAGCCTTGACCCCACGTATCTCAAAATTGAATTTCAATTAATTTTTAATTTTTTACTAGTATTTATTTCTATTTCAAGAAGAAATGGGTATGGGTGGGTGTTCTGTTACCCTGTTCTACTACTTTTTTTCCTCAATTCTTTTCTCTCTCTATTCTTTCCTTTATACTTTGTTTAAGTTGAAATTAATAACATAACTCATACATATGACATAAGAATTCAAAGATGTCAAAGATGTAGAAATTATTGCAATGAAATATTTATAGTCACAATAATTTTTGTTGCAATAAAATATTTTTATTCATAAAAATATTTTTTTGCAACAAACTATTGCAACGATATTTTATTGCAATAGTCTATTACCATAGACTTAATCGCATCAGTGGACAACGAAAAAATTTCATTGCAATAGAGCTTTATTACAATAAAATGAAACTTATTGCAATAAAAAATTTGTTGGGATAGTTCAGTAAAATACCTGTGAAATTTGTTCTTATTACCAAAACGAGCTTCACTCTCAATTTCTTTAATTAGCACAAAACTCAAATGATAAAAATAAATAAATAAAAAAATCCGAATTGCCTTTTTCATTTTTTTTTTTAACAAATAGTCCAAAATTAATACTTGGACAAAAAACAAAATCAATTCACTCACTCACTCTCTCTCTCTCTCTCTGTGTCTAAAAAAAATTACTGACTCACCCTACACGTCAACGTGTTGTGACCGGGTGAAGCCTTGACCCCACATATCTCAAAATTGAATTTCAATTAATTTTTAATTTTTTACTAGTATTTATTTCTATTTCAAGAAGAAATGGGTATGGGTGGGTGTTCTGTTACCCTGTTCTACTACTTTTTTTCCTCAATTCTTTTCTCTCTCTATTCTTTCCTTTATACTTTGTTTAAGTTGAAATTAATAACATAACTCATACATATGACATAAGAATTCAAAGATGTCAAAGATGTAGAAATTATTGCAATGAAATATTTATAGTCACAATAATTTTTGTTGCAATAAAATATTTTTATTCATAAAAATATTTTTTTGCAACAAACTATTGCAACGAAATTTTATTGCAATAGTCTATTACCATAGACTTAATCGCATCAGTGGACAACGAAAAAATTTCATTGCAATAGAGCTTTATTGCAATAAAATGAAACTTATTGCAATAAAAAATTTGTTGGGATAGTTCAGTAAAATACTTGTGAAATTTGTTCTTATTACCAAAATGAGCTTCACTCTGAATTTCTTTAATTAGCACAAAACTCAAATGATAAAAATAAATAAATAAAAAAAATCCGAATTGCCTTTTTCATTTTTTTTTTAACAAATAGTCCAAAATTAATACTTGGACAAAAAACAAAATCAATTCATTCACTCACTCACTCTCTCTCTCTCTCTCTCTCTCTCTCTCTCTCTCTCTCTCTCTCTCTCTCCCCAAAAAAAATCACTGACTCGCCCTACACGTCAACGTGTCGTGACCGGGTGAAGCCTTGACCCCATATATCTCAAAATTGAATTTCAATTAGTTTTTAATTTTTTACTAGTATTTATTTCTATTTCAAGAAAAAATGGGTATGGGTGGGTGTTCTGTTACCCTGTTCTACTACTTTTTTTCCTCAATTCTTTTCTCTCTCTATTCTTTCCTTTATGCTTTGTTTAAGTTGAAATTAATAACATAACTCATACATATGACATAAGAATTCAAAGATGTCAAAGATGTAGAAATTATTGCAATGAAATATTTATAGTCACAATAATTTTTGTTGCAATAAAATATTTTTATTCATAAAAATATTTTATTGCAACAAACTATTGCAACGAAATTTTATTGCAATAGTCTATTACCATAGACTTAATCGCATCAGTGGACAACGAAAAAATTTCATTGCAATAGAGCTTTATTGCAATAAAATGAAACTTATTGCAATAAAAAATTTGTTGGGATAGTTCAGTAAAATACCTGTGAAATTTGTTCTTATTACCAAAATGAGCTTCACTCTCAATTTCTTTAATTAGCACAAAACCCAAATGATAAAAATAAATAAATAAATAAAATCCGAATTGCCTTTTTCATTTTTTTTTTAACAAATAGTCCAAAATTAATACTTGGACAAAAATCAAAATCAATTCACTCACTCACTCTCTCTCTCTCTCTGTGTCTAAAAAAAATCACTGACTCGCCCTACACGTCAACGTGTCGTGACCGGGTGAAGCCTTGACCCCACGTATCTCAAAATTGAATATCAATTAATTTTTAATTTTTTACTAGTATTTATTTCAATTTCAAGAAGAAATGGGTATGGGTGGGTGTTGTGTTACCCTGTTCTACTACTTTTTTTTCCTCAATTCTTTTCTCTCTCTATTCTTTCCTTTATACTTTGTTTAAGTTGAAATTAATAACATAACTCATACACATGACATAAGAATTCAATCTATATCCATATCAATAGAAATAAAAACAAGAGTAAGAAGAAGAAAAAGAAGAAGAACATGAAAGACATTTTTTGAAATTCAATTGGGGTACAAATATCCTAGTTAGTTATCAACAATCTATTGGTCACAACAATTTACCCAAACAAAACTAGCTATTATCCATCATGGTTCTATGATCCATCATAAGTGCATTTCCTTGACAAAAAGTAAAGATAGAAAGGAGTGGATTTACATGTTTGTCCTTTTTTGATTCATTAACTACTCGAGAAATTATCATATGATCTCAGATCTCTGCAAAAGGAATGTCCACCTCTTCAAGAAATTTTGCGATCTCCAAGGATAGAAGAACACTTGTAGTGTGCAAAATAATTCCCCTGGTGAGTAGGAAGAGTTTATGGACATTGATTATAATTTCTGCATCTTTGACATCTTCCATCTCCAACACGATGTTGTTTGTATTTCTAAGATAAGCAGCAATCGTTGCGCTCCATTTTACAAAGTGAGAGACCGCAACTAGAAAATCTTCCTTGGCTGCTTCATGCAATCTCACATTCAATTTTCGAGTGTGAATTTCATGACATTCGCTCATCCTAATCAGAGTAGTCGTCTTTGCAGTGTGGTTATCAACATTAAATTAAAATAAAAATTATAAATTGCTCATTTACATGTTAGCAATTTATAATTTTTATTTTAGATTAAAATGCCTTTTATTTGACAAATTACCAAACACAAATGCTTGATTTTCAAATTAATTCTTTAACCATATCTGGCAGCCGCACCTCTTTTTCCCGCTTAAAACCTATAGCTCATGTCCTATAAATATGAGCAGTGGCCACTACCCGCACACAAATGCAAAATCCATAGCCAAACAACTCAAAAAATGGTACCTAAGAGAGTGGGAATGTTGAAAAGGAACATTCATTGAATTTTCAATGAAATCAATAAGTTGAGCGTTGATGCACCCCATGCAGTTGAAGAAGAAGATGAAGCAGTACCTATAGCGCTTCATTCTCGCGTTGGTAAGTTTTTTAGTTTTCTTTTTTTCTCATTTTTTATTTACTGAATTGTTTTTCTTTTTAAATTTTTAGCTCAATGTCCACTAGGAGACAATACTGAGCAGATGGAGCAATATCTTCAAGAAATTCATGAAACAATTGGTAAGTTTCTTTAACATTTTTTGATTTAATTTCTTTTTTTATTTGTTGTTACTAGTTCATTTTAATTATAGTAGTTTATCTCCATTCTATAGTTATCACAACTCTCTGGAGTGATCGAATTTTTGAAGATGGAAGGCGATCTTTTAATCAAATGATCGATAACTATAATGCAAAGAGGGTTGTTCTAGTTAGGATGAGCGAACGTCGCGAATCACACACTCGAAAATTGAATGTGAAATTGCATGAAGCAACCAAGGAAGATTTTCTGGTTGCAATCTCTCACTTTGTACAAAGGAGTGCAACGATTGCTGCTTATCTCAGAGATGCAAACGACATTATTTTGGAGATGGAAGATGTCAAAGATGAAGAAATTATTGCTATGAAATATTTATAGTCACAATATTTTTTTGCCACAAACTATTGCAACAAAATTTTATTGCAATAGTCTATTACCACAGACTTAATCGCATTAGTGGACAACGAAAAAATTTCGTTGCAATAGAGCTTTATTGCAAAAAAATGAAACTTATTGCAATAAAAAATTTGTTGGGATAGTTCAGTAAAATACCTGTGAAACTTGTTCCTCTTACCAAAATGAGCTTCAAATAGTAACAACTAGAGAATGGAGAAAAAAAAAGATTATAAAATAAATTAACTACTATAATTAAATGAACTACTTGTTACAACTAATAAAAAAAGAAATTAAATCATTTATAGGCCATGGGCTATACGTTTTAAGCGGGAAAAGAGAGATGAGGTGTGCCAAATACGGTTAAAGCATTTGAAAATCAAGCATTTGAAAATCAAGTGTAAACAAGCATAAAAAAAACTATTGCAGTAATCTATTGCAACAAAAATTTTGTTGCAATACGTTTCCAAAGGTACTTTATTGCAACAAAAATTACTATTGCAGTAACCTATCATAACAAAAAATTTGTTGCATTAAATTATAGCAACAGTTTTTTTTTTTTTTTTTTGCAATAAAGTATTTTTAATAATAATAATAAAAATCTTTTATTGCAACAAACTAATTGCAACAAAACTCTTTTGCAACGAAATTTTTGTTGCAATATTCTATTGCCACAAACTTTATGGGCAACAAAAAAATTTTGTTGCAATAGAGGTTTATTGCAACAAAATGAAACTTATTGCAACAAAAAATTTTGTTGCTATAAACACTATTTTCTTGTAGTGTGGAGATAATGAAAAGTTAGAAAATAAATGAATTACTTGTAAGTTTTAAAAGAATAAGAAATTAAATCAATCTCTTTGAACAGATCAAAACTCGGAGCATACCACTTAATTTTCATGGGTGGGAAAAGTTTGTGCACATTGATTATGAGGTTTGCATCAATGACATCTATCATCTCCAAAATTATTTGGTTTGGTTCTCTAGGATAAGAAGCTATTATAGCACACCATCTAACAAATTGAGAGACTGAAACAAGAAATTCATCTTTTGCATCTTCATGCATCCTCTCATTCATTTTTTGGATGTTTGCTGGGCAACGTCAACTCATCCTTGCTAGAAATGCAGTCTTTGTATCATAATGATCAATGAATTGATTCAACAATGCTCTTCCATTTGCAAAACACTCACCATCCCAAGGAGTAGTAACAACTGGAGAATTTTCCTCGTAATGTGGGGTAGGCCAAGGATAGGGTAAGACTAAACCATGTTTGCGCAAAGACCCCATCCTTTGGACGTGCCCTACCCCATTGCCATCCCTACTTGCAAGTTTTTTGAATGCTTTCAAATAACTTTCCGAGGGTCGAGAGCCTCTTTGTAATTTTTGAAAAGTTGGAGGGCTTTCTTGCAATTTTAGAAATATTTTTGGCCAAATTGGAATTTTGGGAATTTTTGGGTCAAAATGCAATTTTGGGGAAAATGTGGGATCAAAAATATCAAAGCAAAAGGCACTCAAGCATAGCATCTGAGAGAATTATTATTGGTGATGCTAAAAAGCCATATGGCTATTTTTAGCACCACCAATTGCAAACTAAGGCTGCATTGGTGGAGCTAAAACAAAAAATTTTGGCTTCTCAGCTACAGTGCATGACCAAAAATGGTTGTGCACTGTAGCTCAAAGGTAAAAAATAAAATAAAAAATAATAATTATGTTGCGTTCACATTGGTCAAAATATTTTAATACTTTCTTTTCTTTTCTTTTTTCTCCTCCTTTCTTATTTCTACTTATTGCTCCTCTTTTCTCCCTCTTCACTTCTCCACTCTTTCTATCCTACACTTATATTTTTTCTCTTCCTCCACCTCACCTCATTCTCCAATCTCGTCGATCTCTCTTCTCCCTTTCATTTTTTTTTTCCTCCACTCAACCATTCCAGATCTTTTCTCTTTCAAACATCCCTATCTAAACTCAATCACAATCAAAACACAAACTCAAATCACAATCTTAAAAATAATCAAATCAAAACGATAAAAAAAGATTGGAAAAAAAAAAAAAAAACAGCAAAACTAATCCATCTAAGCTATGGTAGGGGGAGGACAAGCGACGGTGGAGCGAACGTGGCGCAATTCGTGAACGTTGATTTAAAAGGCTAACTCTCTCTAGCCTTTGTTATCCGCCGATCTCTATATGTGTATGAGAGAGAGAGAGAGAGAGAGAGAGAGAGAGAGAGTAATGAAAATGAAGATAGAGTGAAGAGGAAGTATACGTGTGTGGAGGAGAAAAAAGAGGAAAAAAGAAAAGAAAGAAATGTGTATGGATGAAAACAAATTAAGAGATAAAGGGAAAAATCAAATAAAGAATAATAAGAAATTAAAATTAAGAAATACTACCACAATATTTTTACAATAAATCTTAAATAGTAGGTTATTACTAGCTAATATTGGTGAGAAAAAAATAATTTCGGTAGTGTGTTCAAATTATTTGCTATTATGTGACGGTTGCAGTGGCGGCGGTGGTGGTGGTAGTTGCGATGGCAGTAGTGGTGGCGATTGTGATTGTTGTTTACTATAGTGAATATATTATTGTATTGTGTTGTTTATATTATTTTATCATGTTGAAAGTTAAAATAAAACCACTGATATTGAATGTTTTGTAAAGTGAGAAGATAAAATAGATAAAGTAACTATTTGTAGTGCCAAATTGCTAAATTTATTGCTCCAACAACGTGGATGCTCTTAATCATCAAAAGGCAAACACAAAGCTACAAGTATAAACATCAAACAAGTTTCCAAGCAATTATCTTAAACAAAGGCAAGAAAAAAATATGGATTTAAAGATGATTAAAAGATCTTGGAAGTTGTTTAAGTGCTTTCAAACAACTTTCCAAAGAGTTAAGGGGCCTCTTTGTAATTGTTGAAAAGTTGGACGGCTTTTTTGCAATTTTAGAAAGATTTGGGGTCCAAAATAAATTTATGGGTCAAAATGCAATTTTGGGAAAAATTCAGGTCAAAATATGAATATCAAAAAGTGTTTGGTCAAAATGAAATTTTGGGAAAATTTTGAGGTCAAAATATGAATGTAGGAAATTTTAAGTTAAAATGCAAACATGACAAGTTTATGGACCAAAAGCCAAATATGACAAAGCATGATGGCATAATGCAAATATGAGAAAGTAAGGACTAACATGTAAAAAATGGACAATATTATTATTATTATTATTGAGAACTAAAAATGGACAATATGATGGCATGCTAGTGGACCCTTTTTATTTTAAGTGTGTGGGCCAACAGTTTGTTTAAAAGGGAGGCGGGTTTAAATCTGAAGTATAAGGGTTTAGTGTGTGTATTTGACAAAAATTATTTTTGTCAATTTATTTTATTATTTAACTTATTTTTTGTATTATTTATGGACGCTACTACACTTTTGATACTATTCATAAGTCCCACCATACTATTTCAACTAACTTTTACTTTTATCTATAGTACTTTCAGCAAAAAGTTTTCAGTTTTAGCAAAATAAGTGGATTCTAAACAGACCCTTAAGCTAAGCATTGAAAGGGATTGGGTTTTATTTTAAAAAGCGATAGTACTGTTATCAGTAAAAAAAAAAAAAATGAGTGTTGGAAACTTATTTAGAAGAGAAATGTTACATACACAATATTTTCACTACATTTTCACAACAAATTATAGGTGATTTGTTGTTATTAGTTCTAATTTGAACCTATCATTGAAATTATTTTTCTATCTCACCAATAACAACTTGTAACAACTTGCCACATAAAATTTATTATGAAAATATTGTGAAAATATTCTGTACATATCATTTCTCTGTTTTGAATGTGGGCTGAACAAAAAAGTTTCGGATCATTTTATCAAAAAAAAACAAAAACAAAAAAGGTTTCAGATTTTTATTCCAAGGGACTGAGGGCCTAAGGGCCTAAGGGCTCTCTAGTTTACGTGCGAATGGGCCTAATGGATTTTGGTCTGGGACCAAAGCTGACTACAACTTGGATCTGGGCTTAAGGGACCGAGTCGGACCTCACACAATGGATCAGGCTCAACCCAGCCCAACCCACTTATTTTCCCTGAAACTAGAAGCTTCCAGCCTCCATCTCTCTCGCCTCTCTTCTGCGCGTGTGATCAGAGCTTGCTGTGTATGCAGAGCTTTTGAGAACGTGAATCTTATGAATTCTCTTGAAACTTATAATCCTCAAACACCAAGCTTGAAAAATGAAGTTGAGCAACACTCATCTAATCAGGAAAAGGAGATTATAGCACAATGCTTGTAAAATGGAAAAGCACCTGATGTTTTCAACAGCAGAGCCAAAAATTTATCTTTGAGGAGTCAAATAATAAATAATTTTTTCTTTGTATATATCAATTATATTCCTATTATGTATAATAGTTTCAGATGGTAATGTAAATGCAATTCAATATATTAATTAAATATTTTATAGCTCAATGTGTGCTAAAAATATGTATTTATTAAAATCAAGAAAAAAATTTGAAAAAAAGAATGAGTCAATAGTTTTTAATTTTCCTATAGACCTCTATTTTCAAAATAAATTAGATAAACAATCACTCAAATTTCAATAAAAGTCTAATAAGAAACAACTAATTTGCAATACAAAAATCTAAATATTATTACATATGTAATAATATTTAGATTTTTGTATTGCAAATTGGTTGTTTACAGCAAATTACTTTTTTGTCTACCTATAACAATGAATAACAATTTGTCACTTAGGATTTGTTGTGAAAGCAAAAATTTATTGTAAAAATGTTGTGAAAATAACATTATAGAATATTTATCCATGATTTGAGGGGCCAAAAGCATATCTAATCCTTGTAAATTGTTAAATTAGTCGAAGTAATTCACATATTAATATTATCTACTAATTGTTTTTCAAATATTTTGGGGGCCAAGGCCCCCTTCGGCCCCAATGTGGCTCCGTCACTAGGAGTTTTGTGTGATAGTAAAATTGCCTATTAAGTTAAAAATGAAAATTTGATAAGACTGAATGCTTGAGATGATTTGGCCATGTTCAAGGAGAAAGATTAATGCATTGTAAGAAAGAGTGACCAAGTTAAGGGGGAAAAAGTGTAGAGGGCCAAAAATTACATTAGTAGAATTAATAAATAAATAAAAAATAAAAAAATAATAAAAAAAAAAAGACGTATCATTTAAAGAAGTAACAAAGAGAATGATTTCAAATAAAATAAAATGGAGGAAAGAATATATGTGGCTAATCCTAGCTAATCTGTTGAGGATCAATAACCAACCCTAAATTTTGGGACCAAGTTTTTGTTTTTATTGTATGAATTTTTGGTAACAACTGGTTCTTCTAAATTGAAAAGTTGTTGTGGAGTTGGTTATCCTTAAGTATTTTTTCTCTTAAAAATTTCTTTCTAAAGTTTTCCACTTCATCATCAGAAAGTTCTTGTGGGGTTGGTTACCTTGAGTATTTATTCTCTTAAAGAGTTTTTCTAAAGTTTTCCACTTCATCGTCAGTATTCGTATATTCTTTTTAATTTTTATTTTTCTTGCTTTGTATGTTCTTTTTAACTTTTATTTTTATTGCTTTGGATTGTGGTGATTATTACTGTGGTTGTGTCCTTTGTTAAACTGCTAATTTTGGGTATAAATAACAATTAATCCATTACCTTGCTTTGCTGGGGTCAATCTCTCACATATGTTAAAAGCTTATTTGTATTTCTAATATCATTTCGTATCCCAATATCTGCATTAGGTTTATCCAGCATGCCTGTTAATATTGTATATGTAGCTTTAATTTGAAATTAGAATCCAGTAAGTTTTGGCTGTGTGCGCACTTGCATATGATTATGGCACAATTGTACTAGAAGGTAGCTCAAATTTTGTATCAATATAATACCACATCAACCCTATCAAAGTTCAATAAATAAGAAATAAATAAGAAATATATGTGTAAAAATAACCAAGAAACAATCATCAAAATAGATACATGCAAAAAGACACGAAAACTCAATAAGGAAACTCCAAAATCAACCTTTTTGACACTGCTATTTTAATATTTGGGGATACTCTTGTACTGTTGACACAATGACAGACGAAGGATGATAACTGGGGAGAAATAAATGAAACTATGAGGCTGGCAGGTGGCAGGTGGCAGCTGAGCTAATTTTACAAAAAAAGGGGAAAAAAAGGAAGAAAGGCTCTAGTTCTCTGTCTTTCTTTATCAATATCCACTAACGTGTAAAAAAATACAAAATTACAATTCTAACCTACAAAAGACAAGCCAAAAAATGCAAGCACCGGTTGGACCTAATTTAGCTAAATTTGTGAGAGATTTTAATGTAATTTAAAAGCCTTTTTAAAGCCTTGCCACTGTCAATGGCTTCTCTGGCTCTATCTAGGGCCGCGGATATGTCCTCTGCACCATCACATCCCAGCAAGTGATCTACTATTCCGGCATTTAAGACGATCCGATCATAAGCAGGCCCTTTTTCACCATGAAGAGCTGCTAGACCCAATTCTATATTCTTTGAGACCTGTACTTGCAGAAAATATAATTACTTGTCATAAAAAGTTAAAAATGCCGAAGGTAGCAAATGAATTTAAGTAGAACTACAAAAATGGATTCAACGCTAACTAGGTTACAACTGCACGATATCAAAGCCAGAAATTTTTCTCGCACAGGTTGCAGGAAAAATTGCTAATACTTGTGTGAGCAGTATATGTATCAACTATCAAGTATGCCTTTTAATATGACGTGTGTTATTGTTTTATATAGTAAAAGTTATATCAAAATAATTTTTCCAATGCTCAAAACATATATTTTCTTTCATAAATTAGCTTTTACTTACAAATTTGTACTTTTGTGCTCTACGTTCTTTAATTATTCTAAAATCATTTGTAAATGATTCTATACCAAATTTCCTGGCAATCTCTGCTTCTACAAACATAGTTAAACACTCAAAAATCCATCTTTCATGTTGTTTTGAAGTTTTGTTTTAAAAATCTTAATGGCGGAAATTCGTGGTCACAATCTAAGATCACGTTAGAAGGAGGCAATATAATCTTTTGGTAATAGGAGGGAGGAATTTTAAAAATCATGGGCCTCCCCTCCCCACTCCCTCTGTCTTTAGTGCCACTGCAACTGAAATCCTTTTCCTTGACTGCCCAAATGACAACTTCATGGAAATACTTAGGAGGTAGAAGACAACATTTAAATAATTTATTATCAGTAATGTGGCTGCCAACTGCCGATTGTGTTTTCATCAAAAGAAAGGTCAGATGATAATCCATGCAGAAAAGAGAATTGAAGAGAACTCAGAAACTCTACCGATCTATCAGTTCTTGGAGTATTAGTAGGTTCAAAACCATAGTCCATGGCATTGACCTCGAGATTGAAATTCTGACGTGATACACCTGCAACAGTAAATTGTAAGGTTTCAGTATTAATGATAAAAGAATGGTGCCAGAATCTCAATCAACTGAACTGATCGACAAAAGTGAAGTACATACTCTCAACTAAATACATAGATAAATACATGAATACAAGGGAACACAATGAAGATAAGGTAGCAAAATGATACAAACCATCAACTTCGAAAGCAGACACCATACTTAGTGAACGGAAACCTGAGCAGTAGTTTACAGGAAATCCTTTTGAAATGCTAGC
The DNA here is from genome assembly GCA_030445155.1 of Quercus variabilis. Classification (NCBI taxonomy): domain Eukaryota; kingdom Viridiplantae; phylum Streptophyta; class Magnoliopsida; order Fagales; family Fagaceae; genus Quercus; species Quercus variabilis. Next base: position 59,910,482 of record CP129447.1, on the reverse strand, counting down.
TGACCGCAATCTTGTTGTCATCGAGAGGGCCCCTTCCTCACCCTACATTAACAGCATAATCAGATTATATCAAGTGGTTAGCTTGGAATACCTTGTGGATACTTGAATTACTGAATGACAATATACCAGACCATCTTGACATTAAATGAGAGCAAGCAAACCCCTTTTTCTTAATTAGCAGATCCCCTTTCAATGCAAAGTTGTTGAAAGTTAAATTTATAAAAATCCAACATTGCAATAGAATTTATAAAAGCAAAGTTCTGACCTTCACTACCAAGCCAGAATGAACACCTCTTCTCTTCATAAGCATCAACAGTGGTTCCTCATAACCATCATGATAAAATCCAGCAACCATTGCTTCCTTCCCTCGAGCCTGTTCAGAATATGAAACTTTTTACATTCTGGACAACCATGCTCCTCAGACTTACAAGGGTGGTTGACAAATTTTATCCTAAAAACTAGTTTTATGTACACACACATAAACATGCTTGTGATGTTCATGACTGATAATTTACTTTAAAGTAGGTACATCAATTGCAGATTAAGTAAATAAAAACAATTTAGAAACATTTTAACTTGCTATAGATTTGTATATACTAAAAGGCCATTTGAGCTTTTTCACTCCATGAAGTATTCATCAAGAAGCAGCAATGACCAACAGTAAAAGGTAATAATACAGTAGTTAAATAATGACAGGTCTCACCTTCACAAATTGCTGAACCTTTTCAGCTGTTGCCAGAGGGGGGCGCTTTTTTATATGCTCCCTCACACCAATCAATGAATATCTGCAATAATAATCTTTTTATAAGTATGAGCATCAACTGAAATCACAAAAATCTTGTTATTAGCTTCAACCTGTTTAGTGTCAGTAAATATGACATGTTAAACCTAGAGCACACACAAGGTACGCCAATAGATGTATAATTTTCTAGGGGCTTCCTCCTACCCCTGAATTTTCTTTTAAAGCATAATATAAGGAATCAAGAAATCTCAGTACCAATATACTTTAGAAGATGAAATCCATAACTTAAATAACAGAGCACCAAGCAATTGAGTGCATCCATAATTTCATTTGAAAATCAAACGTGAGGAAGAAAAAGAAAATGTTAGAACTAGAGCCTAAAAAAGATGTAATTGGAAAATCACTTCTATTTTTATTTAAATCTCTTTTAGTTATCATGTCGAATGCATTAGACCGGAAAAGGAATGAACAACACAGGTGTTTGTGTATCTTCAACCTAGTGTAAAATTTCAAAGAAGACACAATTATCTTGACAAAAAAAATAAAAAAGCATTCATTCAATAAAGGTGATCCATTAAGACAAGTAAAACGCATCTTTAGTTGATTTCTCATATGAGATGATATAAGCAAGTGCTTTCTATGGCAAACTTGATTTGAACCTTGATGCACTTTGGTTTTATCAGAGACTAATAGGGAAAAAGCATCTGTAACTCTCTATCTGTGTTAGCAGGAAGTAAATTAAAGATTCAGATGGTTAGTGAAAATCTCATAATCTTAGCTCCTTAAACTAACTAGTTTAACATAAAGTCAGGGAAACACATTCAAACTGAGACGGCAAAATAATGTTATCTTTAATATAAAGGACTTAATCATTTAATTTTCAAAAACAAATCCAACTAAATTCAGTTTTTATTTTTTCTCTTTTCAGTGCACTGAAAACAAATATTCCTTCACAGAAATAAGGGGATTAATGGGATATGTTTTGCAACCAAAAAAAATAAAAAAGGCTTGGAATAGTACTATTTGGTTAGATTTTCATACAGAGATGTGTGAGCTTCACGTTGACTTACGTAAGCAAAACCAACCTCCTCATCCTGAAATAATAATAACAAAGTTTAAAAAAAAAAATAAGAGAAAAAATGTCCCAATGGAATGCAAAATGCAAATTACAGAGACCTCAAGAAGATCTTTTGCATGCAATGGGGATAAGCTTGTATTTGCTCCCATAAACTTCAACATTTGTTCTTCAGTTATGCCCCCCTGAATTCAAATTCACAGCCCAAGTAGGACAAGTTTCAGAAAAAATGACACAATAGAATTAGATATTAGCAAGAAACATTTAAACATAATGAGAAAATTTACATGGAAGGCTACATTTTTATTGCAGCAGGAAAAAAGGTCAAAGACAGCAAAATCATGGGATGCTTTTACTTTCTTTTTTACTTTCACGTGGAATTCTTATTTAAAAATTGAGACGAATCACTGGCAACATCAAAACTCTATATTAAATAGATTCTTATTGGAATCAAGAAGAATTAGTTAATTCTTGTAAGTTGACGGCTGACCTTTGGTGGCATCCATTCAACACCATGAAGCAAGCAAGATTCACCATAACAGGATCTAACTGCAGCAACAAACAATGTGCTTCTGAAGTAACGTGTGTTTCCATCATAAGGTTCACCATAATGAGTCAGTGATCTAACGTCAGCAACTGGAGGAGGACCTGAATATAATTAGATGAATAAATCAACCAAAAGAAATTACATATTTCAAATTTTATTGCAGAATTACTCATAAGCCAACATAAGCTCACAAATGAAAGTAAAACCTATACCAAGTTCATCATCAAATGCAAGGCAGTATGCCTTTAACTCACGATCCGTTTCCCTGTTCATACGTTGACCTATTAAAAAGGCCGAAAGCAATGACTCACTTACACCTGACGATTCCTTATCGTCTACTTTCAGCGGAAGAACATCTCTTAAAATACCTTGGACCTCCTCATATCCAAGATGACCACCAGCCAAAACTTCCCTAAGGGCACCAACCAATCTCATCTCAGTAGCGCAATTGCCAACATATTGGGGCCCAATAGAACTCCCTAATCCCATTATGGAGCCTTCAGGATCCGCAATGAAGATTATATCAGGAGGAAGCACATGAACCAACAGTGGCCAGAATGTGTTAATTGCAAGCTTTTCCCCTTCACTCCATTGAGTTGCTTCCGGAAAGGCATTGATACGGATTGTCATTGCCGCAAAAAAAGCCCCCAGCTGTGCTCTTGAAACTTTATATTCATCTTTAAGTTCTCCCTTAGCTAACATATTAAACACGAAACATAAAACACATCTTTTATGTCTAATAAATAGCTAAGTCACAACATGAGTAAACATAATTGAAAGCAATCCTAGAAAAATTCTAGCACATATGTAAATTAAAGGCTATAGAATAATTAAGTTCTCCACATTTCTTGAGGATAAAATTTCCTGGTAAATTACCCATTGTCCAAAAAACTTAAGATATATAAATTTAATCATTTATCCATTTATAATACTCATTCTCGCGTGTGGACCCAAACTCTCCCTTGATAAATGAAATCCCAAACACACCTGCTCTAATATCATGATTAATTAACAACTGTCCCAAAATCTTTCTCTCCTATAAAATGGTAAATTTAGTCATTTAACCATTATTCTAATATTTTTCCAAAAAAGCGAAAAAATAAAAACATATTAATAATCTAATAAAATGAGAAATGATGGTAAAAATTAGATATAATACACTAGATTTCCAATTAAATATTTAATTTAATTGTCCTCAAAAAAAAAAAATTATTTGTGTTTTTATTGGTCAATTCAAGTATGCAACCAATGTAATTGAGGAATCTAATGTATTGCTCTTATGAATCTAATTTGTTTAGCTTTTACGCTAATTATGAACTGCTTGAAAGTAATATTGGCTGAACAAAAAGACAAAACATCAACAAAAAATAAAAATAAAAATTTCCAACCTGATCTTAAGATGGTATCGAAAACCTTAAAAGCTTGTTCCTCACTAAGCGGCCTGGTCAGCATGGGGCCAGTGCAAACCCTAGCTTGCGCATCAAGCAGAGTCTGATTCGGCTTCGGCAACTCGGAGCTCCGATACGAAGTCGAAACGGACGGGTTCCGAATATCGGACTCGGAGAGCCCCAACTGGTCCATAATAGCCGAGTCCAGCGAAGCTTTCACAACCAAACAAGCGCCTTTGCCAATCCGATACTTCGAGGGAAATCGGAGAGAGGTCTGGTTAGGCGAATGCGTGAAATTACGAAGCTTGTTGGTGTGGAATTGAGATATGGATGAGAAAGAAAGCTCTGGATTGAGAAGAGCTTTCATGGCGATTTACTCACTACTTTCTCTCTCTCTATCTCTATCTCTATCTGTGTGTCTTGTTTCGGAGAGTTCGATAAGGGGAGGGGGAGGAAATGGGTTTGCGAGAAGAATGCCGGGTAGTATATGCTTGGGTATGCTGCTGATTAGGTGCTGCAGACTGCAGAGTGCAGACCATTTTTTAAAATAATAATAATAATCAACAGTACTACTGCCAAGTGGCGACTGTGTCTTAAAAAAATTTAAAATGTCTAATTTCTGACTAGGATGTTCGTGAAATTGAAGGCAATGTTGGAGAAAAATTGGTAATTAAAATAGAGAGAGTGTGTCATGGTTACTTAAATTAATATTAACTATTTTAATCAAATAAATAAGATAATTTTTTTTTAATAGAATTTTTATTTTAGTCTAATCCAATGGTCCATTTGGATACCGCTTATTTTACTGAAAACTGAAAACATTGTAACAAAATAATTTTTAAATGTATGAATAGTATTATGAGGCTTAATTTTAAAGTTAAGTTTTTTTTTTTTTAATAAAGTATTTGTGGGTTTTGAAAACAGTGCACGGATCCCACTGAATAATGCATAATCATGTGAAAACTGACTTCTAAAAAAAAAAAAAAGTCAAATACAAGATGCTCCTCTATAGATGCAATCCAAATGCGTATTAAGTGTATATGTGTGTGAAAATCCCTCATAGAGACTTAAACCCTGGCCCTTACCCCCCACACCCTATAAGTACTTATACTCGTAGAGTGACCATCACACCAAGAGTATACGGTGGTAATAAGATAATATTAACACCATGTTGGATGTTTAGGAGAGATAGGAACGTCAACTAAACTAATCAAGAACTATATCGTTTGAAATTTTTGAAATTATCGTTATGCCGTTCAATTTTAAAATTAGAATGAATCCTCCCTATTTTACAGAGATAGTATAATAATGATAATAATTCAACACATATGCCTTTTTCTTTTTTTTTCTTTTTTATAATAATAAGAAAGTTAGAGCAAGAGATTTCAATCTTAGATGTTTATATTAGAAATACTAAAAAAAGTGCTAGTCAATTGAGTTATAAAACACTTGACAAATTATGTCTCTATTGAAAAAAAAATTATCTATTAACTTAAAGATTATTAACAAGTTGAGACTAAATAGAGAAGTGTTTTAATCTGTGTGTATTGAGAGAGAGAGAGAGAGAGAGAGAGAGAGAGAGAGAGAGAGAGAGAGAGAGAGAGAGAGAGAGAGAGAGAGAGAGAGAGAGAGAGAGAGAGAGAGAGAGAGATTTTTTTTTTTTGAGAAGAGTAAGAGTGAGAGATTAAAAGTATAGTTTCATTAGTTTCAATTCAAATATAAAATTTTAATATTGTATGTATCAATTTAAACCCTAATTCAATTAAGCACCTTAATCAAACCATACAATTTAATTAACCATGGGCTTTTAAAATTGTATCAATTTAAACCTCCAACTCAATCAAACCCTTAAACTAAATTGATTCAATTTTAAAAATTCAAAGTTTAATTTAAAATAAACAAAACTATAATTTATTTTAAGGTTTAATTTGAAACCATATAAAATATAGAGTTAAAATGTATTTCATTCTATTATTTTCTATTCCTTATTAATTTTAATTTTTCCAGACATTTTATTATTTTATTTCTTTTCATTCTTATGTAAAACTTCAATCCCAAATACTTTTTATTTCTTTTTCATTCTTATACAAAACTCCAAACCCAAATCTAAGTATTTATTTGGAATTGAGAGGCCTCTTTTTTCTTTTTCCTTTTTTTTTTAATGCATCACTAAACACTGATATGATAAACAACTTTTTCCACTATTTGTTAAGGCAACAATTGCAATTAGTTCGACACCACTTTCACATGAGACCACCTCTTACGTCACTTTTCTTATACACCAATCACAATAAGTCAACAAAACAATTTTGAAAAATGTTGTAAAAGTTTTTGTGTCATTAGGCTTCTCGTACAACAAATTGGTCCATCCAAAAAGATTGCCATTGTATTGGAATTATGGTGGTTCTTGTATTACCCTTCTTTATAGGGTGCCTCTTGATTGCAATCATATTGAGGCAAATGTAGGGAATCAAACCACAAACACAAAATAACACCCCCCACCCCTTTCTCCCTTTTTATCTCTATCTTGGCCTATCCCTCAAAAGAAAGATCATCAAGCCAGGAACAGAAGAAGTGGTTCCAAATGACCACAAATCTCCAAACCGCATAACTTATTCTGTAAGAATTTTTTTTCTTTCAAGAAAAGACCTTTTAACACATGAACCAATGCAATAACTTGATTTTGACAGTGACAATGACTCACTAACTTTTCCCGCAAGACCATTATTTTGCCAGTGACTCATGCTTCCAAGCTTCTCTTATATTTGAAGGGTAGCAGCTATGGAGCCAGCAAGGCTAAGAACTTCAAATGGTGGCTTGTTCTTCACTGCCCTTACTGTTATTGGACACGAGTCTGTTATCCAAAAGTAGGTCAGCCCATTATCAGGATTACCTGTATAGAACAAGGAAATAACAGAGAAATGGATTAGACTATCATATTCTAGAGACAGTATAATTGCCATCATATCCATTTCAAAGGAAACATTTTATATATACATATATATATGTGTGTGTGTGTGTGTGCAAAAGGGTGGAAACACAAGAATCCCTGTCAGTTACTTTTTGTAATAAACTATCTGAAAGACTGAAAATGTAAGTCAGAGCATGCAATACCTCCATTATCATGTTCAAAGCGTTCCCACGACCTATTAGGGAATATTCCATGTGTCACATAAGCACTGATTTTTGTTGCTCCATGGGCAGCCAATACTTTCTAAAAGAAGCAAGAGTGTAAGTATGCACTTCAGAAAGACTAACCAATAAACATGGAAAAAAAAAGGAGTCGTATTTTTCAGTGCAAAAGTCTAAAAGTAGGGGCACAAAAGATGAACCTAGCGAAGTGAGCTTTCATTTTCCAACCCTGTGAACAAGGTTTCCATGTCTCCCCACTTAGTCTATCTTCACAAATAGTACAGTTTAGAATGCCCAAAATCATGAGACCAACTTCAAAATTGAGAGCAATGTAGCCAAATCATACACCCACATTGGTCCAGGAGGCAGCTATAACGCATAAGCCTTGGTTGATGTATAGAGAAAATACATGGGGCAGCTAGCAAGAACTGTACTTTAAGGTTATACTTACAATTTTTTTTTTTATATGTAATCACTTTTAAAAATTAAGAAAATCAGCAATAACAACCCAAAACTTTCTTCCAAGCAGTTTTAGACACATATCAGTAAACCAGTAGCTATCAGTGTATCACCCCTTAAGAAGCTTTAGTTGTTAGAAGTTCAGCCAAACATAATAATGGTATTTATCTGTCCCCAAGTTGTTGAACTCAACTCTGTAAGATCTTATTCCAAATCCACGGCCATCTGAGGTAGTCTGGTTTTAGCAATAGCCAGGGAACTCAATATTAATGCCTCATACCACAACCCTTTGACAAAATGATCAATTCAATTCATCAGCTGTTTGTCCTAACCATACAATGGATATGATACGATGCACAATCATGATATGTGTTGGTATAACTACTATTGTGCAGGTCTAAATGGTGGGATTACTAAAAGTCAAACTTGATACCTCAACATTTGTACGTGTTCTCCAGATCGCAAATACAATTCCAGATTGAGAAACTACATAAGAACTAACATAGTAAGAACAAAATGTACATGGATTTGTGTACCTGGCATTCAATAAGAGTGCCACCTGATTGGACCAAATCATCAACAATCACAACATGCCGTCCTGCAGGATCTCCCTCCTTGATTCGAACTATTCGCTTTTCTCCTTCCCGAACTTTTGCACAAACAATCTGTAAATCAATTGTGCGATGCAGGCAACCAGGGACAAGATTAATTGTACAGTCAGAATGTAAACCAAATGCAAGCATCTCTGTGAAAGATATGAAAAGTTATAGTTGCGCAGATAGCATCTAGATCTATGGCTGAAGCAGAATTCAAAAAAGTCATTTCATTTCATAGGATATAAGGGAGAGAAATAATCAGCCAGGATCAATGAAGAGGATCAAGAAATGTCATTTCTTCCATACAAATTAAATTGCATCCAGTATCACCAAAAACACTAAAATAAAATTCCCACTTGGAGATTTCCCTTTCCCCCCAAACCAAATGGACAAACTGCACGATCGTATGCATCCTTTTTCTTAAGTGCACATTAGATTGAGAAGAAAACAGCTTTTATGAACATACCCAATTTACCTTTGCAGTATTAGATTCTTAAACTTTAACCCGAGGCCACTAGGGAACCCTGCAGGATACACACTGAGCTGCAGCCCATTGGTATATCCCATCCATTGTTAACATTCACATACATTGTAAAAGAAGGTTTCATACAAGCAAATGTTTGCTGGGGACACAAGCCCCCAAGTAGACACTACAGTCAGCCAAAAGATATATTTAATTAACAAAACAAGAGATCCAATGTATTTCCCTGGTTCACTCCAGAAAAGATTAGATATAAGGCCCTAAACTCTTGGTTAGAAATAATTCACTCACATTGTCTCATCCTAGATAGATCCTCAATCCATGTATCTGGTAGGACTAGATGTGGGGGTATTGGTGCGTGCAACATAATGATCATATCCCCAGAGTTGACACAAATAAATATATATTTTAACATTAACATAATCTACTCTGTGGTTTTTAAAAATAAAAAGAGCAGATTTTTTAATTTAGTGCAAAATATCAAATTAACTGGAGTAAAAATTGCATCAAATTTACACAAGCACAAAAAGTAGTTATATATGCCTATGCATGAGTATAAGTGAAACACAGGATTCTTGTTAAACAGAAAAATTAATATAATACCGTTGGGAAATGCTGCAGTTGTGTATGAAATCGTTTCCATGCACCATCATCCGGAAAGGCAACAGATATCTGAAAAAATGAAGAACACCAGCATTCATTGTCATAGGTGAGAAATTACTCCAAGTTAATTACTCTTATCAACATCTAATCTCTAGGTTTCCATAATTTCCAAGAGCAACTTCACAGTCACTGATCACGATCAGTCATTTTTACTCTCACTGCTACAAATTCTTTGATAATCTTCTCCATCTTGTCTAAGTGCCGAGAGCCTGAGACATGCTCGTCCCCTCTTGCATCTTAGCATTTCAATTTAGAGGTACAAAATTAACTTAGACCCTGGATTCCAGACTCAAAAAATGAAAAAAGTGAACTGTATTGCTAAAGAATACATGCTTACTAATTAGAAAAGCATCCCAATCGGTTTTTTCAGAAAAAGGAACATCAAATAAAAAACATATATAATATAGCTTGGCCACTGGTCTGAATACAGGTAATTAGGTTGAAACCATTAGAAGCAAATAACCATATTTGGGGGATCTTTCAAGTATAGGAACAATCAAAGTTTCTGGTTTTACAGTTCCCATATTCTAACTAAGGAATTTAAAGTATTTATTGTGCAGGTTACCCAGAAGCCCTTTTCTCTTGTCTCTGGGGTTTCAACATGAGTAGACTTCACCATATTAGTGAATTCTTAAACAACAACCCCATAAACCGGGAAAAAAATACCACTCTACAAATACGAAGCTCAACATGTATCTTACATGCCCAAAAAGAAAAGAAAAGAATCTTACATTGTCAGAATCAGGGAGCTGTTGGAGCCTATTTTTAAGCAAAGGTATCCCACTATCAAAGCATGGTAGAATATTATCACCAAAGTAGAACCTCTCCTAAGATACACCATGATAAAGAAAGCAGATGGTCAAAAAATTTCGAAATAGCAAATTGTATTCGCTAAAAACAATCTCACATATTAACCAACAAAATAAATTGTATACACTAATATCTGCAAATATAATTGACAATGACCTTTAACTCAAATGCTACCAATAGCCTTGTAACTCAATGGCATTACTTGGTCTCCTTTATTAGGGGTACCAAAGTTTGAATCCCCTCTTGCCCACTTGTAACATTTTGTGATAATCTGATAGTTACAATGAGGAAGAGGGGGATTTCAACCCTGAACGTATCCATTAGAGACACCAGGATGTCCAATTGAACCACAAGGCTCTTGGCACCCACTTGTTGTAACAATTGAATGATCAAAAACCTCATATGTCACCTCCTTCTGTTCTAAAAACAAGGTGAGTGTAAAGTTTCAAGATCCACTTGATTCATCTATAATTTGCCCAAAAAGGCCAAAACATAAAAACAATTCTACAAATACAAAGTAGAAACCTGCAAAGCATGGATATCGAAGGTCACTAGGCTAGTAGGCCCTCCCCTTGAAATCGGTATGTTGGACAAAATCCTAGCAAGAGTAAAAGCTGTTGCAACATCTCCTTCATCCTCCATTCGCTCAGAAGTACCCGTGGGGAAAAACGGAAGTACTAGTGTGAATGAGGAGATGAATAGTTTTGGTAATGCATAGATCACAGACAGCTGCTCAAATATTACTCCAGGGGAACTAAATGAGGCTAGAAATGCTACATGCTGTCCACGAATGCCTTGAGCATTAGGTATGAACAAGTTGGGGAATCCATCATCAAATGTCCTAAACCATAAATTACCCCAAAAAAACATAAATGTCACACACAAAATGAGAGAAACTAAATCCAAGTTCAACTCCACCACTTTAACGGAAATCAATCACACATGTAATAGCACATTTTTAGTGATCAAATATCTTCCAATGTTTTTTTTTTTTTTTTCCTTAACGAGTATTGTGATCAAACATTTCTAGTTGTGATATGATGATCATTTAACCTAGTACACATCCAATTTCACAATATGCTAAAGTGGTTGATTACAAGGGGAAAATTGACTACTTAGCCTTAATTTTTTAACCATGTAGCCAATCAGTTCTCTTTTCAAACTTGATATTACTGATGTCGAGCTCTACTTGAAACTTGATATTGCTAATGTTGAGTTCTGTCTTACACTATTAATATCGAGTTCCAAAACATAGTATTTTGCTAAATAGTTTGAAAAGGAGACTGTTTTGCTACCTAGTTAAAAAAATTAAGCCTAAATAGCCATTTTACCCGACTTTTTCTGCCACTACCTTTAAACACTCACCCCCCACCCCCCACCCCAAAAAAAAAAAAAAAAAAAAAAAAAATCACAAACAGTTAACAATACCCACCACTTACTTTACCTTTTTTTTTTATAATTACGGTATGAAATTTTTTATCCTTTTTTTTGCCCACCAATCCGTGTCATTATATTATAATTTCGGTTATTACTGTTCTGTGGGACCCACGAAAGCTAAATTTGTTTCGTGGGTCCCAAAGGTAATGGAGTAATTCCAAATTGTTGCGAAACAGAAACAGAAATCATGGAAATGATAAACTGACCTCCAGTTGATGGAACGGAGCTCAATTGCATCGGACTCAGCGGCGACTCTCTCGGCCAGAGCCTGGGTGTCATCGCAGTAAAAAAGGCAGACCCTCTTCACATTCTTGGTAGGCGAATCCATGGAAGAAGCAGAAGCAGCAGCCATCGAGTTGGAAATAGGAGAAAAGGGTTGGATTACTCGAACTCGAACTGGATCGGACCAATTCTTGGGCTTGTCGACCTCGAAGCTCGTGATCTCGCACCTCGAATTGATACACTGCCTCCTGATCTTGTTTGAGGATTCGAGAGCCGGGAATTTAAGAAGGGATTGAGAAATGGAAGTGGGTTTGAGGGGTTTGAGTGCGTGAGAGTTGGAGTTTTGGGAAGGAATGTTGGGTCGAGTGGCCGCCATGTGGCAGACACTGTTGTTGCACTGTAATGTTACGGTGGAGCTGTGTAGGTGCGTGTAAAGTGTAAACAGTAACACAAAACAAAAGGCACAATTTCTGATAGTTTGGTTGGTGGGCTCTCCGGTCTTTTTGAGAGTTGAGACTGAGATTGAGTCTGACTGTCTGAGAGAGATGAGTATTTAGTTCTCTTTTAGTTATAACTCCTAACCGTGGAAATGACACGTTTTTTGCGTTCCTGTAGGACACTTGTGTTCAAACTTCAAGAGGACACGCCTCTTCCTCTTGTGGAGAGATTGGAGCTATTCATGAAGTCCAACACTCCTTTCAAAAATGAAAATGAAATCCAACACTACTTATTAACTACTAATGTTAGTAATGTACGTACTTCTCAAAAAAAAAAAAAAAAAAACTACTTATGTACGTGAAAAAGTCTAGTAACACTACTTTTTTTTTTCTTTTTTTTTTTACATAAACGTAATGTAACAGCATGGGATTAGGAAAGAAAAAATAATTGATTTATTTGTAAGTGATAGTTAGTCACTCACAGTTTACTATGTTAAAATTTTGACAAAAAAATTATGGAATAATTTGTGATCCTAAAACTACTCTAAAAACATTGTACAATAAACCAACAAATTATAAATATTCTCCAAGTTTTGATTTTATAAATTAATCTCATGATTTGGGTGTTGATAAGTGTAGGGACCTGATTTGAGCACTTCTACTGTTGAGTGAGTGGATTCAAACCCAGGTAGCCCAATACAATGAATTTGTAGAGAGCGGGTTCAATAACTAGGCTTCAACAGACGGGCAGTGGGCGGTAAAGCGTTCGCCACCATTCGCCACCGTCAGACGTCGGCTGATCAAGATTGTCCTCCAAGATCTGTCCTCGGCACTGGTCCGAGGAGCTTGACAACAGTCCCTCCTAGGGGAATCATCCCCCCCTTTGCCTCATTTGTATCTTCCCCTTATATAGTCCATTTTCCTAACCTCTTTCTTCCACTTGTTGATCATTCATGCCCCCTCCTCCTAACTGCCCGTCCTATTAGCCGCTTTACCAGCCCTTCTGTGAGTTGCGGCGACCGAGGTAGCATTGTTCAGAGGTCACATCACCATTAATGTGGCCAGGGGGTTAGGTGAGCGCACTTAATGCGAAGATGACAATTCATCCTGAACTTGCTCTTCCACCGAGTTGCCATGGCTAAAGTGTAAGGCTTGGTTGGCCGAGGACAGGGCCGTCCTCGGCAAGATTCCTGGTGATTTAGGCCTTCGTACTTCTCCCTCAAGCCTTCCTTCCTCCTTGGCATGGGCCTTAGGCCAGATATAAAATGGATCAGGGTTGCCAAGTTCTTAGGCTCCACAATAACCACTCAAAATCCTGTTATCCGTATCCTTGGACGGGGAGGAGGATTTTGACATCCTCGGGCCTTCATCATGGCTTGCCCAACCTTGGCCTACGACAGCGTTGGAGTCTTTTCGCTTGCCCAATGCACGTTTCTGACGCCTCGATATGTGGCGCGTATCCACATTAAATTCTGGCGGCTCCATACTCCCCACATTCCACGATGTGATGATAATCAATCGATAGGGGTTATTTGCCTTTATGGGTGGGAAACTCTGCCTAGTTGTCTTTTATTGGGGATATAAATACTCATTTAGACTGATTCGCCTCCTTGCCTTTGCATTCAAGAACTCTGGCGCACTGAATTCGGTCAAACCTCCAACTGCACTCAGTATCCTTTTCCAGCACAAAAAGCCTGTCCGAAGAGCTTTTCCTCATTTCTGTAAGTCTTCCTTTCTTTCTCTAGTTCAAATTTTCTCTCTAAGTCTTCTCTTTCCTGCGCCCTTTCTTGAGTCTCTTAGCCGTTGTTAGGGATGGGTAGGTTTAAGAAGTTAGTTGAGTTTGAGGAGATGATGGAGAAATTCATCACCGATTATAAGATACCCAGTAACATGGACTTGAGGTACTGTGAGGAAGGGGAATGGTATATTAAGAGGAGAGAGGGCGAAGTTGTGATTCCCATAATCGCCTTCTTAGAAGAGGGTATGAGAATCCCTATAAGGTTGGTGACGCGTGACTACCTCAGGCATTTCCGGCTGACTCCCACCCAGTGTGTCGTCAACGTGTTTAGGATACTGGGGTGCATAGACGCGTTGAATGAGAAGATGAGGCTAAGGTTAACCCACCATGACCTAAACTGGTGCTATAACCTCCAACACTTGAAGGGTAAGTCCTACTACTTGAAAGACGAGGGACGATAGGGTTCGGCTTATCCAGTGCCTCCCTGAGTCCAGCAAAGGATTAAATCTGGACTTCCTTATTGTGTTAGGTGAGTGGCACAACGACCTCCATTGCCCAACAGAAGAAGGAAAGCTAAGTAAGGCACTCGGAGTAGAGGAGGGCTGACAAGCCATGTTTTCGTAATTTGCTTCATAGTTAGTACCGTTTGGTTGCTAATTAGCACATACTTTCTTTTTTGCAGATCCACACGTCTTTGAACGACATTTTCACCTAGTTAACAAGAAGGACCTAGAGTCTGTTCTCAGGGTGGAGATTTTCGTGAACAAGGCCGACGATCAAGTTAGGGTTGTTCATAAGATCCTCGGGTATGATCTGATCTAGAAGTCGTTCCCGGCTCCAAAGCACATGATCAGGGCTCGCGATCCTCGGCTTCGACAAATTATTGTGGTGGAGCACGGGTTCGCATTTTTCGAAGGATCTTCCATCCCAGAGGGTGTCCCATTGGCCGGTTCTTGCTCGTCCCATCAAGCTGCGGAGGTTGAGGGAGGAAGTTTGGAAAGGGAGGGAGAAGTAGTTGATCTGGGCTCGTCCGAGGACGAATTTGGTGTTTTCGACCAAGTCCATTTATCCGAGGATCCCTCTTTGTCTGAAGCCGATCCTTTGCCTTCGCGGATTGCTACTCCGATTGAAATGGGTTTCAAGAGACGACCCCAAACCAGCTTATTTGATTTGCTTGAAGGCCAGCCAGGGAGGGACACGTCGAGGGAGTCACAACCCCAGCCTCTTACACCTCCACCCAAGCTTCCTCCTCCCCTACCTAAGCCTTTGCCGGCGCAGACCAGGTCATCCTCCACTTTGTCAATCTTGGACCCTTACCTTGAGCCCACCGATCCAAAGAGGAAGAGGCCTTCAAAAGGCAAAGACCTAGTAGATAAGTGGAGATCTCGTTCCCCCCAAGAGGAAGATGAAGCCTACCGACCTTCCAAGCAGTTGAGGATTGATGGCCAGGGTAAAGGGAAAAAGGTCATTCAGCAGTCCGAGCCCCAGGCCTGGCTGCCCGCTGCCATGCTTCATGGGAAGCCTTTGATAGACGACGCCACCCTTAGGAACTTTCGAGGGGATGAGGGGGCTTGCATAGCCGACGATCTGGGGAGGTCCCTGCTTCTTCCCACCAACATGGCTGAGCTGAAGGACATAAGGAGGCAAGAAGTTGCCTGTAACCTTAAGAGGTATTTGGGCATGGTAAGCCTTCTGATACTTGTTCTTTCGTTTGAATCTTATTGCTCAGCACGCAACTTACAGTGTATTTGTTTTGGTTGGCAAGCTATCCAGGCCACTTTTAGGCTAGAGGAGAAGGCCGATAACCAGGATAAAGTCGTGGGTCAAAAGCGCAACAAATACCTGAAGGTTGCAAATACCCTCAGGAGATCTAAGGCCAATCTTAAGAAGGCGAGGGAGGACTTGGAGGAGATGACGAAGGCCAGAGACAATGCGGTATCTGACCTAGCTGGCGTCATGAAATAGGCCGAGGATCAGACGTCACGCTTGCGTGATACCGAGGGTCAGCTGCAGGTTGCCGAAGAGCATATTGCTGACCTGAAGCAAAAGTTAGCCGAGGCGGTAAGGGCCAAAGGCGTTGCCGAGTACACCAGGGACAAGGCCTTGAGGGCTAAAGAAGAAGCCGTGTTCGCAAGAACAGATGTTGAGTACTTTGTAGAGCAAGCAGAGGAAAAGGCCTTTGCCGAGGGAGTGGCTAAGACCGAGGTTGCCCTTAGGGCTCAAGTCCTTGAGGTATGCAGCCTTTATTGCTCCCAGTCTTGGACTGAGGCCCTTAACCAAGTAAGGGTCGAGGCCTCGTCCGAACTCAGGAAGGCCGAGAGAGTGTATTACGCTCCCACAATTCGCGAGACTGCTCCCGTCGCCTCCGAAGCGGGCTCTGACTTATGAGCGACAGATGGAAGCCAGGCCAGTGTCGCCAAGGACCCAGCTTCATCTGATAAGCCTGTCGAGGAGACAGTGCATCAAGGGGCATTGGAGAGGGCAAGAACCGATAACCCAAAAGTGCCTCAGGATGTGGTGAGGCCTCCTATTGACTCCCAAGCCATACTTGTTGTCCCTTAGGTACCCCCTGCTAAGGGAGGATCCTCTGAAGTAGCCCCTCCGAGCCAGGGTCCCGAAGCTCTAGTCGAAGCCCCTCGCCAGACCCCTTAGGACAAGCTATCCACCGAGCTAGGGAAGTAAGCCATCTTGACGGGCTGCCCCATCTTAACGGCTTGGGCCACTCTGCTCTTGCTTTCTTTTTCATTTTAATTTACTTTCTATCTTGATTCATCACTGTATACCTTGTTTTGGTTTTAAACATTGTAATATTACTTTTTAAATTGAATGCATGGATCTCCTTTTCTTTTTACTTGGCGTCTATCGTCGTTGCGATGAGTTTGTCTACTTATATAACCTAAGCTTCACAATCTCTAAAACTCAGCACATTTTTCATTCTAAATTGGCAACCAAACAAAACGTAGAGCCCCTAGTAGTAGTTCTCACTTGGATTTTGATCGACAATCGAATCACCTTAACACCACGACCTATTATTGTCAAATTGAATGCTGAGGGAACGATTCCACAATATTGGATCCACGACACATGAATGAGATACGGTAAACAGTACAAAATGCTTAGGAAAGCCGGTAGTTGCTGACTGTGCTAAGGGGTTAGGTTCAATGTGCCTCAGAATGCTTTAAGTGGCGCTCATGGGCTTGATTTATTTACTCCTTTGCTGAACGTAGCTAGTTTCACCAGAGGTATGAATCCGTGGACCATGCAAGACCTTGATTTAGTCTAGTACCCAGGTGTATCTGAGTGGTTAATTTTTCCATAGGCTTGAGTCCAAGGACCATGCAAGGCCTTGGTTCTGTTTAACGCTTACGTTCTTCTGTAAGTAGCTAGTTTCCCCATAGGTTTGAGTTCGTGGACTATGCAAGACCTTGGTTCAGTCTAGTACCCAGGTGTATCTAAGTGGTTAGTTTTCCCATAAGCTTAAGTCCAAGAACCATGAAAGGCCTTGGTTCTGTCTAACGCTTATGATCTTCTGTAAGTCGCTAGTTTCTCCATAGGTTTGAGTCTGTGAACTATGCAAGACCTTGGTTCAGTCTAGTACCTAGGTGTATCTAAGTGGTTAGTTTTCCCATAAGCTTGAGTTCGAGGACTATGCAAGGTCTTGGTTTTGTCTAACGCTTATGTTCTTCTGTAAGTAGCTAGTTTCCCTATAAGTTTGAGTCCGTGGACCATGTAAGAGCTTGGTTCAATCTAGTACCTAAGTGTATCTGAGTGGTTAGCTTTCCCATAGACTTGAGTTCGAGGACCGTGCAAGGCCTTGGTTCTGTCTAACGCTTATTTTCTTCTGTAAGTCGCTAGTTTCTCCATAGGTTTGAGTTTGTGAACCATGCAAGACCTTGGTTCAGTCTAATACCCAGGTGTATCTAAGTGGTTAGTTTTTCCATAGGCTTGAGTCCGAGGACCATGCAAGGTCTTGATTCTGTCTAACCCTTATGTTCTTTTGTAAGTAGCTAGTTTCCCCATAAGTTTGAGTCTGTGGACTATGCAAGACCTTGGTTCAGTCTAGTACCCAGATGTATCTAAGTGGTTAGTTTTCCCATAGGCTTGAGTCCGAGGACCATGCAAGGTCTTGGTTCTGTCTAACGCTTATGTTCTTTTGTAAGTAGCTAGTTTCCCCATAAGTTTGAGTCTGTGGACTATGCAAGACCTTGGTTCAGTCTAGTACCCAGGTGTATCTAAGTGGTTAGTTTTCCCATAAGCTTGAGTCCGAGGACCATGAAAGGCCTTAGTTCTGTCTAACGCTTATGTTCTTATGTAAGTCACTAGTTTCCCCATAGGTTTGAGTCTGTGAACCATGCAAGACCTTGGTTCAGTCTAATACCTAGGTGTATCTAAGTGGTTAGTTTTCCCATAAGCTTGAGTCTGAGGACCATGCAAGGTCTTGGTTCTGTCTAACGCTTATGTTCTTCTGTAAGTAGCTAGTTTCCCCACAGGTTTGAGTCTGTGGACTATGCAAAACCTTGGTTTAGTCTAGTACCCAAGTGTATCTGAGTGGTTAGTTTTCCCATAGGCTTGAGTTCAAGGACCATCAAGGTCTTGGTTCTGTCTAACGCTTATGTTCTTCTGTAAGTAGCTAGTTTCCCCATAAGTTTGAGTCCATGGACCATGCAAGACCTTAGTTCAGTCTAGTACCCAGGTGTTCTTCTGTAAGTAACTAGTTTCACCAAAGGTTTGGGTTCGAGGACCACAAAAGACCTTAGTTCAGTCTAGTACCCAGGTGTTCTTCTGCTTGGGGTAAAGGGAGTTTGCCCTTGACACTGGAATGTCTGCTTCTAGAGTGATAATGGCATCGGCCGTGTTTTGCAGAGGGTGGATTCCTCCTTAGTTTGGGCAATTGGCCCCGTATTGACCTGGACGAAGGTGACTTGTCCCTATTTCACTCCGTTTTTTTTTTTTTTTTTGCCCTCTTCGATTACGAGGCCTCTTTTAACTGTTTGCGTTCTGTGCTTAACGCTTCGTTGTGCGAGGCGCGCCCTCATTAATATCCTCATGGATTAATGTAAATCCAGCGGTTGATGGCTTCTTTGAAATTCGTTCAGGATTAATGTCGCTGATAATTCTTCTTTTGAATTCTAGGCGGACCAATTCCCACCAACCTTCACCCTCCATATAAGGCTTTCTAGGGGAATCATCATTCCATATTTCATGAACCCTCTAGTTAAACAGGAAACATGGTTCTCCCACCCTTTAAGCCCCTTCAATAACCTTGCCAGGATTGTGATTAGAGCTTGGCGGAATGGGATGACTCTGGATGAGGGTGAGGGTAAGCAAGCCAAAGGTCCTCCTCCCTCAATCGAGAGCCGCTACCGTTGCGGTCCGCATTAGACTTCCAGCGCAGCAAGGCTTGGGCGTCATCCTGGTGGTATCGTGCCTGGCAATTAGGAGGGAGGTCCATGAAGTACATAACGCTTTTCTCCGGTGCGCGTCCATGCTTGCCCTTCAAGCTGGTGGTGACTCGTGCCCAGCTTACCTGCCGATGGAAGCTTGCAAGATTACATCATGTTTGGTGCCCGGGTGTTGCCACCTTCAATGCTTAATCATCATGAGGCTAGGGGAGTATCAAGGGAACATCATGGGGTGGGGCCCCCAGGTGCTTTTGCATCTACTCCTCTCTTCTCACTGGTACCATCATGGGGTGGGGTTGTTGGTAGCCTTGAAGCAAGCCTGTCTTAGCTCCCTTTTCTTTAGGGTTAGCTTTTGAATAAGCCTATCTAAGCCTCTGTTTGTAGAGTTAGCTTTAAAATAAGCTTGTCTGAGCCTCTGTTTGTACCATGTATTTATTTTTTGTTTAATAAAATGTTGCAATGTTCTTTCACTTTTCCTTTTCTCTGAATCTTTTTACTTTTCTGCTATAACCGTTTCTTGAGCAAATGCATTGTTGTTTGTTGAGTTTTTTTTTTCTTTTTTTTTTTTGCTGGGATCCGGCATCGGTGCTATTGGCAACGACAAAAGACTGCTTGGCTTTGCATAAGCTAGCATCGTAGGAACGATTGCCCTTTACGCCTGCTAACACACTAGCTCTTCCCACAGACGGCGCCAATTGTAGGGACCTGGTTTGAGCACTTCTATTGTTGAATGAGTGGACTTAAGCCCAACTAGCCCAATACAATGAATTTGTAGAAAGCGGGTTCAAGAACTAGGCACTAGCAGGCGAGCAGTGGGCGGTGGAGCGTTCGCCACCATTCGCCATCATCAGACGTTGGCAAATCAAGATCGTCCTCCAAGATCTGTCCTCGGCATCAGTCCAAGGAGCTTGACAACGGTCCCTCCCGAGGGAATCATCCCCCCCTTTGCCTCATCTGTATCTTCCCCTTATATAGTCCCTTTCCCTAACCTCTTTCTTCCACTTGTTGATCATCCATGCCCCCTCCTCCTAATTGCCTATCCTATCAGCCGATTTACTAGCCATTCTATAAGTTGCGGCGACCGCAGCCTTGTTCAGAAATCACATCACTGTTAATGTGGCCAGGGAGTTAGGTGAGTGCACTTAATACGAATGTGACAATTCATCCTGAACTTGCTCTTCCACTGAGCTGCCATGGCTAAAGTGTTAGGCTCGGTTAGCCGAGGACAGGGTCGTCCTTGGCAGGATCCCTGGCGATTTAGGCTTTCATACTTCTCCCTCGGGCCTTCCTTCCTTCTCGGCATGGGCCTTGGGCTAGATATAAAATGGACTGGGATTGTCAAGTTCTTAGGCCCCCAATAAGCATCCAATATTGAAGAAGCATTAGACGCAACAAATTTTACAACTCTTAGAGCATTTAGTAGATGTATAATAGGAAAATTTGTAAAATTTACATAATTTTACCTTAAAATGACTTACATCAGTTAATGTATAATTTTGTAAATTTACAAGTTTGATATAATAATTGTGTAAATTTATACCAGCACTATTCATTTTGCATTTCATTTTTTACTTTTTTTTTTTTTGGTATCTCAAGGGTAAAATAAAAGAGTGGATGATGGTTTTTGTGTGCAAATAAAGATTTTTTTTTTTTTTTTTAAATCAAGAAAAATTGATATTTTAATAAAATGTAGTGTAAAATAAGCCTGTTCAAGATCCAACCGGCACCGATAAAACTGGCTAACGCCGAACCGATCCGACCGCTTCCAAGCTCACCATAGGTGTCCAGCACAATGGTCGGTGGCAATCTAGACAAACTGAAGATGTCCGATGCGGTGAGCGGTGGCTAATTTGCACTCCAACGAGAAACTACACCGCACTAGCATATATATACATACACACACTATAATTTAACATATATGTATCAATGTTTACAGTTTTATATTTTTATTTTTCAGTAGATTGAAGAAAACCCAGAAAAGACATGACAGCAAATGTAAGGAATAAGAAGAGGAAGAAAATGGCGCTAATGGGTTAAGGAGAATGATAGGTTTATATATATATATATATATATATATATATATATATATATATGTATGATCTAGCACTAAAACTATGTCGTTTTAGGACCTAATATCAAATTTTAATATCAACTCCAAAACGACATAGTTTTATCATCAGATTTATAAAATAAATAAATAAACGTTTTTTTGCCTTCTAATTTAAAGCCCTGGGTTTATTTACCCACCCCTCTCTATATCACTCAGTCTCATCTGTCTGCCTCTTTCAGTCCTAGCAAGTCAGCAACAAAAGTTTACATCTCTCTCTCTCTCTCTCTGCCGCTTACTACCATTGCAATCTAGTGTTCGATGCTGCGTTTTTTGGAGATTCACCCTCTCTCCTCTTTGTCACAATATTCTCAAGAGTTTCTAGTGATGATTCTAACTTCAGATGCTCTTCCTTGCAAAGGTAATGCTTTCTACCGAGTTTGTTTATGTAATTTATTTTCAATAGTTTTGTTTGATCTTTTATAGGTTTGGTTTAGTTTTTTTATTTGGGGTTTTGTAATTTGAAATGGGTATGTTTGAGAGAAAGATTGTGAATTTGTTTTCTTTTGATTTTTTTTTTTTGAATATTTGGGTTTTTTATTATATTTTAATGAGTATGATGTTGTTTGGGTTGTTAATTGCATTGTGTTTGGTTCCTGAGAAAATGAGGAATTAATCAAACTAACTGCACCGAACTGGTATTTTGCACCACACCTTGTGTAGACCAGTTCCCACCCCTCCACAAGTAAGGTGCAGCTAGGGATGAGGGAAAACCACCCTTATAGGTGTAGTGCACAAATGCCCCAAAAAACCAATCACATTGTACTGTGTATAACTAGTGTAAAATAGATAATTTGATATGAAGTATTTTAAAAATGAAGTATATAAAATAAAATAAAAATAAAAATGATTTTTATTCGAAAATAAACAATAATTTTTGGTGAATCTAATGCGAATGACATATTATAAATATTTTCATACGTCATTCATGTTATGTCACCTCTTTGTGTTTTTAAACTTATAGTTCAATAATTGAAGAACGTCACATCAACCATTTTTATGCGTGCAATGACTAATGGTAACAAGTTTTGGTTACGTTAAATAGAATTTATAGGCAAAATGCACTTTTGGTGCTTCAAGGACCAGTTTCAATTTAGTTTATCTTCAATTGCATCAATTTAGTTTTATTTATTTATATTTTATAATTTATTTCAAGTTACTATTAACTTAAAAAATAGGGTTAAAATTGCCAGTAACTTGAAACTCAATTTAGATCTCTTGGTGTTTCCTCCACTCTCAACTATTGATGAAAAAAACAAGGGATAAAGTTTGACAAAATACTTAGCTACAACTAAAAATAAAAAAAATATGTAGTCCTGTCATGTGCAATGCATATGACTTGTTTAAAATAATTATATAAAATGTGGTTTAGTAAGGTCACAACTAAATTTGGAACCAGACTTTGTATAAAAATAAATAAATAAAAAGGACAAAACCAATAAGACAAAGTTTGGCTACAACTCTCACTTAAAAATTAGCATGACTACATATTTTGAAAATCTAATAATTAGGTTGCATGTTCTTTATGTTTTTAATGCACATGTCAAATTTTGTACCAATCGAATGATTTACTATTCAATCCACAAATTCATTTTTAATACATAATTTTAGAATACAAGAATTTGAAATTTAAATATTTGATTGATGACACAGTTACTGATCTTTGATTTTGAAAATTTTGCAAGTATGGAGGATATAAAAATAAAATGTAATTCAATTCACATCCAATAAAAACAAATTGAATGGAGTTGTAGCTATTGGCTATAAACTAAACTAGTTTGTAGCCAAACTTTATCTAAACTGAAGTGGCTGAAAATTAGTTGCAATTTAATTTTGACAAAGTTTAGCTGCAAACTATCTTTTCCAACCTACCATGTGCCGATTTATAAACAAGTTACATGACTCATAAAAAAATTCATGTGACTAAAAACTACATATTAATAGCCTTATCAATTGTCACATAATGAGTTAGAGGAAGGTAACTCTAAACCCGTTTGACACTAAACTTTTTTTCATACATTAATAGCTGGATTCAGAAGCTATGTGCAGGAGAATTTCAACTTTCAACTCAAATAGTTGGCAGACAAAGTGAGAGAACGGAAACAAATGGCTCCATATTTGTAATTGATATGATTCATGACAATAGGACCATAAAAGCATCATTGTTGTCGCCCTTTATTCTCAAGTTTAGTTTAGGGTTCCATTTGACACGTAAATGAAACGACATAATCAAACTAAGATAAAATATCTATCCTAATCATATTTGTTGCTCGATATTCTTAAATTTGAAACTCATGATCCCATGGGTTCCGGTTTGCTTAACTGATAAAACTTTTGTTATCAAATAAGATGTTTGAGGTTTGATCCTTGCCTACATTAAAAACTAATTGACTTCTTAATTTGATAATAAAGAAAAACTATTAAGAGCAGAAATCATAAGTTCAAACTCTATTAAAAAAAAAAAAAAAAAAAAACCAAACAAATGAACAAACTCACGAATCCCATATCTAAGGATCCTATCATACGTATAGTCCACATAGTTGCAATTTTGCTGATGATAGAACTACTTGATACATAGGCCCACCAAATATAAAATAACCCTTGCAGCCCGGATAAAGAATGAAGGTCTCACAGTCACATACTTGTGCATGTTGGATTGCCACTGAACTGTTAACACAAATGAGCCCTCTATGGAACATAAATGGGCCGCTTCTCTAGTTTAGCTGATGCATTAGATGTTCTCCAATGGGTCAGGGACCTCGGGCCTCGGTGTTTTCAGGAAGTCTATCTCTCTATTGTGTAATTTCGTGCCAATCCGCTTGACAACAAAAGGAAACCCACAAGCCCTTTTACCCCCCCAAAAAAAAAAAGAAAAAAGAAAAAAAAGTTTAGGAGTAAAGAGCTAGAAGCCCGCGTGAAAAAAATTGTAAAAATATGTGTAATATTATTTAAATATTAAAAATTGTTATTCAAAATATACTACCAAATAGCCCTTAAATTTTTGTAAATTTAGGCTTTTTTCTATGACCCACTTATGTCTTAATTTTTGATTATCTAATTTATATTATATCCATTTATTGAATTCAAATTACATGTAATCATTTTATTAGTGTTAGACCGTAGTTGACTTTGTGTTGGTAATTTTTTTGTCAAAAGTTTTCGTTGTTAGAGACCATAAAGGCAATCACAAATCTTCAAGTAGTCTTGGAGTATCCAAGAGTTAAAATTTGCGGTCGACAATTAACTTGCATAATCAGATTGCTGAGAAGAAATACGACCAGTACAACCTATTGCTAGTAGTAGTAAGGAGCTTGGATACTAGAACCAATTACTAATACTAGAGGTTGTGTAAGCTGTTTCATATTGCAATTATGTTCTTAGTGGATTTAGTGAATTGAGCATGACCCTGTTTTAGTGTTTTCAAGCAAAGTGTGGGATGCCTTGTTTATCAAACCAAGGAAACTCCCCAAAATGGGGACTTCTTGATTGCATACTTAAATAAATCTTGTTGTATTTATTTTTTTTAAAAAAAAAAAAAAAAGGAACCATTACATTTATTGTAAGCTGTTTCAAGCAAAGAGAGTCCTGAACAAACAAACATGGACCATTACATTCAAAGAGAGTGAAGGATGTGGTGCAATGGGTCAAAAGAGATTGGACCACTGGATTATAAATCTAACCTAGATGACATGTTCTTTATATTCTTAACACATGTTAAATTTTTATGCCAATAAAAAATTATTTACTAATTGATCCATAAATTTATTTTTAATACACAAGGTTAGACTACAAAAAACTTGAAATTTAAATATTTGATTGATGACATAGCTATTAATCTTAATCTTTTGAAAATTTTGCAAACATAAAGGATATAAAAGGAAAATATAATTCAATGATAGATGAAAATTACATCTAATAAAAATATATTGAGTAGAGTATAAACATTGGCTATAACCTAGTTTGTGGCCAAACTTTGTCTAAATCAAAGTGGTAGATGAAAATTAGTCTCGATTTAATTTGAACAAAATTTAGCTCCAAATTATCTCTTCCAACCTACTAAGTGACGATACATAAGATTATTTGTGTATTATTTAAACAAGTCACATGACTTATTAAAAAAAATCATATGACTAAAACTATATATTAATGATCTCTTCAATAATTACATAAGGTAACTCCAAACTGGTCTTTCATCAACAACAACAAAAAAAAAAAAATCCAAGCTAGTGTGAAATTGAACTTCATACACACACACACACACACACATTAATTAGTTGGATTAAGAAGCTATGTGCAAGAGAATTTCAACTTTCAACTGAGAACCATTGACAGGCAAAGTGAGAGAATGGAAACAAATGGCTCCAAATTCCAAATTGATATGATTCATGACATGATGCTGAACGCTCTTTACTCTCAAATTTAGCTTAGGATTCAATTTGACATGTAAATTAAATGATGAAATCAACCTAGAAATACCTGTCCTAATCATATTTGCTGCTTGATATCCTTGAATTTAAAACTCATGATTCGTAGATTCCAGTTAACTCAATTGATAAATTTTTTTTGTTATCGAATAAGAGATTTGGTGTTCAATTCTCACATATACTAAAAATCAATTGGTGTCTTAATTTGATGATAAACAACAACTATCAAGAGCACACACCATAGATTAAAACTTTATATTAAAAAAAAAAATTACAAACTCCCAATCTCATGTTTAAGGGAAGTGTTACAACAAATTATTGGTGGTAAATTATTATTGGTTATAATTTAAACATACTACTAAAATTACTTTTTTTTCTACCAATAACATTTCTCCATGTCTAAGGATCCTATCATGCAGATAGTACACATAGTTGCTGTAGGGATATTAAGCCTAGAAGTTCATTATATATTTGTACATTGGGCCTATGGCCTAAGCTAAGGATAAGGACTAGTTCGAGGAGGAAGAATCTCCGTCAAAGGAGACCGTGTTAGCAAATAAAAGAGTCAGTTTGGCCACGAAGGTTCAACAGGATATTAGCCGAGGATAAATGTCTCCTTGGACGGCTAAAGTTGAGGTTATAAGAAATGGCTTACTATAGCAAGAGAACTTCCCAGGAAATTCTGTTTGTATGAATAGACATTGCAGAGACATTAGACCAAGAGACATCCTAAGATATTTTAGGAAGAAAGCTGCCATAACCACAATTAATGATCTGCAACTAACTTCCTAGCTGCATTAATGTGGAAAAGACCCCTGAACAGTGCAAAGTTGGCTGCCACAAGACATACACAACCAGAAAGGGTATTTGATGAGACAAGCACTCAAGTAGTGATTCAGATAATCAACAAATGTAGGATCAAGATATTTTGGAAGGAACTATATAAGGGGAGATACCCTTCATAGAAAAGCGGTCAGGAATTGTAGGAAGAAATACTGTAGCATTCAGGAACCAAACTTGTATTCCAATTTGAGAATAATATACAAGAACAGTGCACCTTGGACCTTGCTGAGGACTATTTTTCTTTAATACAATCCTATTTCTTTTCATTCTCTTACCATCTGAATCTATTTCAGTGTTGTTTGATCAACTAAAACCCAATTTCCAACTCATTCTCTATAAATTTATTATTTTGGGCTTAGGTCCATCCACGTAGTGGGCTACGAGTTCAAATCAGGTCCTTACAGTTACAATTCTGCTGGTGATAGAACTACTTTTTTTTTTTTGAAACAACCAACTGGAATATCATTGCCAAACAGAAAAGGGAGTACAACAAAGCAAAAGAGAAAAGCTTAACACAGTACAAACTAAACACATTCTTCCTGGACAACGTAAACCACCATAGGAGGACAAACTCCTTTCCAGACATGAGACTCTTCCTCTTGTCTTGCATACTGCGCAAGCTTATGAGCTGCCCTGTTGTATTCTCTTTTCACATGATTTTCCAGCTACTAAAAGAAGAGAGCAAACTAAGAATCTCCTGGTACACATGACTAAGACAGCCATTTGTTTCAACTGCTGTGACACTATTTACGGCTGTTAAGGTGTCAGATTCCAAGATGATTTAAGTTAGCTTTTGCTTTTTTGCAAGAATTAGACCGCACTTCATAGCTAGTGCTTAAACTTCCTCTACTGATTATTGTCCCTGAAGGTATCTACAATAAGCAACGTGAACAGTACCAGTTGCATCTCTTATAACAACACCCACATTTGAGTTTCTTTCATTTTCAAACGTTGCACCATCAATATTGATCTTGAAAACTCCTGGAGGAGGCACTGTCCACTTCTTTCTATCCGAGCCAAATGCTGAGAGCAAGCTATTGAGGCACTCTTGAATTCTAGCATATATCTTCTAGCAAAATTCCAAGTATGATCAGGAAATTGACTTGAAGACTTATGCACTATTTTATTCCTATTATACTAGATTGCCCATGCAACTCCAAAGAAAATCTCCAAGTCTCGTGACATACCAGAATCAAAAATTTGCATTGCAATATCTATAACATCCATATTTACATTCAGCAAATCAGCAGGACCATCCACCCAACATCTCCACACTCTTTTAGCCACTTCACACTTAACAAGAACATGGAGAGTTGATTTAGGCTCCTTCCCACAAGTCGGACAAATTTCACATAGATTAACTCTTCTTCTTTGCAAGTTCGCAAAGGTAGGAAGAGCATTCATACACATTTTCCAAGCAAAGATACGCACCTTGGGAGGGATGTTTAAGTTCCATAGCTTCTTCCAAAGAAGACTCTTAGGATCACCTGAAGAGTTTTCACCTTCCTCCATTGTATTTAGAACCCCAATCACAATATAATAAGCACTTTTTACACTGAAATCTCCATTTTTATTACCCACCCATATGATTTGGTCATCTGGAAGGTTATGGTTAAGGGGAATATTCAAAACAGTCCTTGCTTCAAAAGGCAAAAACAAAGAACTTACTATAAAGAACTTATTACATCACCTTTCCACCTCCTTGCGTCTCTATCAATCAATGCAGAGACCCTAGAATAATCATCAAAGGGCTTTGGGGGGGGAGATTACTTTGTAGGTTGTTGGAGTAGGCAGCCGCTTATCCTCCAAAATATGAATCATATTACCATTGCACCTCTCTTCACAACTTCCAACCCATTGAAGATTCTTCTCCAAGTATAGAAAGGGTTGAATCCAAGATTTACTCTAAAAATATCACAATGCGGATAATATCTTGCTTTGTAGATTTGGGTCACCAAAGAGTTAGGATTCGAGATCAACCTCCAACCTTGCTTAGCCAGTATAGCAATGTTAAAAGCCTGTAAATTTCTAAAACTCATTCCTCCATTCAACTTTGACTTACACATTTTCTTCATAGGCCCACCGAATATATAAATAACCCTTGCAGCCCAGATAAGGGATGAAGGTCTCACATACTTGGGCATGTTGCATTGCCACTGAACAGTTAACAATATTGAGCCCTCTATGGGGCCACTTCTCCAATTAAGCTGATGCATTTGATGTTCTCCAATGGGTCAAGGACCTTGGGCCTTAGAGTTTTCAGTATGTCTCTCTCAATTGTTTAATTTCGTACTAATCCGCTTGACTACAAAAGGAAACCCACGAGGCCTTTTTACCCAAAAAAAAAAAAAAAAAAAGTTTAGGAATAAAGAGCTAGATTTTTGCCAATCTATAGGCCTTTTTCTATTATCCATTTATGTCTTAATTTTTTTTTTATTTTATAATTTATATCATTTATTAATTGGATTTAAATTACGTCTCATGTAATCATTTTATTAGTGTTTTTCTTTTTAAATTTTTTTTAGAGTTTCAACCTATAGAGTTCGTTTCTGATACTTATGTTTTTTATCATTAGACCAAGATAATAATTTAAAAAAAAAAAAAAAAAAACACCAATTGGGTTTTAGTGTAAGTGGAGATTAATCTTTAAGTTTTTTATTTTACTATTAGATATTTTACTAGTTGAGCTAATTGGAATACACATTTTATTAGTCTTACATTGTAGTTGGCTTTGTGTTGGGGATTAATTTCTTTGTCAAAAGTTCCTATTGTAATTGCATATTTTTGTGTATTCAAATTGTAAAACTCTTAAAAATCAATGAACGAATGAGAGTCTACCAATCCTTGAGAGAGAAACTAGTGTAGTCTCTATACTTTCACCCTCTTCGTAGTGTCATACCTTTGAGAGGAGAATTAATCCAAACACTTTCAATCAACCCTGAGTGTAGAGGATTGTTGCTAGAAACCATAAAGGCAATCACAAATCTTCAAGTAGCCTTGTAGTATTCGAGAGATTGGATTTGCAGTTGGCAATCAATTTGCATTATCGGATTACTGAGAAGAAAAATGACTAGTACAACCTATTGCTAGCAAGAGTAAGGTGCTTGGATACTAGAACAATTACTTATATTAGAGGTTCTCTAACTTGTTTTTTATCGCAATTATCTTTTTAGTGGAATTAGTGAATTTGGCGTGGACCTGTTTTGGTGCTTTCAAGCAAAGTGTGAGTTGCCTTGTTTGTCAAACCAAGGCAACTCCCTTTTTAGGAAGGGACTCCCTTGATTGCATACTCAAGTAAATTTTATTGTATTTATTAAAATAAAGAAAAGAATAATC
Source organism: Quercus variabilis (assembly GCA_030445155.1). NCBI lineage: Eukaryota > Viridiplantae > Streptophyta > Magnoliopsida > Fagales > Fagaceae > Quercus > Quercus variabilis. The sequence goes on along the minus strand of CP129447.1, from coordinate 59,880,643 downwards.
ACTTTTTTTTTTTTTTTATTGATTAAGTGTGTTCTCAATTATCTTTGGGTGAATAGTGTTTTGTCCAAATCTACTACTAACAAAGATGCTGACATAAAGATGAAGACATGGGTCAGATTAGTTTCCTTCGCAATAATCAATTCTCTTGTTGGATGCACTGTAATTTTGTGCTTATTTTTCACCCCCCACTCCTATATCTCATATTATTGTATCAATACTTTTACGTTATCCTGGTTGATTCGATCATGAATTAATAATAATATAATTAGCATTATCATCATCAAATAATGCTAATAAACCAAACTTGGTTAAGTCTAACCTAACCATAGTCCTGCCGCGTATAATGAAAATGTGAAAGTGAGTGAAACATGAAAAAATAAGCCTGAACACTCTGAATTGAATTGCTCTTTCATGGCCACACTACCCACAAGAAGAAGTATAAAAATAAAAATAAAATAAAACACACCAAATTGAAAGAGAGAGAGAGTGAAGGATGTGGTGCAATGTGTAAAAAGAGATTGGACCCCGTGGATTATAAACCAAGAACTCATAGTTTGAAGCTAGGCCACTCTTCTTGCATGAGCTTTATCCGTTTGGCTTTAAATATATACAGAATCCAAATAATCTTTTTTTTTTTTTTTTTTTTTTGATAATTGAATCCAAATAATCCACACACTATTCTTCAGTGGCTCTCTTGGCATTTGCATTCCCATTAGGGCTGTAAATGAACCGAGCCATTCATAAACAGCTCAGGATTGGCTTGATAAAAAGCTTATTCATGTTTATTTATTTATAAACAAGCCAAGCTTAAACTTTAGTTTTAGGCTTGTTTAATAAACGAGCCGAGCCCGAGTAAAAAATATTGTTCATGAACAAGTTCATGAACACCAAGGCTCAATACAAAATTAACAAAACAAGTTGAGCCTAGGCTCATTTATGAGTTTGGTAATAAAATTGATATGAGCTTTGACAAGTAAACTAAATGTTCAATAAGTGTGTAAAACACATGAACGTTTAGACCCCAAATTCACAAATTACCAACACAAGCTTATAATCAAATAATATATGTGCAGAATATAAAAATAAGCTAAAACAGAATTGGTAAAATAATCTAAACCGAAATTAATCACAATTATTGTAGTAATTAAATGGCAAAGATTAAGAGAAGAGAGATGCAAACAAAAAGACAACATAGCAATGTGTTATCGAAGAGGAAACCAAATTTCTCGGCGAAAAACCTCTCCGCCGCCCTCTAAGCGGTCAATAATCTACTAAAGAATAAAGTTGGGATACATGAATAGCAGAAAACCTTCCAAGCCTAATCTACCTAGTGCATCTAAGCCCTCCAAGCTTCTTGCTCCAACAGGGTTATGCTGAACCTTGTCTTCTCTAGCTTACCAGATCCCGCAATCGTTCATTGCGTCAACCAAAATGAATTGATTCTTTCTGAACTGCTTCCTAAGCACTAAAATACATTCTCATAGATATGAGTATGATAAGATAAGGATTTGATTAATGTACTTCTTAAGAATATATCAATAGAGAGGGTAAGAGTAGAGAAATTTGGAGAATCAAATGATGAAGATTGTCAATGAGTCAATTTTGTTTTTCTCTAGGGTTTCTCTCTCAAAATTCTCTCTGGAAGCTCTCTACATTTTGTGAGTATAAGGATATTTATAGTAGAGTGTATGAGGAATACGAAGAGTCAGTTACAACCAAACAAGGCATTTTGGCAACTCGAGCTTGCGATTGGAATGAGTCGCAAGTTTGAGTCGCGAGCTAATTGCCTTGCCAGGCTAGAGGTTTTGTCCTGTAGTGCAACAGTTGGTGTGACCCTTCAGCTCCCTCTGCATGCTTCACACATGTGTCATTCTGGCGACTTGCCAGTCGTGAGATCTAGTCGCAAGGCTTTTCTTGAGTGCACACTCTTTCACACACTACTCTTACATAATTCCCACCTAAATATAGGATTTCTAAATGCTGAATTACAAACAAATTTAGCACGAAATAAAGCGAACAAAATGATTGAATAAATTCAACCTTACAAAAACTCACATCTTTCTAAAACTTTAATTAATTATAAGTTGAGACTACATCCAACCCAAATAGGCTAGATAATAAACTTGATATAGACTTGATAATATATTTATGTTGGATCTTAAACTCAAAAACATAATATTGAGCTCGAATTTGGGCTTGATACTAAGCTCTAGCTTGGCTTGACTAATGAATCAAGCCAAGCCAAGCCAAACCAAGCCGAGTTCAAGCTTTTATACTTTATAACAAGCTCAAGTTTGAACATTATTTGTAGGCTTGTATTAAGTTCAAGCCAAGCTTAAATATTTTATTTTTGCTATTGAGCCGAGTTTGAATATTCACTACTCGACAAAGTTAGGCTCGTTTACGGCCCTAATTCTCATAGTGCCACGTGATATGTGATATACCTTTTGGCTAAGACGAAAAAAGAAAAGAAAAAAAGAACTCCACATTTTGTATCAGGTACACATAAAACAGTCACAACTTGGGCGTGCGTATCTCTGTGCACCATATTAGCACATGAACTGAGCTAGCTACAGCCTCTCATGCGGAAGAAAAACTCTAAACCCAGTTCACAGGTACCTATTTCAATCTCAATGATCCCCGTTTGAAACCCAGCTGAAACATAAAAACTATGTATAATCTATTTTGTTGTTTATGCTAACCAATTGTGTTTTGTTTCCGAGATTAGGGACTGTTTATTGGGTATATATTTATTTTATTCTCTCTTTGATTTTCTTTTTTCTTTTTTTCTTTTTTCATGGTTATGAATATGGGCATTCATGTTCTAAATGGGTTTTTTGGATCCACGCATGTTCAGTTTGAACTATGATTCTGTTTGATAGAGATTGTTGTTCATTGGCCTTGCTGTTTTGTTAACCATGAATATTATAATTATTCTTTCAGTCTTATTTAGTCAATTTTTTTGTTCAGTCTTAAACATCCATTCTGCGTTAATTGTGGATTTATTATTATTTTTCCCCTGTTTTGATTGTTAAATATATTGAACGTGATTTTAATGATTGTTAGTTACTGTATTTGTTTATTGAAATATTGAGAGTGGCTTTTAATTGTTGAAGCCTAATGAATGACCTCTGCCATGCCATCTTTGCTTTAGCAAAAGATTGTTATTCAAATTTATCAGTTGCCTGAAATCTGGGCTTGTCTACATATCTGTCGTTTAATTGGCGCGTGTTTCCAATGGAGACCTCCAAGTTTCAAAAGAATCAAAACCCCCATTACTGACTGTCGAATTATCACAAAAAGAAAAGAAAAAAAAAAAACAATATGACTTAAAGAGTGTATGGGCATCTTCATATTTCTTAATTCAAACAACTAAAATGAAAAATATGTTATTTAGTATTTACCATGTAGTTATTCTTCATGGCATTTCTTGGCTTATTACTAGGCACTAGCTCATATTCTTTTTTTATTTATTATAAATTCATGTTAGGGAACTGAGTTCATAGGCTTGTGTTTCACCTTCTTTCTGGATAGGGGTAACATCTGTGAGAAGGTTACTACTTCATCATGTCTCCCAGGCATTAGACTGTGAGTCGCTGAATGAAAATGTGAAGAGGGCCCAATATGCTGCTAGTGGGGAACTGTATCTTCGTGCTTCTGAGCTTCAGAAAGAAGGGAAGAAGGTATACGTACTGGCTCTCTTTGGCTGTTATGTAGTAATAGATTTTGTGTTGCTTCTTGTTGTAGAGATTTGATTAGTGCTGCTGTTTATAAGCTTTTTGTTCAATTTGTTTCATTTGGCAGTGAACTTGTTATGTAATCTCTTCTAGATTTATTGGAGTGATATGGATTTTAACTAAATTAACCTTCCCTTTGTTCATGGAAATTAGCGAAGAGAGTTCTGATTTGAAATGTCAAATTGTTAGGATCTCGGTTTAAGTTGGCAAATTCCAGTCCCAAAAATGTGATGTAGTGAGAGTTGTGTACATTGTAATTTTGTTATATATTGGTCAATTGCTTCCTTGAGGACTGTGAGTTCATGAAGACTTGTTCAAGCTATTTTAGGGCTCGTTTGAGCAATGATTTAAATCAGGCAAAAACTTGACATGCATGTTTTATGAGAGAGATCACTTTAATACTACATTGAGAGGACGTTAAATTCCCATGAGCCTAAACTATCAGAAAATCTCTTATCGTGAGTTTCCCTCAAATCACATATAGCTTTCATGTCTCTACCTGTTTGGTAGTATCCCTCTAGAGAGATCTTTTGAGCATGGGGTTCCAGATTGAAGTGAGCGAGTTTGTTTGTGGAGGAGGTTCTATAGAAGAAGGCCAGAGTTTTGGAGCTGTTGAGGCAGGAAACAAAGACGAAGGGGCAGGAAGACCGGATGGTCAAGAGAAGGTTGGATGAAGTGGAAAAGCGCATCAAAAGTTTTTTGTGATTGTAAAATGCCTATTAAGTTAAAGGGATTTTTTTTTTTTTAATTTTTTAAGTATGCTATACAGCCAGCTATGCTCTATGCTACTGAGTGTTGGGCTGTTAAGAAGCAATATATTCTTAAAATCATAAAATGAGTGTAGCTGAAATGAAAATATTAAGATGGATAAGTAGAATACATAGAAAGATAGGATTTGAAACGAGGAAATCTATTTAAAGATTGGGGTAGCCCCTATTGATGAAAAGTCGAGGGAGAGTCGTTTAAGTGCCTGTTTGTTTGGGCGTTTTGAGCCCAAAAGTTACATTTTTAAAAAAGTCAGCCCAAGTTTAGTGTTTGGTGAGTATTTGTGAAGAAACAGACGTTTAAGTCATGGACGTGTTTTGGTACATTTTGTAAAAGCCGGTGTGGGCGTTTGATATATATTCGTTGGGGTGAGTTCAATTACCAAAATTGCCCTTCAATAAAGGGCAAGGTGTCTTCTTCAAATCACGCACAGCCTCAATACTTTTTCATCTCATCTCTCTGCTCTGCGCAAGCCAGCTCCCTCACGCCTCTCATCTCCTCTTAGCTCTGCCCTCTTCGTGTCTCCCACAGAACAATTACCAAATTACCCTTTCACACCATTCCTCATTCTTCTCATCTCTCAGTTCTGCCTTTTGCCCTCTCAATAACAAATTTCCAAATCCAAACACAAAAAAATCTATAACAAATTCCCAAATCAGCTAAGGGAAAAAAAAAAAATCAATTTCTTGCAAATTAAGATTCCTCAAAATGCAAAACAAAAAAAATCAAGACATAGCAAAATCTTTCAAATGGAGTTTGTATCCATCTTGTGGTGGATAGATTATGGAGGTTTGGAGAAGAAGCTGAAGAGTCTCTCCAAGAGGACGGATGAGTTCCCTCTCTCTTAGAACACACCGAGAATGCAATCATTGAAGCAACCGGCACCGAAACAGTCCCCACGATCGCTGTCTCCGTCAGAGGGACCCTCCAAATCCCAACAACCACTCGCGACTCCTCCACCACGGCCATCGCCACCTCCACAACCACTGCCGCGAAGAAATGAAAAACGACTGTCAAATAGCGAATTCGTGGACGTTGTAAACGACAGCAAGGAAAAAAAAAAGAGGAAGAAGGAGAGCTTGGAACGTTTTGGAGTTTAGAGGAATGGCAGGGAAAACAAAGGAGGAAAGAAGATAAAAAAGAAAAGAGTAAGGGTACGTGTGTGGAGGAGAAAAAAAGAGGGGAAAAAAGAGAGAAAGAAATGCTGTGTGTGGAGGATAAAAAAAGAGGGGGAAAAAAAAGGAAAAAAAAAAAAGTAAGAAATGTTATCATAATAAATCTTAAGTGGTAGGTTAGTATTAGCTAATATTGGTGAGAAAAAAATAATTTTAATAATACGTTAAAATTAAAATTAGTATCAATTTTTATCATAATATTTTCACAATAAATCTTAAGTGGTAGGTTATTATTAGCTAATATTAGTGAGAAAAAAATAATTATTTTAGAAAGAGAAAAAAAAATAATTTTAATAATACGTTAAAATTAAAATCAGTATCAATTTTTATCACAATATTTTCACAATACTTTCATAATAAGTCTTCAGTGGTAGGTTTTTATTAGTTAATATTGGTGAGAAAAAAATAATTTTTTAGAAAGAGAAAAATTGATTTAAGTATGATGAAGTAGTTGATTTAAGTATGAAACAAACTCCTTTATATTACATTGTCCTTTTTGGTAATTTACTACTCAGACCACCACTTTTATAAGTGTCAGCCAAACACTCAGTTTTTTCAAAAAACATTTTTTAACAGTTTTTATCAAACATTCAGCTTTTTAAAACTGTACTTTTTCATTATACACTTTTTGAATACTCAACTTTTTCATTATACACTTTTACAAAAAACTGAACCAAACTCAGCCTAAGATGGTTTGGTCATGTTCAAAGGAGAGCAATTAATGCACCGTAACAAAGAGTGAGTTGATCTAAGTTAAGAGAACAATAAAATGTAGAGGAAGTACAAAACTTACATTAGTAGAAATAATAAAAAATAACATGTCAATTAAAGATTAACAAAGAGTATAACTTCAAATAAAATTAGTTGAAGGAAAGGATACATGTGGCCGACCCTAACTAATCTGTTGAGGAACCATAACCAACCCAAAATTTTGGGATCAAGGCTTTGTTGTTGTTGTATAGATTTTTTGTAACTACTATTTCTTCTACATTGGAAAGTTCTTGGTGGTTGGTTACCAAAGTTTTTTTTTTTTTTTTTCCTCTTAAAGAGTTTTTAAAAAGTTTTCCACTTTGTTAGCAGAATTCATATGTTCTTTTTAATTTTAATTTTTATTGCTTTCGACTATGGTGATTATTATTGTGGTTGTGTCCTTTGTTAAACTGCTAATTTTTGGTATAAGTAATTGTAGGGTCCGATTTTGTAGCCCAAAAGATATAGGCTTCAGGCCCAACGAACCCAGAACAATGAATTTGTAGAGAGTGGATCGAAGGTTTAGGCACTCCTCGGCCTTCATCAGGCATGAACTACTTTCTCTTTATTAAAAGAATACTTAGACTAATTTATAACTGAGGGATACTCCTCGGCTCATGGCCAAGGAGGCTTGTTTCCCAAGCTCCCCTCTTTTCTTTCCCCCCCCCCCTTTACACTTTGCTCACCTTTCTTATATATTACTCTCTTCCCCTCCTGTTGATCATCCATTGGCTTCCCCTCCTGTTGATCATCCATTGGCCTCCCCTCTAGCTGCCTATCCCATCAAAGGTCATATTTGTGCTCGAGTGGCTCACCCTGATCGATGTTTTCCTACCAAGGGGTTATGTCCCCGATAATGCGGCCAGGAGGGTTAGGTGAGCGCATTCAATGCCGAGGTAACAGTTCGCCCAGGGTTTACCCCTTTCTCCACACTTCTGTTGCCAACGCGTGGTACTGGGTCCTCCTCTCCTCGGACGGCAAAGGAATCTCCTTTGGGGGGGTGGTTCTTGTGTTTTCATCCTCGGACCCCTCCTGCATCTTCGGCGTGGGCCATTTGGGCATGGTTTGAAGTGGGCCAAGGCTACCCGATCTTCTGGCCCTACAATAGCCTCTCAAAATCTTGCTGCACGCATCCTCAAGCGGGGAGTAGGATTTTGACATCCTCGGCCTTACCCCTTCCTCCTGTCAGTACTGGGGTCTGTTTATCTGCCTAAGGCACATCGTTGACGTTTCGGAGCACGCAACGTGCCCATCATTAAATTCAGGCGGCTCTATGCTCCCCATGTCTAATGAGGCGTTACCGATCCAACGGTGGGGGTTCGCCTCGCATTTATGGGCGGGAAAACTCGCATCATTTCTCGATTGGAGTATAAATACCCATACGAACCGCTTCTTCCTGTTCCTTATTCGTAATCAAGAATTCTCGTGCGTCCTTCCTGAGTCCAGCCACACTCTCACATCTCCAGCACAAAAAGCCTGTCCGAAAAGCTCCTCTTTTCAGTAAGTTGCTCTATCTCTCTCTGAGTTCTCTTTCTCGTTACTCCTTTTCCTTCATTTGTTCCTTCTTAGTTCCTTTAGGTGTCAATTAGGATGGGTAGGTTTAAGAAATATGTCCACACCGAGGAGTCGATGGAGAAATTCATAGCCGACTACCAAATTCCCGCCAATGTGGGTCTGAGATACAATGAGGATGGGGATTGGCGCTTACATAAGCGGAAGGGTGAAGTGGTAACTCCTATTGCTGCCTTCCTCGAAGATGGAATGACAATTCCAATGGGGCTGGTGATGAGGGACTACCTCACGCACTTTCGGTTGGCCCTTACCTAGTGTGGGATAAACGTCTTTAGGATTTTGGACTGTGTGGACGCCCTAAATGAGAAGATGGGGCTGAGGTTAACCCACCACGGCGTGAATTGGTGCTACAACCTTCAGCATCTTAAGGGCAAGTCTTATTATCTGAAGACGAGGGATGACAGGGTGCGGCTCATCCAGTGCCTCCCTAAGTCCAACAAGGGGCTAAGCGAGGACTTCCTCATCGTGTCAGGGAAGTGGCACGATGGCCTTCACTGCCCAACGACGGAGGGGATACTAGGGGGGCAGTAGGAGTAAGAGGGGTTTTGAGTTCTTTTGCCCTTTTTTCTTCTCTTTTTTCTTTTGCTAACATGGTGGTGTTTTCCCCTTGCAAACCCACATGCTTTTAAGCACCACTTCCATTTGATCAACCGGGAAGATTTGCAGACGGTGCTGAGGGTGCCAGTTTACGTAAACGAGGAAAACAATTAAGTCAAGGCCGCCCACATAATCTTGGGGTATACCCCTTCCCAGAAATCGTTCCCGGTTTCGAAGCACGTCATCCTAGCCAACGATCCTCGGCTTTAGAGGATTACTGTGACCGAGGACGAATTTTCGTTTCCCGAGGAGTCTTCCGATCAAGAAGCTGTCACACTAGCCGTCTCCTCCTCTTCCCAACCATTCGCCGAGGCCGCCGAGGAAGTTCCAGAGGGGGAAGGGGACACGCTTGACGTTTTCACTCAACTTGATCAGTCTGAAAACCCTTCCGAGGATTTGGGTGATCCCAATTTGACCGAAGCAGAGCTCCTTACTTCAAAAGCCCCTCCTCGGCCGACAATGGGTTACAGGAGGAAGCCCACTACCGACTTGCTGGACTTGATCGAGGGCCAGCCAAGGAAGTCCCAACAAAATCTTCCTCTTACTTCATCGAAGACTAAGTCGACTTCCGCTCAGCGGAAGCTCCCTCCTCCTTCTCCTCAGACGCGCTTGCCCTCTAAGTCCATGCCTGTCGACCCTAAGAAGAAGAAGGACAAGGGCAAGAGGCCTATAGAGGATAAGACGGTGTCCTCGCAGAAGGGGGACACTATTCTGCGGCAGTCCAAGCAGCTAAAAATAGGCAACAGGAGTCAGGATCGGCAGGTCGCCGACACCACCTCGCTTGAGGCCCAGGCCTGGCTCCCAGCCCTGATGCTTTGTGGGGAGCCCCTAAGGGATAACGCCTCCCTCAGGGACTTCAACGAGGGGCAGGTCTTCCTCAGCCTCAAGCGATATGTGGGGATGGTAAAGGTTACAACCTCGAATCTTCTCCCACTCTTTTTCTTTTATTGGGCTTATAGCACATTGGTTACTCTGGCAGGTTGTTCAAGCTATCTTTATGTTGGAGGGGGCGGCAAGCGACCAGAAGGAGGCCCTAAAACAGGAGCGTGATTGGCGCTTCCAGGCCACCAGGGCTTTGAAGAATTCTGAGGTTGACCTCGCCAAGGCACGAAAGGCTTTGAAGGCGGTGACCAGGGAGCGAGACAGTGCACTGTTTGATCTTGAGGGCGCCCAGATCCAGGCCACGGAGCAGACGAGGCGTCGGGGCGAGGCGGAGGAGCAATTGTAGATCGTGAGGGATCTGATCGCTGACCTGCGGGCTGAGGTGACCAAGGCCGAGGGAGCCCAAAGGAAGGCAGAATGGGCTAGAGACCAGGCTTGGCGGGCCAAGGACGAGGCTGACCATGGCAGGGAGATGGCCGAGAGTGCCAAGGAGGAGGCTAAAGCCGCAGCCTATGCTGCTAGGATGGCTGCGGTAGAGGCCCTCTACAAAGCTCAAGTCCCAGGGGTATGTAGGCGATACTGTTCCCAGGTCTGAGCTGGGGCCCTCAAACAAGCTAGGGTGGAGGCCATGTCAGACCTATGGAAGGCTGAGAGCGTGTATTACCCACCTGCTATCCGCAACGTCGCCCTTGATGGCGCTAACGCCGATAAAATTGTTGAAGAGGTGGGGGTTGCTAAATTAGGGGAACGTTCGAGCGAGGAGGTGCCCCAAGAAGTAGTGGAGGTCCCTTCCGATGATCCGACCCCCACCGCCGAGGAAACAACTGCTCTTGCCGTACCCTTGCAGGCCATCCACTCAGGTCAGGGCTCGGAGGGGTTAGAGGTCGCCGTTGTCCAGCTTGAGCAAAAGGAGTAGACTCTCTGGCGCCTCGACTCTTCCTACTTTCACGTTGTTTCATTTTATTTTGTTGTGCTTCTCCTCCATGTACTGTGGCTCTTGCCATGCAATTTTTACGAACTCGTTGTTGTAATGCGAATTTAATTTCCCTTTCTACTTATTTCAATTGCTTATTTGTGTGCACGCTGCTTGCTTTTCCTATTTTCCTTTGATCTGCATGATTTTAGCTCGAATTGTATGTCGACCAATTGTGGCAGTAACGATGAAAAGGAGAGAGAACGTATGCATGGGCAGCCCTGTTCTGTCTAGCCCTCAAGTGTAGCCGAGCGGTTACTTTCCTCATAGGCTTGAGCCCGAGGACCATGCAATGCCTTGGTTTTGTCTAATGCTTTCATTTTCCTGTAAGTATCTAGTTTCCCCAAAGGTTTGAGTCCGAGGACTATGCAATACCTTGGTTCTGTCTAGTACCCAGGTATAGCTGAGAGGTTAGTTTCCCCATAGGCTTGAGTCCGAGGATCATGCAATGCCTTGGTTCTGTCTAATGCTTTCATTTCTCTGTAAGTATCTGGTTTCCCCATAGGTTTGAGTTCGAGGACTATGCAATACCTTGGTTCTGTCTAGTACCCAGGTACAGCTAAGCGGTTAGTTTCCCCAGAGGCTTGAGTCCGAGGACCATGCAATGCCTTGGTTCTGTCTAACGCTTTCATTTCTTTGTAAGTATCTAGTTTCTCCACAGGTTTGAGTTCGAGGACCATACAATACCTTAGTTCTGTCTAGTACCCAAGCATATCTGAGCGGTTAGTTTCCTCAAACGCTTGAGTTCGAGGACCATGCAATGCCTTGGTTCTGTCTAACACTTTCATTTCTCCGTAAGTATCTAGTTTCCCCATAGGTTTGAGTTCGAGGACCATGCAATACTTTGGTCCTGTTTAGTACCCAGGTATAGTTGAGCGGCTAGTTTCCTCATAGGCTTGAGTCCGAGGACCATGCAATGCCTTGGTTCTGTCTAACGCTTTCATTTCTTTGTAAGTATTTAGTTTCCCTATAGGTTTAAATCCGAGGACCATGCAATACCTTGGTTCTGTCTAGTACCTAGTTATAGCTGAGCGGCTAGTTTCCCCATAGGCTTGAGTCCGAGGACCATGTAATGCCTTGGTTCTATCAAACGCTTTCACTTCTCTGTAAGTATCTAGTTTCTCCATAGGTTTGAGTCCGAGGACCATGCAATACCTTGGTTCTGTCTAGTACCTAGGTATAGCTAAGCGGGTAGTTTCCCCAAAGGCTTGAGTCCGAGGACCATGCAATGCCTTGGTTCTGTCTAACGCTTTCATTTCTCTGTAAGTGTCTAGTTTCCCCATAGGTTTAAGTCCGAGGACCATGCAATACCTTAGTTCTGTCTAGTACCCAAGTATAGCTGAGTGGTTAGTTTCCCTATAGGTTTGAGTTCGAGGACCATGCAATGCCTTGGTTCTGTAAGGCTTTCATTTCTCTGTAAGTATTTAGTTTCCCCATAGGATTGAGTCCGAGGACTATGTAATACCTTCATTCTGTCTAGTACCCAGGTATAGCTGAGCGGCTAGTTTCCCCAAAGGCTTGAGTCCGAGGACCATGCAATGCCTTGGTTCTGTCTAACGCTTTCATTTCTCTGTAAGTATCTAGTTTCTCCATAGGTTTGAGTCCGATGACCATGCAATACCTTGGTTCTGTCTAGTACCCAGGTATAGCTGAGTGGCTAGTTTCCCCATAGGCATGAGTCCGAGGACCATGCAATGCCTTGGTTCTGTTTAACGCTTTCATTTCTCTGTAAGTATCTAGTTTCCCCATAGGTTTGAGTCCGAGGATCATGCAATACCTTGATTCTTTCTAGTACCCAGGTATAGCTGAGTGGTTAGTTTCCCTATAGGTTTGAGTTCGAGGACCATGCAATGTCTTGGTTCTGTAACGCTTTCATTTCTCTGTAAGTATCTAGTTTCCCCACAGGATTGAGTCCGAGGACTATGTAATACCTTCATTCTGTCTAGTACCCAGGTATAGCTGAGCGGCTAGTTTCTCCAAAGGCTTGAGTCCGAGGACCATGCAATGCCTTGGTTCTGTCTAACACTTTCATTTCTCTGTAAGTATCTAGTTTCTCGATAGGTTTGAGTCCGATGACCATGCAATACCTTGGTTCTGTCTAGTACCCAGGTATAGCTGAGTGGCTAGTTTCCCCATAGGCTTGAGTCCGAGGACCATGCAATGCCTTGGTTCTGTCTAACGCTTTCATTTCTCTGTAAGTATCTAGTTTCCCCATAGGTTTGAGTCTGAGGACCATGCAATACCTTGATTCTTTCTAGTACCCAAGTATAGCTAAGCGACTAGTTTCCCTATAGGCTTGAGTCCAAGGACCATGCAATGCCTTGGTTCTATCTAACGCTTTCATTTCTTTGTAAGTATCTAGTTTCCCCATAGGTTTGAGTCCGAGGACCATGCAATACCTTGGTTCTGTCTAGCACCTAGGTATAGCTGAGCGGCTAGTTTCCCCATAGGCTTGAGTCTGAGGACCATGCAATACCTTGGTTCTGTCTAACGCTTTCATTTCTTTGTAAGTGTCTAGTTTCCCCATAGGTTTGAGTTCGAGGACCATGCAATACCTTGGTTCTGTCTAGTACCTAGGTATAACTGAGCGGTTAGTTTCCCCAAAGGCTTAAGTTCGAGGACCATGCAATGCCTTGGTTCTGTGTAACACTTTCATTTCTCTGTAAGTATCTAGTTTCCCCATAGGTTTAAGTCCGAGGACCATGCAATACCTTAGTTCTGTTTAGAACCCAGGTATAGCAGAGCGGCTAGTTTCCCCATAAGCTTGAGTCCGAGAACCATGCAATGCCTTGGTTCTGTCTAACGCTTTCATTTCTCTGTAAGTATCTAGTTTCCCTATAAGTTTTAGTCCAAGGACCATGCAATACCTTAGTTCTGTCTAGTACTCAGGTATAGCTGAGCGGTTAGTTTCCCCATAGGCTTAAGTCCGAGGACCATGCAATGCCTTGGTTCTGTCTAACGCTTTCATTTCTCTGTAAGTATCTAGTTTCCCTATAAGTTTTAATCCAAGGACCATGCAATACCTTGGTTCTATCTAGTACCCAGGTAAAGCTGAGCAGCTAGTTTTCCCATAGGCTTGAGTCCGAGGATCATGCAATGCCTTGATTTTGTCTAACGCTTTCATTTCTCTGTAAGTATCTAGTTTCCCCACAGGTTTGAATCCGAGGACCATGCAATACCTTGGTTTTGTCTAGTACCCAAGTATAGCTGAGCGACTAGTTTCCCCATAGGCTTGAGTCCGAGAACCATGCAATGCCTTGGTTCTGTCTAACGCTTTCATTTCTCTGTAAGTATCTAGTTTCCCCATAAGTTTTAGTCCGAGGACCATGCAATACCTTGGTTTTATCTAGTACCCAGGTATAGCTGAGCGGCTAGTTTTCCCATAGGCTTGAGTCCAAGGACCATGCAATGCCTTGCTTCTGTCTAACACTTTCATTTCTTTGTAAGTATCTAGTTTCCCCATAGGTTTGAGTCCAAGGACCATGCAATACCTTCATTCTTTCTAGTACCCAGGTATAGCTAAGCGACTAGTTTCCCTATAGGCTTGAGTCCAAGGACCATGCAATGCCTTGGTTCTATCTAACGCTTTCATTTCTTTGTAAGTATCTAGTTTCCCCATAGGTTTGAGTCCGAGGACCATGCAATACCTTGGTTCTATCTAGTACCTAGGTATAGCTGAGCAGCTAGTTTTTCCATAGGCTTGAGTCCGAGGATCATGCAATGCCTTGGTTCTGTCTAACGCTTTCATTTCTCTGTAAGTATCTAGTTTCCCCATAGGTTGGAGTCCGAGGACCATGCAATACCTTGGTTTTGTCTAGTACCCAGGTATAGTTGAGCGACTAGTTTCCCCATAGGCTTGAGTCCGAGAACCATGCGATTCCTTGGTTCTGTCTAACATTTTCATTTCTCTGTAAGTATCTAGTTTCCCCATAAGTTTTAGTCATCGGACCATGCAATACCTTGGTTTTATCTAGTACCCAGGTATAACTGAGCGGCTAGTTTTCCCATAGGCTTGAGTCCAAGGACCATGCAATGCCTTGGTTCTGTCTAACGCTTTCATTTCTCTGTGAGTATCTAGTTTCCCCATAGGTTTGAGTCCGAGGACCATGTAATACCTTGGTTCTGTCTAGTACCCAGGTATAGCTGAACGGCTAGTTTCCCCATAGGCTTGACTCTGAGGACCATGCAATGCCTTGGTTCTGACTAACGCTTTCATTTCTCTGTAAGTGTCTAGTTTCCCCATAGGTTTGAGTCCGAGGACCATGCAATACCTTGGTTTTGTCTAGTACCCAAGTATAGCTGAGCGGCTAGTTTCTCTATAGGCTTGAGTCCGAGGTCCATGCAATGCCTTGGTTCTTTCTAATGCCTTCATTTCTCTGTAAGTGTCTAGTTTTTCTATAGGTTTGAGTCTGAGGACCATGCAATACCTTGGTTTTGTCTAGTACCCAAGTATAGCTGAGTGATTAGTTTCCCATAAGTTTGAGTCCGAGGACCATGCAATGCTTTGGTTCTGTCTAACGCTTTCATTTCTTTGTAAGTATCTAGTTTCCTCATAGGTTTGAGTTCGAGGATCATGCAATACCTTAGTTCTGTCTAGTACCCAGGTATAGCTGAGCGGCTAGTTTCCCCATAGGTTTTAGTCCGAGGACCATGCAATGCCTTGGTTCTGTCTAACGCTTTCATTTCTCTTTAAGTATCTAGTTTTCCCATAGGTTTGAGTCCGAGGACCATGCAATACCTTGGTTCTGTCTAGTACCTAGGTATAGCTGAGCGGCTAGTTTCCCCATAGGCTTGAGTGTGAAGACCATGCAATGCCTTGGTTCTGTCTAACGCTTTCATTTCTCTGTAAGTGTCTAGTTTCCCTATAGGTTTGGGTCCGAGGACCATGCAATACCTTGGTTTTGTCTAGTACACAGGTATAGCTGAGCGGTTAGTTTCCCCATAGGCTTGAGTTCGAGGACCATGCAATGCCTTGGTTCTGTCTAACACTTTCATTTCTCTGTAAGTATCTAGTTTCCCCATAGGTTTGAGTCCGAGGACCATGCAATACCTTGGTTCTGTCTAGTACCCAGGTATAGCTGAGCGACTAGTTTCCCCATAAGCTTGAGTCCGAGGACCATGCAATGCCTTGGTTCTGTCTAACGCTTTCATTTCTCTGTAAGTGTCTAGTTTCCCCATAGGTTTGAGTCCAAGGACCATGTAATACCTTAGTTCTATCTAGTACCCAGGTATAGCTGAGCGGCTAGTTTCCCCATAGGCTTGAGTCCGAGGACCATGCAATGCCTTTGTTCTGTCTAACGTTTTCATTTCTTTGTAAGTATCTAGTTTCCCCATAGGTTTGAGTCCGAGGACCATGCAATACCTTGGTTCTGTCTAGTACCCAAGTATAGCTGAGCGGCTAGTTTCCCCATAGGCTTGAGTTCGAGGACCATGCAATGCCTTGGTTCTGTCTAACACTTTCATTTCTCTGTAAGTATCTAGTTTCCCCATAGGTTGGAGTCCGAGGACCATGCAATACCTTAGTTTTGTCTAGTACCCAGGTATAGCTGAGCGACTAGTTTCCCCATAGGCTTGAGTCCGAGAACCATGCGATTCCTTGGTTCTGTCTAACATTTTCATTTCTCTGTAAGTATCTAATTTCCCCATAAGTTTTAGTCCGCGGACCATGCAATACCTTGGTTTTATCTAGTACCCAGGTATAGCTGAGCGGCTAGTTTTCCCATAGGCTTGAGTCCAAGGACCATGCAATGCCTTGGTTCTGTCTAACGCTTTCATTTCTCTGTGAGTATCTAGTTTCCCCATAGGTTTGAGTCCGAGGACCATGTAATACCTTGGTTCTGTGTAGTACCCAGGTATAGCTGAACGGCTAGTTTCCCCATAGGCTTGACTCTGAGGACCATGCAATGCCTTGGTTCTGACTAACGCTTTCATTTCTCTGTAAGTGTCTAGTTTCCCCATAGGTTTGAGTCCGAGGACCATGCAATACCTTGGTTTTGTCTAGTACCCAGGTATAACTGAGCGGCTAGTTTCCCTATAGGCTTGAGTCCGAGGTCCATGCAATGCCTTGGTTCTTTCTAACGCCTTCATTTCTCTGTAAGTGTCTAGTTTTTCTATAGGTTTGAGTCTGAGGACCATGCAATACCTTGGTTTTGTCTAGTACCCAAGTATAACTGAGTGATTAGTTTCCCATAAGTTTGAGTCCGAGGACCATGCAATGCTTTGGTTCTGTCTAACGGTTTCATTTCTTTGTAAGTATCTAGTTTCCTCATAGGTTTGAGTTCGAGGATCATGCAATACCTTGGTTCTGTCTAGTACCCAGGTATAGCTGAGCGGCTAATTTCCCCATAGGTTTTAGTCCGAGGACCATGCAATGCCTTGGTTCTGTCTAACGCTTTCATTTCTCTTTAAGTATCTAGTTTTCCCATAGGTTTGAGTCCGAGGACCATGCAATACCTTGGTTCTGTCTAGTACCTAGGTATAGCTGAGCGGCTAGTTTCCCCATAGGCTTGAGTGTGAGGACCATGCAATGCCTTGGTTCTGTCTAACGCTTTCATTTCTCTGTAAGTGTCTAGTTTCCCTATAGGTTTGAGTCCGAGGACCACGCAATACCTTGGTTTTGTCTAGTACACAGGTATAGCTGAGCGGTTAGTTTCCCCATAGGCTTGAGTTCGAGGACCATGCAATGCCTTGGTTCTGTCTAACACTTTCATTTCTCTGTAAGTATCTAGTTTCCCCATAGGTTTGAGTCCGAGGACCATGCAATACCTTGGTTCTGTCTAGTACCCAGGTATAGCTGAGCGACTAGTTTCCCTATAAGCTTGAGTCCGAGGACCATGCAATGCCTTGGTTCTGTCTAACGCTTTCATTTCTCTGTAAGTGTCTAGTTTCCCCATAGGTTTGAGTCCAAGGACCATGTAATACCTTAGTTCTATCTAGTACCCAGGTATAGCTGAGCGGCTAGTTTCCCCATAGGCTTGAGTCCGAGGACCATGCAATGCCTTTGTTCTGTCTAACGTTTTCATTTCTTTGTAAGTATCTAGTTTCCCCATAGGTTTGAGTCCGAGGACCATGCAATACCTTGGTTCTGTCTAGTACCCAAGTATAGCTGAGCGACTAGTTTCCCCATAGGCTTGAGTCCGAGGACCATGCAATGCCTTGATTCTGTGTAACGCTTTCATTTCTCTGTAAGTATCTAGTTTCCCCATAGGTTTAAGTCCGAGGACCATGCAATACCTTGGTTCTGTCTAGTACCCAGGTATAGCAGAGCGGATAGTTTCCCCATAGACTTGAGTCCGAGAAACATGCAATGCCTTGGTTCTGTCTAACGCTTTCATTTCTCTGTAAGTGTCTAGTTTCCCCATAGGTTTGAGTCCGAGGACCATGCAATATCTTGGTTCTGTCTAGTACCCAGGTATAGCTGAGCGGCTAGTTTCCCTTTAGGCTTGAGTCCGAGGACCATGCAATGCCTTGGTTCTGTCTAACGCTTTCATTTCTCTGTAAGTGTCTAGTTTCCCCATAGGTTTGAGTCCGTAGGTTTGAGTCCGAGGACCATGCAATACCTTGGTTTTGTCTAGTACCCAGGTATAGCTGGGCAGTTAGTTTCCCCATGGGCTTGAGTCCGAGGACCATGCAATGCCTTGGTTCTGTCTAACGCTTTCATTTCTCTGTAAGTGTCTCGTTTCCCCATAGTTTTGAGTCCGAGGACCATGTAATACCTTGGTTCTGTCTAGTACCTAGGTATAGCTGAGTGGCTAGTTTCCTATAGGCTTGAGGCTGAGGACCATGCAATGCCTTGATTTTGTCTAACGCTTTCATTTCTCCATAAGTGTCTAGTTTTCCCATAGGTTTGAGTCCGAGGACCATGCAATACCTTGATTCTGTCTAGTACCCAGGTATAGCTGAGCAGTTAGTTTCCCCATAGGCTTGAGTCCGAGGACCATTCAATGCCTTGGTTCTGTCTAACTCTTTCATTTCTCTGTAAGTGTCTAGTTTCCCCATAGGTTTGAGTCTGAGGACCATGCAATACCTTGATTCTGTCTAACGCTTTCATTTCTCTGTGAGTAGGGGTTTGTCTTCGGACAGTTTCATTAGAGACAATTCCTCCTTGGGTCGGACTATGAACTTATACGTGGCATTGACCTCGCCTCCAACTCGAGTCCCCCATCTTTTTCATTTACAAAGCGTGCCTTGGCCATTCGTGCTTCGCGCTTGACGCTTCGGTGCGCGAGACGTGCCTTCATTAAAGTTCTCGTGAATTAGCACAAATCCAGCGGTCTACGGTCCCCTTGGAATTTGGTAGCTCCGTGATTAGCACTGTTGACAATTCTCTTTTCTAATTCTGTGTGGATTAATTCTCACCAGCCTTCATCCTCTATATAAGACTCTCTGGGGGGAAGGTTTCTTCACACTCCATGAACTCCCCAACGCAGTTAGAAACGCGTCCTTTCAATTCCCCTAGCCCCTTCAATAATCCCGCCAGGATTGTGACTAGAGTTGGTAGATACGAGGCGGCTCTGGGCAGGTGTGAGGACACCCGGGCCAAGGGTCGTTGTGACCGCAACCCCCACTGGTCTTCCGGCGAGGCAGAGTCTAGGCGTAACACTGATTGTGCCATGCACGGTGGCCAGGAGGGATGTCACTGAAGTACCTAATGTCTTTCCCCAGAGTGCACCCCCGACAGAGAGGACGCACGAAGACATGTCACGGCTGGTGCCCGAGTGTTGCCGTCTCCAACGGCCAACGCTCGTGAGGATTAGGGAAAATCAAGGGAACATCATGAGGGAGGGCGTGCCGGTGCCCCTGCATCTGCTCCTTGCTTTGTTCAAGCTCTGCCACACCGGACAAGGAGTTGTTGGTGGCCTTGAAGCGAGCCAGCCTCAGTCTTCTTCCCCCGTCTTATTGTCAAGTTCTCCCATTCTCTTGATGCCAATAAGAGCACGGGTTGACACTTCCCTCTAGCTAGTTCTAGAATAGGTCCACCTGGGCCTCTGATTGTAGAATTAGCTTGTAAATTTGTTTGTAAAACACGCCTGCCTGAGCCTCTGATTGTATTTTGTACTTTTCTTTTTGTGAAATAATATCAAAATTTCTTCCCTTACTGCTAAATCTTTTGTCTCGAACTTTTATCTTTCTGCAGTGTTTGTTTGGTAGCTTTCTTTTCTTCTTTTTTTTTGTATCACCACCAATCTTCCATAGAATGATTATTTAGAACCATCGCCTGCTGCACCGGCCGGCGCACTAATCCTTCCCACAAATGGCGCCAATAGGTGGGGCAATTGTAGGGTCCGATTTTGTAGCCCAAAAGATATAGGCTTCAGGCCCAACGAACCCAGAACAATGAATTTGTAGAGAGTGGATCGAAGGTTTAGGCACTCGCCGGCCTTCATTAGGCATGAGCTACTTTCTCTTTATTGAAAGAATACTTAGACTAATTTACAACTGAGGGATGCTCCTCGGCCCATGACCGAGGAGGCTTGTTTCCCAAACTCTCCTCTTTTCTTTTTCCCCCCCCCCCCTTTACACTTTGCTCACCTTTCTTATATATTACTCTCTTCCTCCTCTTGTTGATCATTCATTGGCCTCCCCTCTGGCTGCCCATCTCATCAGAGGTCATATCCGTGCTCGAGTGGCTCACCCTGATCAATGTTTTCTTGCCTAGGGGTTACGTCCCCATTAATGCGGTCAGGAGGGTTAGGTGAGCGCATTCAATGCCGAGGTGACAGTTCGCCTAGGGTTTGCCCCCTTTTCCACACTTCTGTTGCCAACGCGTGGTACTGGGTCCTCCTCTCCTCAGACGACAAAGGAATCTCCTTTGGGGGGTGGTCCTCGTGTTTTCATCCTCGGACCCCTCCTGCATCTTCAGCGTGGGCCATTTGGACCTGGTTTGAAGTGGGCCAAGGCTACCCAATCTTCTAGCCCCACAGTAACAATTAATCCATTACTTAGTTTTGCAGGGGTCAATCTAATATCATTTCGTATCCTAATATCTGTATTAGGTTTATCTAGTAAGCCTGTTAATACTCTATATGTAGCTTTAATTTGAAGTTAGATTCGAATAGGTTTTGGCTGTGTGTGCACTTGCATATGATCAGGGACGGATCCACTAAGGGGCAGGGGGGGCCATTGCCACACACACCCCCCCGCCCCCAAATTCAAATTAGCTTTTTTTTTTTTTTTTTTTGCATGTCCGTATTTTAGAGTTTATAGTTGGCCCCCCCTCAAATTTTTGGATTGGTCCAAATAGCCCAAAAGAAACTAATCACTTAACCTTTTCTTTGGACCCATGGCCTCTCCATAGTCCAAATACAGCACAACAAAAAAATCCACAAATCATCAATATCATAATTCAATAACTCATAACCAAAAAAATCTAATAGAAAAAAAAATCTTTTATATAACTTTTTAATTGATTTATAAATTATAGGAAAGTCAATTACAATATTTAAATTTTTTTCAAAAGATAAAATGCAAAATTCTTTTTGAAGTCAATATTGATGATGTAGCATTGCCAACTCTTAATATTAACATCCCAATTTTTTAAAATCCTCAAACAAAGTTTTGAAAATTTCATTAATGTGATTTTTAGTTGCATCCAAAAGTATAGGTTTATCATATTGATGAGTTGGTCAATGTGATAAAATCAACATATTAATTCCAATTATCCAAAATTTGGAGATCCAAAGTCCTCTTCTTTTTTTATTCTTCTTCGAAAATGTTTGAATATCATATTGTAACTTTTAACTTTTTTTGTTCATATTATTTCCTTCTTGACTTAAATATTTATGGTAATAAAGTGCAATTGTTTTGTCTACCATGATTTTTTTTTTTTTAATAAACCATGTCACTTGAAATTTTTTTGGTTCATGCTTTCGCCCCCCATAGATTCAAATCCTGGTTCCGTCCCTGCATATGATTATAGCACAACTGTATTGCATGTTGTATTGTGCAGTATCATTAGGCTCTTCTATTCTGGGCATGTGTTTGATTTAGTAGTACCGATCTTAAATGTTATTTTATTTCTTTTCATTCTTATATAAAACTTCAAACCCAAGTACTGTTTTTTTCTTTTTCATTCTCATACGAAACTTCAAACCCAAGTACTATTTTTTTCTTTTTCATTCTTATACAAAACTCCTAACCCAAATCTAAGTATTTATTTGGAATTGGGATGCCTCTTTCCTTTTTTAACGCATCACTGGCATGATAAACAACTTTTTCCACTATTTATTAAGACAACAATTGTAATTAGTTCAACACCACTTTCACATGAGACCATCTCTTACGTCACTTTTCTTATACACCAGTCACAATAGGTCAACACAACAATTTTGAAAATGTTGTAAAAGTTTTTGTCATTATACACCAATCACTTTTCTTGTACAACAAATTGGTCCATCCAAAAAGATTGCCATTGTATTGGAATTATGGTGGTTCTTGTATTACCCTTCTTTTTAGGGTGCCTGTTGATTGCAATCATATTGAGGCAAATGTAGGGCATCAAACCACAAACACAAAATAACAACACCAACAACTTCCCCACCCCACCCACACCCCCCCAAAAACACCCCTTTCTCTCTTGGCCTATCACTCAAAAGAAAGATCATCAAGCCAGGAACAGAAGAAGTGGTTCCAAATGACCACAAATCTTCAAACCGCGTAACTTATTCGGTTAAAGAAATTATTTTTCCCAAGAAAATACCTTCTAACACATGCACCAATGCAATAACTTGATTTTGACAGTGACAATGACGCACTAACTTTTCCCGCAAGACCATTATTTTGCCAGTGACTAATGCTTCCAAGACTCTCTTATATTTGAAGGGTAGCAGCTATGGAACCAGCAAGGCTAAGAACTTCAAATGGTGGCTTGTTCTTCACTGCCCTTACTGTTATTGGACATGAGTCTGTTATCCAAAAGTAGGTCAGCCCATTATCAGGATTACCTGTGTAGAACATGGAAATAACAGAGGAAATGGATTAGACTATCATACTCTAGAGACAATATAATTGCCATCATTATCCATTTCAAAGGAAACATTATATATATATGCAAAAGGGTGGAAATACAAGAATCCCTGTCAGTTACTTTTTGTAATAAACTCTATCTGAAAGACTGAAAATGTAAGAGAAGAGCATGCAATACCTCCATTATCGTGCTCAAAGCGTTCCCACGACCTATTAGGGAATATTCCATGTGTCACATAAGCACTGATTTGCGTTGCTCCATGGGCCGCCAATACTCTCTAAAAGAAGCTTTAGTGTAAGTATGCACTTCGGAAAGACTAACCAATATATATGGGGAAAAAAATGAAGACATTTTTTTCAGTGCAAAGGTCTAAAAGTAGGAGCGCAAAAAATGAGCCTAACAAAGTGAGTCTTCATTTTCTAACACTGAACAAGGTTTCAATGTGTTGATCATATTGCCCCACTTACTCTATCTTCACAAACTGTACAGTTTAGTATGGCCAAAATCATGTGACCCACTTCAAAATTGAGAGCAATATAGCCGAATCCTACATCCACAATGTTCCTGGAGGCGGCTATAACACATAGCCTGGGTTGATGTATAGAGAAACTACATGGGTCAGCAAGAAAGAACCTCACTTTAAGGTAATACACACAATAGTTTTATCTGTTATCACTTTCAAAAATTAAGCAAAATTAGAAATAACAACCCAAAACATTCTTCCAAGAAGTTTTAGACATATCAGTAAACAAGTCCTTATCACCCCTTAAGAAGCTTTACTTGTTAGGAGTTAGGCCAAACACAATAATGGTATTTATTTTGTCCCCAAGTTGTTGAACTCAAATCTGTAAGATCTTATTCCAAATCCACGGCCATCTGAGGTAGTCTAGTTTTTTAGCAATAACCAGGGAACTCAATATTAATGCCTCATTCCACAACCCTTTGACAAAATGATCAATTCAATTCATCAGCTGTTTGTCCTAACCACACAATGGATATAAGATGCGCAATCACAATATGTGTTGATATAACTTCTATTGTGCAGGTCTGCTGGGATTACTAAAATTCAAACTCGATGCTTCAACATTTGTGCATGTTCTCCAGATGGCAAATACAAATCCAGATTGAGATACACAAGAACTAACATAGTATGAACGATATGTTCATGGATTTTTGTACCTGACATTCAATAAGAGTGCCACCTGATTGGACCAAATCATCAACAATTACAACATGCCGTCCTGCAGGATCTCCCTCCTTGATGCGAACTATTCGCTTGTCTCCTTCCCGAACTTTTGCACAAACAATCTGTAAACCAATTGTGCGATGCAGGCATCCAGGGACAAGATTAGTTGTACAGTCAGAACGTAAACCAAATGCAAGCATCTCCATGAAAGATCTGAAAAGTTATAGTTGAACAGATAGCATCTAGATCTACGGCTGAAGCAGAATTCAAAAAAGTCATTTCATTTCGTAGGATATAAGAGAGAGAAATAATCAGCCGGGATCAATGAAGAGGATCAAGAAATGCCATTTCCTCCATAAAAATGAAATTTTGATAAGTAAATTGCATTCAGTATCACCAAAAACACTCAAATAAAATTCCCACTTGGAGATTTCCCTTCCCCCCTAACTAAATGGACAAACTGCATGATCATATCCATCCTTTTTTTCTTACGTGCACATTAGATTCAGAAAAACACAGCTTTTATGAACATACCCAATCGCAGTATTAGACTCTTTAAACTCTTAACCAGAGGCCACGAGGGAGCCCTGCAGGATAGAAACTGAGCTGCAGCCCATTGGTATATCCCATCCATCGTAAACATTTGCATACATTGTAAAAGAAAGTGTCCTACAAGCAAATGTTTGCTAGGGACACAAGCCCCCAAGTAGACACTACAGCCAGCCAAAAGAGATTTAATTAATAAAGCAAGAGATCCAATGTATTTTCCCGGTCCACTCCAGCAAAAGATCAGATATGAGGCCCTAAACTCTTGGTTAAAAATAAATCACTCACATCGTCTCATCCTAGATAGATCCTCAATCCATGTATGCAGAAGGACTAGACGTGGGGGTAATGGTGTGTGCAACATAATGATCATATCCCAAAAGTCGACACAAACAAATATATATTTTAACATCAACATAATCTACTTTGTGGTTTTTAAAAATAAAAAAGCAGATTGTTCAATTTAGTGCAAAAAATCAAATTAACTGGAGTAAAAATTGCAACAAATTTACACAAGAAAATGCATAAAAAGTAGTTATATATGCCTATGCATGAGTATATGCGAAACACAGGATTCTTGTTAAACAAAAAAATTTATACAATACCGTTGGGAAATGCTGCAGTTGTGTATGAAATCGTTTCCATGCACCATCATCTGGAAAGGCAACAGATATCTGAAAAAATGAAGAACACCAGCATTCATTGTCACAGGTGAGAAATTGCTCCAAATTAATTATTCTTATCAACATCTAATCTCCAGATTCCCATAATTTCCAAGAGAGACTTCACAGTCACTGATCATGATCAGTCATTTTTACTCTCACTGCTACAAATTCTTTGATAATCTTCTCCATCTTGTCTAAGTGCTGAGACATGCTCATCCCCTCTTGCATCTTAGCATTTCAATTTTGAGGTACAAAATTAACCTAGACCCTGGATTCCAGACTCAAAAAATGAAAAAAGTGAACTGTATTGCTAAAGAATGCATGCTTACTAATTAGAAAAGCATCCCAATCGGTTTTTTCAGAAAAAGGAACATCAAATAAAAAACATACATAATATTGCTTGGCTACTAGTATGGATACAGGTAATTAGGTAGAAAACATTAGAAGCAAATAGCTATAGTCAGGGGATCTTTCAAGTATAGGAACAATCAAAGTTTCTGGTTTTACAGTTCCCATATCCTAACTAAGGAATTCAATCTATTTATTGTGCAGGTTACCCAGAAGCCCTTGTCTCTTGTCTCTGGGGTTTTAAACATGAGTAGCCTTCACCATATTAGTGAATTCTTAAACAACAACCCAGTAAACCAGGAAAAAAAACACCACTCTACAAATATGAAGTTCAACACGTATCGTACATGCCCAAAAAGAAAAGAAAAGAATCTTACATTGTCAGAATCAGGGAGCTGTTGGAGCCTATTTTTAAGCAAAGGTATCCCACTATCAAAGCATGGTAGAATATTATCACCAAAGTAGAACCTCTCCTAAGATACAACATGATAAAGAAAGCAGATGGTCAAACATTTTCAAAACAGCAAATTGTATACGCTAAAAAAAATGCGCCAAAAAAATCTCACACATAACCAACAAAATAAATTGTATACTAATATCTGCAAATATAATTGACAATGACCTTTAACTCAAATGCTGCTAATAGCCTTGTAGCCCAATGGCCTTACTTGGTCTCCTTTATTAGGGGTACCAAAGTTTGAATCCCTTCTTAACCACTTGTAACATTTTTTGATAATCTGATAGTTACAATGAGGAAGGGGGGATTTCAACCCTAATTGTATCTATTGGAAACACCAGGATGTCCAATTGAACTACAAGGCTCTTTGCACCCACTTGTTATAACAATTGAATGATCAAAAACCTCAAATGCCGCCTCCTTTTGTTCTAAAAACAAGGTGAGTGTTAAGTTTCAAGATCCACTCGATACATCTATAACTTACCCAAAAAGGCCAAAACATAAAAACAATTCTACAAATACAAAGTAGAAACCTGCAAAGCATGGATATCGAAGGTCACTAGGCTAGTAGGCCCTCCCCTCGAAATCGGTATGTTTGACAAAATCCTAGCAAGAGTAAAAGCTGTTGCAACATCTCCTTCATCCTCCATACGCTCATAAGTGCCCGTGGGGAAAAACGGAAGTACTAGTGTGAATGAGGAGATGAATAGTTTCGGCAACGCATATATCACAGACAGCTGCTCAAATATTACTCCAGGGGAACTAAATGAGGCTAGAAACGCTACATGCCGTCCACGAATGCCTTGAGCATTAGGTATGAACAAGTTGGGGAATCCATCATCAAATGTCCTAAAGCATAAATTACCCCCCAAAAACAAAAATGTCACACACAAAATGAGAGAAACTAAATCCAAGTTCAACTCCACCACTTTAACGTAAATCAATCACACATGTAATAGCACATTTTTAGTGATCAAACATCTTCCAAAGTTTTTTTTTTTTTTTTTTCTTCCTTAACTAGTATTGTGATCAAACATTTTTAGTTGCCATATGATGATCATTTAATCTAGTACACATCCAATTTCACAGTATGCTAGAGTAGTTGACTATAAGGGGGAGAATGACTATTTTGCTTTAATTTTTTTTTTAACCATGTAGCCAAATAGCTCTCTTTTCAAATTATATAGCAAAATACTTCTATTTTGAAATTTGATATTACTGATATCAAGTTCTACTTGAAAATCAATATTGCTAATATTGAGTTTTATCTGTTATCAATAATATCAATTTTCAAAACAAGGATATTTTATTACATAATTTAAAAAGGGACTATTTTGCTACATGGTTAAAAAAATTAAGCCGCCAATTTTACAACATTTGAGTTAACAATACCCACAAGAAACGTTACTTTTTTTATTTACGGTGTGAAATCTGTAAGCATTTTTTTGGCCCACCAAACCATGCAAGTGAAATTGGGTGTAATCTTGACATTGGTCCATTTGGATAGTAGTTATTGTTGTTAAAAATTCATTATTGTTAAAAATATTGTAATAAAATAATTTTTAAATGTGTAAATAATTTCATGAGATTTATTTTTAATATTAAATATTATATAAACAGTATTTAAACAGTATACGCAGTGTTTTAATTTCGGTTATTACTGTTCTGTGGGACCCGTCACCCTCGAAAGCTAAATTTGTTTCGTGGGTCCAAAAGCCGGTAAAGAATGTGGTATTCCAAAAGGGGTTTTTTTAATTCCAAATTGTTGCGAAACAGAAACAGAAATCATAGAAATGATAAACTGACCTCCAGTAGATGGGACGGAGCTCAATTGCATCGGACTCAGCGGCGACTCTCTCAGCCAGAGCCTTGATGTCATCGCAGTAAAAAAGGCAGACCCTCTTCAAATTCTTGGTAGGCGAATCCGTGGAAGAAGCAGAAGCAGCAGCCATTGAGTTGGAAATAGGAGAAAAGGGTTGGATAACTCGAACTGGATCGGACCAATTCTTGGGCTTGTCGACCTCGAAGCTCGTGATCTCGCACCTCAAATTGATACACTGCCTCCTGATCTTGTTCGAGGATTCGAGAGCCGGGAATTTAAGAAGGGATTGAGAAATGGAAGTGGGTTTGAGGGGTTTGAGTGCGTGAGAGTTGGGGTTTGGGGAAGGAATGTTGGGTCGAGTGGCCGCCATATGGCGGACACTGCTGTTGCACTGTAATGTTGCGGTGGAGCCGTGTAGGTGTGCGTAAAGTGTAAACAGTAACACAAAACAAAAGGCGCAATTTTGATAGTACTCTGGTATTTTTGAGAGTTGAGCGTTGAGACTGAGATTGAGCCTGACTGTCTGAGAGAGATGACTATAGTCTTTAGTACTCTTTTGAACACGTGTCCGAAATCCAACGAGGAAATGACACGTTCTTTGCGTTCCTGTAGTACACTTGTGTTCAAACTTCAAAAGGACACGCTTCTTCCGCTTGTGGAGTAGTTAGATTGGAGCTTTTCATGAAAGTCCAACACTCCTATTAAATAAATAAATAAGAAGTCCAACACGTTATGTACGGGAAAAAGTCCAGTAACACTTTTTTTTCATAACTTTTTTCTCTTGCTGCAACGTGACAGATTGATGAAGGAAAAACAAGGACGACGATTTCGTACCGTACCGGCCGGTACCGTCGGAATATTCTGTTCCGACGCTAAATCGGTACAAAAATAGGGCTGAATCGTATCGCCCAAAATACCGGGATGTACCGGCTTGTTTGGCTATTCCGTCAAATTTCAGAACTTTTCCGGCTTGTTTTGGCTATTCCGTCAAATTTTAGAACTTTTCGGCGGTATTTTCGTTTTGGACAAATATAACTGGGTTTTTTTTAAAAAAAAAAAAAAACTTAATACTTACAGCAACTAGTGACATCATTGGAGCATTCAGCTTGCTAGATCATCGGCAACATCATCATCTACCATCAAAAAAAAAAAAACATCATCTTCTTCTTCGTTTTAGCCACTTAGATCTTCTAAGCCATTGTAATCGCTCCCTTCTTCGTCTGCTCTCTCCCTACTTCGTCTGCTCTGCTTGTTTAAATTGTTTCTCTACTTTTTTGAGAAGCTTTCTCTACTTTAATGTTTTATTTGCTTTTCCCAAAGCCACGTGACTCACCTTGGTTCTTAGTTCTTTCCTCTTGCTTATTTTGCTCTTTCGATTACCCTTTTTTTGTCTATTTTTAGTCAATTGCTTAGATGGGCAAGCTTCTAGTGGCATTGAGTTTAATTTACTCTATTTAACTAATTATGTGGGTCATAAATAGAAATTTAGCTATTCTTAAAATGTATTATTAAATTCTTTAAGTTGTACAGAGCATAGAAAGTATAGGCTCTAAGAGAATTATTATTATTATAGCAATAATCTCAAAATGATACATTGATATGAACTTGATGGTGCAAGAAAAACATTGCTTCAGACACTCGTCCATATTGTCGTCCATATCAACATTTTGAACTGAGAGCAAGTATTTGGAACGTTCGTCCTTCCATTACCATTAGTCCTCTCCACTACGTTCGTCCAATGAAAGACGAGCATGCTTTGAACCTCGTCCTTCATCATGAACAGACGAGTCATTATGGACGGACAGATCATCATGGACGAGCAGGCATAAACTCCCCAAGAGTTAGAAACTTGGGTACACATACAACCAAGAGTTGTATTGCTTGAATCTCAACACAGTTCCCGAAGAGGTGACTTTCACGACAGTTAAGGGAGTTATCCTCTGAACCTTCCAAACACTACGACGATTAAGAAAAATAACTGATTTCCAACGCTATATAAAGGCCAGTCTGCATAGAGGTAAGGTGACTTTTTTCTTTGGAAAAGAATAAGAGATAAGTTAAATATTGAGGGCTCTTCTTCAAATTGACTGACTTTACCATCGGAGAATCCAAGGCCGGCTTCCATCGGTCTTCTTTTCTGATTTCTTTTGGTTTTTCAGGATTCATTCTACTAGATCCAAAGTGTTCGAATTTCATTCAACCCGCAAGTGACTTAGGACTTATCAGAACTAGTACCAAAATATTCTGTTTCAATAATCAAACCGAAACAACCTCCAGGATAGTATTGATTTCTTTGAGAAAAAATAGTTGGTTTATATGTAAATGATGGTTAACCGCTTACAGTCATGTCAAAATTTTGACAAAAAAGTTATGAAATAATTTGTAATTCTAGAACTACTCTAAATACATTGTTCAATAAACCAACAAATTATAAATATTCTCCAAGTTTTGATTTTAGAAATTTATCTCATGATTTGGGTTTTGATAAGCATCCAATATTGAAGAAGCATTAGATGCAACAAATTTTACATCTCTTAGAGCATTCAGTAGATGTATAATAGAAAAATGTGTAAAATTTACATAATTTTACTTTAGAATGACTTATATTAGTTAATGTATAATTTTGTAAATTTATAGATTTGATATAGTAAGCGTGTAAATTCATACTAGTACTATTTATTTTGCATTTCATTTTTTACTTCTTTTTTTTTCGTATCTCGATGATAAAGGAAGAGAGTGGATGGTGGTTGTAGTGTAAATAAAGAAAAATAATTTTATAAAATCAAGAAAAATTGACATTTTAATGAAATGTAGTATAAAATAGATAATTTGATATAGAGTGTTTTAAAATGTAAATAGATAAAGTAGAAAAAATAAGTAGGTAAAGTAGAAAAAGTATTCTTATTTTAAAATAAACAATAATTCTTGCTTGAACTAATGCGAATGCGATATTATAATTAATGTATTTATTTTCACACATCATTCATATTATGTCACCTTACTGCGTTTTTAAACTTAAGGTTCAATAATTGAAGAATGTCACATCAACCATTTTTATGTGTGCAATGACTAACTATAACAAGAAAAAAATAAAACAAGTTTTGGTTATGTTAAACGTAATTTATAGGCAAAATGCACTTTTGGTGCTTCAAGGGCCAGTTACAATTTAGTTTATCTTTGATTGCATCAATTTAGTTTTATTTATTTATATTTTATAATTTATTTCAATGTTACTCTTAACTTTAAAAAATAGGGTTAAAATTGCCATTAGCTTAAAACTCAATTTAGATTTCTTGGTGTTTCCTCAACTCCCAACTATTGATTAAAAAAAAAAAGAAAAAAAAAAAAAGAAGGTTTGACTACAAACTTAACTACAACTAACAATTAAAAAAAAAAAAGTGTTCCTATCATGTGCAATGTGTATGATTTGTTTAAAATAACTATATAAAATGTGGTTTAGTAAGGTCACAATTAAGTTTGGAATCAAACTCTGTATAAAAATAAATAAATAAATAAATAAGACAAAACCAATGGGACAAAGTTTGGCTATAACTCCCACTTAAAAATTAACATAGCTACATATTTTGAAATTCTAATCATTAGATTGTATGTTCTTTATGTTTTTAATACATATGTCAAATTTTGTACCAATCAAATGATATTTAATATTCGATCTATAAATTTATTTTTAATACATAATTTTAGAATAAAAAATTTGAAATTTAAACATTTGATTGATGATATAGCTATTAAATAGCTATTATTTGATTTTGAAAATTTTGCAAGTATGGAGGATATAAAAATAAAATGTAATTCAATAGTGGATTTATCAAAATTCACATCCAATAAAAACAAATTGGATGGAGTTGTAGCCATTAGTTATAAACTAAACTAGTTTGTAGCCAAACTTTATCCAAACCGAAGTGGCTGAAAATTAGTTGCAATTTAATTTTGACAAAGTTTAGCTCCAAACTATCTTTTCCAACTTACCACGTGCCGATTTATAAGATTATTTACATGTATTATTTAAACAAGTTACATAACTCATTAAAAAAAAAAAAAAAACAAATTCATGTGACTAAAAAATATTTATTAATGGCCTTATCAATCGTCACATAATGAGTTACAGGAAGGTAACTCTAAACCCGTTTGACACTAAACTTTTTTCATACATTGATAGATGGATTCAGAAGCTATGTGCAAGAGAATTTCAACTTTCAACTCGAACAGTTGGTAGACAAAGTGAGAGAACATAAACAAATGGCTCCATATTTCTAATTGATATGATTCATGACAATAGGACCATAAAAGCATCATTGTTGACGCTCTTTATTCTCAAGTTTAGTTTAGGGTTCCATTTGACATGTAAATTAAACGACATAATCAAACTAATATAAAATATCTGTTATAATCATATTTGTTGCTCGATACTTTTAAATTTAAAACTTATGATCCCATGGATTCCAATTTACTCAACTAATAAAGTTTTTTCTTGTCAAATAAAATATTTGAGATTTGATTTTGCCTTACACTAAAAACTAATTGATTTATTAATTTGATGATAAAGAAAAACTATTAAGTGCAGACCTCATAAGCTCAAACTCTATTAAAAAAAAAAAAAAAAAAACCATCCTATCATACGCATAGTCCACATAGTTGCGATTTTGCTGATGATAGAACTACTTGATGCATAGGCCCACCAAATATAAATAACCCTTGCAGCCCAGGTAAGGGATGAAGGTCTCACGGACACATACTTGTGCATGTTGGATTGCCACCGAACTGTTAACGGTAATGAGCCCTCTATGGAATATAAATGGGCAGCTTCTCCAATTTAGCTGATGCATTAGATGTTCTCCAAAGGGTCAGGGACCTCGGGCCTCGGAGTTTTCAGGAAGTCTCTCTCTCTATTGTGTAATTTCGTGCCAATCCTCTTGACAACAAAAGGAAACCCACGAGCCTTTTTACCCCCCCCCCCCCCCCCCCCCAAAAAAAAAAAGAAAAAAGAAAAAAAAGTTTAGGAATAAAGAGCTAGTAGCCCGTGTGTATTTTTTGAAAATACAAATAGATAAAAAAAATGTGAAAAAATGTGTGATATTGTTTAAATATTAAAAACTATTGTTCAAAATACATTACCAAACAATCCCTAAATTTTTGTAAATGTAAGCATTTTTCTACAACTCACTTATGTCTTAATTTTTTATTATTTAATTTATATTATATTCATTTATTGGATTCAAATTTCATCTCACGTAATCATTTTATTGGTGTTAGACTGAGTTGACTTTGTGTTGGTGATTTCTTTGTCAAAAGTTTTTGCTGTTATCGCATATTTTTGTGTATTCAAATTTATATTTTTATTTCAATTGTAATTGAACGACACCTATAAGAACTAAATTAAAACCTTTAAAAATCAATGAACAACTAAGAGTCTACCAAAACCCTTGAGAGAGAAACTTGCATAGTCTCTATTCCTTCACCCTCTCCATAGTGTCATACTTTTGATAGGAGAATTAATCCAAACACTCTTGATCAACCCTAAGTGCAGAGGATTGTTGCTAGAAACCATAAAGGCAATCACAAATCTTATAGTAGTCTTGGAGTATCCAAGTGTCAAGATTTGCAGTCGACAATTGACTTGCATAATCGGATTGCTGAGAAGAAATACGACCAGCACAACCTATTGCTAGTAAGAGCAAGGAGCTTGGATACTAGAACCAATTACTTATACTAGAGGTTGTGTAAGCTGTTTCATATTGCAATTATGTTCTTAGTGGATTTAGTGAATTGGGCATGACCCTGTTTTAGTGTTTTCAAGCAAAGTGTGGTATGCCTTGTTTATCAAACCAAGGAAACTCCCCAAAATGGGGTCTTCTTGACTGCGTACTTAAATAAATCTTATTGTATTTATTTATTTTTTAAAAAGAGAGAATAATCACTTAATATTTTTTTTATTGATCAATTGTTTTGTCAATTATTTTTTGGAGAATAGTGTGACTGTGTTGTCAAAATCTACTATCCAAGATGCTGATATAAAGATGAAGACATGGGTCAAATTAGTTTTCTTCGCAATAATCAATTCTCTTGTTGGATGCACTGCATATTCGTGCTTGTTTTTCACCCTCACTCCCATATCTCATATTATTGTATTGACACTTTTCACCAAAGCCGTGTCACATGGGTCCGCAGATGGCAGATAGTTTTTGATAATTTTACATTATCAAACCAAGAAGAAGAAGAATAAAAATAAAAATAAAATAAAACACACCAAATTGAGAGAGAGAGAGAGAGAGAGAGAGAGAGAGAGAGAGAGAGTCCTGAACAAACAAACATGGACCATTACATTCAAAGAGAGTGAAAGATGCGGTGCAATGTGTCAAAAGAGATTGGACCTATGAATTATAAATCTAACTGTTAGATAATATTTTCGTTCTATTCTTAATACATGTTAGGTATTTTTGCCAATTGAAAATTATTTACTAATTGCTCCATAAACTTATTTTTAATACACAAGATTAGGCTACAAAAAGCTTGAAATTTAAATATTTGATTGATGACATAGCTATTGATCTTGATCTTCTGGAAATTTTGCAAACATAGAAGATATAAAAGGAAAATGTGATTTAATACAAGGACGGAACCAAGATTTGAATCTAGGGGGGGCGAAAGCATGAACCAAAAAAATTTCAAGTGACATGGTTTATTAAAAAAAAAAAAAAAATCATGGTAGACAAAACAATTGCACTTTATTACCATAAATATTTAAGTAAAGAAGGAAATAATATGAACAAAAAAAGTTGAAAGTTACAATATGATATTCAAACCTTTTTGGAGAAGAATAAAAAAAGAAGAGGACTTCGGATCTCCAAATTTTAGACAATTAGAATTAATATGTTGATTTTATCACATTAACCAACTCACCAATATGATAAACTCATATTTTTGGATGCAACTAAAAATCACACTAATGAAGTTTTCAAAACTTTGTTTGAGGATTTTAAAAAATTGGGATATTGATAGTAAGAGTTGGCAATGCTACATCATCAATATTGGCTTCTAAAAGAATTTTGCATTTTATCTTTTGAAAAAATTTTAAATATTGTAATTGACTTTCCCATAATTTATAAATTAATTAGAAAGTTATATAAATTATTGTCACCCCAATAAGGGAATTTTTTTTGTCTATGAGATTTTTTTGGTTATGAGTTATTGAATTATGATATTAATGATTTGTGGATTTTTTGTTGTGTTGTATTTGGACTATGGAGGGGTCATGGGTTCAAAGAAAGGGTTAAGTGATTAGTTTCTTTTGGGCTATTTGGACCAATCCAAAATTTGAGGGGGGCCAACTATAACTCTAAAATATGGGCATGCAAATAAAATAGCTAAAAATGTTTCTTAAAAAAAAAAAAAAAAAAAAAAAAAGAAGCTAATTTGAGAGAAGGGGTGGGCCCCCCCCCCCCCCCCCCCCCCTTAATGGGTTCGTCTCTAATTCAATGATATATTTATCAAAATTCATATCTAATAAAAATATATTGAGTAGAGTATAAATATTGGCTATAAATTAGTTTGTAGCCAAATTTTGTCTAAATCATAGTGACAAATGAAAATTAGTATCGATTTAATTTGGACAAAGTTTAGCTCCAAACTATCTCTTCCAACCAACTAGGTGACAATATATAAGATTATTTATGTGTATTATTTAAACAAGTCTCATGACTTATTAAAAAAAATCATATAACTAAAACTATATATTAATGGTCTCTTCAATAGTTACATAATTAAGGTAACTCCAAACCGGTCTTTCATCAACCAAAAAAAAAAACTCCAAGCCAGTGTGAACTTGAACTTTTTTTAATTTTTTTTTATATATATTCATTAATTGGTTGGATTAAGAAGCTATGTGCATAAGAATTTCAACTGTCAACTCAGAACTATTGGCAGCCAAAGTGAGAGAATGGAAACAAATGGCTTTAGATTCCAAATTGATATGATTCATGACATGATGTTGAACGCTCCTTATTCTCAAGTTTAGCTTAGGATTCAATTTGACATGTAAATTAAACAATGAAATCAACCCAGAGATAAAATACATGTCCTAATCATATTTGCTGCTTGATATCCTTGAATTTAAAACTCATGAATCATAGATTTCAATTAGTTTAATTGACAATTTTTTTTGTTATTGAATAAGAGATTTGGTGTTCGATCTTCGTTTATACTAAAAATCAATTGATGTCTTGATTTGATGATAAACAACAATTATCAAGAGCACATGTTATAGATTAAAACTTTATAATAAAAAAAAAATTACAAACCCACAATCTCATGTTTAAGAGAAGTGTTATAATAAATCATAGATGGTAAATTATTATTGGTTATAATTTAAACATACTACTAAAATTATTTTTTTATCTACTAATAATAACCCATAACAACTTGTCACTTGTAAAAGTATTGTGGACATAATATTTCTCCATGTCTAAGGATCCTATCTTGCCCATATTACACATAGTTGCAATTTTGCTGGTGATAGAACTTCTTGATTCCGTATCAAAAAAAAAAAAAGAACTTCTTGATTCATAGGCCCACCGAATATATAAATAATCCTTGCAGCCCAGATAAGGGATGGAGGTCTCACATACTTGTGCATGTTGGATTGCCACTGAACTATTAACAATAATGAGCCCTCTATGGAGCACAGATGGGCCGCTTCTCCAATTTAGGTGAGGCATTTGATGTTCTCCAATGGGTCAGGGACCTTGGGCCTCAGAGTTTTCAGGATGTTTCTCTCCATTGTTTAATTTCGTACCAATCCGCTTGACTACAAAAGGAAACCCACAACACCCCACCCACCCCCCCGGCGAAAAAAGGGTGTAGGAATAAAGAGCTAGATTTTTGCCAATCTATATGCCTTTTTCTATGATCCATTTATGTCTTAATTTTTTATTTTATAATTTATATCATTCATTACTTGGATTTAAATTACATCTCATGTAATCATTTTATTAGTTTTTTTTTTTAATTTTTTTTATAGAGTTTTAATTGATAGTGTCTGTTTTTGATGATTGTGTTTTTTATATCAAGACAATAATCATTCTTAAAAAAAAAAAAAAAAAATCAATCGGGTTTTGGTGTAGGCGGTGATTAATCCCCAAGTCTTTTATTTAACTATTAGAGATTTTAGTAGTTGAGTTAATTAGAACACACATTTTATTAGTGTTACATTGTAGTTGGCTTTGTGTTGGTAATTAATTTATTTGTCAAAAGTTCCTGTTGTAATTGCATATTTTTGTGTATTCAAATTTTTGTCTTTATTTCAATTGTAATTGTATGACACCTATAAGAGCAAAATCAAAACTCTTAAAAATCAATGAATGAATGAGAGCCTACTAATCCTTGAGAGGAAAATTTGTGTAGTCTCTGTACCTCACCCTCTTCATAGTGTCACACCTTTGAGAGGAGAATTAATCCAAACACTCTTGATCAACCTTGAGTGTAGAGGATTGTTGCTAAAAACCATAAAGGCAATTACAAATGTCAAGTAGTTTTGGAGTATTTGAGAGATTGGATTTGCAGTTGGCAATCACTTTGCATTATCAGATTGCTGAGAAGAAAAATGACTAGCACAACCTATTGCTAGCAAGAGTAAGGAGCTTGGATGCTAGAACAATTACTTACATTAGAGGTTGTCTAACTTGTTTTTTTATAGCAATTGTCATTTTAGTAAAATTACTGAATTTGGAGTGGCCCTGTTTTGGTGATTTCAAACAAAGTGTGGGAGGCCTGGTTTGTCCCTTTTTAGGAAGGGACGTCCTTAATTGCATACTCAAATAAATCTTATTGTATTAATTAAAAAAAGAAAGAAAAGAATAATAATTTTTTTTAATATATATTAATTAAGTGTTTTGTCAATTATTTTTGGGTGAATAGTGTTTTGTCCAAATCTACTACTATCAAAGATGCTGACATAAAGATAAAGACATGGGTCTGATTAGTTTTCTTCGCAATAATCAATTCTCTTGTTGGATGCACTGTATTTTTGTGCTTATTTTTCACCCCCCACTCCTATATCTCATATTATTGTATTAATACTTTTACATTATCCTGGTTGATTCGATCATGAATTAATAATAATATAATTAGCATTATCATCATCAAATAATGCTAATAAACCAAACTTGGTTAAGTCTAATCTTAACCTAACCAAAGTCCTGCCGCGTATATAGAAAATGTGAAAGTGAATGAAACATGACAAAATAAGCCTGAGCACTCTGAATTGAATGGCTCTTTCATGACCACACTACCCACAAGAAGAATTATAAAAATAAGAATAAAAATAAAAATAAAATAAAACACACCAAATTGAGACACAGACTGAGACAGAGACTTGGATAAACAAACATGGACTATTATATTCAAAGAGAGTGAAGGATGTGGTGCAATGTGTCAAAAGAGATTGGACCCCGTGGATTATAAACCAAGAACTAATAGTTTGAAGCTAGGCCACTCCTCCTGCATGAGCTTTATCCGTTTGGCTTTAAGTATATACAGAATCCAAATAATCCACACACTATTTTTCAGTGGCTCTCTTGGCATTTGCGTTCCCATAGTGCCACGTGATATATGATATATCTTTTGGCTAAGACGAAAAAAAAAAAGAAAAAGAAAACTCCGGATTTTGTTTCGGAACACATAAAACAGTCACAACTTGTGCGTGCGTTATCTCTGTTCACCATATTAGCACATGAACTGAGCTAGCTATAGCCTCTCGTGCGGAAAAAAACTCCAAACCCAGTTCACAGGTACCTATTTCAATCTCAATAATCTATTTTGTTGTTTACGCTAACAAATTGTGTTTTGTTTCTGAGATTAGGGACTGTTTATTGGGTATATATCTATTTTATTCTCTCTTTGATTTTCTTTTTTTCTTTTCTCATGGTTAAGAATATGGGCATTTATGTTCTAAATGGGCTTTTTGGATCCACGCATGTTCAGTTTTAACTATGATTCAGTTTGATAGAGATTGTTGTTCATTGGCCTTACTGTTTTGTTAACCATGAATATTAATATTATTCTTTCAGTCTTATTTAGTCAATTTTTTTGTTCAGTCTTAAACATCCATTCTGCGTTAATTGTGGATTTATTATTATTTTCCCCTGTTTGATTGTTAAATAAGAGTTAAATATTTTGAGAGTGATTTTAATGTCTGTTAATTATTTGGTTATTGAAATATTGAGAGTGACTTTTAATTGCCGAAGCCTAATGAATGACCTCTGCCATCTTTGCTTTAGCAAAAGATTGTTTTCAAATTTATCAGTTGCATGAAATCTGGGTTTGTCTACATATCTGTCGTTTAATTGGCACTTCCGCGTGTTTCACCTCCAAGTTTCAAAAGAATCAAAACCCTCTTTACTAACTGTCGAATTATCACCCCCAAAAAAAAAAAAAAAAAAACTTAAGAGTGTATATAGGCACCTTCATATTTCTTAATTCAAACAATTAAAATGAAAAATATGTTATTTAGTATTTACCATGTAGTTATTCTTCATGGCATTTCTTGGCTTGGCTTGTCTTGTTACTAGCTCATGTTCTTTATTTATTTATTTATAAATTCATGTTAGGGAACTGAGTTCATAGGTTTGTGTTTCACCTTCTTTCTGGATAGGGGTAACATCTGTGAGAAGGTTACTACTTCATCATGTCTCCCAGGGCATTAGACTATGAGTCACTGAATGAAAACGTGAAGAGGGCCCAATATGCTGTTAGAGGGGAACTGTATCTTCGTGCTTCTGAGCTTCAGAAAGAGGGGAAGAAGGTATACATACTTGCTCTCTCTGGCTGTTATGTAGTAATAGATTTTGTGTTGCTTACGCCTTGTTGTTGAGATTTGATTAGTGCTGCTGTTTATAAGCTTTTTGTTCAATTTGTTTCATGTGGCAGTGAACTTGTTATGTAATCTCTTATAGATTTATTGGAGTGGTATGGATTTTAACTAA
This sequence comes from Quercus variabilis, assembly GCA_030445155.1. Taxonomy (NCBI): domain Eukaryota; kingdom Viridiplantae; phylum Streptophyta; class Magnoliopsida; order Fagales; family Fagaceae; genus Quercus; species Quercus variabilis. The sequence goes on along the minus strand of CP129447.1, from coordinate 59,841,204 downwards.
ATTAACCTTATCTTTGTTCATGGAAATTCCTGAAGAGAGTTCTGATTTGAAATGTGAAATTGTTTGGATCTAGGTTTAAGTTGGCAAATTCCAGACCCAAAAATGTGAAGTAGTGAGGGTTGTATATGTTGTAATTTTGTTATGCATTGGTCAATTGCTTCCTTGAAGACTGTGAGTTCATGAAGACTTGCTTAAGCTATTTTAGGGCTTGTTTGAGCAATGATTTAAATCAGGCAAAAACTTGACATGCATGTTTTATGAGAGAGATCACTTTAAGACTATATTGAGAGAGCGTTAAATTCCCGTGAGCCTAAACTATCGGAAAATCTCTCATCGTGAGATTCCCTCAAATCACATATAGCTTTCATGTCTCTACCTTTTTGGTAGTATCCCTCTAGAGAGATCTTTTGAGCATGGGGTTCCAGATTGAAGTGAGTGAGTTTGTTTGTGGAGGAGGTTCTAAAGAAGAAGGCCAGAGTTTTGGAGCTGTTGAGGCAGGAAGCAAATGGGTTGTTTGCTGGGCTTACAAGTCATGTCTAGAGTTCAAAAATTTTGTGAGTATAGATTGTTTGTAACTTTAGAATCTAAAGGTTTTCAATTAAGTAGGACTAAAACAGACTTTAAGGAATGTAAGTTTAGTCAAATTAGAAACAAAGACGAAGGGGCAGGAAGACCGGATGGTCAAGAGAAGGGTGGATGAAGTGGAAAAGCGCATCAGAAGTTTTTTGTGATTGTAAAATGCCTATTAAGTTAAAGGGATTTTTTTTTTTTAAAAAGAATGCTATACAACAAGCTACGCTCTATGGTACTGAGTGTTGGGCTGTTAAGAGGCAATATATTCATAAAATCATATAATGAGTGTAGCTGAAATGAAAATATTAAGATGGATAAGTGGAATACATGGAAAGATAGGATTTGAAATGAGGAAATCCATTTAAAGATTGGGGTAGCCCCTATTGATGAAATGACGAGGGAGAGTTGTTTAAGATGGTTTGGTCATGTTCAGAGGAGAGCAATTAATGCACCATAACAAAGAGTGAGTTGATCTAAGTTAAGAGAACAATAAAATGTAGAGGAAGACCAAAACTTACATTAGTAGAAGTAATAAAAAATAACATGTCAATTAAAGAATTAACATAGAATATAACTTCAAATAAAATTGACTGAAGGAAAGAATACATGTGGCCAACCCTAACTAATCTGTTGAGGAACCATAACCAACTCAAAATTTTAGGACCAAGGCTTTGTTGTTGTTGTATAGATTTTTTGTAACTACTGTTTCTTCTACATTGGAAAGTTCTTGGGGGTTGATTACTTGAGTTTTTCAAAAGTTTTCCACTTTGTCAGCAGAATTCATATGTTCTTTTTAATTATAATTTTTATTGCTTTGGACCGTAGTGATTATTATTGTGGTTGTGTCCTTTGCTAAACTGCCAGTTTTGGGTATAAGTAACAATTAATCCATTACTTAGTTTTGCTGGGGTCAATCTAATATCATTTCGTATCCTAATATCTGTATTAGGTTTATCCAGCAAGCCTGTCAATACTGTATATGTAGCTTTAATTTGAAGTTAGAATCCAATAGGTTTTGGCTGTGTGCACACTTGCATATGATTATAGCACAACTGTATTGTTTGTTGTATTGTACAGTATCATTAGGCTCTTCTATTTTGGTCAAGAGTTTGATTTAGTAGTACCTATCTTAAATGTTATTATAGTCCAATAAAGCATGATAAATAAGGTGCTATCTTTGAAGATAATTCAAACTTCTTTTTAAATGCCACTCTTCTCTGTGTGTGTGTTTGTTGTCTCATTATTTTATTTTTATGTCAACAGATTATTTTCACAAATGTTGGTAATCCTCATGCATTAGGACAGAAGCCGCTGACCTTTCCTCGCCAGGTTGATCACAATTGCCATATATTTTGATTCAGTATTTTTTTAAAAAACTATTAATATTCACTTCTGGTCAAATCGAATTGTTTTGGAGTTCTTTAGAGTATGGTTTGTATTGAACCAAAGAACTGCACTATTGCAGGTGGTTGCTCTTTGCCAAGCTCCGTTTCTACTAGATGATCCAAATGTTGGACTGCTTTTTCCTGCTGATGCAATTGCAAAAGCAAAACATTATCTTTCATTGACTACGGGTGGTCTTGGTAATCTTTTGACCTGCCTTTCATATTTTGTTCTTACAAAAAAGGGATTGAAATATCTAAGATAACAATGTAGTAATCTTTTTAGGTATTTAGGTTTTATCTCATTGTTAAAAGCTACATTTTCAGTTGAGTTATCAAAACCTTTTTCTTTCCTAGTATTATGCTCCTGTTAGCCTTTCTCCTTCCTGTCATAAATTTCCACTTCTCCTCATTGATTTACATCTTATTGCTGGTTTAAATGTTGTTCATTTGGCTTCTTGATGAATTACTAAAAGTTATATAATTCCTTCATTATATATCTAGGTGCTTACAGCGACTCCCGAGGACTTCCAGGAGTAAGGAAGGAAGTGGCAGAGTTCATTGAAAGGCGTGATGGTTATCCAAGGTACTATTGGCCCTTATAAATCTTCGTATAAGTCTGATTTTTCATTTTGACAACAGAGCTTTCAATTTCTGTCACCAAGGTGTTAGCTGAAGGAGTTCATTATTTTGTACTCTAATAACAGTGACCCAGAACTCATATATCTCACGGATGGTGCCAGCAAAGGTGTGATGCAGATCTTGAATACTATCATCCGTGGTGAAGGGGATGGGGTAATAAATTGTTTTGAAATGAGTCTTTATATAGTTGTCCTCTTGTATCAAGCATGGTTTCTTCTTTGAAGTTCTCTTTTCTTTTCCTTTTTTCTAAATTGTTTTTCCATTTTCTCTTGTTGGTTACCTCAGGGGGCTTTCTGCACTCCCAATTTTTTTGCCAGATAATTCCTTTCATTAATATTTGAGTCTTGTTAGGTTTTGGTTCCAGTACCCCAATACCCACTTTACTCAGCTGCAATCTCTCTATTTGGTGGTTCTCTTGTCCCATATTTCCTAGAGGAGACAGAAAATTGGGGCCTTGATGTCAATAACCTTCGCCAGTCAGTTGCTGAGGCTCGCTTTAAAGGAATAACTGTGAGTATCCAATTGTGAAACTAAGGTGAAACTTGAGAACTTATTAAGAATGGATGGACCGTTGGGTTCTGAATATGAATTGGCATTCAAGTGAATCAGATGTAAGTCGGCTGGTTGACTTCCAGCTGCCCTATTCAAACTTATAGCATGGTTCTTGGGAGAATTTTCCCTGCAATATGCATCTATTTTTGTCATGAAGATTTGTTTATTGTCTTCTTCCATTTTGTATATAATATTACAATGCCTTATTTTCTTCTGGTATGGGCTTCTCAATAAGTAAATCTTGAACTATCCTTTCTTGTAGTGCTTATAACCAACAACTAAATCTCATATACATTGGAAAATGATCAGGTAAGGGCTATGGTGATTATAAATCCTGGGAACCCCACTGGTCAGTGTCTTAGTGAAGCTAATTTGAGAGAAATACTGAAGTACTGTAACCAGGAAAACTTAGTTTTGCTTGGAGATGAGGTTTATCAGCAGAACATATACCAGGATGAGCGCCCTTTTATTAGTGCTAAAAAGGTATATATCCTTGTTCTGTTAGATCTATCTGTGTCTGAGTTTTTGCATGGACTATCAAATTGCTTATATACTCTAGTTTTCTTTAACAATTGGAAGGTTTTGATGGATATGGGGCCGCCTATAAGCAAGGAGCTCCAGCTTGTCTCTTTCCATACTGTGTCCAAAGGATATTGGGGTGAATGTGGACAGCGGGGTGGTTACTTTGAGATGACGAACATTCCTCCCAAGGTTTGTCTTTCTATAAGTTTTTTACTTGTCTATATATATATATATATATCTCCCGTAAGTTGCAAACCTAGCATTTTTTGCATATTTAGGATTTTGTAAAGATATGGATACATCTACATATATTTCTATCTGAAGTTGCTTGATCAAAATGCACTAAGATGAAGCTAAACCATGTTAAGATGTGGTCTACTATAAGCCTCTGAAATTTTCAGTTATTGTTAGCAAATACCAATTCATGCCATTTACAAATGTAAGGAACTGTTTTTCTATCATGTTGATTTAATAAGGTAGTGTTCTGACTTAAATAAGGTAGTTCTGACTCATGTAGAATGAATTTCAAATACAATTAAGCAACCAATGCTCATTCTCCTTTTTGAAATGATATCATGACTTAATCTTGCAGACAGTTGATGAGATCTATAAAGTTGCATCCATATCACTCAGTCCAAATGTCCCTGCACAGATATTTGTGAGTTAAACTCAAATTTTTGTGATGTAGTATTCTCCATTGAACTGGGCACCACCAGTTCTTTATTCAAACTAGTATCTCACAGAGAAAATTACTTACTTTTTCCTTTTGCAGATGGGGCTGATGGTGAACCCACCCAGACCTGGAGATATTTCATATGATCAGTTTGTTAGGGAAAGGTATGGCCACTAAGATTCAAGTTTATGCTTTTGCTCCTATTGATCACATGGATATGAACCTAAAAATCTTTCTGCCTTTTGTGGTTACTCATGGTCATGATTGAAGAATGGTCTAACTATTACCTTCATTTTGAAGGAGCAGTATTTAATTATTAACAAAACAGTTGCCTTAAATACATGGCAGTCAGAAGGAAAATTAATTTTTAAAATTTTTAATTTTCCTTATAATTGGATAAAAAGGAATTGAATGATGATTCGAATTTCGGATGTTCAATCGTTGATGTTATTTGTGGTATTTAGAGATGGTCTCTTGTTTGTTTGAGTGATGAATAATAGTATTTTATGAACCATGAAACATGCAGCAAAGGAATTCTTGAATCGCTTAGGAGAAGAGCAAGAATAATGACTGATGGATTTAATAGCTGCAGAAATGTGGTTTGTAATTTCACTGAAGGTAAATTTTTTGTTTAAAAAGGTACATGTGATGTTTTTTTTTTCTTTATTTAGTAATTGGTTACTATTTTTGAGTATTCACAAAATTGGCTTTATAGGTGCTATGTATTCATTCCCTCAAATACGCTTGCCACCAAGAGCAATAGAGGCTGCCAAAAGGGCTGGAAAAGTTCCTGATGTTTTCTACTGTCTCAAGCTTTTGGAAGCCACTGGCATTTCAACCGTCCCTGGCTCCGGATTTGGACAGAAAGAAGGGTAACTACTTATATGTTTTTTGTGGGGCTGAATTCTTCTTTAGCTATATTCCCAAGGCATCTTCCTTTTTCTTTTTGAGGCTAGAATAAAGGCCGTCTTCCTATTGCTTTCTTTTCAATGCTTCTACTACTACCATTTCTGTCTAACCGTAATTTAAATTAAAAAAAAAAAAAATTGAAAAGTGTAGTTCTTAGAAAATTTGCACAAATTAGTTCCCTTACTCTCCACCCTTATGGTTTTTCACACAATAATTATTTTGTGGAATGTGATTATGTATTTTTGTATTGTACTTAAATAAGCTAGGCAACTTTATGGTTCTATTTCCCACAGCTACTTAAATACAACTGTACCTAATCGATTACTATTCCATATAGGGTCTTCCACTTGAGGACAACCATCTTACCAGCCGAAGAGGAAATGCCTGAAATCATGAACAGTTACAAGAAATTTAATGATGAGTTTATGGAGCAATATGAGGATCATAGAGGTTACTCAAGGATGTAAAGGGATGCTTCAAATGTCTAAATTTGTATAATATTTTTGGTTATCACAAGCCATTTGGTGTATACTCTCCAAACTTTAATCATTCTCTCTCTACCTGGGCTATAAACTTCATGCTGTTGAAGATAATTCTTTGCACTTCCTAGATTCTCGTGTAAACTCACATACAATCTCTCTTATGAATCTTTTTCATTTTGAACCCCAATAAAATGTCATAAAATAGTGCATCTTTAACTCAAAAGCTAATACTAAATTTGATTTCATATTACCTTGTTCAACCAAAAAAAAAAAAGATTTAATATTGCTAAGAATTCCCATATAGGTTCCTTTACTGTCTTGTATTGTTTCGTCTTTCTCATAGTTTATTTTTAATGGTTGCCATTATGAAAATGAGACATAAAATTTATTATTAGTTTTCGCCGATATTTCAATAAGTTTACTAACAATCTTGTTGGCTAATTAGTTGAAACCTCAATTTTCAATAGAAACATTCATGATTCAGATCTCCCAACTATCGTTGTATAATTTTTTTTTTTGAATAAATTTCCTTGTTAAAAATTGTAATATTTAGTTATCTTATAGACAAAACAGAAATCACACTATATATAAGTGTTCACAAATTGAAAATTGCATGACATAGTGGTTAATATAGCATGTTTCATGCCTAGCTACTAAAAAAATGTATATATCCTTCAATTGTTTTTGTTTTTAACATTCTTGATGGTGTGTTACTAATTTTTTTCCCTTTCTATTTGACATTGCTTCAATTGTTGAATGATATAGTGTTTTAATTGTTTCTCACATAAAAAAAAAAAAAAATTGCTTCTCATATAAATCTTAGAAAAATTATATTAAAATTTCATTATGTTATAACAAAATAAATATATTTATTCTATTACACACACATATATATTACACGTGACTGAAAGGAATTAGAAAATTTAAAAGACTAAGATTTATTTTAGTGAATTCAAAAATATTTAATTTTTTTTTTTATGGTTTTTGTATCAATTGTTGTCAAAGTAACTAAACATGAGTAAGAATTTCTTATTCTAAATTTCTTATTATTATTCCAACTAAAAATTATCTCTTCTATAGAGTTTATAAAAATAATCATATAAATTCATTTGATATAAATAATTAATACACAACTACAGATAGTTAATATATGCATTTACCTATTGGCTAATTTAATGAACTAATACTTTGATAAAAATGCAAACTATGTTGATTTAGAACCCTAAATAAAAAGAACTTCAAAGAATGCGTCACATGGTACAACCTTATATTCTCTAACATGAAATCTTTGCTTTTATATATATTAACTTGTAATCCCATGCATATGCATGGATATATTTAAAAGATATACATTACGATGCATAGTATAGTTCTTACATATATAATTTAAATATTATTGATAACCATTCTTATTATTATTATTTTTAACTCCTTAAAAAGTATTGTAAGAATATTACTAGGTAGAAAATGTGAATTGTTCATTTTTAAAATTTTTTTTATGTTCATTGATTCTAGACTTTTTGGTTTTTGTACATAATAACTCACTTTGACGGATATTTATAATGTGATTCCACATTTGACTCCAAAATTAAGAAATAAAACTTTCTTTAAAAATAAATAATTTAGGGCATATGACGCAAAATTAGACTTCTATTGTAGAATCTAATTGAATTTTCTCTAAACTTTACTTATTAATAATTTAATATATATATATATATATATATATATATAATATTTTTGTGCCAAATGAATTGTTTTTAGTTATAAAAAAAAAAGGCTTATAAATATAAAATCATTTGAACTTTCTCTTCATCTAATTTTATATATAGTGTTAATTATATGATTATGTTTTTTATGATTTATTTATATTGGACTCGTCGTTTTTTTATTCTAAATTAACTTATTTGGCACAAAAATTAAAAAATATCGATTAGATGGAACATGTGCCATAAAATTAAATTCTAATTGAAATCTAATTTTTACACTGAACTAACTAACTTGGTTCAAAAATTTAAATTTTTTGATTAGATAGGACACGTAATGCAAATTAGACTCCAATTGAATTTCAATTTAAAATCTAATTGGATTTTCTCTTAGCTTTACTTATTAATATATATATATATATATATATATATATTGTAGGGTTCAAATTTTTTACATAAACCCAAAGACAATAAATTTGTAGAGTGTGGGTCAAAGAGCTAGAATCAATAATGGATTGATAACAATGGAAAAAAAAAAACCTCCCCTTACAGTGTCCCCCTCCCTCTATTATATAGTCACTTCTACCCTCATCTCTATCGTCCACGTGTTCTTCATCCATGAACTTGCTCAAGTACCTGTCACGTCAGGTATCTTCTTTTCAGTTCTGTATGAGTGGCGGTAGGTTGGGATGCACTGTTCAGAGGTCTTCTCCACATAAATGCGGCCAGAAAAGCTGTTGCAATGCATTGAATACGGTGGCAGTAGCCTTTCCCTCAGATATTTCCCCATCCTTATCGTTCCAGGACATGCTCTGAGCTTATCTTAATTAGGTGAAGTCCTCGGATAGTCATTATGGCTTTTCTCGTACTTAACTAATCTATGATATCCTGTAAAAATGAGATATCCTCTTCGGACAGGAAATATCCTTCTCGGACAGGAGACGTCCTCCTCGGAGAGCATTGATTTTTCATTATGAAGATCCTACTTCTAACTGGGCCTTGCCCTTATCTCCTCTCTCTTTTCGGATGTAAGATAGTCCTCTCGTGGGCCCTTGGCCCATTACCTTGGGCCTGGCTCTTTTTCCCCCCCATATATATATATAGATGACTTATAAACTTGAATTGTTTTTAGTTCTACAAAGAAAAAGGCTCATAAATATAAAATCATTAAAAATTATGTTTTTTTATGATTTACTTATATTGGACTCTTCATTTTTTTTTTTTTTTTACATTAAATTAACTCATTTAATACAAATATTAAAAAAACTTAGATTAGATGTAACACATGTTGCAAAGTTAAACCCTAATTGAAATCCAATTTTTACATTGAATCAACTCACTTGATGCAAAAATTTTAAAAACTTAGATTAGATGGGATACATGATGTAAAATTAGACTCTAATTGAATTTTAATTTGAAATTTAATTAGATTTTCTCTTAGTTTTATCTATTATTATATATATAGATTAGTATGTAATTCGTGCTTATACATAGGAATGATGAATTGTAATGGTGTTATTGATGTTAGTTTGAGTTATTATTTATATAGGACATTAGTTTGACCAGAATATTTGGAGGTACTAAAATTATTTTTCCTTACAATTTTAATGTATTGGTTACGCCATAATTTTGAAAATCACTATTGGACAATACATATACAATATTAATTTACTATCATTGTTTATAAAATTCCACTAAATACAACACAAAATAAAAGAGTAAATTAGTTCAATAATATCTTCTAAATTGATTGGGGATAGGTGCATAGCATTGTTTAGCTCAATTACAATTTGTTACATTTATAATCTTCACATACAAAATATCTAAATAAAAACAGTATAAAAATATACTTGTAGGGTTAGGATTTGTGGCCCAAGTCCAAAACAATAAATTTGTAAAGCGTAGATGATAGAGCTAGGTTGATTATGGAATTAACAACGGTTGATTACAACTTCCAAGTATAAACCAGCATAAAGATATATGTGAAGACGAAATGAATTGAAGTCTGAAGAGTTTTATGATAAATTGAATAGTGATTGCAGTTCTTAGAGTCACAATAAATACTCTCTTTTTTCTCTCTTGTCTTTTCCCTCCCTCTCTTTATCAGGAGTCTTTCTTCTTTATATAGCACCCTTCTTCATCATCCTCATCGTCCACTTGTTCTTTATCTGTGTACCTATTTGAGTATATGTCATGTTATATATCTTTTTTAGCTCTTTGTGAGTAGCAGTAGTTGAGGCTACACTGTTCAAGGGTCTTCTCCACATAAATGCGGTCAGAAAAGTTGCTACAGTGCATTTAATACGGTGGTAGTAGCTTTTCTTTTAGATATTTCTTCGTTCTTATCGTCTTTAAACATACCTAGAGCTTATCTATATCATTGGGGTTGCTAGGAAGATCATTTGGACCTTCTACACGTTTGATTAATCAAGACTATTCGTATCCGAGGAGTAAGACCTCTTTGGACCACTGGTGATCTCTTCGGATTGTACTCCTCATTCATTTCCAGGTATCTTTCCTTCAGATGGACTCCATCTCAACAGGTTCTTTTTCTTTGGACACACAGTAATCTTCAAATAGGGCCCTAGGCCCACTACATAAGGTTGGATTCCCCCCCCCCCCCAACCACAATACTCATTAGTTAAAAAAAAATAGCAAAAATATGAATAATTTAATTTGTATGAAAAACAAACAAATGCCAAATCTAATTTTGATTCTAATCAAATTTTATCAAAGATTTGGTTTTATAAATATATATATATTACCTAGGTTTATTTATATTGGACTTTTTGTTTTTTATATTGAATTAATTCACTTGGCATAAAAATTAAAAAAATTTAAATTAGATAAGACACATGGCATAAAATTAAACTCTAATTGAAATCTAATTTTTACATTAAATTAACTTACTTAGCATAAAAATTTAAAAATTTAGATTAGATAAGACACATGTCGCAAAATTAGACTTTAATTGAATTACAATTTGAAATCTAATTGAATTTTCTCTTAACTTTACCTATATATATATATATAGACACACACACACACATATGTAGACTAGTGTGTAACTCTATGCATATGTACGAGTACAATTAAAAACAATTATAATTTTATGGTTCAAATTATAACTTTTTTTTAGAATAATTTCAAATTATACATAGTATTAGTTTACAATTTCTTTAAATCATACATTTTTAAAGTATGTAATGGTTTTTCATTATATATATGATTTAGAATTTAATTGGATATAGACTCTTCGGTTTTTGCACCAAATAATTCACTTGTCACAAAAATTAAAAAAAAATTAGATGGACATGTAGTGAAAAATTAAACTCCAATTAAAATCCAATTTAGAATCTAATTGGATTTGGACTTTTCTATTTTTATACTTAATAATTTACTTTGCATAAAATTAAAAATTAAATGAGACACGTATCACAAAATTACGAATTAAATTAAAATCTAATTGAATTTTCTCTATACTTTTGGTTATTAATATATGAACAAAACTTATATGCAGTACCTTAGGTACTGTTCGTTAAATTTCCCTCTTAAGATTCTGCTATGTAGTTACTTAAGTTAAAAAATACACTTCCATCCATGAGAAAAAAGTCACATGGCAAAATTTTAAAAGATGAACCTAGGGAACAATACTTAAGTACTGTACCTAAGTTTTACTTTTAATATATTTATATAGAGTTCAAATTTGATAAATACGTGGTGTAAAACCTTTATTTTCCCCTCCAATACTAGTTTGCCGCATCAGACTTATAAAAATAAGAATCTAAATACGACCACACACGATCAAATTCTCAAACACTTTGATCAAATTAAATAACCAGTAAATAAAAAACTAAAACCCAATATCCTTCTTGTAGCCAGAAGCTGTTGGCATCGCCATGACTCTGCTGAGCCCAAAAGCATCAGCGACATTGCCTGAATCTGGAATTTCCGCAGGATCCACCACGGATGTGATGCTTGAGGCTTTCAAAATTAGGAGATAGTGAGTAGTGACTACCAAATCTGCTAAGTAAATCAATAGAAATATTGCAGGCCCACTGATTCACCATAAAGAAAAGAAGTCCACGAAATTTATGTTCTTATTTGACAAAATTGAAGAATGAGATATAGTCTCAGATTCTAGCTGTGTCACCACCAACTTCAAGACTTTCCTTTAGAAGCTCATATTCTTGAATACCTCCACTAGGTATTTGACATTTTTGATTGATGATACGATGTAAAATCAGTAAATTGAATGCTTCGGGCTTCAATGACAAGATAATCACTTAGAAAACCTGAAAGATAAGAACACACAATCAAAGGTGACCGGGGAGAACCGGCCAAGAACCCTCCGATAGTAAAGTTAGTATTTTCACTAAAATTCTGGAATTCCAAACTCTTTGGAAGTGTTTGAAAAGCTTACCTTATTTTGGCGTAGAGGAATGCTTATATAGCATCTAAAACGGTTACTTGTTTGATAACTTCCCCTATTATTGAGGAGGTTGAAAGGTTCGGAGTTAATTTCCATAGCTGCCATGGAGGTTATTATTGTTTGGCCTTATTTTCCATAACCATCATTGAGAGCAGTTTTGTAGCAATGAACCTCGGTTTTTACTTGTGCTACGAAATAGGAATGTGGAGCTTGTCCAAGACTTGTACAGAGAAATATGCTCGGAAGGTGCGTAGGTCGTCCAACCATCATTTGGATGGATGAGCCTGTCATGGACGAGCATTCATTACTCCTCATTTTCCTATCCTTGTCCTAGACGACCATCATGGACGATTTTGGAGTTGGTGTATTTATTATGCCATCATTGATGTTCGAGTTCAACCATGTAAATTCCATTTCTTTCATGTGTATGTGTGAGAATTTATTTATGTTATTTTGGTTTTGAGATTTGATTCAACTTTGCTACCATCAACAATGATGACCCCACCTGTCTTTTAGTCTTGCAGAACCAATTGCCGATTTACGCATGAAGTTATTTTTGTTTGTTTGTTTGTTTTTTTAATTTATATTTTTTTTCCATTTTTGATTTATTAATATTTGAATACATTCATGTGGCATTTGGTACAACATAATATTTTAGGATTCTCAGGAATGTTTAAAGATTCTCATGTTTAGTTGTAAATTACGCTAGGGAATTACATGCTAGGGGAATCTGGATTTCCCCTTTAAACCTCTCCTAGTAGGAATGTGGATTCCCTTTAAAACAAGTGCATATCTAGATTCCCAAGTTTAAAGGAAATTGTATTTTGTACAAATTGACAATTTTAACCATTTTTCCATATCATTTAAGCTATTAAGATAAAATATAAAACAAATTATCAATATCTTTTCTCTTGTCTTATAAACCCAAACATTGTTAGGTTGTTTTGTTATGGATTAAGCTCTTTTAAAAATTATTATTAAGAATAAAGCATTTGATAATTTAAATAGTTATTTTTGTATTGTATTTGTCATTTTAAAATGTTAGATTACAATTTTAATGAATTTGTCATAATTAATAGTTTATATTTTGTTTTTCATTATTTATTAAGAGGGAGATTTTTTTTAAAGGACTTGGTGGTTTACATTTAAATTTAAGGATAGAATGTGAAAAATAAATAATTCATTTAATATTCATAAGAATAAACCAAACATTATCATTTCACATTCCTAGGAATCTTAAGAGATTCCCAATGAAACCAAATATAGGAATAACTACATTCTTAGGCATCCAAATTGTAAGGAATTACATTCTTAGGAATCTAAATGTCAGGAGTAATGTGGATTTTCTTGTACCAAACGCCACATCAAAGGGATTGTGATTATGTTTGTTAGTCAATATTGTTTTATGTGAAATCATTTAAAAAAATCTGATGTGACATCATTTTATTGGAAGGTGTAAACACCTATGTTTACATTACGCTCTTATTGAATTTATTTTCACACACACACACACATATATATATATATATATATATATTTGGTCAAATTTTTTTTTGGATTGATTGATTGATTGAATGAAACAAAAACTTTCATAACAAACCCTAAATTAGTGGGAAAACATTTTTCTGTTATTTGGGCCATTTGGGAGTCTCAAATGGAAAAATAAGCCTCAAGTTTGAAATATACGTGAAATTTAGAAGAAAAACGGTTAGTTCAAGCAAAAAGAAAGGGGAAAAAAGAGTAAAAAGACAACATTTGGTCAACTACAGTTGACAATGGTTGGTCGGTGAAAAACAGAGGTTACTATCGGAACTCGGAAACCACTTTTTTCTTTTTTTGGGTAAAAAATTCTAGAAATGTTTTTCGCTTTTCTTTTTTTCTGCCGAAACAAAGTTAACATAAAGAATTAGGTAAATTTCACTAATATATCTTAAAATTTGGACTAATATCAATTAAATTCAAGACTTTTTAAAACTAGCCAATTTAGTCTCTAAATGGTTAATTATTTTTTTTCATCTGTTTTAAGGACTAAAATGACTTTAGGGACCAAATTGGTTAGATTTGAAAATACTTGAACTTCATTAGCATTAACCCAAACCTCAGGAGTGTGAATGAAATTTGCTCCTAAGAATTCAAATAAATAAACAAAACAAACTATAGTACGTAAAAAAGTAACCCATTAAAAATTTATATTATTAAAATAAGTGATGTTTAGACTTTATTTTAACAAAAGTTTATATTTTCTTTGTGAGTTACTTTGGTGCAAGTAGTCTTATTTACTCGTAATAAAAAAAGTCTGGGGCTTCATGGGAGACCCAATGGTTCATGTGCCTCTTGTGGTGCTTGGGTACCAAAGTTTGAAACCCCCACCCTAAATTACCTAGCAAAAACAAAACTCCCAAATGGGAAGATAACTTTGCATTCTATTTGAGAGCTTTGGAATCAAGCACCATGAACGTCCTTGATTTGCGCTAGGATAAAAATGATATATAAACTTTCACATATTATAATAATAATAAATAAATAAATAAAAAGCTTTAAATTGGGAATCTATTTCGTAACCATCTAAAAAGCTAGATTTTTACAAAATTTTCTGTATTAGTATTCAATAATATACCAGATTATATACAAACACGAAATTATCAGCTACTCCTTGATTAAGATACAATTAATTGTCACTTGTGAAGAATTTATAACTCAATGGTATTGTGTTGAACTTGAACCTTTCCTCTCCACTTATTGTATAGGAAAACAAAAATATAATTCATTTGGGAAATGGGTTGAGTCATTATGCATTGGACCTGTTTGAATGCGAACACATGTCAAGCACTTGCTATGTGTCCACATCTTTATAGATTCAGTGTATGTACAAGAACACAAGATCCAAGCCTTTCCCATCCATCTAATTCAGGCTTGCACATGTATAACAAAATATAAACTCACTAAAATGTATGTATGGGACCAATCCGGACCCATCCATCTAATTCTATAAAGCCTTGTACATAATGATAATGGTGTAAATAGGTGTGAAGTTACTTCGAACTTTCTTGCTGAGCTGTGGGCTCTCAGAGATGGCCTTTGTTGTGTAAACAATAGATGTTGAATTGGATGCTAAGTCTGTTATTGATCTAATTTCAAGTTAAAAAAACCCCTAATAGCCTAGTCTCTTCTCTTGTTAATGATTGAGGCTATTGGCTTTTCCAAATTCCCCAATTGAGGCTAGCGCATTGCTTCAGGAAGGCAAATAGGTGTGTTGACTCCTAAGCAAAGCCTTTGAATATGGTGCCTTTATTTTGTATGATGCTCCTCTGCCCCAGTTAGAGGATGTTTTTTTATTTTGACTTCTCTATATATTCTAACTGGCAGTTCCTTGAACCTATGTTCCCCTTAGTTTTGTTTTATGAAATAAACACGAAAAAACATCCTGTGGCACGAATTACATAAGTTCTTTTTTTATTGGATAAATACAGATTAATATTAAACATAATAAATTAAGTTTCCCACAAAACTTTTAGGGGTTAACGAAGTGGATTACAAATAAATTGAAGGAGAACACCAAAAAATCATATAATTTTTTTCCTTTAAGTAAGCATGTCCTCATAATGATTACCATTTTGATGGATGTGAGCGGACCCTTCTCCAAGTTACTCACAAGGGATTTATAGTTTTTTATTTTTATTTTTATTGGTTAAAATGTAAAGTATGACCTCTAAGTTTAACTGAGATTTATTTCGGTTATTTAATTTTACTTTTATTAAATTGAATCATTTAAGTTTCAAAGTCATTCAATTTAGGCCTTTTTATCTAATTTTGTCAAAAATTCCTGTTAAGTATGCAGTTAACTAATGAAAAAAAAAAATCCCCCTCAAAAAAAAAAAAAAAAAAAACCAATGAAAAAAAAGTATTTTTGCAAAAAATTCTAAGATAAAAAGTCTATAAATATTTTTATTAATTTTATTGATTTTTTTTTTGTGTGAAAATAATATTTTTATATGCAACTTTTTAACAAAATTCAATAATGCTTGAATTAAATAAATTTAAAATTTAGAAGACTCATTTAAACAAAATTAAAGTTAAAATATTAAATTTTCATTTTTTTTTGAGAAGGATTAAATTTTCAATTAAACTTAAAAGATGCCATTTACATTTTAAACTTTTTTTTTTTTGGGGAAGGACTTGGAGTGTACATATTTTCATTAAACCAAAAGAACATAATTATATGGCTTTAAAAAAATTATATTTTCCACAAGATTCACTAATATTTTAATGATTATCTCTAAGAGAAAAAAAAAACTCTTCATGGCACTCAATGGATAAAATAATGAAAATCCATATTTTATTTTCGCACATTAACTGTTGGCTGTTGGTGATCCCGAGATACCCGAATTTTTGGCGCCAAATTTTAAGTGAAGTGAATAAAAATTCCCTCTATCACTTCAGCCTGCCCGCGGTCAGCTAACTTAACGGGCAGCCACTCCTCTCATCAATCTCTCTCATACCTATCAATCTATCTATATGCGTGCTTATGTCACAGCACAGTTTCCTGTGGCCTCGGGTTCCCTTTCTCTCTCTTTACCTCATTTGTAAGAAAAGTACATTGAACACTGACACGAAATAAAATAGAATGGCTAGGTTGACACTATTTTCACAGTAAATTTTAAATACAAAATTGTTATTTGATTTTACTGTTCGAAAAAAGAAATTGTGAATTTATATTCAAAAGTCGTAACAACGTAACATTTATAATTTATGAAAATGATATCCTCGTAGTATTTTTTGGAATAAAAAATTATTACTTTCCTTCTTCCTTTCCACACTTAAAGCTAATCTCACTATTTATTATCTTTTCTCTGTCTCCTCACTTCTCCAAACTCTCTCTATTCCTATTTTGATTTTGAGAGTCTCACTCGAATCTAATTCCCAAACCAAAGCAACCCTTTTAATCTTCCTCTCTCACCTTTTATAAAAATTAACTCTTTTTCCCTCTCTCTCACCACTTTCCCACCAAGTTTCATTATATTCCCTTATTATTATTATTCTTCTTCTATAATACACATCTCAAAGGTTTTTTTTTTTTTGCTTTCTATTAAGTCAATCTTAAGATGGGGTTTTCAGAGCAAGCACTGCAACAAGCTGAAGCAGAAGATAAAAGCTGGGTTATTGGTGGAATTCCATTACGGGCTCCATTGAAGCCCATATATACGAAACCAGTGGAGAATGAATGGGAGGAAAGTGAGGAGTGTTTGAAGACTCCAACTGGGGAAGAATCAAGAATTCCAAAGCCTTTGAAGTGCCCACCTCCTCCGAAGAGGAACAGAGTTGCTCCCATTCCCAAGTGTAATTATCGTGGTGATCAAGTTAGCAAGGTGTACTACTTTGATCCTTCAGAGTTAGAATCTCTGTTTATTCGAAGGGATAGCTAGTTCTTTTGTTTAGGCATGGAAATAGTTGGTTCTATGTTTGTTGCTTTCGTTTCTTTTTCTCTAATTTCTCTTGTTTTATTAGGCTTCTTGTAGTGAGGTAGGTTAGGCAGGACTAGAAGTTTATGTACAGGCTCTTATTATTAATAATAATTGGCTATTTAGGTGATTTATCATTGTGGTTCCTTGAAGAAATTTTTTTCTTCGTTCTCAATTTTTTTTTCTTGAAGAAAACCTAAGAGGGAATTTTTTGAGAAGAAGATAGTTGAATGACTCCATAAAATTAGATACAACACTCCAATAACATGTGTGCAACGAGGTTTGAATCTAAACACGTTGAGTGGAAGATAATTGAATGACTCATAAATTTATATATATACTAGCTTCCAATAACGTGTGTGCAACGCGACATGATTTGAATATAAACATTGAGTGAGAAGAATGAATATTTTTATTACTCTTTATGAGCTTCGTGATATATATATATATATATATATATATGGTAAAATAAGAACAAAGTTCATTTCTTATGTGCTTTAACGTGATACACTGCTAAATTAAAAAAAAATTAAACCTTAATTATCACATCTATCGCGTTTTAAATGGTGAAATGGTGGTGCAAGTTCACATTTGTAAAGTGTGAAAAATGGGTGACGGTGGTGCAAGTTAACATTTGTAAAGAGTGAAAAATTGTAAAATAAAAAGGACTACTTTTATTTTTATTTTTATGGTAAAATAGGACTACTTTTGTGTTGTAAATGGTGAAGGTACGAGATTTCTTTCAAAAACCTTTTTTTTAAAAATTTATTATTATCCTTGTTCTTATTATTCGTCATTCTCTCTATTGGGAACTGTTTATGTTCATGCCTACGAACTATGAATGGAAATGCAAGTCAAAATCAAAGCTAAGCAGCTAAAAGTTGTTAAACTCACGCAAGCAAAAAAGTAAATATTTTTCAATAGGGTAATGTAAGAAGATGCTGCACGGATGCTACATAGCCAATTGACAAGGACAATTCCACACTTGACGTTTATGTATAAGTACCTTTATGCTCTGCCATCATCCCCTCTTTAGACTTAAGAGAGTTTGGTCTTTGAGTGTCCCACACCCTATATGACCCCCCACCCACTTCGGACTCTTATATAATTGGTGGGAAGGTTCTCTCTCTCTAACGCTAACTTTTCTCTGATTTCTCATCATAGAGGACAAAACACAAGTGGTAGGGAAAGATTAGAATCCTATGTAACTTGAATGGTTCTTATTTTGCACTTCCAAGCTCGATTTTTGAAGACCAATAATTGATACATTCACTTAACATAGTTTATTCAAAGTGTAATTTTTTGAAATAAAATATGGAACCCTTTATTATAAAGTTCGTACAAGACCCTTTGTTTATGAGTGGATAATCAATAATGGTCATGATTGTCAAGGAGTATCTGTTAAAAGAATATATGTGTGACTAGGGGAAGTTCACCTACTAAACTGAGGTTTATTTTGTATATTAGAATAAGTGAATTGGGATCGAAGCCATAAATGAGGCAATAGTGTTGCAACACGTCCTAATTCTACTTGTTATTTAGTGGATCATATTACTAGCTGGATGGATGTACTAAGTTGATTCCCATTATTGGAGACCACATGGAGGGGAACAAAATTGTTTGGCAATTACCATGCACTACTGAATGCAAAGAGGGAACATACGAATTTTTAATGTATGTTTATGCTAGAATAATGTATGTTTATGGTAGAATATACTAGGGGATAAAATTTGTTTTGGGTTGTTTTTTTCATGTGTGTGAGTTGGCTAAGTTTATTTTTATTTTATCCATAAAGAGTTACATGACATATTTATCCACATATGTATTTAGTGAAAGTGATAATCAAACCATGATTATGGTTGAAGATGTTTTTTTTTTTTTTTTTTTTTTTTTTTTTTTTTAAGATTAAAGTACATTTTTGACCCTTAAAGTTTGATATTGTTTACATTTTGGTTCTTCATGTTTGATTTCATTTTTTTTATATTGGTATTGTTGTCCATTTTTGTTAATAATCTAATGACACTGAAATAGACCTATATAAGTAACCCTCTTAATGGAAGACATTTATCTATCACTTAGCTATAAGATTACTAACAAAAATGGACTTATTGGAGGGTGAAAATGGACGGCATAGAAAATATTAAATTGAACTCAAACATGAAACGCCAAAATAAAAATTTTGAAACCAAAAAAAACCAAAATGAAAACAACCTTCTAATTTTTATTAAGCGTGCTAGGCATACCAGACTTACCCGTAGAAGATTAAAGTTTAAACAATCACATGCTGAGTGTTCACTTTATGATCAGCATCACCAATTCATCTACAGCTTTCCTAGTGTCCAAAAAATAATGGAAAGAAAGCTTAAAAGTGGAATCATCTTTGTACATATATATTTTTTCTATCCTACACCATCATGTAGCCTGTAGGGGAGGATAAGATTTATTATGAGAGTTTTATTTTATCACGTAAAATATTATAGTGCACTGGAATAAAAGCTGGTGTGCAAACATCACTTCTCAAGTACAAAATCCTTTTAATAAAAGAAAAGGTGCAAGATCTTTATTCTTTAGTGCTCAGCTTAAAAAAGAAGTACAAAATCTTTAGTGGGGTAATAATAATATTGAGCAAGCATAAATATTTTACCTAAAAATTGACAACATTTCGGTGCAGTGCATAAGAATAACTGAATGGCTGTCAGCAGGGCTCTGATTAATTAGCCATGAGGAACTCATTTTGATTGATTTGCTGTTTGGGGGGGCCATTCACGCATTCATAGAATCATACTGGAAGAATTTCTATGATACAATGGGATTGATGCTATATCCTTCAAAGGCTACAACACTTATAGGCTATAGCATAGTATCTCGCCGCATAAGAAGTTTTAAATTTATGCTCCTTTTGTACCTAAAATTGACTGATATATTAATATGATAATAAAGAAAATTATTACAATTAAAACAGTACTTTTAATGTGACGGTAATTTTATAAGTATATATTTTTGTATAAAAAGTAAGAGTCAGATTCATGTTTTCAAGATAGAATTTCATGATACATATATACTTAAATTAAACTAAAATAAAATTTTTATCTAAAAAATAAATAAATAATAAAAGAAATTATATACTATAACTTGAAATTTATATTATATATATATATATATAACAAGCTAACCCAGTTTCTAGTGGGCCTGAGAGTCAAAAAGGATTAACAAATGAAACCAAAACAAAGTGACGTGAGCCGTGACCACTAGCATCCACCGGCTTGTTTGACTGATCCATACGATAATTCCAATTTTGTCAATGATAGAACTCCCAACAGTAACGCCTCTTGGTTCCTTAAATAAGTGCGTGAAATTAGCCCACCATAACTCCAATATTAAGGATTTGTTTGAAATTTACAAATTTTACTGAAATTGAAAACTTTTTATTGAAAGTAGTATAGTTAAAAGTAAAAGTTAGCTGAAATAGTACAGCGAAACCCATAAAATAGTACTAAAAAAGTGTAGTGGGATCCATGAATAATAGTAAAAATAAGCTGGTTTTTTAAGCTGAGCTAAACGCACACTAAGGGTCTGTTTGAGGTCTGCTTATTTTGCTAAAACTGAAATTTTTTTGCTGAAAGTACGATAGATAAAGGTAAAAGATAACTAAAATAGTACAGTGAGACTCGTGAATAGTACTAGAAAGTGCAATGGGGTCCATAAATTGTAGCAAAAATAAGTTAAATAGTATAATAAGTTGAATTTTTAAACTGGAGCCAAAATGCACACTAACTACAAATCTATTGTTAAAAAAAAAAAAAAAAAACTGAAAATCATTTAATTTTATCACATATTTTTACTAAAATTGTCTTTAACTTCTTCTAAAATTTTTAATTGTTTAAAATTCCTGTGAAGAAGTTAGAGAAAATTTTCTAATAGATAGGATGAATTTTTTATTTATTAAATAAGTATAAGATAATTGTTTTCTATCATTAGATTTTTTTTCTTTAAAAAAAAACACACACACACACACATAAGCGAAAGGGAAAGAAGTTTTAATTTTTAACACAAAATCACACCACAAACTCCACTAAAAAGTTATGATAACTTTTAAAGGATTGTGGAGTAAATAATACTACAGGAAAAAATAAACAATTAAGTGGAATTCAAACATTTTTCTCAAAAAAAAAAAAAAATCAAATCAATCTTCAACAATTAACAATTGAACTGATTCGAACCCCTATAAATTACTCTAATCTCTTCTACATTTTATTAAAAGTTTATACTTTTTTGGTATTTTAAAACTTTATTCAAACCTTTCTTGTGTTTCAAACATATATGATGGACGGAAACTATTAACAAAGTTATTAAAATTAAATGAAATGCCTAAATTACCTTAGTATTTTTATAGTAAAAGATTTTTATAAACTTTTATTTTTTCTGCTAAAAATTCTCAAACTAGTAATTTCAACTGTCCATTTAGAGTTTTTTTTTTTTTAATTTTTTTTATAAAATTTATTTAAGAAAAACTTTTTTTTTCTTGGTTGATAGAATCTTTGAATATATTCTAAAGTGTAATTTTACCAAATATAAGCGAGGTTTTCACCTGATCTATGCTGTACTTACAAAATATGTGTTGTCAACTAGAATTTTTTTTTTTAAGAGCGTTTCAATATATGGTGTCCGCTCCTGATTATAGTTTTTTTATTATCAGACCAAGACACCAATTAGTTTTTGGTATAGGCGGGAATTGAATTACAAATCTCTTATTCAATCTTTAGAGACTTTATAAACAGAGCTAACTGGAATTCCCTACTAGAATTGTAAATGTGCATATACTAGAACTGTAAATGTACAATATTCACAACATTATTCTTAAGGCCTCTTTTGGTAGGAATGATAAGAAAGTATTATGATAATAATAATAATAAAAGTAATGGATAGAAACTATATCAATTTTAATCATATATTATTAGTAGAAGGGATAGACCAACAGAGAAATAAAAGGATAGAAAATGGTTATGCATTTCTCTTGTTTGATTAAGAAAGTTTTAGGGTATAATTTGTTGGGGGATTAAAAAGTGGGAGGATAGAAAATGAGGAGGAGATGGAAAGTGGGGAAATAGAAGATATTTTAGTTTTTTTTTCATAGTTTTTGATGAGGAGTGGAAAAATAAAGGGATGAAAAACTCTTTTGTTTAGAAAAATGAGAGGATGGAAAATGCAGATTGTATAAATTTACTCTCATGCCCCTATTAGTTTTTTTTTTTTTTTTTTTTTTTTTTTTAAGTTTTAGAATATATTTTATTAAAAAAATTGTGTATGAATAGGTACTTCAATTATAATAAAAAAAAATGTAAAATAACCCAAAATAGAAGGGAAATAAAACCATATTAAAAAAAAAAAAAAAAGGAAAACGGATGAGCAAAAAAAAAAAAAAAAACCGAATGAGAAGTGAACGTTGCACAAGGAAATTAAGAAAACCAAAGAAGAAAATGAAAAAAAAATAAATAAATAAAGAAAAATAAAAAGAAGAGAAATGAACATTGCACGAGACATTTTTGTCCAAATCAAGTGGGAACCTTCATAATGTTCCCCTTTTGTCTCCAGTTTTTTCCTTGATTTGGGAAGATTACATTTTGGTGGGTTCGAGAAAACACACTTGGGCCCACAATTTTCCCTCACATTTTCTCTTCTAACCAAATGCCCAAAAATACCATTTTATCTTCACTTTTCTCATCCCCTAAAATCACCCAAACCAAACAAAAATTTAAGATAAATAAGAGGGAAATTTGTGATTTATACATATTCATTATGGGGGTAAAAAACACAACCTATGAAGAACAGTGCTTGAGTTCTTGATCAACACAACTAATTTCTAAATAAGAAGGGATAGAAATCCACAATGGAAAGATTGGATAGACGATAGAAGGCAAGGAAAGATAGAAATAGACACTTTGATTAAGAAAAGCTATTTCCCTAAGTACAAAGAATGGATCAAAGGAGAATACAAGTTCTTGCTCTCTCTCTCTTTCTTTGTCTCTTCTGATTTTTTTGGGATCCCCCCCTCTTGTTTGCCATCTCCTCCTTTTATCCTCCTTTTCTTCTTCCTTTTCAACTGAATATCTCTTAGCTAGATTTGGGGAGATACTTGTCCTATCAGACACTTCCCTGTCATTTCTTGATCATAAAAGCAGGCTTTTGGGGCATCTTTACCATTTAGACCAATCATTTAGTATTTAATGAGGCTAAAATTAGGTAGGAACAACCAATTAATGAGGAGGTGACTAATATATTGGGTTTTGCTTTGCGTCATCTTCTTTATTTCATCAGGGATAGGAACCGAAGTCGAGTCCTCGGTGAATCAGTTGATTGCTTCTCAGTTAGGTTATCATATCTTGGGATAAATTTGTTCCTCAGATTACCTTGATAACAGGTTTATATGGTCTATTTTATTTTGGATTTAGGCTTTTCCATGTTTAGATTTAGTTTGAGCCCTTACGTTAGGAGTGTCTCTTCTGTCTTTCCTCTTCGGCCTAAAGTCCATGGGGCAGCTATGTTCCAATCCCCCAACATTTACTATTATGTATTTGTTTTATAAGATTAATTTTGTTCATGGTCCTTGAAGATTTATATAATAACATAAGGGTCATGCTAATGGGTGCACTTAGGGGAATTGTTAACAATCCATTTTAGGAAAATTTTGACACAACTTTTATGGAAAATAGAAAAAACTGTCAATACATTAATTGCTTTTTTTTTTTTCTTTTTTTCTTTTTGCTTAAAAAATTTCTTTAAATGGATTATTAACCATTGCCCTAAGGGCATCCGTTAGCATTTCCCATAAATATATAACATATTACATGATTACATCAAAAGAAATGGATTCTTGAAAGCTAATTTCCTGAATCACTTCCAATGATATGCTTCAGGTTCATTTGGATTATGAAGATTAGTTTCTAGGTCAATAAATGAGGTTTAATACACATAAATAAATAAAAAATAAAATAAAAGAAGAAGAAGAGAGTCTTAATAAACATGTTTAATATATATTAGGGATAATTATATTTTACCATCCTAAATTATACTGCAAGTTAACAATCCAATTGACAACAGGTGCAAAGTGAAACCCGAGTTATAATTTAGGGTTGTAGCTATGCATTTTGAAAGTTTATATTGCAAAGTGTAATTAAGGGTATAGTTTAGGGTGGTAAAATGTAATTTTTCTTTATATATTATGGTAAATTGTAAATCCGATTGAAATAGTTACCATTTTAGATTATAATTACTATCATAATTATCAACAAGTAAACATTTTTGCTCCTAGTTATTGATTGATTTCATAGCTCAAAATTCGATTGCATTTTATTAATCTATATTGTAGGGATCGGGTTCGAACACTTCTACTGTTAAGTGAGTGGACTCAAGCACAGCTAGCCCAATACAATGAATTTGTAGAGAGCGGGTTCAAGAACTAGGCTCCAGCAGGCGGGCAGTGGGCGGTGAAGCGTTCGCCACCATTCGCCACCGTCAGACGTCAACAGATCAAGATCGTCCTCCAAGATCTGTCCTCGGCACCGGTCTGAGGAGCTTGATAGCGGTCTCTCCTAGGGGAATCATCCCCCCCCTTGCCTCATTTGTATCTTCCCCTTATATAGTCCCTTTCCCTAACCTCTTTCTTCCACTTGTTGATCATCCATGCCTCCTCCTTCTAACTACCCGTCCTATCAGCCGCTTTACCAGCTCTTCTGTGAGTTGCGGCGACCGAGGCAACCTTGTTCAGAGGTCACATCACCACTAATGTGGCTAGGGGGTTAGGTGAGCGCACTTAATGCGAAGGTGACAATTCATCCTGAACTTGCTCTTCTATCGAGCTACCATGGCTAAAGTGTTGGGCTTGGTTGGCCGAGGATAGGGTCATCCTCGGCAAGATTCCTGGTGATTTAGGCTTTCGTACTTCTCCCTTGGGCCTTCCTTCCTCCTCAGCATGGGCCTTGGGCTAGATATAAAATGGACCGGGGTTGCCAAGTTCTTAGGCCCCACAATAGCCCCTCAAAATCCTGTTATCCGTATCCTCAGACGGGGAGGAGGATTTTGACATCCTCGGGCCTTCGTCGTGGCTCGCCCAACCTTAGCCTACGTCAACGTTGGAGTCTTTTGGTTTGCCCAATGCACGTTTCTGACGCCTCGATATGCGACGTGCACTCGCATTAAATTCTGGCGGCTCCATACTCCCCACGTTCCACGGTGTGATGGTAATCAATTGGTGGGGGTTCTTTGCCTTTATGGGCGGGAAACTCCGCCTGGTTGTCTTTTATTGAGAATATAAATACTCATTTGGACCGATTCGCCTCCTTACCTTTGCATTCAAAAACTCTAGCGCACATACTTTGAATCCGGTTAAACCTCCAACTGCACTCATCATCCTTTTCCAGCACAAAAAGCCTGTCGGAGGAGCTTTTCCTCATTTCTGTAAGTCTTCCTTTCTCTCTCTAGTTCAAATTTTCTCTCCGAGCCTTCTCTTTCCTACGCCCTTTCTTGAGTCCTTTAGCCATTGTTAGGGATGGGTAGGTTTAAGAAATTAGTTGAGTCAGAGGAGGTGATGGAGAAATTTATCACCAATTATAGGATACCCAGTAACGTGGGCTTGAGGTACTGTGAGGAAGGGGAATGGTATATTAAGAGAAGAGAGGGCAAAGTTGTGATTCCCATAATCGCCTTCTTAGAAGGGGGTATAAGAATCCCTATGGGGCCGATGACACGTGACTACCTCAGGCATTTTCGGCTGACTCCCACCCAGTGTGCCGTCAATATGTTTAGGATACTGGGGTGCGTAGACGCGTTGAATGAGAAGATGGGACTGAGGTTAACCCACCATGATGTAAACTAGTGCTATAACCTCCAACACCTGAAGGGTAAGTCCTACTACATGAAGACGAAGGACGATAGGGTTTGGCTTATCCAGTGCCTCCTCGAGTCCAACAAGGGGTTAAATCTGGACTTCCTTATTGTGTCAGGAGAGTGGCACGACGACCTTCATTGCTTGACAGAAGAGGGAGAGCCAGGTAGGGCACTCGGAGTAGAAGAGGGCTGACAAGCCATGTTTTCGTAATTTGCTTCATAATTTGTACCATTTGGTTGTTGATTAGCACATACTTTCTCTTTTGTAGATCCACAGGCCTTTGAACGGCATTTTCACCTGGTTAACAAGGAGGACCTGGAGTCCGTTCTCAAGGTGGAGATTTTTGTGAACGAGGCCGACGATCAAGTTAAGGCTGCTTATAAGATCCTTGAGTACGATCTGACCTGGAAGTCATTCCCGGCTCTAAAGCACGTGATCAAGGCTCGCGATCCTCGGCTTTGACAAATTACTGCGATGGAGCATGGGTTCACGTTTTCTGAAGGATTTTCCATCCCAAAGGGTGTCTCATTAGCTGGTTCTTCTTGGTCCCATCAAGCTGCGGAGGTTGAGGGAGGAAGTTTGGAAAGGGAGGGAGAAGTGGTTGATCTGGGTTCGTCCGAGGACGAATTTGGTGTATTCGACCAAGTCCATTTGTCCAAGGATCCCTCTTTGTCCAAAGCTGATCCTTGGCCTTTGCAGATTGCTACTCCGACTGAAATGGGTTTCAAGAGACGACCCCAAACTAGCTTGCTTGATTTGCTCGAGGGCCAGCCGGGGAAGGACACGCCAAGGGAGTCACAACCAAGCCTTCTACACCTCCACCCAAGCTTCCTCCTCCCCCACCTAACTTTTTTCGGCGCAGACCAGGTCGTCCTTCACTTTGTCAATTTCGAACCCTCGGCCCGAGCCCGCTGATCCGAAGAGGAAAAGGCCTTCCAAGGGCAAAGACTTAGTAGATGAGGGGAGATCTTGTTCCCCCCAAGAGAAAGATAAAGCCTGTCGACCTTCCAAGCAGCTAAGGATTGGTGGCCAGGGTAAGGGGAAAAAGGTCATTTAGCAGTCCGAGCCCCAGGCCTAGCTGCCCGCCGCCATGCTTCACGGGAAGCCTTTGATGGACGACGCCACCTTCAGGGACTTCTGAGGGGGCGAGGGGGCTCGCGTAGCCGACGTTCTGGGGAGGTCCCTGCTTTTCCCCGCCAACATGGCTGAGCTGGGGGATATGAGGAGGCAGGAAGTTGCCCGTAACCTTAAGAGGTACTTGGGCATGGTAAGCCTTCTGATACTTGTTCTTTCGTTTGAATCTTATTTCTCAGCACCCAACTTACTGTGGATTTGTTTTGGTTGGCAGGCTATCCAGGCCACTTTAAGGCTGGAGAAGGAGGCCGATAACCAGGATAAAGTCGCGGGTCAGGAGCGCGACAAATACCTGAAGGATGCGAATACCCTTAAGAGATCTGAGGCCGATCTCAAGAAGGCGAGGGAGGACTTGGAGGAGATGATGAAGGCCAGAGACAATGTGGTATCTGACCTAGCTGGCGTCATGAAACAGGTTGAGGATCAGACGTCGCGCTTGCGCGATGTCGAGGGTCAGCTGCAGGTTGCCGAAAAGCATATTGTTGACCTAAAGCAGAAGTTGGCCGAGGCGGTAAGGGCCAAAGGTATAGCCGAGTACGCCAAGGACAAGGCCCTGAGGGCTAAAAAAGAAGTTGTGTTCGCGAGAACAAATGCTGAGCGCTCTGTAAAGCAAGCGGAGGAAGAGGCCTTTACTGAGGGAGTGGCTAAGACCGAGGCCGCCCTCAGGGCTCAAGTTCCTGAGGTATGCAGGCTTTACTACTCCCAAACTTGGACTGAGGCCCTCAACCAAGCGAGGGTCGAGGCTTCGTCCGAACTCAGGAGGGCCGAGGGAGTGTACTACGCCCCCGCAATTCGCGAGACTGCTCCCATCAGCGGGCTCTAACTTACGAGCGATAGATGGAAGCCAAACCAGTGCCACCAAGGACCCAGCTTCATCTGCTGAGCCTGTTGAGGAGACTGTGCATCAAAGGGCATTAGAGGGGGCAGGAATCGATAACCCAGAAGTGCCCCAGGATGTGGTGAGGCCTCTTGCTGACTCCCAAGCTACACTTGCTTTCTCTCAGGTCCTTCCTGCTGAGGAAGGCTCCTCCGAAGTAGCCCCTCCAAGCCAAGGTCCCGAAGCTCCAGTCGAAGCCCTTCGTCAGACCCCTTAGGCCAAGCTGTCCACCGAGCTGGGAAAGTAGGCCATCTTGACAGGCTACCCCATCTTAACGACTTGGGCCACTCTGCTCTTGCTTTCTTTTTCATTTTACTTTACTGTTTGTCTTGATTCATCACTGTATACCTTGTTTTGGTTTTAAACACTATAATATTACTTTTTAAACCGAATGCATGGATCTCCTTTTCTTTTTACTTGGCGTTTATTGTCGTTGCGATGAGTTTGGCTACTTATATAACCTAAGCTTCACAATCTCCGAAACTCAGCACGTTTTTCATTCTAAACTGGCAACCAAACAAAACGTAGAGCCCCTAGCAATAGTTCTTACTTGGATTTTGATCGACAATTAAATCACCTTAACACCATGACCTATTTTTGCCAGATTGAATGCTGAGGGAACGATTCCACAATATTGGCTCCATAGCACATGAATGAGATACGATAAACAGTACAAAATGCTTAGGAAAGCTGTTAGTTATTGACTGTGCTAATGGGTTAGGTTCAATGTGCCTCAGAATACTTCAAGTGGTGCTCATGGGCTTGAGTTTGTTTACTCCTTTGCTGAACGTAGCTAGTTTCGCCAGAGGTTTGAGTCCGTGAACCATGCAAGACCTTGGTTTTGTCTAGTACCAAGATGTATCTGAGTGGTTAGTTTTCCCATAGGCTTTAGTCTAAGGACCATGCAAGGCCTTGGTTCTGTCTAACGCTTATGTTCTTCTGAAAGTAACTAGTTTCCCCATAGGTTTGGGTCCGTGGACCATGCAAGACCTTGGTTCAGTCTAGTACCCAGGTGTATCTGAGTAGTTAGTTTTCCCATAGGCTTGAGTCCGAGGACCATGCAAGGCCTTGGTTCTGTCTAACGCTTATGTTCTTCTGTAAGTAGCTCGTTTCCCCATAGGTTTGAGTCCGTGAATTATGCAAGACCTTGGTTCAGTCTAGTACCTAAGTTCTCTTCTGTAAGTAACTAGTTTCACCGAAGGTTTGGGTCCAAGGACCACGGAAGACCTTGGTTTAGTCTAGTACCCAGGTGTTCTTCTGCTTGGGGTGAAGGGAGTTTGCACTTGACACTGGAATATCCACTTTTAGAGTGATAATGGTATCGGTTGTGTTTTGCTGAGGGTGGATTCCTCCTTAGTCTGGGCAATTGGCCCCGTATTGGCCTGGACGAGGGTGACCTGTCCCTCTTTCGCAACGCTTTTTTTGCCCTTTTTGATTACGAGGCGTCTTTGTTCCGCGCTTGACACTTCGTTGTGTGAGGCGCGCCCTCATTAATATTCTCATGGATTAATGCAGATCCAACGATTGATGGCTTCTTTGGAATTCGGTTAGGATTAATGTCGCTGATAATTTTTCTTTCGAATTCTGGGCGGACTAATTCCTACCAACCTTCGCCCTTCATATAAGGCTTTCTGGGGGAATTGTCCTTCCACATTTCACGAACCCTTTAGTTAAACAGGAAACATGGTTTTCCCACCCTCTAAGCCCCTTCAATAACCTTGCCAGGATTGTGATCAGAGCTTGGTGGAATGGGACAGCTCTGGATAAGGGTGGGGGTAAGCAAGCCAAAGGTCCTCCTCCCTCGATCGAGAGCTGCTGCGGTTACGATTCGCGTCAAACTTCTAGTGCGGCAAGGCTTGGGCATCATCCCGGTGGTATCGTGCCTGGCGATCAGGAGGGAGGTCCATGAAGTACATAACGCTTTTCTCCGGTGCGCGTCCATGCCTGCCTTTCAAGCTGGTGGTGACTCGCACCTAGCTTACCTGCCGATGGAGGCTCGCAATATTACGTCATGTTTGGTGCCCGGGTGTTGCCGCCTCCAATGCTCAATCATCATGAGGCTGGGGGAGCATCATGGGGCAGGGCCCTCAGGCGCTTTTGCATCTGCTTCTCTCTTCTCGTCGGTACCATCATGGGGCGAGGTTGTTGGTAGCCTTGAAGCAAGCATACCTCAGCCCCTTTTTCTTTAGGGTTAGCTTTTGAATAAGTTCGTCCGGGCCTCTGTTTGTAGAGTTAGCTTTAAAACAAGTCTGTCTGAGCCTTTGTTTGTAGAGTTAGCTTTAAAACAAGCCTGTCTGAGCCTTTGTTTGTACCATGTATTTATTTTTTGTTTAATAAAATGTTGCAATGTTTGTTCACTTTTCCTTTTCTCTGAATCTTTTTATTTTTCTGCTATAACCGTTTCTTGAGCAAATGCGTTGTTGTTTGTTGCGTTTTTTTTTTTTTTTTTTTTTTGCTGGGATCTGGCATCGGAGTTGTTAGCGGTGATGAGAGATTGTCTGGCCTTGCGTAAGCTAGCATCATAGGAACGATTGCCCTCTGCGCCTGCTAGCACACAAGTTCTTCCCACAGACGATGCCAATTATAGGGACCGGGCTTGAGCACTTCTACTGTTAAATGAGTGGACTCAAGCCCAACTAGCCCAATACAATGAATTTCTAAAGAGCGGGTTCAAGAACTAGGCCCTAGTAGGCAAGCAGTGGGCGGTGAAGCATTTGCCACCGACAGACGTCAACGGATCAAGATCGTCCTCCAAGATCTGTCCTCGGCATTGGTCCGAGGAGCTTGACAGCGGTCTCTCTTGGGGGAATCATCCCCCCCTTGCCTCATCTGTATCTTCCCCTTATATAGTCCCTTTCCCTAACCTCTTTCTTCCACTTGTTGATCATCCATGCCCCCTTTTCCTGACTGCCCGTCTTATCAGCCGTTTTACCAGCCCTTCTGTGAGTTGCGGCGACCGAGGCAGCCTTGTTCAGAGGTCACATCACCATTAATGTGGCCAGGGGGTTAGGTGAGCACACTTAATGCGGAGGTGACAATTCATCTTGAACTTGCTCTTCCACAAAGCTGCCATGGCTAAAGTGTTGGGCTCGGTTGGCCGAGGATAGGGTCGTCCTCGGCAGGATTCTTGGCGATTTACACCTGATGTAACTTGAACCCATCTCTTTAATTAATATATATGAGATGGGTTCAAGTTACACCATTTGTAGACCGTATATTTGTAATTGATCTAATGGTTAAAAAAAATAGCATTAAATGCTAATTGACTTACACCTCATTCACTTAATTAACAGTAATTTTGTTTCTCTCTCCTTATTTAATATTAAAAACCTTTTACATATATTCCTTTTTTTGCCAATGACTTTACAAATATATTTGCAACACTTTTTTTTTTTTTTTTTGTTGAGTTCATACTACTTTTTTTTTTCTTTTAAGCCGGTCATACTCTTATAGTCTTATCAATTGTGAATATATATCCTGTCTCCTTAAAAATAAATAAATGGCTAAGTGTTGTTTAATGAGGTTTTAAATAAATGGAGGAAACAAAGAAGAAGTAAGTACAACAAATGAAGAATTAAGTACATAGTTCCTTTTGATTAAAAACAGTTTGCTTAAAATCTATGACTCTGTGGGAAAAGGCACTCCTACAACTCTTATGTACTTAGATCACCAATGAAGAGTTGCATCAAACTATATCACTATGTTACTTGGGATCCTCGTCCTTTGTCTAAGTCCTTATGAACATGATTACTGATAATTTTTGGTCTCGTGTCAAAAAGTTGAACAAGTTTTAAAGAGTTCAAAAACCATTATTAAAAAGAACAAATTTAAAGGAATAAGATTGTAATTATGAGGTAATAGAACAATATATTGCTGAACTGGAAGTGTTAGTTGGCTAGGATTGGCCTTGAATGAAGACAGATAATTCAGCATTGAACTACTTTATTGCCAAAAATGAGCAAAAAAATGAAAGCTTTCTCTACTGTATTAAGTGTCTTATGATATTAAATTTTATGGTCTTCAATCAGGATTTCCCAAATAAGATTTTCCTAATTGCTTTGCATCTCGTGGAGGTTGAGGAAACCTCACAATATGATTATCAAAGACACGGTACCACAGAATAATCAAGTCCCAGATTCCTTGCCTGTCCTATGTACCTTCGAATTGAAACTGGAAACAAAACACAAATAATATATTTGTAAAGTCATTGGCAAGAAAAGGAATATATGTAAAAGGTTTTAAATAATAAATAAGAAGAGAGAAACAAAATTGCTATTAATTAAGTGAATCAAGTGTAAGTCAATTAGCATTTAATGCTATTTTTTTAATCATTAGATCAATTACAAATCTACGGTCTACAAATGATGTAACTCTTCTCAAGTTACACCAGGTGTAACTTGAACCTATCTCATATATATATATATATATATATACACATATTAACCATAGCAGTTAAATAGTAGTTTTAGACTTTTCGTGTAACTTTTCTCCCCATTTTCCTACCAAAATGGGTGGATGCTTTTGTGGGATAAGTGACAAATCTTCACCCAGCCCTCTCCTTCCTTCCTGATTTCTATAATAACAAACGGGGTAAAACTTCAATTCCTCCCCATCGTTCCATCTTCACTTTTCACTCATTTATATATTCTTTCCAACCAAACATAGCCCAAGCTTTATTGACAAAAAAAGAAAAAAAAGAAAAAGAAAAAAGAAAAAGCCTAAGCTTTGAAATACACAAAATTTTCACATAATTATATCTTTTTGTTTTTAATGTCAAGTTACACCTATTGATATTGTTATACAATTTAATAGTTTTCTATTGATATTGTTATACCAATTAATAGTTTTCTATTTGATATTTACTTTTAATAAATCTACTACAGGATTACACATTGGAATGTTATTGTCATGGTTTCTCATGAGATGATCATTGAGTTAATCCGGTAAAAACAATTGCTCAATTAAGTTTCTGTGACAATGCTTTGGCTCAAAATTTGTCTGCTATCATGTGTGGAATTGAATTCCTGCAAATCCTCGTAAACTTCAGAAATTTAATATTTGATAAATCTACTGATTAAATAATACTATTCATTGTATGGTTATCAACTGGTATTTGCTAGAGAATTGGGGATTATAATAGTGCGCATTGATTTTTATCTTTTTTTATTTTACTTTGTCTTTTATTATTTTTTTACAAAACCAGCAACACCATTTCCATTTTTTTTTTTTAGTTATAAGGAAATCTGTGATCACTTTGCCAATTTCGAATAGTTTTTATTGATGAAATCGGCAATGTTATTGCCACTTTCTAACCAACGATGGGTCACAAAGTTTGTTAAATAATATTATTTTACCAAAAGACTAAATTAATAAAAGGGATAATTACAATTTGTCCACCTGTGGTTTGACCCGATTTCTATGTGCCTACTCGTGGTTTAAATTTTGACACTTTACCCACTTGTGATTTCCTCCGTTAAGGCTCTGTTACCCACCTCTGTTAAAAAGAAGGCTAAATATGTATTTTTGCACAATTTTTATGTCTCTCTCCTCCCAAAAGATAAAACACATAAAAATTCAAGAGAAAACAAGATCAAAATGTGCTATTGGTAAAAAATATTATGCAATTTCTTAGAACTTCAACTTGTATCTGAACTTATCATCTCAATTACAAATAAACTAATTATACATCTGAAAGCATGATAAAGCCAAGCCGTACGAGAAAAATTAGATAAAAATTAAAACTCCTAATCTAACTCAACAATGTTCAAATAAATCAAATCAAATCTCTTGCTATTCATGTCCAAAAACTAGAAACCCAGAAAAGTAGAAAACCCAGAAAAATTCAAACAACAAAAATTGAAACTCCTCATGTCCAAAAACTAGAAACTCAGAAAAGTTTAAACTTTTTTGAGTTGAGCGACTCCACAACCAAATCTCCATGCTACAGGTCATTTCGGAGCTCGAAATCGAGCCTCGGAGCTTAACGTTTGGGATCCCGAAGCAAATCGTTATATACGACAAGGAAACTCTCTTCGATCAACAATCTTGGGTGGCTTTGAAGTTTCCGGTTATCTCGATACCCTTGGTCGTTGACGGTAGCGCCAAATCGCACAAAATGGCTTTGGTTTTCAACCACGACGACCTCAACAAGCTTAAGCCCCCAGTCGTGCTCCAAGAATTCGTTAACCATGGTGGAGTCATCTTCAAGGTCTACATCATTGGCAGCAACGTACAGTGCGTGAAACGCAAGTCGTTGTCGGACGTGTCGGCCTCCTCGTCCTCGACTTCCGGCAATGCGGCGGTGCTGCCGTTTTCGTAGGTGTTGAACATCGCCACCGACGAGAAAGCGGAGGAGAAGTACTACGAGATGATGGGTTTGGACGACACGAAGATGCTGTCGCAGGAATTCATCGAAGCCATAGCAAATGGGTTGCGGGGAGCGTTGAAGTTGAACCTATTCAACTTCGATGTGATTCGAGATGCCAAGTTTGCGAAACGTTACTTTATAATTGACATCAACTACTTTCCGGGTTATGCGAAAATGCCGTGTTATGAGACTGTGTTGACGAATTTCTTTTGGGATTTGTTGAATAATTGTAGTAAGTGGAATAGTTTTGATAAAGAAGTGAGCAAATTTTTCTGGGTTTCTAGTTTTTGGACATGAGGAGTTTCAATTTTTGTTGTTTGAAATTTTCTGGGTTTTCTACTTTTCTGGGTTTCTAGTTTTTGGACATGAGGAGCAGGAGATTTGATTTGATTTATTTGAACGTTGTTGAGTTAGATTAGGAGTTTTAATTTTTATCTAATTTTTCTCATACGGCTTGGCTTTATCATGCTTTCAGATGTATAATTAGTTTATTTGTAGTTGAGATGATAAGTTCAAATACAAGTTGAAGTTCTAAGAAATTGCATAATATTTTTTACCAATAGCACATTTTGATCTTGTTTTCTCTTGAATTTTTATGTGTTTTATGTTTTGGGAGGAGAGAGACATAAAAATTGTGCAAAAATACATATTTAGCCTTCTTTTTAATAGGGGTGGGTAACAGAGCCTTAACGGAGGAAATCACAGGTGGGGAAAGTGTCAAAATTTAAACCACGGGTAGGCACATAGAAATCGGGTCAAACCACAGGTGGGCAAATTGTAATTATCCCTTAATAAAATTAATTAAACATTTAGAGGTGGCTTGAAACATAGACAGCTTAAAGTCTTTTTTTTCTTGTTATTGTTGTAATAAGTAAATCAAGTAGGGATAGAGTTTGCATATCACCTAGTTTAGAGACTCTAACTAGGTTATGTGGCACCTTGTAAAACTGATATGTGTCTTGAACTCATAATCCGAATTATCTAACTCACTTAACCATCGTTAGCACACTTAAGTGTGTTAGGTAAAGTTGGATCAAGATACATGTTAGTTTTTTAAGGTGCCACCTAACCCGGTTGCATATAAACTTTTTTTTTTTTTGGTAAATTAGGAATTGCATTGAAAACTAACAAGGATTACAAAGGCGGGGTAAACAATACCCCAAGAGTTTGCCATAAGTTGGTACATAATACATGCTGGGGGATGGAGGTGAATAACAAAATCAAAATGGGAACGATGCCCTTCTTTTGCCAAAAGATCCGTGCAGTCGTTTCCCTCGCGGTGGATGTGCGTGATGTGAACTTCCTCAAAAAGAAGGAGGAGGGACTTGCAATAAATGATGATGGCACTAAAGAGGTGAGTGGTGTCATGCACAGAACTTTCAGTGGAAAAAAAAAATTGCCACAACGCTAGCATCAACTTCAACTAGAAGTTTGCACATGTTAAGATTTCTAGCAAGAGTACGCCCATCACGAAGGCCCCATTGTTCTTCCGCCATGGAGTGGGTGCGATCAATCTTCTTGGTGCAACTACTGATCCAGCATTCGTGGGAATCTCGAATGATTGCACCCGTGCAACCATCATCAGGATTGTTTTGAATTGAGCAATTGGTATTAAGCTTGAAGAAGCCATGAGGTGGTGGGGTCCAGCCAATGTGCATGGTGGTTTTTGTAAGGATATCATGCTTAGCAAGAGGGAAAAAATGGAGGTCAGTGGAAATGGTTTTGATTTTTTTGAGGATGGTGTGATTGTCAAATTGGGAAGCCTCCATAACCGACTTGTTTCTTGCAGACCAGATGGACCAAACAACTATGAGGAAAAGGACGGGCCAAGGGATGATATCTGGGGCTGTAAGTTGTTAATGAGGCGTGGTCATGCTTCGTATCCAGTCCAAGGTGGAGCTGTATTGGAAGCAAGAGGGGATGGGATTGGCGCTGAAGAGAGTAGTCCATAAAGGGGTAACTCGGGGGAAATCTCTGAGAATATGGAGTGTGGTTTTTGAGCTCGTGAGGCAGAGGGGGCAATAATCATCATGAAGAATGTGCCTAGAGTGGAGATGAAATTTGGTAGGGAGTCTATCATGGCAAGCTAGCCAAAGGAAGGTAATGATCCTAGGAAACGTGGGAATCTTCCAGAGCCATTTACACGAAAGAGTTGCATGGGCGACAACGGAGTTTTGGGAAATGGTGTACGCTGAGTTGGAGCTGAACATGCCATTTGCAGAGAAGTTCCATGCTCGGAGGTCATCTTGATCCATTGACAAGGGCTTGGGAGTGCCATGGATGGTGTCCATGATGTGTTGGGGGTAAAACGAAAGGAAAGGTGTGAAGGGACCACTTCCCCTGGTGGTCCCATACCTGTTTAGACCAAGGAACAGTAAGGGTACCAATGTGCCACCCGCGGCATCTGAGCCAGTAAGAGAGAATGAAGTAGCTTGTAGGCAGAGGAATGAAGTACCTCTAGTGAAACATGAGGTTGTCTCAGGATAGAGGCATGAGGCGCAAGAGCTAGACCCCATGGCTTAGATGGCAGAGATGATGAAGGACCTTCTGTAGGAGATCCGTCTCCTCAAAGAGGGAAGAACCCAAGAAATCAAGGATAACGCTTCTCCTATGGTCAACCAAGAGAGGGCCCAACCAGAGGGAGGGTCAACAGTAAGAGGGGGAGCCAACCTCCAGTATCTCACATTGGCAGATGTCAGTGCCCTTCTTAAACAAGAAAGGGAAAAGCTTTCGGGGATCCCCAAGCAGTTCTCTCGGGATCCCCCATTCCCACCAAAACTCCTTGGCAAGCCCTACCCCAAGGGATATGTACCTCCAAAGTTCCACGCTTTTGATGGAAGGAACGGAAGTGCCGTGGAACACGTGAGTAGATTCATTCACACCATGGGCTCTTACGCAGGAGACAAGGAGTTATGTTTAAGAGAGCTTGCTAAGTCCCTAATGGACAGAGCATACATATGGTACACCACCTTAAGGCCTGGGTCCATCAAGACCTGGGATGAGATGATGGAGAGATTCTATGCAAAGTATTATATAGGTGAAGATAAAGTTACTTTCCAAAGCCTTCAGATGGTAAAGCAAAGGCCTGGAGAGGATTCTGTCTAGTTCATCAAAAGATTCAAGGACGTTTCTTTGGACTGTTATGGAGATCACGAAGAAAATGAGCTTGTGGAGACCTGCATATCCAATATGCTCTTTGATTACAAGCTTAATCTTGAAAATCTATGCATAATCTAGTTTGCTGACTTATTACAAAGAACCAGGAGGACAACATTAACCATGAAAACAAAGAGGATACCAGTATCCCAGGCCATGACAACTTCAGTAGGAGAAAAGAGAAAGAGACCTGAAGCAAAAGTGACCAAGGAATCACCTGTGATCCCATGTATTACAGAAGAATTAAATCATGTTTTGGATAAATAGATTGGATAAGAAATTTTTAGGCCATTCACTGTATCCAGGCCACCTAATGAGGAAGAAAGAAAGAACCCCTTGTTTTGTAAGATGCATAATTATGTCAAACACTTTATTAAAGATTGTTAGACCCTCGAGAAGCTTTTTTACAAAAAGCTTAGGGAGGGGACCCTACACCATCATGTAGCCTGTAGGGGAGGATGAGATTTATTATGAAAGTTTTATTTTATCACGTAAAATATTATAGTGCACTGGAATAAAAAGCTAGTATGCAAACATCACTTCTCAAGTACAAAATCCTTTTAATAAAAGAAAAGGTACAAGATCTTTATTCTTTAGCGCTCAGCTTAAAAAAGAAGTACAAAATCTTTAGTGGGGTAATATTGAGCAAGCATAAATATTTTACCTAAAAATTGACAACATTCCGGTGCAGTGCATAAGAATAATTGAATGGCTGTCAGCAGGGCTCTGATTAATTAGCCATGAGGAACTCATTTTGATTGATTTGCTGTTTGGGGGGGCCATTCACGCATTCATAGAATCATACTGGAAGAATTTCTATGATACAATGGGATTGATGCTATATTCTTCATAGGCCACAACACATATAGGCTATAGCATAGTATCTTGCCGCATAAGAAGTTTTGAATTTATGCTTCATTTGTACTAAAAATTGGCTGATATATTAACATGATAATAAGAACAATTATTACAATTAAAACGCACTCTTAACGTGATGGTAATTTCATAAGTATAAATTCTCTAGTAAAAAGCAAAGGCCAGATTCAAGTCCTCAAAATAGAATTTCATGGTACATATACAATTAAATTAATAAAATAAAATTTCTATCTAAAAAATAAATAAATAATAAAAGAAATTATATACCATAACTTGAATTTCATATATATATAACCAGCCAACCCAGTTTCTAGTGGGCCTGAGAGTCAAATAGGATTAACAAATGAAACCAAAACAAAGTGACGTGAGCCGTGACCACTAGCATCCGCCGGCTTGTTTGACTGATCCATACGATAATTCCAATTTTGTCAATGATAGAACTCACAATAGTGGACGCCTCTTGGTTCCTGAAATAAACGTGTGAAATTTGCCCACCATAACTTCAATACTAAGACTTTGTTTAGAATTTACTTATTTTGTTGAGATTGAAATTTTTTTACTGAAAGAAGTACAGATAAAAATAAAAGTTAGCTGAAATTATACAGCATGACTTATAAATAATACTAAAAAGTGCAGTGGGATCTATAAATAATAGTAAAAATAAGCTGAATAGTAAAATAAGCTGGCTTTTTAAGCTGAGCGAAATGCACACTAAGGGTCTATTTGAGATCTGCTTATTTTGCTGAAACTAAAAACTTTTTACTGAAAATATGCTATATAAAGGTAAAAGTTAGTTAAAATAGTTCAGTGAAGTACCAAAAAGTGTAGTGGAGCCATGAATAGTAGTAAAAATAAGCTAAATAGTACAATAAGTTGACGTTTTAACTTTTAAGCTAGAGCCAAGTGCACACTAAATACAAATCTATTATTAAAAAAAAAAACTCAAAATCATTTAATTTTATCACATATTTTTACTAAAATTGTCTTTAACTTCTTCTAAAACATTTAATTGTTTAAAATTCTTGTAAAGAAGTTAGAGAAAATTTTCTAATAGATATGATGGATTTTTTATTTATTAAATAAGTATAAGATAATTGCTTTC
Source organism: Quercus variabilis (assembly GCA_030445155.1). Classification (NCBI taxonomy): domain Eukaryota; kingdom Viridiplantae; phylum Streptophyta; class Magnoliopsida; order Fagales; family Fagaceae; genus Quercus; species Quercus variabilis. The sequence continues at coordinate 59,801,479 of CP129447.1, read as the reverse complement.
TATCATTAGATTTTTTTTTCTTTAAAAAAAACACACACACACATAACCAAAAGGGAAAAAAGTTTTAAGTTTTAAGTTTTAACACAAAATCACACCACAAACTCCACTAAAAAGTTATGATAACTTTTAAGGGATTGTGGAGTAAATTATACTACAGAAAAAAAATTAACAATTAAGTGGAATTCAAACCTTTTTCTCTAAAAAAAAAATTCAAACCAATCTTCAACAATTAACAATTGAACTGATTCGAACCCCTATAAATTACTCTAATCTCTTCTACCTTTTATTAAAAGTTTGTACTTTTTTGGTATTATAAAACTTTATTCAAACCTTTCTTGTTTTTCAAACATATATGATGGACGGAAACTATTAACAAAGTTATTAAAATTAAATGAAATGCCTAAATTACCTTAATATTTTTATTGTGAAAGATTTTTATAAACTTTTATTTTTTCTGCTACAAAATTCTCAAACTAGTAATTTCAACTGTCCATTTAGAGTGATTTTTTTTTTTTTTTTTTTTTATAATTTACTTAAGAAACACTTTTTTTTTCTTGGTTGATAGAATCTTTGAATACACTCTAAGGTGTAATTTTACAAAATATAAGCGAGGTTTTCACTTGATCTATGCCATACTTACAAAATATGTGTAGTCTATTATAATTGTTTTTTTTTTTTTTTGAGAGCGTTTCAACCTATTGTGTTCGCTCCTGATGATAGCTCTTTATTATCAGACTAAGACACCAATTAGTTTTTGGTGTAAGCGAGAATTGAATCCCAAATCTTTTATTCAATCATTAGAGACTTTATTAACTGAGCTAACTAAAATCCACTACTAAAATTGTAAATGTGCATATACTAGAACTGTAAATGTACAATATTCACAACATTATTCTTAAGGCCTCTTTTGGTAGGAATGATAAGAAAGTGTTATGATAATAATAATAATAAAAGTAATGAATAGAAAATATATCAATTTTAATCATATATTATTAGTAGAAGGGATAGACCAATAGAGAAATAAAAGGATAGAAAATGGTTATGCATTTCTCTTGTTTGATTAAGAAAGTCTTAGGGTATAATTTATTGGGGGATTAAAAAGTGGGAGGATAGAAAATAAGGAGGGGATGGAAAGTAGGGAAATAGAAGATATTTTAGTTTTCCCTCATAGTGTTTGATGAGGATTGGAAAAGTAAAGAGATGAAAAACTCTTTTGTTTAGAAAAATGAGAGGATGGAAAATGTAGATTGTATAAATTTACTCTCATACCCCTATTAAATTAAAAAAAAAGTTTCAGATTATATTTTTATTAAAGAAATTATGTATGAATAGGAACTTCGTTTATAATAAAAAAATAAATAAAATAACCCAAAACAGAAGGGAAAGAAAACCATATTAAAAAAAAAAAAAAAAAGGAAAACAGATAAAAAATAAAAAAAAAACGAATGAGAATTGAACATTGCACAAGGAAATTAAGAAAACCAAGGAAGAAAAGAAAAAAAAGGAAGAGAAATGAACATTGCATGAGACATTTTTGTCCAAATCAAGTGGGAACTTTTGTAATATTCCCCTTTTTTCTCCAGTTTTTTCCCTGATTTTGGGATATTACAATTTGGTGGGTTCAAGAGAACACAATTGGGCCCACAATTTTCCCTCACATTTTCTCCTCTAACCAAATGCCCAAAAATACCATTTTCTCTTCACTTTTCTCATTCCCTAAAATCATCCCAACCAAATGAAACTTTAAGATAAATAAGAGGGAAAATTGTGATTTATACATATTCATTATGGGGGTAAAAAACACAACCATGAAGAATAGTGCTTGAGTTCTTGATCAACAAAACTAATTTCTAAATAAGAAGGGATAGAAATCCACAATGGAAAGATTGGACAGATGATTGAAGATAAGGAAAGATAGAAATAGACACTTTGATTAAGAAAAGCTATTTCCCTAGGTACAAAGAATGGATCAAAGGAGAATACAAGTTCTTGCTCTTTCTCTCTTTCTTTGTCTCTTCTGATTTTTTGGATCTTGCCCTCTCGTTTGCCATCTCCTCCTTTTATCCTCCCCTTCTTCTTCCTTTTTAGCTGGATATCTCGGAGTTGGATTTGGGGAGATACTTGTCCCATCAGACACTTCCCTGCCATTTCTTGATCATGAAAGCAGGCTTTTGGGGCATCTTTACTATTTAGACCAATCATTCAGCATTTAATTAGGCTGACATTGGGTTTTGCTCTGCGTCATCTTCTTCATGTTCATTAGGGATAGGAACTGAAGTAGAGTCCTTGGTGAATCAATTGACTGCTTCTCAGTTAGGTTATCATATCTCGGGATAAATTTATTCCTCAGATTACCTTGGTAACAGGTTTATATGGTCTATTTTATTTTGGATTTAGGCTTTTCTATATTTAGATTTGGGTTGAGCCCTTACGTCAGGAGTGTTTCTTCTATCTTTCCTCTTTCGCCTAAAGTCCATGGGGCAGCTATGTTCCAATCCCCCAACCTTTACTATTATGTATTTGTTTTATAAGAATAATTTTGTTCATAGTACTTGAAGATTTATATAATAACATAAGGGTCATGCTAATGGGTGCCTTTAGGGGAATGGTTAACAATCCATTTTAGAAAAGTTTTGACACCACTTTTATGGAAAATGGAAAAAGCTTTCAAAACATTAATTGCTTTTTTTTTTTTTTTTCTTTTCGCATAAAAAAATTTCTTTAAATGGATTATTAACAATTGCCCTAAGGGCATCTGTTAGCATTTCCCATAAATATATAACATATTACATGATTACATCAAAAGAAATGGATTCTTGAAAGCTAATTTCTTGAATCACTTCCAATGATATGCTTTAGGTTCATTTGGATTATGAAGATTTGTTTCTAGGTTAATAAATGAGGTTTAATACATGTAAATAAAAAAATAAAATAAAAGAAGAAGAAGAGAGTCTTAATAAACATGTTTCATATATATTAGGGATAATTATATTTTACCATCCTAAATTATACTCCAAGTTAACAATCCAATTGACAACAGGTGCAAAGTGAAACTCGAGTTATAATTTAGGGTTGTAGCTATGCATTCTGAAAGTTTATAGCGCAAAGTGTAATTAAGGGTATAGTTTAGGGTGGTAAAGTGTAATTTTCTCTTATATATTATGGTCAATTGTAAATCCAATTGAAATAGTTACCGTTTTAGATTATAATTACTATCATAATTATCAACAACAACAAAAAATACTATCATATCCTGGTATTAAAAAAAAAAATTAAATTGACAAATAAACATTTTTTCTCCTAGTTATTGATTGATTTCATAGCTCAAAATTTGATTGCATTTTATTAATCTATATTATTATTTATTTTTTAAAACTATTGACATTAAAACATCACATTTTATTTGCAAATTGTTGTAAATATATTGAGATTGTCTCAATCAAGCTCTTTGTAAGTAGACATTTTTCATTTATATTAGTATATGCTTGGCAATGCATGACTTAATCAAGAATCATATGTAAACTAAAGAAAATATTTTTTAATTTAATTAAAATTATATATTAAAATAGATAATAAAAAAAGTAGTTTTTTACTGTTTATTTTTTTTTAGCTATGTAAACTTTTACTTTAAGTTACATAATTAATGAATGTCATGTAAGACTAAGTTTTTATATAAAAATTCATATATAAGTACAAGATTAATTAAACAAATAATATATAAGTCCAAACTTAATTGAATGGGAGATGATAGATAACTATGTAACTAATATAAAATGATATTTTATCATATATATATATATATATAAAGAGACTTTGCATAGTAATATATTAAGCTTTAAAGCTTAAGTAATCACCACAACATATTTAAATGAAAAAACCTTGAATTCAATAGTTAAAAAAAATCCAAAAAAATAATTGAAAGCATATTTAAGTTGTATCCTCAACTGAATAGATAACCAATCCAAATCACTAAATATTAAAAAAAAAAAAAGTAGAGTAACTAACATAAGAATTGATTTTTTTTTTTTTTTTTTGGGGAAACCGAAACTTAGGTAAATTTCAACCTACAAAAAGGAAAAGAAACAAGAGAGGATATATATATATATATATATATATATATATATATATATAACATCAAGAATTTTTTGTAAAAAAAAAAAAAAAAAAACTAATAGTTAAGACCTTGATAATAAGTTTGCATCAATAATTGAAAATAACTTCATTAGCATTGAAATATGATGAGAATTGAGAAGTAATACCATTTGGTGAGGTCTTGTACATCCAAAGCTTGCGCGTCCTTCCTGGGCTATTCTTTGCATTGATGCTCTGAGTTGGAATTCCCCATCTCAATTTGAAAGAATCAATTCATCTTTTTAGTTATGACTATTTTTCATGTTTATCTCTTATAAAATTACTAACGTATTCCTTTTTTTTTTTTTGGAAAATATTTCTACATTATTCCTAATCAAAATTAGGTGTTTCAATTTTCAATAAATATACACTTCAAAAAACATGGGCTATAGCCACATTTACAAAAAAACATGGCTATAGGAGCTAACTTATAGCCACGTTTTTCAGAAATGCGGCTATAGGTTAAGTATATAGCCGGATTTCTGTGTTTTTAGCTACATTTTTTTGGATAGGGCCTATTGCTGCGTTCAAAAAATGTGGCTATAGGTCCAGCCAGATAATATATATATATATATATATATTTAAAGTAGGACCTATAGCAGTGTTTAAAAAATGCGGCTATACCTAACCTATAGCTGCGTTTTAGCCGCATTCCAAAAATGAAACATTTTGATAAGAACAATTTAATAAATACATAAAAATATATAAGAGCAAAAAATATTGATTATCAAATTGTTAATAAATAGAATAGTTAATTGTAAAACTATTCTTTATTTTTTTCACCTGGTTAGTATTTTAAATATTTTATCGCTTTTAAAAAAAAAATTATATAACAAAAGGTTAAAATCAAAGGCAATTGAATTACAAAAGAAAAAAAAAAGTTGATATCAACAAAATAACAAAATGTAAAAAAAAAAAAAAAAATGAAAAAAAAGAAAAGAAAAGTTGATATCAACATTAAAACTTTTGTATTTATCCAAAAATTTGATAAAATTAATAAGAATAATTAAGATTACGTGTTTATCTAAAAATTTTGCAATTTGGAGTAGTCATTTGGCTCCACCAATTATATAGTATATGATATATATTTTGTAAGTGTCAACAAAATTTTAAAGAAAAGAAAAATTCAAAACACTCAAAAACCAAAATTCAAAAAGGAAGGAAAATATATATATATTAACCGTAGCAGTTAAATAGTAGTTTTAGACTTTTGGTGTATCTTTTCTCCCCATTTTCCTACCAAAATGGGTGGATGGTTTTTCGTGGGATAAGTGAAAAATCTTCACCTAGCCCTCTCCTTCCTTCTCAATTTCTATCATAACAGATGGAGTAAAACTTCAATTCTTCCCCATTGTTCCATCTTCACTTTTCACTCATTTATATTTTCTTTCCAACCAAACATAGCCCAAGCTTTATTGACAAAAAAAAAAAAAAGCCTAAGTTTTGAAATACACAAATTTTTCACATAATTATATCTTTTGGTTTTTAATGTCAAGTTTCACCTATTGATATTGTTATACAATTTAATAGTTTTCTATTGATATTGATATACCATTTAACAGTTTTCTATTTGATATTTACTTTTAATAAATCTACTATTGGGTTATATATTGGAATGTTATTTTCACGGTTTCTCATGAGATGATCATCGAGTTGATCCAATAAAAACAATTGCTCAATTAAGTTTCTATGACAATGCTTTGGCTCAAAATTTGTCTACTATCATGTGTGGAATTGAATTCTTGCAAATCCTTGTAAACTTCAGAAATTTAATATTTGATAAATCTACTAATTAAATAATACTAGTCATTGTATGGTGTGTGTGTTAAAAATACTTAATATTCTCAAAAAAAAAAAAAAAAAAAAACTGGTATTTGCTAAGGAATTGGAGGGATTATAATAGTGGGCATTAATTTGTATCTTTTTTTTTTTTTTACTTTGTCTTTCATTATTTTTTTTACAAAACCAGCAACACCATTTCCTTTTCTTTCTTTTTTTCTTTTTCTTTTTTTTAATTATAAGTGTAGGGTCTGTTTTTGTAGCCCAAGCCCAAAGAATATGGGTTAAAGGCCCAACGAACCCAGAACAATGAATTTGTAGAGAGTGGGCGAAAGAACTAGACTGGTTATGAAGCACAGAATAGTTGGCTAGGTTACGTGCAGTGATGATAATATGAACTGATGCTCAGATAACTCCATGAATGAATGTCCGAAGAGGTGTTTTATTGAGTGAACAGTGATTACAACATTCAGAGCTGCAGTAGAGCTTTCCTCCCTCTTTCTCTCTCTTTTTTTTCGGTCCCCCATTATCAGGGACCCTTCTTCTTTATATAGCATCCCTTCCTATCATCTCTATCGTCCACCTGTTCTTCATCCACGCATCTACTCAAGTGCATGTCACGTCATGTGTCTACTTTAGTTCTTTGTGAGTGGCGATAGCTGAGATTGCACTGTTCAGAGGTCTTCTCCACATAAATGCGGCCAGAAAAGTTGTTGCGGAGCATTAAATGCGGTGGTAGCAGCTTTTCCTTTAAATATTTTTTAGTTCTGATCATCTCCGGATCCACCCAGGACCTATCATTACCGTTGGGATTGTTAGGAAGATTAATCGAACCCTCCACACGTTCGTTTGATCAAGGCTCTTTGTAGCCGAGGAGCAAGACGTCTTCGGACTAGTGGTGACCTCTTCGGATGACACTCCACTTCTGCTTCTAGGCTTCCTGCTTTAGATGGGCCGCCCCAACCACCTATTGATCCTCGGAAAAACAATTGTTCTTAACAGGGGGTTCCGGGCCCATTAAGTAGCTTTGGGCTTTTTCCCCCCATAATAAGGAAATCTGTGATCACTTTGCCAATTTCGAATAGTTTTTATTGAAGAAATTGGCAATGTTATTGCCACTTTCTAACCATCGATGGGTCACAAAGTTTGTTAAATAATATTATTTTACCAAAAGACTAAATTAATAAAATAAATTAAACATTTAGAGGTGGCTTGAAATATAGACGGCTTAAAGTCTTTTTTTTTTTTTTTTTTCGTTGTAATAAGTAAATCAAGTAGGTACATAGTATGCATATCACCTAGTTTAGAGACCCTAACTAGGTTATGTGGCACCTTGTAAAATTGATATGTGTCTTGAACTAATAATCCAAATTATCTAACTCACTTAATCATCGTTAGTACACTTTAGTGTGTTAGGTAAAGTTGGATCAAGATACATGTTAGTTTTTCAAGTTGCCACCTAATCTTGTTGCATATAAACTTTTTTTCTTTTTCTTTTTGGTAAACTGGAAATTGCATTGAAAACTAACAAGGATTACAAAGGCGGGGGTTAACAATACCCCAAGAGTCTACCATAAGTTGGTACATAATACATGCCAGGGGATGGGGGTGAATAACAAAATCAAAATGGGAACAATGCCCTTCTTTCGCCAAAAGATCCGCGCAGTGGATGTGCGTGATGTGAACTTCCTCAAAAAGTAGGAGGAGGGACCTACAATCAATGATGATGGCACTAAAGGGTTGAGTGGTGTCATGCATAGAACTTTCGATGGAAAAAAAAAATTGCCACAACGCTAGCATCAACTTCAACTAGAATTTTGTGGATATAAGATTTCTAGTAAGAGTAAGCCCATCATGAAGGCCCCATAGATCTACCGCCATGGAGTGGGTGTAGCCAATCTTCCTGGTGCAACTACTGATCCAGCGTTCGTGGGAGTCTTGAATGGTTCCACCCGCGCAAGCATCACCAGGATTATTTCGGACCAAGCCATCGGTATTAAGCTCAAAGAAGCCATGAGGTGGTGGGGTCCAACCAATGTGCATGGTGGTTTTTGTGATGATATCATGCTTAGCAGGGAGGAAAAAGTGGAGGTAGGTGGAAATGGTGTTGATTTTTTTTAGGATGGTGTGACTGTCAAACTAGGAAGCCTTCATGACCGACTTGTTTCTTGCGAACCCGATGGACCAAGCAGCTATGGGGAAAAGGACGGGCCAGGAGATGATGCTTGGGGCTGTAAGTTGTTGATAGGGTGCAGTCATGCTTCATATCTAGTCCAAGGTGGAGTTGTATTGGAAGCAAGAGGGGATGGGATTGGCGTTAAAGAGAGTAGTCCATAATGGGGTAACTCGGGGGCAATCTCTGAGAATATGGAGCATGGTTTCTCGGCTCGTGAGGCAGAGGGGACAATAATCATCATGAAGAATGTGCCTAGAGTGGAGATGAAATTTGGTAGGGAGTCTATCATGGCAAGCTAGCCAAAGGAAGAGAATGATCCTAGGAAGTGTGGGAATCTTCTAAAGCCATTTCCACAAACGAGTTGCATGGGTGACAGTAGAGTTTTGGGAAATGGTGTACGCTGAGTTAGAGGTGAACATGCCATTTACAAATAAGTTTCATGCTAGAAGGTCGTCTTAATCCATTAAAAGTGTCTTGGGAGTGCCATGGATGGTGTCCATGACGTGTTGGGGTAAAACGAAAGGAAGGGTGTGAAGGGACCACTTCCCCTGGTAGTCCCATACCTCCTTAACCCTTAAGGTGTCAACATCCCAGTTCAGAGGTCCATGAATGAAACCTCTAAGAGGTTCGTAGCTTGTCCAGTTGTCATGCCAGAAGCTAATGGACTCACCATTATGGATCAGTCACCTTACACCTTTATCACATATGGCTTTGGCTTGGTAGAGACTAGCCTAAGTGGGGGAAGCTCGTTTAGGGGGAATCGTGTAAGAATTTTTTTTCTTGAACATTAAAGCATGCAAGCTTTCCAGATGAGTTCGAATATCCTAAAGACGTTTGGCAAGAAGGGCTTTGTTCCTGTGGATGCTTGTTTTGATGCCTAGACCACCCACGACTTTGGGAAGGGTGACAAAATTCCAACTCATGAGGTGGATCCTTCTCTTAGTCATGGAGTCTCCCCATAAGAAATTTTTGTTTATTTTGTTGATCTCTTTGCAAACTTTGGAGGGGAGCATGGTGTTGTGCATGGTATGCGTGGGAATGGTAGTGGTGACAGCCGTGATAAGGGTAAGGTGATCAGCAAGGGATAAAGTCGAAGCTTTCAAATTAGCTAGTCTCGAGCGGAGCTTATCAATGAGGAAATTAAAGGCCCTTTCACTTACTTGTAAGGATGGGAATGCTAAGATATTTCCCGAAGTCGCAACATGCTTTAATACCGAGCTCTCTTTCGACAGTGCTAATATTATCCAGTGAGGTATGAGGAGAGAAGTAAATCCTTGATTTTGAGAAATAGATTTTCTATCCTGAAAGAGATGCTTTTAATGGTCTGATAGTTTCGTTTGGTGGCCTTGGCAAAAAGAATGAGAATGTCCATGAAAAAGATATGTGAGAAGGTTGGGCCATCTCTCGAAGTTCTAATCCTCGACCATGAAATCGCGTCAACTTCATTAAGGATGGGCTAGGAAAGATATTCCATGCCAAGGATGAAGATGTAAGGGGAGAGGGGTCCCCTTGTCTAATGCCTTTAGAAGGAAGGAAGTAGTTTAGTCTTTCCCCGTTTACTAAAACAGAAAGGCTAGAGGTAGAAATGCAGGACATAATAAGCTCGACCCAGTCCGCAGGGAAGTTGAAGAAGCTTAGGATATGCCTTATGAAACTCCACTCAAGTCTGTCAAAGGCTTTTTCAAGGTCAATTTTGAGCGCCATTAGGCCTTGCTTGCTTTTTGAAATGGACATGGTGTGTATGAGCTCCTGAGCGATAGTAATGTTGTCTCTGGCTTGGAAGGGGTGGATGAGGTCGTCCAAGTGAGGTTTTAATCTCTGAACAAGGACTTTAGTGATCGTCTTGTAGATGGTGTTGCAAAGACCGATGGGGCGATATTGATGAATGGTTTCAGGCTTGCCAACTTTCGAAGTAAGGCAAATGAGGGTGGTGTTCAGGTCAGGTGGGATTTTTCTAGCCAAGAAAATGTATTTTATGTCAGTAGTGATGGAATAACCAACAAGGTTCCAAAACCTTTGGAAAAAGATGGGGTGGAAGCCATTCGAGTCAGGGGCATTCTGCGGTTGAAAAGAAAAAATGGCCCTCTTAATTTCACAATCAGTGACCTCTATTTTAAGTCGTATATTGACCAAAGAAAAGCAAACACCACATTTTCTTTGAGAACCCCTCAAAATAGAGTTGAACCATGGTAGGCATAGAAGAGATTGAGATGTTCCACTAAGATTACAAATAGAAGTCCACCTAGCCAAAGAGTTAGAGTCCTGTTTTTTTTCTTCTTCTTTTCATAAGTTAAAGGCTCTTAATACATGATTTGCATTTCAAAAGGAGATAGAATTCAAAAAAAAAAAAAATTCTTCTAAATAAGAGCAACGGAACAATATATGTAGGGGTGAAGAGGAGCATCTAATTGGATAAATAATTTTAAGAGGCTAAGAGCGTCTTCCTCAATAATAAACTTTGAAAAGCCAACTGCTTTCATATTGTGGCAAACAAGTAGAGTAGCTACGCCTTAACCCATAAAGCATCACCTAAAAGGTTGAAACCAGTAACTGAAATGTTAAGGATATTTAGGCTCTATTTGGTTTTTATTTTTATTTTTTGATCACTCATCACTCCTCACTCAATTTTCGTCACTCATCACTCACAACTTAAAATACCCCAATTTCCTAATACCCACCCATTTGGCAACTGTTTTCACTTCACATCACTCAATTATTTCTACTATTTTGTGGGATGCACACATTGACCTAAAGAAGACTTTTCTCTCCTTTTTTTTTCCCCTGACTGTTACATCTTTCTCCGCCTTTCCTTTTCTTTTCTTTTTTTTTCCCTTCGTCTTTCTCTACCTCGCTTGAACTTTTCTTTGCTTTTCTTTTGGACTGCTTTTGCAAAACAGTCCAAAAATCTCCACATTAGTATTGCCAAAATAGCATCAATTGACAATCCACATCGTTTGAAGGTATCTCGCCTCAATTGACAAGGATTATATTGTTCATTGCCAAACCAAATAGGATTTATATATATATATATATATATATATATATATTTGTTCTCTCTCATGCATAGATCGGTGAATTGGGTTCGAGAAGACTTGTTCATTGATGGTGGTGGATGGCTTTCCACAATGGCTGTTGATTGGTGGGTTTGGTGGTGTGATGAGTTTGTGGTGTTGCTACTGAAGTGTGGCTGATGGATTTGAGTTGGCTTTTTTCTTTTTTCTTTTTTCTTTTTTCTTTTTTTTTTTTTTCTTTTTTTTATTTTTTATGATTGAGAAATTTGGGTTTTTTTTTTTTTTTTAAAAAAAATTATTTGAATTGAAAATTTTGTGGGTATTGTTTGAATTGAAAAGTTTGTTTCTTGATTTTGGAAGGATGGAGAAGATGGTGGGTCTAAGCTGATGGTGGTATAGTTTAACAAAAAAAAAAAAAAAATGCAACCAAACCCAAAAACCCAATGTGAAAAGGAAAAAAAAAAAACCTTTGCAACCAAACCTAGAAACCAACGTGAAAAGGAAAGGAAAGGAAAGGAAAGAAGAAAAAGAAGAAGAAGAAGAGAATAACAAAGAGGTGTGTCCCAGACCCAATGTGAAAGACAAAAAAAGAAAAAGAAAAGAAGATAACGTGTGTTGGAGAGAGCAAAAGGTCTGACTGTGGGACCCTTAGTGTGTGTTTAATTACGAAAATGCCATTGAAAACTGAGTTTTGGAAACTCAAAATACCTAAAATGTGTTTTCAGTTTTCATAACTCATCACTCAAAAATCAGAGAATTGAGTGATGGAAACAAAAACCAAACAGACTTCTCAGCTGTGGGACCCACATATTTTGAATTATGGGTGATGGAAACAGAGTTATGAGTTATGGAAATAGCAAATCCAAATAGCCCCTTAACTCCTAATTGGTGCCTTAAAGTCATGTACTCATGTTGCCCTAGTAATGATATGATGATGAACTGAGACTACCTTCTAATTAATTAAGAAGGTGAATCTCCTATCTTAAATTTTTAATAAATTCTTTACTTGAACTCCTTGAGTTATTTGATTTTCTTGACATTAAATTTTTTTTTTTATCATATTACTTTTAAAAAATAGAATAAAGTGGAAAACAAATCAACTAGTGGGAGTATCATTTTTGGAAACTCTTAGGGTCTGTTTAGTGGGAAGATAGAAAAGTGGTAAAATAGAAAATTGGAAGAGGTTGGAGACGTGGGGTGATATAAATATTTTAATTTTCCTTCAATGTGTTTGGTTGCAGAAGTGGAAAAGTGAGAGGATAGAAAATGTAGTTTTTTTGGTTGTTTGTATAAATTTATTCTCATGCCCCTAGTACATTAAAAACAATTTTTTAATAACTTATACAAAATTTTTTAATTACTACAAATTAGAAATTAACCCAACTAATAAAACATCTAGCAAAAGAAATAATAATAATAATAAATTTTCCATTTGAAATGAAAAAAGAAAAAGAAAAAAAAAAAAAGAAAAAGAAGAAGAAGCAAAACAACGTCTTACTGTAGTTAAACCAAAAAAGAGCTTGACAGTTTGAGCAACGTGCACAGTTTGCTACGAAGGAACATTGTTTGAACTACATATTGCCCAAATTGTAACTCTGATTATGAAGACACAAGTACATGCTCTCTGGGGTTGCCGGAGGTTGTTTGTTATATGGGAAGTTGATGAATTGAAGACGTGTACTAGACAAAAATTCAACCTCTTTGCAGATTTTTTGGAAGTGGTGTTCTTGAAGAGTGATAGGGTTGATGTTAACCTTATAGCTAGATAATTGTGTGGCTAATCTGGAATAGGCAAAACTTTGCTAGGTTGGGGCAATCTGTTACTGAGTATCATCAAATTCGGGTTAAAGCTGAGTCTGTCTTGCTGGATTATCAGTCTGATCATGTGCAGGAGTAACGGGTTTCATCAGAAAGGACTAGAGCTGTTAAATGGATCCCCCCCCCCCCCTATCTCCCCTCTCTACAAAATTAACTTTGATGGGGCTATCTTCGGTGATTTGGGTATTGCAGGACTAGGAGTAGTAATCTGTGACTCTTGTGTTCAGGTATTGGAGCTTTGTCAGAATGCATCTCTATCCTTACCTCTGCTGCAACTGTTGAAGCTTTAGCTTGTCGAAGGGTGTTAATCTTTGCAAAAGAGTTAAGCATCTTCGAGATAGTGTTTGAAGGTGATGCAAAAGTCATTATTAAAGCATTGTTGGCTAGAGAGTGAGCATGAGCATTGTAGGCTTTTATATAAATAAATAAATAAATAAATAAATAAAATATATATATATATATATATATTATATTTTTGTTGGATAATAAGAGTTTGAGGCTTTTAATACGTGATTTTCATTTCAAAAGGATATATAATTCAAAACAAATAAAATTTCTTCTAAAATAAGAGGAATTGAACAAATTGGGGGTTGAGGACGAGCATCTAATTGGTTTAGTAATGTTAAGAGGCTAAGAGGGGCATTCTCAAGAATAAACTTTGAAAACCAACTGCTTTCATATTGTGCCAATTGAGTTAAATGGCTGGGCCCCAGCCCACAAAGCATCACTTGAAAGGCTGAAACCAGTAACCAATTTTTTTTTTTTTTTTTTTGAGAAAGAGACCAATAACTTTAATAAATCAAGGCTGAAGATCAACTAATACAAAAGATGTAACATCTGTTGGATAAGAGTCCAACCAAATTGAAATAGGAGAACAATGTCTAGCTTTCTAGGCCAGAGCATGATCAACAGTATTGCCCCGCCTACAGACATCAGAGAAAGGTACTCACAAAGGAGTTTACAATAAAAAGGATATCTCGGATAAGGTGACCACTCGAAGCAAGATCCCAGTCACTCCATTGAAGGGCCTTCATTACTTGCTCCGAATCCCCTTCAAAAATCACCTTGTCAAGACCAAGTTCTTGAGAGAAGAGGGCAGCCCGTCTGGCAGCCAGCAGCTCCAATGCTTCCACTGAAAGGGGGCTTTTTGATCTTCTCTGCTAGAGCAGCCCTCACCTCGCCGAAGGAATTTCGAACAATCACCTTGACCCTAACTTCTTTCGATTCACAATTCATTGCCTTGTTGAAGTTTATCTTCCAAACATTACGGTCAGGTGGACCCTAAACCTTAGGAGTTGCAACCTGGACAATAGGAGTGCACCGCTTCAAAGACTAAAAATCATGAACGTAATCCCACGCAAAGCCCACAATTTGGCTCAGTGGCCTAGAATTTTCACTTAATTGGATCTTATTCCTATGGAACCACACTGACCAAGCAGTCGTAGCAAACAGGGGAACCAACTCTGACTTGGTGAAGGCCAGATTTACCAACCCTTTCAAGGAAGTAATGACCATCCTAGACCCGAAAATCCAAACAAAATCCTTCTCCCAAACCTCCTTAAGACCACTGCAACTCCACAGAGAATGAAGGGTATCTTCATGAGCACTTGAACAGCAAGAGCAAATAGCATCTAGCAAGATTTTGCATTTCACCAAATTTTCCTTTATAGCTAGGAAGTTCGTGCAAGCCCTCCAAAGAAAGTGTTTAATTTTTCTTGGGACTTGAATTTTCCAAAGCTCTTTCCAGAAACCTCTTTCATCAGTGCTAGCTTGAGACAAAATTTCAGCAGAATCCTGAACCTCACACAACAATCTGAACCCCATTTTGATAGAGTACTTGCCAGATTTTCAAGAGGCCAAAACAACACATTGGACTGAGGAGTCGAGCAGAGTGGAAGTGCTTTTATGCGAGCTGCATCGGGGGATGGAAGCAATGATCAATCAACTAAACATTCCACCACCCCGAGGTACGATTAATAAGCGTAGAAACAGTAGCCTCCAGATGAAGCTTACTCGAGGAAGAAGATAAAACTCCCTCCCCATTAGGCAACCACTTATTGGTGAAAATTCTAACATGCTGCCCGTCACCTACTCTCCGCCTAGCACCCGCTTCAATTAAATGCCTAGATTTCAAGATGCTTTGCCAAGCAAAGGAGCCGGAAGATACAATAGCTTCAAAAATGGAACCATGTGGGAAATACTTTACTTTAAACACCTTGTAAAATAGGGAGTGCTTATCATGAACCAACCTTCACACTTGTTTAGTGAGTAAGGCCTTATTGAACTTACACAAATCTTTAAAACTCATACTCCCCTCTTCCTTAGGTTTGCAAAGCACCTCCCACTTCTTCCAATGTATTTTCTAGCGATCCCCCTAATGACCCCACCAAAACCAATGAGCAAGCGTCTCAATGTCTTGACAAAGACCAACTGGGAGACGAAAGCAACTCATAGCGAAGGTCGGGATGGCTTGAACAATGGCTTTTAACAAAACTTCCTTCCCGGCTTGGGATAAAAGCTTTTCCTTCCAACCCTGTAGTTTTCCCCACACACAATCTTTAATATAATTGAAACTTGCTTTTTTATGTCTCCCCACAATTGTCGGCAACCCCAAATATTTCTCGTACTCCTTGATTTCCAAAACACCCAAGAGACTTTGCACTTGCAACTTTGCCGAATCAGTCACATTACCACCAAAGAAGATAGTAGTTTTATTTGCATTTACTTTCTGCCTTGAGGCTTTCTCATACTTCCCAAGGATCTCGAGGATTTTTGATAGATCTTCCATTCTAGCACGACAAAAGAGGAGACTATAATCGGCAAACAAAATGTGGGAAATTTTTGGCCTATATTTGCATAGAGAGAAGCCCTCAAGAGACTTTGCTGCCACCGCTTGCTCAAGGAGACCATTTAAACCTTTTGAGCAAAGAAGGAAAAGTTAGGGAGAGAGAGGGTCCCCTTGACAAATTCCCCTAGTGGGGTAATGGTTCTATAGGCTCACCATTTATCAATACCGAGTAAGTCATTGATTGAACACACTCCATTATCCAGCCAACCCACCTACTATGGAAACACATTCTCTCCATCACTTTTTTAAGAAACACCCACTCCAATCTGTCATATGGTTTACTAATGTCCAATTTCAGAGCCAAGTGCCCCACTTTACCCCCTTTCTTTCGCTTCATATGGTGTAGAGTTTCAAAGGCCACCAAAATATTGTCAAAAATTGCCTTATTAGATTGAAAAGCACTCTGGGATTCTAAAATGATATGAGGTAAAAAAAATTTCAACCTGTTAGCGAACACTTTTGATACCAACTTATATAAGATATTACAGAGCGCAATGGGACGAAATTCTGTAACATACTCAGGATTTTTAACTTTTGGAATAAGCGAAATAAAAGTATGGTTCAAACTTGAAAATAGAATGCTAGAATTTAGGCAAAATAGCACTGGGACCACATCATTACCAATATCACTCCAAAATTTCTGGAAGAAAATGGGAGGCATTCCGTTAGGCCTGGGGGCTTTTAGGGGGGCCATTTGATTTAGAGCACACTCAATTTCCACCTGAGAAAAGGGGCTAATTAGACAATTATTTGTATCATTGGTAATAACTGATTTTATGGACAAGACAACTTCATCTACTTCTGTCGGCCTCGAGGAGAGGAATAAATTTTTATAGTAATCCCGAACCATTACCGAGAGATCTCATTCACCCAAGATCAACACTCCATCTAAATTTTGAAGCTCCACAATTTTTTTTCTGACGGAAACGTTGCGAGGCTCTTGTATGGAAGTACTTGGAATTGCGATCTCCGAAAATCATCCAATGCTCCTTGCTTTGTTGTTACCACATTTTTTCGTCTAAACGGAGGAGATCGACAATTTTTGATTTAAGCTTAAGGAACCGATCAACTTGCCTTCCTTGGGCTGCTTCACATTCAACCTCTTTCAACAATTTCTTTTTTTCAATAATCTCCCATTTCGCATGGTAGAAAGAATTCCTACTCCATTGCATGAGACTCTTTTGACAAGCCTCTAATTTTGAGACTACTACTTCCATAGAAGAGCCTAATACAGATCTATCCCATGTCACACCACTATATCCCTACACCCTAAATCCTCAAGCCACATCTGCTCAAAGCACAAAGATTTGACTTCAATCCCCTTAAGATGAATGCAAATTGGGTTATAATCCGAAGGCACACAAGTCAAAGTTTGTACATAGGTTGTCGGAAATAATTCATACCAATCCGCTGAGCCCACTGCTTGGTCTAACCTCTCCCAAACCATACCTCCATTCGGGTAAGACCTAAACCAAGTAAGTTTATTTCCAAAGAAGCCAAGATCCAATAAATTACACTCATCTAATACTTTACAAAACTGTTTGATCTGGCCATAGGGTTTAAATCTGCCACCACTCTTTTCATGTGTTTTCAAAATTTCATTAAAATTGCCTCCACACAACCAAGGCAAAGAACCCTATCTATGCAGCCCACGAATCAGTTCCCAAGTTTCAAATTGCAAATGAGTTTTTGGAGCTCCATAAATGCTTGTGAAACGCCAAGCATTGTCCTTTCCTTTATTTATCACAACATCTATATAATTCTGGGATGAGGATTCCACTACTAAATAAAATCCATTCTTCCAAAAGATAACTAAGCCACCCTCACGAGTAATCCTTGAAACACCGTGATAATGACAAAACTAAAGAGAATCACGAATATTACTTAGCCTTGTTTCTTCCAGCCATGTTTCAGCTAAAAACACAATCAAGGGATCTTGTGCTTAGATTAACTCTTCAAGCTCCTGAACTGTCTGTCGGTTCTCAAGCCCTCAATAGTTCCAACAAATAAGATTCATAATTCTTGGCGGGGCTGGGCATCAACCTCCACCAATATGACTGCATTTTCTTTTTAAGTTTGAGAAACCAATTTTGTTTTTTTTTTTTTTTTTGTTTTTTTTTTTGCAACTCCTTGCTATTTTTTCTTGGGCGGTGAGACCCTTTTTTTCCTTATGGATACCTCTAATTTTTCCTCAGGTTTAGAAAAACTATGGTTAATACATGTCCAGGTGGGCTTAGGTGTTAATGAGGTGCACATGGGAGAGTCTAAAGTATTTGAGAGATCAACCAATGGGAGTCTAACTGACCTAGCATTAAGTGATGGAGACTCACATGTGGTTGAGGGCTGAGTTGGACTATTTACTTTACTACCCTCATCCCTAGGCTTTTCCGAAGTAGCAGGCCCTTTTCTTGGTAACATCTCCAAATTTCCATCCCCATCTTCCATCACATCACCTTTTCCAATTTCTACATCAGATTCGTAGAACGTGTGCGAAAAGTTTCTTTTTGTACTGGGTTGACCCCCAAAACTCGGCGGGTGATCTTCCAAATCCCTGTCACTAGGATATGCAGCAGAGTTAGAGATATTTGAAGGCGCAGGAATCGGGATTACCTTTTCCAATGATTTTGTCGGAGTTCCACTCTCCGGCGAGGAAGCCCGGTGAGGTTTCGAAGAAGGTTCCCTCCCCTCATCTTTTGAGACCTTTGAATCTTTCTTTTGTTGATAGAAACTCGGAACAGCAATGATGGATTTTCTAATTTGGTTTGATAGAGGAGCTCTTAACCATGCCCAATAATTCCGATCTTCCACAATGAGTGAGCCTTCACTGATAATCCACTACTCGTAATCCTTTTCCCCTTGAGTTAAACAACCACACCAAAAACAGATACTTGGCAACCTTTCATACTTAAAAGAAACCCGACCCGTGTTTCCACCTTCGAGAGTGATTTTACGTCTGCAGCAAAGAGGCTTTGAAATATCTAGAATAACATGAACGCGCACATGGTCACCGCCTTCCATGACTGAGAATTTAGAGGGGCATACTTCACCAATACCAAAACATATTCCTTCAAACACCGTTTTGTTCATAAAACTAATCAGTATGTCGTATATTTGCACCTAGAAAGGGACTCTCTCATAGTCCAAGTTTTGAATGTGGGTGCTATTTTCATATCTCTGAAAAACCACCAGAAACTTGTCGAAACTCTAGGGCTGAGAAGAGAAAATTCTATTAGAATCAAACTTGTTTTCGAAAATAAAGAGGACAATATGGTTACCTTGATCCTTGATCTTAAAACCATTCCTAGTACGCCATAGCTGAGAGAAATTGTAAGCTATTACTTCAACATTAAGGACCCGTTTTGTGTGAAATTTTGCAGCCAGAATGAAATCCTTTGACTCCATCTCAGATCAGAGATCAAAATTTTCCTCCTCCCGTCCCTGAAGAGTCATTTGATTCCACCCCGCAGTAATCTCCTCCATGAGGCCAAAGAAAAGAAGTGTTTCCCAAAAAACCCTACAAGAAGCAAAACCGACTAGCCTGTAGCAACCAAATGGTGGCTAATAGGGATTGATTGGCCTTCACAAGGAAGGGACCTGCTCTTTCTTAGCCTAGGAGAAGTTGGGGGACCTAAACTTTCACTAGCGAACAGGGAAAACTATATAAACAAAGTTCGGGTGGGTGTGTTTAGTTAAGAGAGTGGTAAATTTCCAGTGCAAGCCAGTAACCAAAATGTTAAAAACCTCTAACGGGCCGAAATGGTCAAATACCATTGTTTGAGATATATTTTGTAATTTATCACCTTTTTGAAACTCAAGTTTATGAAATTCAAGTTTGACATAGAACTCAAGTTTTAAAAACTACGTTGAAATGTGTTACTTGAGTTTTATACACTTTTGTACCATATAAGTGTTGTTAGCTTGTGCTTGATATAAATTGTTTGCTGACTTCACCATATTCAAAACTAAAATCACATCATGCTGGGAGCAAAATTCCAAAAGGTGCTCTCTTGGTAGGCCCCCTAGGTATAGGAAAGACTCTTCAATTCTGGTGTGCCTTTTCTCTTTATTTCTAGTTCAAATCTCTTGGAAATGTTTGTTAGTGTTGGACCGTCCAGGGTGAGAAACTTGTTTCAAGAAGCAAGGCAGCGTTCTACCAGTATAGTTCAAATTTGTAACTAACTCGAGCTTACAAAGGTCGAGTTTTGTTTACGAGGAACTCATTTTTGCAATACCCGAGTTCCATGTGGCCTTTTTAAAATTAAAAAAATCTAGCTTAGTGGGTGCCACGGTGGCTATTTTTATGGAACTTGAATTCTTGAAACTCGAGTTACATGCCAAACTCGAGTTTTAAAAAAGTGGTAGATTGCTAATTATTTCGCAAATAGTGATACATTACTAAAAATTTTGGTTAACAATGGTATTTGACCATTTTGGCTTCCTCTAACTCCTAAAGTCATGTTGCCGTCTTGGTAACCAAAATATAATAACAAGGAAGCCCTAGTCCGGAATAGTCAAGCGAATTATGGGCTTGAATAGTTTAATTTTAAAGCTTTTAGTCCGGATTATAGTTTCCAGTGATATATGTAACAACAAATTTTGATTCATGAGAATCCCGAATAATTTGAGGTCACTTACTTGTCAAGCATAGCCCATCAAATGTAGTAAAAAGGAAGTTTCTCAAGCGTGGATGATTGTATGAGGTAGAAATCACCATATAATAAAATAATGTTCTAACTTTTGGCTAAATTATTGCAACCTCGACTCATGAACTCTACAGACTAATAATATGGTAGATGAAATTTAAGATCTCTTTACGCCTTTCAAGTTCGTTGAACCTACGTGGATTGGACAAATAAAATGGTTTCTTGAAACACAACTTTAATGAAGATAAAATGTCAATTTCACCATAATTTTAATATAGATTAAATGTCAACTTAGCACCATAATGATTTATTATTATATTAGTGTATTCAACTCAGGAAAAAGCTAAAGGCCTTGTAGTTGAATTGACACTTCTCTATGTACAAAGTGCTTGGGGGTCTAGGGGGAAAGGGTTCGAGCTATAGGGTTAGCAGCATGTTGTAATTATTTCTCAAAAAAAAAAAAAAAAACTCTGGAATTCAAGGCTAAATTTGCGTGCCTAAGACCAAAGTTTTCAGATCCGGACCGTTCATTGAACCATAAAAGGGAGAGGTTCAAGGTTTTTGAGGTCGAACCGTAATAACATCATAATTAATTTAATAATTAATTAAAGCCTAATTATAGATATTAAATTTATAAAACTAGCAAAATTGACTAATATATCTATATATGTGAGGAAAATTTAATGATTTTCGCATATATTTAATAATTTAATAATAAATTTAATAGAATAAAATAATAACCATGAAAATATTAAAATTTATGATTAATTTTTGAAGTAAAGTTGAATATCTTTGAAGGATTTTAATTATAATTTTTTTTTATTCCTTGTAAGAGATGGATGGTTTAATTAAGTTAAATAAAATTGTGTTAAGTTGTTTTTATAAATAAATAAAAAATTAAAAAAAAATTTGCTAAGGGGTTGGACCGCATGGTTCTTGCCATTGGTTCATGCGGTCCAACCCTGGTTTTAAGGGTTCACGGAATTAACTAAAAATACGATTCTTTAGGCTTAAAAAACTGGTTTTCATCCCGGTTCTTGGTTTTCCCGGTCCAACCTTCCGATTATTTTATTTTTTTATACTTTCTCTAAAAAAAAAAAGATTTTTTAATTAATTTTTTTAAAGGGAGAAAAGTTATTTTACGAATAAATAATTTTGTAATAGTGTCAAAAAAATTATCAAAAAAAAAAAATTTATTTTGCAAAATCTCCGGATCCTAAGGTTATATTAGGTAATAATTTTTGTTTTTTATTTTCCAAAACTTGTTTTTGGGAATAAAAAAATAATTTTCTTGTATTTTTGAAATAAAAAAATGTTTGGTTAATTGAAATTAAAAAGATAATTTTTAAAAAAATATTAAAATATGTTGTTATTAGAATATGAACTCTAATGCTAACTCATTAAATGAGACAAATTTATTAAATTAAATATGTATTTTCATTAACTTTTAAAAATTAAAAATTAAAAATAGCATTTTACATGTTTCCAATTTTTATCACAAATTAAATTTAAAAAAAAATATATTTTCTATTTATTTTTAGTTGCCAAACAAAATTTTTAATTTCAAAAATAGAAAATTATTTTTTGAAACATAACGTACGCTAAAGTTTCACTAGGCAGCAACAGAACGTTACGAATCGACCTCCTCTGAAGTGGCGAAATCGAAGCGATGAATCAAAGAAACGAGCGGCTGAGATTGCTTAAACTCTATAAGAGAACCCATTTCCACCGTCGCTCCATTGTTCATTAGTTAGGTACACAAAATCAAAAACACAGAGAGAGAGAGAGAGAGAGAGAGAGAGAGAGAGAGAGTGTGTTAGAGAGTCCAAAGAAGATGAAGCAGAAAACTACTTGGCCAGCTCGATCCGATGGTTCTCGCTTCCTCTCCCTTCCACTATCAAAAATCAAGGGTCCAAAATTCCCCACCCGAACTTCGACCCACCAGATCCGATTCTACGACACAAGACCATCCGACGGCCATGATTTCTCGGCGCTCCCGTACGACGTGTTGACGAAAATCGCGGCGTCGTTTAGCCTCCAAAACCTTCGAGCCGCGTCGCTGGTGTGCAAGTCGTGGAGCGAGGCGCTTAAGCCCTTGAGAGAGGCGATGCTGTTGCTGCATTGGGGGAAGCGGTTCAAGCACGGTCATGGTGGGGTCCGCCCTAACTTGGACAAGGCTCTGGACTCGTTCTTGAAAGGCGCGGCTCGTGGTTCCGCTCTGGCTATGGTGGATGCTGGTTTGATTTACTGGGAATTAGGTCAGAAGGACAAGGCTGTTGCTTTGTATCGCAAAGCCGCGGAGCTTGGTGACCCTGCCGGACAGTGCAATTTGGCGATTTCTTTTTTGCAAGGTGCTTTTGCTCAATTCGACTTTACGAATCGTTAAGATTATAGGTTCGTTAGGAATATTGTTTTCAAATGTGGATATCAATAGAGAAAAAAATGTGGACATTGTGCGTGAAATTAGGGATGTTGTGTGTATAATAATGAGTGTGTTTTGGATATAAATAGAAAATCTAGTTGCATTGGGATTCACGAGTCGGCAAAGCTAAAAACAGAAACATACAAAGTATGATGAGAGCATCGTTATTAATGCTTAGCAGTTAGCTATGGACAAAAGTTTGGCTCCGAGTATGTTTGGAGCTATCTTTTCTAACCAGTTACGCCGTAAATTATAAGACTACGCGCTTCAATTACCGAATAGTAGGTTTGGAGCCAAACTTTTTCCATTAGGTATTTGAAAATGTGCGATTTGAAAAGGAAAAAAAAAAAAATAGCAACTTTAAAAGTTGCTATTTTTAATTTTTAATTTAATTTTATATAAATGCAATTATTGATAAAATCTGTGGGAAGTGTTCTTGATGTGAAAACCTACAGTAGGAAAACAAAATTTTCTCCCTGAGCTGTGATTTGGAAATGCATTTTCCCCCTCATTTGAAAAACACATTATCTAAAAAACGCAAAGCCAAATGGATCCTTGATATGTTTAAGTGCAGGGTTCTGAATTGCTGGACTTCGATTATATTTTTTTCATTATTTACACAATCTTGTGCTTATGGAAATTGTAATAATGCTTGTAGCCGAACCTCCAAATCTGAAGGAAGCTGTAACATGGTTATATCGAGCTTCCATTGCTGGCCATGTCCGTTCTCAATACCAACTTGCACTTTGTCTGCATCAAGGTCGAGGGGTTAATTGCAATATAAAAGATGCTGTATGTTATTCTTCACTTACTCATTTTATTCTTAATCTATGAGTGAACTTCTTTTGGGAAGAAATGCTTTGATATTGGTTTAACTTTCCACATTTTCCAATACTGGATTATTGACTTTTAATAGTACACTAAGGATGCTATGTATTTTGTTATATCTCAGATATTCCTAGATTTTGTATATCAACAATTTCTTGTCGTCTTTATGTTGACTCTAATGCAATTTTATCAACAAATGAACTGCCATGGTTGCATTACGAATTTCCTCTCTTAAATTCAGCTGTTTTCTATGAGAATATCTGAGATTATTAGGCAATTTCTGTTCCTTTTTTGGTGCATCATATTCAAGGTTTTGCTTGTGATAGGTTTCTCCTGATACAGGCTAGATGGTATCTAAAAGCTGCAGAAGGTGGGTATGTGCGTGCTATGTACAATGTCTCGCTATGCTACTCGTCTGGTGAAGGTTTGGTGCGTAGTCATCAACTAGCAAGAAAGTGGATGAAGCGGGCAGCTGATCGTGGTCACACTAAAGCACAATTTGAGCATGGACTTGCTCTCTTTTCTGTATGTAACATGTCTACACCATTCTTATTGTGCTTGAAGGAAAATATGTGCACAAAGTAGATAATTGACCCAAAGTTATTATTTTTTTAAAAATTTTTATAGGAATAACCATATTTTTATGTTAAGTGAGTAGCTGATGAGCTTTGGTTCAAATGGTACTTCCTCCCCAAGAGTGGGTGGAGTATTAAGTTGTGGGTTCAAAACCCACAGGTGCATGTGTTGCTTACTTACTAATTAAAAAAATAAAAAAGTAAAGTGAGTAGGATTCTTTTTTTGATAAGTTGAATGGTGTTGTGAAGGAAAAAAGTGAGTAGGATTCTTTATGCTAAGACTGATGTCATTGAATCTTTTCTAGGTAAGTCTTGACATTGAATCTTGTAATAAGAATGAAATGCTGAAAGATCAAAAGAAGATGAGATCAGATAATATTATGAGATCATAATATGGTTAGGCATGAAGCTTAGATGTATATAAGATGTGATTTTTGTTCAATGCATTCTTGTCTTTCTACTTTGCCCTCTTCCTGGTGGTATAATAACTTTCTAAATTTAAGATTAAGTGAGTCTAATGTAATCAAGCTTAATCCTTAGCTCTTTCTCAAAAGAAAAAAAAAAAAAAAAAGCTTAATCCTTAGCTATAAAACTTACAACATTTCTTCACCACAATCACTGTCTTCCCATTATAAAAAGTTAAGGTTATGATTAGAAAAGACAGCTATTTGCCTTCTTCTTATGGGCTTTTTTTGTTTGTGGGGGGGGGGGGGGGGGGTGTTGTGTTTGAGGGGCAGAGGGGGTTCAAATATGGTGTTTAAAGATTTACATTGTAGTGAGGTTCTTATTGTTCCAAATGCCTTTGCTTGCCACAGTTCATTAGCACTCTTTGAATGTCTCCTCTAGCCAATTATGTAGTTTTTCCTGTTGATTGAAATAAATGGAAACTTTTATATTAATTGAATAATTTGTTGGTGGTTCTGATGATTACACTTGGGCAGGAAGGGGACATGATGAAAGCTGTGGTGTACCTGGAACTTGCCACCCGTGCTGGAGAAAGAGCTGCAGCTCATGTGAAGAATGTAATCCTCCAACGACTCTCAGCAACTTCACGTGATCGAGTCATGCTTCTTGCTGACAATTGGCAAGCTTTGCCTTCGTCTCGCTGAGCTATATTATAAATGGTTTGTAAACCTGGACTATCCTTGTCCTCTCCTTTTGGCAGCCTTTCCTTTAGTTATATTCTTCCTGATGAGTGATGGAACTTCGTAGTTTAGAGGATAGAATCTATAGATGAAGAACTTATGTCCTTATCCTTTTCTACACTTGACATATTTTAGCCTTATCCTAGGCAAAGTAGTTTTTTTTATCTCAAACTAATGATTCTAACTGCACATTTAGTTGTGTTGAATTTGGGATTGGGCAGTTTGAAATTTCTCGACCAATTACCTTGTATGAGTTCTCAGTTGCATCGTTGAGGAATCTGCTAGCTGTCCTGTATCTTCTAAACAAAGCCCAGGTGTGCTGTTCATGTAATCTGATGGATCCAGGACCTGCAACCTTAATTACAAATTGCTTGCAGTATAATTGGATTGAGCAAATGACCAGTGAATAGCCCTGAAGGTATCCTTATCAGTGAAAGTAAATTCACTTACTACTTCCACTCCCAGGGTGTTAATATCCAATAGGCAATTGAACTTAGTGATTGAGCTTCTGATTTCTTTCTTATAATCTGGACATGTTGGAGATTCATTGGATCATAAATGATTTACTTGATGCCTAAAATCCGCTGTTAACTGCTATTTTGTGAAGATTTTATTATTGTATATAAGAGCATCCACAGCAGCTGTGACATAATTTATGCCATTTTGCCACACTAAAAGTTTACTTTATTATTTTACCACATCATTTTACAACATTCCATTTATCAGATGTTTTATTATTCAATTCTATATATTAAAATAATATTTACTACACATTAAAATAATATTTACACCTCATCAAACACAATCAATAGCCACCACACTGCTGCTAACAACCAACAGCCACCACAACACAGCCACCATCTTCATCCACAACCCAAAACCACAAACACCAAATCGGAAGCCATAGCCCACCAACACCAAATCGGAACCATCACGTCAACCACAAACCCTGACAAACCCACTGCCTCCACACCTTTACCCACACCCACTTTTAAACCCAAAACCTTCATAATCCAAGTCAACCCAAACTCCAAACCCACCATCTTTATCATTGTCATCGTCATCTCCGTCAACCTAAGCTCTGACCTCATCATTGCCGTCATTGACACCGACATTACTTCCAACCACAAAAGCTTCAATGACCAACATAACAGACCTGTACCCACCCACAGCTGACCCTTCCATCCAAACCCATAGCCTAGCCCATTCGAACCCACCCACCTCCATCGGAACCGAACCTAGCCAACACAATCTGAACCCACACATCACTGTCTAAACCTACCCATTGCCTAACCCATCCATCAAACCACAGCACCAAAAAAAAAAAAAAAAAAAAAAAAAAACACATTGCTAGAGAGAGATCAATGTGGAAGTGATTGTCGGTGTCGGCGTCGACGTCAGTGTGGAAGAGTAGTGAGGGTTGGGGTTTGAGAAGAGAGGAGCAAATTTGTAAGGACACTGTAGCATATTGCAAATTTTATAAAATTTGGAACATCTGATAAAAGGGGGTTTTTGGTGTGCCAAATCTTTGGCATTTGGCACATTTGAGAGAGCTGCTACGGATGCTCTAATATGTGGATTTTTTTTCTTATTATATAAGTATTTTTTGTATTATATGGAATTAGAAGGAGAAATTACTAGATATACTGTCTCCGTTACGTAGATGATTCAGTTAAGATTTTACTGTTGTATATAATATATGAAATTTTAAAAAATAATTATTGTTGTATCATATGGAATTGGAAGGTAAAATCACTCGATCTATTGTCCCCATTACTTGGATAATTCATTTTCAATTCAACTGTCATATTATATTGCACAACCTTCATATTCGAATTCATCTTCCATGGGAAATGTAGTCACCTGCTGCACCAGTTGCATTCACACGAAACTATTGTAGAATTTGGTAGCATTTTTATGAGCCTCCATTCGTCATTAGTAATGTCATTTTTATTGGGAAATTTTTGAACCAAATGTTCAATAGCACTTGAATTTTTTTTTTTTTAAATTTTTTAAATAAAAATTTGTGAATTGAAAAGAAAGAAAAAATGTTGATACAATTGAAAACTTTAGAGCCTGTTTAGTAATGTTGTTCTAGTTGTTTAAATGTTGTGAAAATACAAGTCAGTGAAAAAGTATTGTGAAAATACGTGTTCTGTTGTTTAAACAACTTTAAACAACAAAAACTATTATTTAAACAACACAATCAAAGAAACTCTTATTTTCTTTTTGGCTAGTACGTAAACGTAAAAGAAAAAAAGGTTGGGATTGGAATTCCAAGTTCGTACATAGAAGTCCTTCATTATATTCAAGGCTTCAAGCATATGATTTAAGTGCTGGATTTAATGGCCCACATCTCATCACAACTCTGGTTTTGTATTGGTATCATCTGAGAGAAGTGTTTAAAAGTTGTTAAGATATGAAGTAAATTGCGGGGCATCATGAAATATCGGATGATGTACATCCAAGGTTTAGATTCATCTGATTAAGAAAAACAAATAAGGATTGCATTTTTTTAAGAAAAAAAAAATAATGATTACATTAATCTGCTTGTTTTTACGTATTCAAAAGGATCTTGGATGGGATTAAAAATTAGGAAATCCTTCGTGGAAATCATATATATATTTTTTTGACTGAAGTGATAGAAGTGGAAATCATATTGAAATAAGTTAGGAAATAGAAATCAAATAAGTGGTACCAATAATGCATATCAAATTATGAAATTCAAGATCTTATTCAAGGTGGAAATCATGTGTGGATGTATAGGATCGAAAGGAGGTTGGTCATCCTTATGCTAGAAAGTTTAGGAATTGGGGAAATTATTTTTGGCATTATGTCAAAGAATCTTGTAACCCAGTGACTATTTAGTCTCTGTTACGACTTACGAGGAAATCAAAGTCTCAAGTTTCTCCTCATCTAGTTATATTGTAACAATTAAATTATTAAAAATCTCTTTTAAAATTTAAAAACAAATAAATGATTTTCCATAAGTAAATAAAAAGGATCAGTCATGTCCAAATTGTGTTATGAGTCTTATGTCTATGTCTATGACTTTGATGTGTCTATGACATGTCTCAATTATTGTCATTTTTGGTCGAAAACTCCTCTAACAGATATACAGTCATGTTTGTGATTAACACAGGCATATATGACACATTTTTGTCGAATTTGTTGCTTCTTAGGTTAGCATTGCCTTCATGGGTTCTAATTAGCTTAATTGGTAAAATCTTTTGAAGTTAAATAAAAGGATTGGGATTCAAACCCAACATACATTAAAAACCAATTAATATCTTGGTTTGATGATAAATAACAATTATCATAGAATGAACGACATAAATTTGAAATTCTTTCCTATCATTAAAAAAAATGTTAGAATTGCCCTGCATGGACAAGAATTGTAGAAAATTGTGTACCATAAAAAAGTTCTATAAAGTATAGCGAAAAATAAGTAGATTCAACCTGAAGTTTAAAACACTCTTGTATCTAGCCCATGTGTGGTAAGTGGGGATGCCCATACAACATTGTAGAAGATTTCGTCTTCTCTCCTTCAACCTTTTTTTTAATTTTTATTTTTAGCAAAAAAAAAAAAAAGAAAAAAAAAAGGAAAAAGAAAAAGAGGAGTGGCCTGTCTGGGCCTAATATTGGATTATCTTTCTTTGGGCTGCTGAAGTGGTTCAAAACGATTCGAAAGAGAACTATTGTCAATGAACACATATTCTTCACCTTTCCAACCGCCAAAACTCTCTCTCTAAAATAGAAGTGTGTTTCCGAAACCATTCCTTAACCGTATCTTTTTTCCCGCTTAAAAAGTACTATAAATAGGAACAGTGCTACTAGGACTACCCACACACAAGCAAATTCATAACTAAAAAAATGGCGCCTAAGAAGAGTGTGACAATGATCAAAAGCAACCTTCATTGGATTTGTAGGGAAATTAATAAGTTGATAGCTGAAGAAAATCAATCAGTGCTACCTCGTGTTGGTAAGTACTATCATTTTCTTCCTTTATCTTTTTTTCTTAACTGAATTGATTTTAATTTCTTTTTAAAATTTTAGCTCCATCTCCATGGGGAGTAAACACTGAACATATGTAGCACTATCTCCATCAAATTCGTGAAGAATTTGGTAAGTTTTTTAACAATTTTTTTGTTTAATTTCATTTTTTATCAGTTAGTTCATTTTAATTATAGGTGTTTGTCTCCATTTTCTAGTTCTTCCTACTCCCTGGAATGATCAAATCTTTCAAAATGGAAGGCACTTTTTCAATGATGTAATTGATAACCACATTGCGAAGAGAGCTTCTCTCGTAAGGATGAGCCAACGTCACGAATATTCCACTCGAAAGTTGAATGTGAAGTTGCATGAAGAAACGAAAGTGGATTTTCTGGTTGCGGTCTCTCATTTTGTGAAATGGAGCGCATCCATGGCGGCTTATCTCAGAGATCCAAACAATATTATTTTGGAGATGGAGGATCTTAGAGATGTGGAGATTATAATCAACATACACAAGCTCTTCCCATTCACCAGGAAAATTCATTTGCGCCCTATCAGTGATCGGCTATCCTGGGAGATCAAAAATCTTCTTGAACGCGCCGACATTGATTTTACAGAGATCATTTGAAAATTTCGCTCGTAGTTAATGAATAAAAAAAAGGACAAATATGTAGAAACACGATGGAGATAGTTTCGTTTTGGTGGAAACATGATGGAAATATTTGTATCCAAATTGAATTTCAAAAAATTTCTTTCCTGTTCTTCTTCTTGTTGTTGTTTTTATTTCAATTGATATGGATATGGATTGAATTCTTATGAGTTATGTTATTAATTCAACTTAAACGAAGCATAAAGGATAGAATAGAGAGGGAAAAGAATTGGGGAAAAAAAGTAGTAGAACAGGGTAAGAGATACGTGCGGGGCGAGTCAGTGATTCTTTTGGAGAGAGAGTGAGTGAGATGATTTTGTTTTTTGTATTTTGGACTATTTGTTAAAAAAAGAAAAATGGAAAAGGCAATTCGGAATTTTTTTGTCCTAGTATTAATTTTGGACCATCAGGAATTTTTTTATTTAATTCGGATTTTGTTATATATTATTATTATTATTATTATTATTATTATTATTATATAAATAGAGATCAGAGAAAGAGAGAGAGAAAGATCAAGATCAAGATCTGAGCAGTGGCAATGGGAAATTCCGTAACCGTCGTTCTCAAGGCTCTTGGATTTCTTCCTCCACCTCCTCAACGATCCTTCCAACTCCGACGTCATCCTCACCGTCTCTTTCAGAGCCAAGATCCTTGTAACTCCTCTCCTCTCTTCTACAACTTTCTTCTTCTGTTCCAATTTTCAACTTCTTGCTCTTTGTTTTCGACTGCTGAGCAAAATTAGAGCATGTTGAAAACTATACCTATTGTTGAAACTTCACATTTTAGTTTAATCTCTATTGATTTGCAATTTCACGTTAATATTATTTAATTAGCTCCTGCAAGCTTCGTTTAAATTCTACCTATGTCTTCTGCTCCATTTTTTTTTTTAATTAATTATGAA
Source organism: Quercus variabilis (assembly GCA_030445155.1). Taxonomy (NCBI): domain Eukaryota; kingdom Viridiplantae; phylum Streptophyta; class Magnoliopsida; order Fagales; family Fagaceae; genus Quercus; species Quercus variabilis. The sequence continues at coordinate 59,770,560 of CP129447.1, read as the reverse complement.
ATTTAATTAGATCATCCATACTTCGTTTAATCCTGATCATCAATTATAGTGTGTTGATGAACATTATTGCAATCAGTAAAAGTTCAAATATTTTCTTGATATGGTAGACAAAATTAAGGCATAAGGACCCTTTGACTTTGACGATGTGCACGCTACAAGTCAGATGGTTCGAGATTTATTTATTTTTTTAGAAAAGAGAGTGTTGTGTGTGCGTTTTGGGGAGGAGAAAACTACTACTGGGCTGGGAGAGAGAGAGAGAGTAACATTTAAAATGGCTCATCCCATTATGGCCCAAAAGAAAAGAAACATATTGAAAGCCCATCTTCACATATCGTGTCCAGTCCACTACGTATACGCAAGTTCAGGAATAATAAATACCTACCCACCAAACACTAGGGCCGATAGTCTCTCTCGCACTCCGCCACCGCCACCGCCACCGCCAATGCTATACGCAAGTTCAGGAATAATAAATCCCTACCTACATACCTACCAACACTAAGGCCGATAGCCTCTCTCTCGTACTCGTACTCAGCCACCTCCAGTGAGTGAGTCCCTGTATTTTTGCTTTTAATTCGTTGTTTTGTAAATTTTGAGTTTTGTCTTCATTCTATATGCTTATATGTGTGAATCTTGGTGCGGAAACTGATGTGTTTGCGTTCGTTATTGATTTTTATTCTGTGCTTTTGTTTTGAAGGGTAGATGTAGTTTGTTCTTCTCATAACTTTCGTAATTCCTGCCTTTTTTTTTTTTTTTTCTCTATTCTCAGCCAATATCGACTTAAGTTTTGATCTTTTCTTTGTGCTACAGTTTTTATTATATTTATTTGAGTCATACAAGATGGGGAAGGATCGGACTAAGCTGATAAAGATAGTTCATCCTAACTCTAAAATAAAACTTCAAAAGGTAATAAATTTCATTCTCAAATTTTTTTTTTTAAAATTTTTAATTTGATTAAAAGTTACAAAAAGATGCTGTATTCTTTGCTAATTTGCATTGTTTACCAGAGAACCAATTTACCCCAAGATCGGTTAAGTGAACTGCCAGATGAAATTCTTGTCTGCATTCTGTCATCACTATCGAATTTGAAAGAAAGGCAGAGAACAAGTGTCCTCTCTAAAAGGTGGAGATATTTGTTTCGTAACTTGGTTTTTAATAATTCCATTTTGGTAACTTTGCGGAAGAAATATAACTTTGGAGAGATTTCTAAAGATCGCTATATAATGACAGTGTCTTCTGAAAGATCTAAGTTTATTAGCCGGGTGAATAGGGCATTATTGAAATTGAATCCAGATGATATTATAGATCAGTTTAAAGTTGAGTTTAGCTTGAACGCGACATACACGTCAGTTATTGACAATTGGATAAGCCATTTACTGAGGAAAAAAGTTAAAAAGCTTTCATTGCATTTGGGTACTCTTTGGGGTACTAAATATACTCTTACTACTCAGCTTCTGCAGAGTTACAGTCTTAAATCCTTAACAGACCTCTCTTTGGCTTCTGTGGATGTGACTGGGGAAGTTCTCGAGTATGTTTTATCCAATTGCCCATTCATTGAAAGCTTACATGTGCAAGACACGAGGTCTCTGAAGAATTTAAAGACTTCTGCCCCTTTGCCCAAGCTAAAGCATTTAGAGATATTATACTGCGACTATTTCCTACAGATTGAGATTCATGCTATAAATCTTGTTTCTTTCAAATATTTAGAGAATATGGCAATATTGAAGGCAGTTCTAGGTGATGTTCCCAATTTTGTTTCTCTGAGTGTGTTGGGTGGCTATGCTGGATATTTATTTGATAATAATGATTGCTCAATTTCACGATCTCTCTCTCAGCTGGAGACACTTGATATAAGTTTCATTTTGGTAAGTCATAAATTTGATGATTCTTAAATTTTAACTGCATTGTATTTTTCTTTCCCATACATCAATGTTTGTTTATGAATGTGCTCTTATATCTTGGTTCAATTGTTCAGGGAAACCGGTTCAAAAGAATTCCAGAGTTAAGAAATCTTAGGCAACTGAAATTGGGTATATACCATTTCACGAATGGCCACTTTAATTGCACTTCCTTTCTAAAGGCATCCCCTATGTTGCATACATTTGGGCTCAAGGTAACTCTTATAAATTTAGAGTTGTGGGATTTATTGTGCAGAAATTTTATTATCTACATCTTCAGTTAAGTCGTATATTCTATTAACTTAGTATGCGTATTTATTCTTCTCCAAAAAAAAAAAAAAAGTATGCATATGTATTATGTCACCAAAGATTTGCTTTGCTATCAAGTATCAACTGTAGATAACTCACACGTGATGTTTAATTGTTGTCTCAATTGTTTTGAAAAAAAAAATCATTATGAAATTAGTTTTATAAAACTCCTTTTGTTGTTCACTTGTACAACCCTTACCATGTCATTTTTATTATGTGTTTTTGGCTGTCTATAGAGGTTATTGGCTTGGTTTAAGTCACACCTAGTGTAACGATTAACATTGTAATATCACTAACATTTAAATTGAATATGTTTATTGACAAATTCATCATTTTTCTAAAAAGTGACAAATCCATGGTTAGATAATATTTGATTAAATCATCCATGCTTGCAATATCAAAGTAATTAGAGTTAACTAACTATAAAATTATGCTTAGAACATACCAAGAGCATTGTAGCTCAATTAGTACCTTTTGATATTTTCAACGGTGATGTCCAAGGTTTAAATCTCCCCTTCCCCAACTATCAAAAAAAAAAAAAACGTAAAACGTGTGTTTATGGATTATATAATAGATAAAAGATTATTAACATGACATGCATAACATTGATAAAGAGATACATTCTATGTAACTTCGTTCTAACCATTGATATATATAGGTGTGTGTGTGTGTGTGAGTGAGTGTGCTCCACCCTTATCATGTATTGTGAGCCATGTCTTGTGGAGGATGACGTCGGAGTTGGAAGGATCGTTGAGGAGGCAGAGGAAGAAATCCAAGAGCCTTGAGAATGACGGTTACGGAATTTCCCATTGCCACTACTCAGATCTTGATCTTGATCTTTCTCTCTCTCTTTCTCTGATCTCTATTTATATAATAATAATAATATATAACAAAATCCGAATTAAATAAAAAAATTCCTGATGGTCCAAAATTAATACTAGGACAAAAAAATTCCGAATTGCCTTTTCCATTTTTCTTTTTTTAACAGATAGTCCAAAATACAAAAAACAAAATCATCTCACTCACTCTCTCTCCAAAAGAATCACTGGCTCGCCCCGCACGTATCTCTTACCTTGTTCTACTACTTTTTTTTCCCCAATTCTTTTCCCTCTCTATTCTATCCTTTATGCTTCGTTTAAGTTGAATTAATAACATAACTCATAAGAATTCAATCCATATCCATATCAATTGAAATAAAAACAACAACAAGAAGAAGAACAAGAAAGAAATTTTTTGAAATTCAATTTGGATACAAATATTTCCATCATGTTTCTACATATTTCCATCATGTTTCCACCAAAACGAAACTAACTATCTCCATCATGTTTCTACATATTTGTCCTTTTTTTTATTCATTAACTACGAGCGAAATTTTCAAATGATCTCTGTAAAAGCAATGTCGGCGCGTTCAAGAAGGTTTTTGATCTCCCAGGATAGACGATCATTGATAGGGCACAAATGAATTGTCCTGGTGAGTGGGAAGAGCTTGTGTATGTTGATTATAATCTCCGCATCTCTAAGATCCTCCATCTCCAAAATAATATTGTTTGGATCTCTGAGATAAGCCGCCATGGATGCGCTCCATTTCACAAAATGAGAGACCGCAACCAGAAAATCCACTTTTGCTTCTTCATGCAACTTCACATTCGACTTTCGAGTGGAATATTCGTGACGTTGGCTCATCCTTACGAGAGAAGCTCTCTTCGCAATGTGGTTATCAATTACATCATTGAAAAAGTGCCTTCCATTTTGAAAGATTTGATCACTCCAAGGAGTAGGAAGAACTAGAAAATGAAGACAAACACCTATAATTAAAATGAACTAACTGATAAAAAATGAAATTAAACAAAAAAAATGTTAAAAAACTTACCAAATTCTTCACGAATTTGATGGGAGATAGTGCTCCATCTGTTCAGTGTTTACTCCCCGTGGAGATGGAGCTAAAATTTTAAAAAGAAATTAAAATCAATTCAGTTAAGAAAAAACGATAAAGGAATAAAATGATAGTACTTACCAACACGAGGTAGCACTGATCGATCTTCTTCAGCGATCAACTTATTAATTTCCCTACAAATCCAACGAAGGTTGCTTTTGATCATTGTCACACTCTTCTTAGGCGCCATTTTTTTAGTTATGAATTTGCTTGTGTGTGGGTGGTCCTAGTAGCCACTGTTCCTATTTATAGTACTTTCTAAGCGGGAAAAAAGATACGGTTAAGGAATGAATTTGAAAATCATGAATTAAGAGCTTTTACTTCATTGATGATAAAGAACAATTATCATAGAATGAACGACATAAATTTGAAATTCTTTCCTATCATTAAAAAAAATGTTAGAATTGCCCTGCATGGACAAGAATGGTAGAAAATTGTGTACCATAAAAAAGTTCTATAAAGTATAGCGAAAAATAAGTAGATTCAACCCGAAGTTTAAAACACTCTTGTATCTAGCCCATGTGTGGTAAGTGGGGATGCCCATACAGCATTGTAGAAGATTTCGTCTTCTCTCCTTCAACCTTTTTTTTAATTTTTATTTTTAGCAAAAAAAAAAAAAGAAAAAAAAAAAGAAAAAGAAAAAGAGGAGTGGCCTGTCTGGGCCTAATATTGGATTATCTTTCTTTGGGCTGTTGAAGTGGTTCAAAACGATTCGAAAGAACTATTGTCAATGAACACATATTCTTTACCTTTCCAACCGTCAAAACTCTCTCTCTAAAACAGAAGTGTGTTTCCGAAACCATTCCTTAACCGTATCTTTTTTCCCGCTTAAAAAGTACTATAAATAGGAACAGTGCTACTAGGACTACCCACACACAAGCAAATTCATAACTAAAAAAATGGCGCCTAAGAAGAGTGTGACAATGATCTAAAGCAACCTTCGTTGGATTTGTAGGGAAATTAATAAGTTGATAGCTGAAGAAAATCAATCAGTGCTACCTCGTGTTGGTAAGTACTATCATTTTCTTCCTTTATCTTTTTTTCTTAACTGAATTGATTTTAATTTCTTTTTAAAATTTTAGCTCCATCTCCACGGGGAGTAAACACTGAACAGATGTAGCACTATCTCCATCAAATTCGTGAAGAATTTGGTAAGTTTTTTAACATTTTATTTGTTTAATTTCATTTTTTATCAGTTAGTTCATTTTAATTATAGGTGTTTGTCTCCATTTTCTAGTTCTTCCTACTTCCTGGAATGATCAAATCTTTCAAAATGGAAGGCACTTTTTCAATGATGTAATTGATAACCACATTGCGAAGAGAGCTTTTCTCGTAAGGATGAGCCAACGTCACGAATATTCCACTCGAAAGTTGAATGTGAAGTTGCATGAAGAAGCGAAAGTGGATTTTCTGGTTGCGGTCTCTCATTTTGTGAAATGGAGCGCATCCATGGCGGCTTATCTCAGAGATCCAAACAATATTATTTTGGAGATGGAGGATCTTAGAGATGTGGAGATTATAATCAACATACACAAGCTCTTCCCATTCACCAGGAAAATTCATTTGCGCCCTATCAGTGATCGGCTATCCCGGGAGATCAAAAATCTTCTTGAACGCGCCGACATTGATTTTACAGAGATCATTTGAAAATTTCGCTCGTAGATAATGAATAAAAAAAAGGACAAATATGTAGAAACACGATGGAGATAGTTTCGTTTTGGTGGAAACATGATGGAAATATGTAGAAACATGATGGAAATATTTGTATCCAAATTGAATTTCAAAAAATTTCTTTCCTGTTCTTCTTCTTGTTGTTGTTTTTATTTCAATTGATATGGATATGGATTGAATTCTTATGAGTTATGTTATTAATTCAACTTAAACGAAGCATAAAGGATAGAATAGAGAGGGAAAAGAATTGGGGAAAAAAAAGTAGTAGAACAAGGTAAGAGATACGTGCGGGGCGAGTCAGTGATTCTTTTGGAGAGAGAGTGAGTGAGATGATTTTGTTTTTTGTATTTTGGACTATCTGTTAAAAAAAGAAAAATGGAAAAGGCAATTCGGAATTCTTTTGTCCTAGTATTAATTTTGGACCATCAGGAATTTTTTTATTTAATTCGGATTTTGTTATATATTATTATTATTATTATTATTATATAAATAGAGATCAGAGAAAGAGAGAGATCAAGATCTGAGCAGTGGCAATGGGAAATTCCGTAACCGTCATTCTCAAGGCTCTTGGATTTCTTCCTCTGCCTCCTCAACGATCCTTCCAACTCCGACGTCATCCTCACCGTCTCTTTCAGAGCCAAGATCCTTGTAACTCCTCTCCTCTCTTCTACAACTTTCTTCTTCTGTTCCAATTTTCAACTTCTTGCTCTTTGTTTTCGAGTGCTGCGCAAAATTAGAGCATGTTGAAAACTATACTTATTGTTTGAAACTTCACATTTTAGTTTAATCTCTATTGATTTGCAATTTCACGTTAATATTATTTAATTAGCTCCTGCAAGCTTCGTTTAAATTCTACCTATGTCTTCTACTCCATTTTTTTTTTAATTCATTACGAAATTTAATTAGATCATCCATACTTCGTTTAATCCTGATCATCAATTGTAGTGTGTTGATGGACATTATTGCAATCAGTAGAAGTTCAAATATTTTCTTGATATGGTAGACAAAATTAAGGAATAAGGACCCTTTGACTTTGACGATGTGCACGCTACAAGTCAGATGGTCCGAGATTTATTTATTTTTTTAGAAAAGAGAGTGTTGTGTGTGCGTTTTGGGGAGGAGAAAACTACTACTGGGCTGGGAGAGAGAGAGAGAAACATTTAAAATGGCTCATCCCATTATGGCCCAAAAGAAAAGAAACATATTAAAAGCCCATCTTCACATATCGTGTCCAGTCCACTACGTATACGCAAGTTCAGGAATAACAAATACCTACCCACCGAACACTAAGGCCGATAGTCTCTCTCGCACTTTGCCACCGCCACCGCCACCGCCACCGCCAATGCTATACGCAAGTTCAGGAATAATAAATCCCTACCTACATACCTACCAACACTAAGGCCGATAGCCTCTCTCTCGTACTCGTACTCAGCCACCTCCAGTGAGTGAGTCCCTGTATTTTTGCTTTTAATTCGTTGTTTTGTAAATTTTGAGTTTTGTCTTCATTCTATATGCTTATATGTGTGAATCTTGGTGCGGAAACTGATGTGTTTGCGTTCGTTATTGATTTTTATTCTGTGCTTTTGTTTTGAAGGGTAGATGTAGTTTGTTCTTCTCATAACTTTCGTAATTCTTAAAAATCCTGCCTTTTTTTTTTTTCTCTATTCTCAGCCAATATCGACTTAAGTTTTGATCTTTTCTTTGTGCTACAGTTTTTATTATATTTATTTGAGTCATACAAGATGGGGAAGGATCGGACTAAGCTGATAAAGATAGTTCATCCTAACTCTAAAATAAAACTTCAAAAGGTAATAAATTTCACTCTCAAAATTTTTTTTAAAATTTTTTTAATTTGATTAAAAGTTACAAAAAGATGCTGTATTCTTTGCTAATTTGCATTGTTTACCAGAGAACCAATTTACCCCAAGATCGGTTAAGTGAACTGCCAGATGAAATTCTTGTCTGCATTCTGTCATCACTATCGAATTTGAAAGAAAGGCAGAGAACAAGTGTCCTCTCTAAAAGGTGGAGATATTTGTTTCGTAACTTGGTTTTTAATAATTCCATTTTGGTAACTTTGCGGAAGAAATATAACTTTGGAGAGATTTCTAAAGATCGCTATATAATGACACTGTCTTCTAAAAGATCTAAGTTTATTAGCCGGGTGAATAGGGCATTATTGAAATTGAATCCAGATGATATTATAGATCAGTTTAAAGTTGAGTTTAGCTTGAATGCGACATACACGTCAGTTATTGACAATTGGATAAGCCATTTACTGAGGAAAAAAGTTAAAATGCTTTCATTGCATTTGGGTACTCTTTGGGGTACTAAATATACTCTTACTACTCAGCTTCTGCAGAGTTACAGTCTTAAATCCTTAACAGACCTCTCTTTGGCTTCTGTGGATGTGACTGGGGAAGTTCTCGAGTATGTTTTATCCAATTGCCCATTCATTGAAAGCTTACATGTGCAAGACACGAGGTCTCTAAAGAATTTAAAGACTTCTGCCCCTTTGCCCAAGCTAAAGCATTTAGAGATATTATACTGCGACTATTTCCTACAGATTGAGATTCATGCTATAAATCTTGTTTCTTTCAAATATTTAGAGAATATGGCAATATTGAAGGCAGTTCTAGGTGATGTTCCCAATTTTGTTTCTCTGAGTGTGTTGGGTGGCTATGCTGGATATTTATTTGATAATAATGATTGCTCAATTTCATGATCTCTCTCTCAGCTGGAGACACTTGATATAAGTTTCATTTTGGTAAGTCATAAATTTGATGATTCTTAAATTTTAACTGCATTGTATTTTTCTTTCCCATACATCAATGTTTGTTTATGAATGTGCTCTTATATCTTGGTTCAATTGTTCAGGGAAACCGGTTCAAAAGAATTCCAGAGTTAAGAAATCTTAGGCAACTGAAATTGGGTATATACCATTTCACGAATGGCCACTTTAATTGCACTTCCTTTCTAAAGGCATCCCCTATGTTGCATACATTTGGGCTCAAGGTAACTCTTATAAATTTAGAGTTGTGGGATTTATTGTGCAGAAATTTTATTATCTACATCTTCAGTTAAGTCGTATATTCTATTAACTTAGTATGCGTATTTATTCTTCTCCAAAAAAAAAAAAAAAAGTATGCATATGTATTATGTCACCAAAGATTTGCTTTGCTATCAAGTATCAACTGTAGATAACTCACACGTGATGTTTAATTGTTGTCTCAATTGTTTTGAAAAAAAAAATCATTATGAAATTAGTTTTATAAAACTCCTTTTGTTGTTCACTTGTACAACCCTTACCATGTCATTTTTATTATGTGTTTTTGGCTGTCTATAGAGGTTATTGGCTTGGTTTAAGTCACACCTAGTGTAACGATTAACATTGTAATATCACTAACATTTAAATTGAATATGTTTATTGACAAATTCATCATTTTTCTAAAAAGTGACAAATCCATGGTTAGATAATATTTGATTAAATCATCCATGCTTGCAATATCAAAGTAATTAGAGTTAACTAACTATAAAATTATGCTTAGAACATACCAAGAGCATTGTAGCTCAATTAGTACCTTTTGATATTTCCAACGGTGATGTCCAAGGTTTAAATCTCCCCTTCCCCAACTATCAAAAAAAAAAAAAAAAAAAACGTAAAACGTGTGTTTATGGATTATATAATAGATAAAAGATTATTAACATGACATGCATAACATTGATAAAGAGATACATTCTATGTAACTTCGTTCTAACCATTGATATATATAGGTGTGTGTGTGTGAGTGAGTGTGCTCCACCCTTATCATGTATTGTGAGCCATGTCTTGTGGAAGTACAACTATCTAACTCAAGTTGTGGAATTTTTGAGGCTCTCACTCAACGGGTTTATTGTGTGAGATTTTTTCATTCCTTTTTTGAAAGCAAGTATCATGTTTTAATGTTTTTTGAAAACCTTAACAGCACACAAAGAACTTGCAAGTTGTGGATCTTTCTCTTTCAAGATTTTTTTTTTAGTGACCCAGTGACCATTGCAAATAAGATCAGTCCAAAATGGATAGCATTCAATGCGTAGGATAAAAATGATAAGCCTGTTTGAAGTGTTGTTTTGTTTTTAGTTTTTTGTAACTTTTGTTTGGTTGAATGTGGTATTGTTTCTAGCTCATAGATTAGGTAAGCTACCCTTGTTCACATAAATAGCTCAAGTATGCTTATGTTTTCCTTTTGTTGTAATGATATTTTGATGTTCATTCGCAAATCAACCCGATTACAAGCCTTATGAAACCTACAATGGTCTCAGTTGGCATTGCATGGGTGATGATGTACATATATTCAACAAATATGGAAATATAATAAAGATATTACTTGTGGCTACACAATAATTCTCACCTTTTAATCTTTTGTTGATGACATTGTTAATAAGAATGGTATCTCTGACTTGTAACTAGCATAACACCATTATTAGCTATAAATAATGCGAAAGAATTAGGCGCAAGATTAGCCCCGAGGGTGGAATTGGTGATACTGTAAGGGATCCTTTTTTTCGTTTTAGTATGGTAAACATTACAAGATTAAATTTTTTTTTTTTTTTTGGGGGGGGGGGGGGGGTGGGTGGGTAAAATACTAGATTGGAATTTGTAATTACGTTTGTTTGTATGGTTTGTTTATTTATTTGTACCCAAATTTAGGTAGTATTTGGTTTAGGGAATTGATGTTACCCGGATAATGACATCTTTAGCGTAAGAATTTTTTTATTTTTTATTTTTTATTTTACACATCAACTTTTCAAAAACACTTGCATTAGATTATCTATTCTAAACTTTATTTCATCAACTTTATTTTATTAAAATATCAAATTTTCTTGATTTTTTAGTTGTTTCTCTTTTTACACACTGCAATTATTATCTACTCTCTTCATCTTTGGCACACGTAACGAAAGAATAAAAAAGTAAATGTAAAATAAATAGTGCTAGTATAAATTTACTTGATGGATAAATTTACCCAATTATAAATAGACTAGTGTGGGAGGTTTCACGAATTGATTGAGCAAAATGTAGGGCTTATTCTATTTACAAAGACTTATGTGAGTGTTTTAAAAATGTAACTATTTCTATGTTTGACTTAATTCTACTAAAATTCCCAAGAATATGAGATTTATATGTTTGAGATATTGGTAGGAACCTTAGAGGCTTTATTTATTTTAGAGAAATGATATGTCTACAACAATTTTACAACATTTTTACAACAAATCCTAAGTGGCAGGTTATTCCTAGTTGTTATTGTTGGGGCAAAAAAGTAATCTTAGTGTTAGTTTCAAATTTGAACTAATAACAACTAACCACATGTGATTTGTTGTAAAAATGTTATAAAATTGTTATAGACGTAGCATCTCTCTTTATTTTAATAACATCAGATGCATAATGTTGAAACACTGACAAAAGTACAAAACTCCTTCCACACATCCCATACAACTACGTGAAAGGATTATTATAACTTAAAAGACAATTTGGATCCGTAGAACACGGCTAACCTATGAGTGATAGTATTTAACTTCATTTTAACTAAATTGAATAGAGCAAGAGGTGAAGGAAATTATGAACTTAAAAGCAATGTGCACCATTTTGGTAATTGAAAGTGATATAAATCATAAAATATTTCAAAATTAGTAAAACAAAAATCTAATATATATATATATATATATATATATATACAAGATAGAATTTCTACTCTAACTTAATTTAAGTATATATGTGTGTGAAGCTGCCCTCTAGAGACTTCAACCTTGATCCTTACCTCTCACACCCTACAAGCACTTATACTTGTAGAGTGATCACTGCATCAAGGATGCACGGTGGTAAAAATCTAATATTTTTAAATGGCGTGTATGATACAAAATTAAAAATCGGAGCAGAACTTTTAGGTAGATCATCCAAAAGCACGAGAAATTCCTCAAAATTTGAATTGTATAAACAGACAAAGCACAAGCTCCCAAACTCAAATAAGAATTTAAACGAAGATTGGAGGAGCTAATTAAATAATATTAATGTGAAAATGCAAATCAATAGAGATTAAACTAAAACATGAAGTTTCAAACAATTAGTTTTGAGCATGCTCTAATTTTTTCAGCAATCAAAAACAAAAAAAAAAAAAAAAGAAGTTGAAAATTGAAGCAGAAGAAGAAAGTTGTAGAAGAGAGGAGAGAAGTTACAAAGGTCTTGGCTCTGGAAGAGATGGTAAGGATGACATCTGAGTTGGAAGGATCATTGATGTGTTTACAAACTAATGTGTAACTTTTAAACATTAAAAAAAAATAATAATAATAATAAATAATAATAATAAAATTAGTAGTTATTTATTATGCTGTCAAAATGTGGCATCAATATCATAAATTACAAGTCAGTTTGTAAGAAAAAAATGATAACAAACTGTATTTTTTGTGGCCCTTGTTATCTAGGTAGTATTTCCTTCTTCTTTTTGTGGTATTTTTAATACATTTTTTAAGTGAGTGGAATTTGAACATCAAACATCTCTATGGGAAACACTGCAGTTTAGTATTAATTTTTTTCGAGTTTAGTATTACTTTTTTTTTTTTTTTTGCTTTCCTTCTAAACACACAATGTGCTATTCATCGGTACAAAAATTCTGCCTAATGCATGTCATTTACACCTCCAACTTCCACCCTCCTAGAAGGGAAAGACATCAAAATACAGTAAAGTGAAGAAGAAAGTTTAAAAGGTAGTAGTAATGCCCATTATTCATTTTGCTTTTGATATCATTTTTAGTATTTTCCTTTTGATATTTTTATATTAGATCATAAATTGAATTTTTTGTGGCCCTTGTTATCTGGCTAGTATTTCTTAATATATATATATATATATATATATATTAAATGGGGAAGAGATTTCAAACCTTGAACATATTCATTAAAAACAACATATTAAAGAAATTTTGAAATTTATTTATTCTTTTCCTAAATACACAATCATGCTATTTGTTGTAAAATAAATTTGTCAAATGCATATCATTTATACTTCCAATCCCACTCTCTTAGAAGGGAAATAAGTCAAAATACAGTGTAGTGGGTGGGAAATACCAATAAAATGATGTCTCAAATTGCTAAAATTTAAGATAAAATTTTAGAGGTTACAAGTTACAACAATTTAGGGGAAAAAAATTCAACCTAGAACATATTCGCTGTCACACTGACCAACGTCACTAATCTAACGTCAGATTTCTATTTCTTGTTCCTCTTTAGTCTTTCCATTTCTTCGCGTTCCTCAATTAACCAAAAAAATGCTGCCAAAAAAGGAAGCATAGAGTCAGAAAAACCCTCCATGTCCATCAATCACTCACGCTAGTGAATCTGTTTTATAAAGCTTTTTGTCTCTTTTTTTTTCTTAATTATAACAAAACTAGATTTTTTTGAAAATTAACTAATTTTTTTTTCTTATATATATTATGAAAGCTGCCCAAAATTGTAGCTTTTGTCTCATCATATCTGTCTAATAAGCTACAATCATATTTTTATTACTCCATTGAAATGATGATATGGTGAACTTTGTGAGTATAGAACACAGAAATGACATGGAAGATATTTGCAGTCAAAGAAAAAAATATGCAAACAAACTTTCAGAATGAAAAAAATACCCTAGTTACCAAGATTTTCAATTATTTTTGAACCCACTTTCAAATGCCATATACAACTTCCATTGCAGGGGAATGAATGAAAATGTATTCTGCTCCAGACTTCATTTGCAAAGCCATGTACAACTACAGTGTCAAATCACCACCAATTTCCCTGATAACTTTCTCCACTTTAATCAACATGCCTGGTAAAAACAGGAAAAATAAAAACCCTTAGCAAATGATCATCTTGAATAACAAAGTTGATGAAACAAAATTTTCCATTGACAGCAGTTCTTAATAGTCATATTTTAGCAGCTTCTGTGTTTCCTTTGAATTGCATGTATATAAAGACTAAAAACTAAGTTCAAGACAGGGTTTATATAAAGTGATGAGCAGTATCCTCTATGAATGACTGCACATAGCTTCAAAGCGAATAGTCTTGCCAGTTATGCTCGGATCAAGCTCCCTTCAGTACATCAGGCTAAAAAGTTTGTGATTAATTAAGGATTAAGTTTAAAATAGGCTTACCTTGGAAGGAAGAATCTTCCATGTATCTCTGCAACAAAAATCAAAATATGTCAATAAATCACTAGCACGATTGATCATAAATCTTGCATATTAGGAAAAGTGCAATCTCGAAAGTGATCTTTAATTTCCAAGCCACCCGTGTAATAATAGGCAACATCTGTCAATAATATCAAACCAAAAACTCAGATTGCGATACAATTTCAGAGCCATAGTCACTATTCAGAGATGGAATATCCTTCATATCCTTCAAGATCTCCTGAAAGAGGAAAAAAAGCATGACACCATCAGTGCATGAGAATGGAGTAAAGTATTGTAAACCTTAGTTTGGCCAGAGGCTTCATGAAGTTTTGATGATTATCTATATTGTAAAGACCCATTGGTTTCACCTTCAAAGCATTTATGAATACATCTGTTTCGTAAATTGTTGAAAATTGCAAAGCAAACTTCTGGATCTGCAAAGACGAAAATAATTAAATGGGCTCTGGAGATATTAATATACTCTAAAATACTACAATGTTTTCTAATAAACTCATTACATTTGCAAGACCACTTGATTATAAGTATTAATGCCAGAGGAAAGAGAAGTATACATATTACCAGTAACAGCTACAAAGCTATGTCAGTCAAAACATTTTTTAGTGTGGTCATAAAGAATCATCATAATTCCATCCTACAGTCAGTCTGTCACACCTTTCCAACTTAAGACGCACAAAAACTAACTTTTATATTCAAAATTGAGAGACTATGACACGCACCTTTCCTACTTGATCTCTGTAGCTCACAAAAACAGCCTTGATACCCCCTGGCAGGAAATCCAGCAATGCACGAGACCGGAGGCCACAAGAAGTGCAGCTTGGACACATAGTGCTGTTCCTGCATCATGTTTTAACCATGTAACTCGAGTTCTGTTCAAACATATCATTTGTAGTTCCTACAAAAATGAACAGTGAAATTTATAATTACAAAAAATAAAAATCTGTTTGGCTGTTATGAAATAATCTTTGTCATTACTTTGCCACTGCTCAGATCTTGATCTTGATCTTTCTCTCTCTTTCTCTGATGGGATCTCTATTTATATAATAATAATAATAATATATAACAAAATCTGAATTAAATAAAAAAATTCCTGATGGTCCAAAATTAATACTAGGACAAAAAAATTCTGAATTGCCTTTTCCATTTTTCTTTTTTTAACAGATAGTCCAAAATACAAAAAACAAAATCATCTCACTCACTCTCTCTCCAAAAGAATCACTGACTCGCCCTGCACGTATCTCTTACCCTGTTCTACTACTTTTTTTTCCCCAATTCTTTTCCCTCTCTATTCTATCCTTTATGCTTCTTTTAAGTTGAATTAATAACATAACTCATAAGAATTCAATCCATATCCATATCAATTGAAATAAAAACAACAACAACAAGAAGAACAGTAAAGAAATTTTTTGAAATTCAATTTGGATACAAATATTTCCATCATGTTTCTACATATTTCCATCATGTTTCCACCAAAACGAAACTAACTATCTCCATCATGTTTCTACATATTTGTCCTTTTTTTTATTCATTAACTATGAGCGAAATTTTCAAATGATCTCTATAAAAGCAATGTCGGCGCGTTCAAGAAGATTTTTGATCTCCCGGGATAGACGATCATTGATAGGGCACAAATGAATTGTCCTGGTGAGTGGGAAGAGCTTGTGTATGTTGATTATAATCTCCGCATCTCTAAGATCCTCCATCTCCAAAATAATATTGTTTGGATCTCTGAGATAAGCCGCCATGGTTGCGCTCCATTTCACAAAATGAGAGACCGCAACCAGAAAATCCACTTTTGCTTCTTCATGCAACTTCACATTCGACTTTCGAGTGGAATATTCGTGACGTTGGCTCATCCTTACGAGAGAAGCTCTCTTCGCAATGTGGTTATCAATTACGTCATTGAAAAAGTGCCTTCCATTTTGAAAGATTTGATCACTCCAGGGAGTAGGAAGAACTAGAAAATGAAGACAAACACCTATAATTAAAATGAACTAACTGATAAAAAATGAAATTAAACAAAAAAAATGTTAAAAAACTTACCAAATTCTTCACGAATTTGATGGGAGATAGTGCTCCATCTGTTCAGTGTTTACTCCCCGTGGAGATGGAGCTAAAATTTTAAAAAGAAATTAAAATCAATTCAGTTAAGAAAAAATGATAAAGGAAGAAAATGATAGTACTTACCAACACGAGGTAACACTGATCGATCTTCTTCAGCGATCAACTTATTAATTTCCCTACAAATCCAACGAAGGTTGCTTTTGATCATTGTCACACTCTTCTTAGGCGCCATTTTTTTAGTTATGAATTTGCTTGTGTGTGGGTAGTCCTAGTAGCCACTGTTCCTATTTATAGTACTTTCTAAGCGGGAAAAAAGATACGGTTAAGAAATGAATTTGAAAATCATGAATTAAGAGCTTTTACTTCATTAATGTGCAATTAATTAATATATACATATACCTTTTCATACTAAATTTACTTCATCCAAGAACCTTCTAGCATAAGGAAGTCCTTCATTATATTCAAGGCTTCAAGCATATGATTTAAGTGCTGGATTTAATGGTCCACATCTCATCACAACTCTGGTTAAAGATTTTAACTAATAAATTAATTCTGAGAGAAGTGTTTAAAAGTTGTTAAGATATGAAGTAAATTGCGGGGCATCATAAAATATGGGATGATGTACATCCAAGGTTTAGATTCATCTGATTAAGAAAAACAAATAAGGATTACATTTTTTTTAAGAAAAAAAATAATGATTACATTAACCTGCTTGTTTTTACGTATTTGAAAGGATCTTGGATGGGATTAAAAATTAGGAAATCCTTAGTGGAAATCATATATATATATATATATATATATATATATATATATATATATATATATATATATTTATATTTGACTGAAGTGATAGAAGCGGAAATCATATTGAAATAAGTTAGCTAGGAAATAGAAATCAAATAAGTGGTACCAATAATGCATATCAAATTATGAAATTCAAGATCTTATTCAAGGTGGAAATCATGTGTGGATGTAAAGGATCGAAAGGAGGTTGGACTTCCTTATGCTAGAATGTTTAGGAATTGTGGAAGTTATTATTTTTGGCATTATGTCAAAGGATCTTGTAACCTAGTGACTATTTAGTCTTTGTTACAATTTATGAGGAAATCAAAGGGTCAAGTTTCTCCTCATCTAGTTATATTGTAACAATTAAATTATCAAAAATCTCATTTAAAATTTAAAAGCAAATAAATGATTTTCCACAAATAAATAAAAAAGATCAATAATGTCCAAATTGTGTTATGAGTCTTATGTCTATGTGTATGACTTGTCTCAGTTATTATTATTTTTGGTCGAAAACCCCTCTAATAGACATACAGTCATGTTTGTGATTAACACAGGCATATGACACATTTTTGTCAAATTTGTTGCTTCTTAGATTAGCATTGCCCTAGTGGGTTCTAATTAGCTCAATTAGTAAAATCTCTTGAAGTTAAATAAGAGAATTGGGTTCAAACCCAACATACACTAAAAACCAATAAATATCTTGACTTGATGATAAAGAACAATTATCATATAATGAATGACATAAATTTGAAATTCTTTTCTATCATTAAAAAAAATTTGTTAGAATTGCCCTGCATAGGCAAGAATTGTAGAAAATTGTGTACCATAAAAAAGTTCTATAAAACATAGTGAAAAATGAGTGGCTTAAAGCCTTAAACATAAAGTTTAAAACACCCTTATATCTTGCTCACGTGTGGTTAGTGGGGATGCCCATACAGCATTGTAGAAGATTTTGTGTTCTCCTTCAACCTTTATTTTTTTTAATTTTTTTTTTTACCAAAAAAAAAAAAAAAAGAAAAAAGAAAAGAAAAAGAGGAGTGGCCTGTCTGGCCCTAATATTGGATTATTCTTTCTTTGGGCCGCTGAAGTGATTCAAAACGATTCAAAAGAACTATTTTCAATGAACAAATATTCTTTACATTTCCACCGCCGAAACTCTCTCTCTAAAACAGAAGTGTGTCCCCGAAACCATTTTCTTACTTTGTAATTGTTTTGCACGAACCAAAGCAAAACTAAAACCAAGAAATGAATAAGAGAGTGTTGCTTGGAGTACGCAAGAGAGAGCCCATCAAACATAGCAAGAAAAACTTGCTCAAGAATAGATGTGTCGGAGGCAGAAATCACTGAATATAACACTATTTTTCTTAGGACTTGGACGGATTTATGAGCCTTTTGGTTTCTTCACATCTTCTCTCTTTTATATGGGACAAGAATTGGTATTATTCAATGGCCAAAGCTTATTAGGATTATGAAAAAAAAAAAATTCAACAATTTCATGACAACATCCAATTTGTCTACAGAGTTAGAAAAAATTTAAATTGCAGATAATGGTGAGCTAGGTGTGAGTTGGTTGGCAAATTAAAGATGTGTAGTGAAATTATAATGAATTTTTGTTGTGACTCACTCTATTGAAGGGAGTCTAAGGAATAGAATAGGAAAGACAACAATGCTATAGGCGCAACCAATTTCACAACCTTTTTCATAATTTGTTGAGATTAATAATTGTGGTTAGTGTAACATTACTTTCATTTGTACTATTATTAACATCATTTTTATTATACATCAATCACAACCTACCACCTCAGTGGTGGTGAAAAATGTTGTTATTATTATTATTCTTTAAGAATAAACAGCAAGATATATTTCAATGATATTTCCTTTTTCTTTTTCTTTTTCTTTTTTCCCATTCCAGGTCTCCTTTCATTTTCTCTTTCACTTGCATTTCCCACTTCATCATCATCAATGTCTTTTTTTCCCTTTTTGATCTCTTGAAGTCATTCACTTTACATTTGTTTCGGGTATTTCCTCAACATTACACATAGGTCCATAACTCAAAGAGAGGTTGAAATATACTTTTGAGTAAGGCTCAAACCTGAGGGATACAGCTTTGGGTGAACTTTAGAAAAATAACTTCAGAGGAAGTTAGTTTGCACATCAGGATTGAAATTTTCCTTGTCCCTCAAGTATTTGTTGGGCAAACACCGAGTGAAGAGAATTCAGGAAACCATAAGGATGAACAGACGTGAGTCCTTCAAAGTATATAAGGTTTTCGATAATAAAATCGACTTTATTTTTTCTAGGGTGGCACTTCTCTTCTTTGTAAAGTTTCTTATAAAGATTCGAATCGATTTGGGGGGAAAAATGAGATCGAGGTTATTGAACTTCAACACTCCCTATCCTGTATTTCTAAGACTATTCTGGTAAGGTCTCAATCAAAGTACCCATCGGATAGGATTTTGCATAGTGCATGGGACATGCAATTATGCAAGTGTCTTTCATCACCTGTACCCAAATTGGTCTGGAGTTAATCCTTGTTAAATATGGTCATTTGCTTTTTATCACCCATACTTAGGTTGGAAATACCCAGTCATCATTTTGGAGTGCAGCTAAGGATTTATGAAATTTATGAGATTAGATGTTATTTCATATTTGAGATATTTAAGGTTTAAAATCCTCGTTGGATTTAGTACTAAAACATCACTATCGCTATAAATAAATAAGTAAATGACGGTTATGGGCTTTCCACGTATCTTTAACAGCGTAAGAGCATTGAAGACATGATTTAAAAAGTAGCATTTCGAATCTTCAAGAACTATTCTTGATTAAGACTTAATTGTATGTAGTCGATGCGAAGCTTCAACAAGGGAACTCAATTTAATAATGAAGCTAGAACAGACAAGGAGGTTAAGAACCATCCAATAGTCTGCCAATACCTTTCAAAATATAGCTGTTCTCCATAATAATTTAAGTTTATTGGATGGTCATCAACTCAATAAAAGATGTCTAGAAACACCAAACCATGATTCTAGCTATTAGTAATATGGTAGGCTTCCAACCACTTTATACAATTAAACACATACAAACCCAATTGAAAACAAGCATCGAACTCGTACAAAAAAGCGAGTATCAGAATGTTACATCTCACATAAGTCTGAAACAACACAAACCGAAATGATCACATATATTGTGAAAATCAAAGGTGCAGTCCAACAAACTAAACCAAATTATAGACGAGAACACAAAGCATGAATCCAAGAGAGTGCTTTTCTTATTAAAAAAAAAAACAGAAGAAAGAGAGTGCTTTTAGTCTTAAATTGTCCTGGCCTTGCCTTACCATGCTCTAGAACAGAGTTGGTATAGCTCTTATTTGAGACATTTGGAATGAATTGAATTAAATAATATTGCAAATAGGAAGGCATAGTGAAGAAATGTGAACAGGTTAAGAACTAAAAACCTACCACAGACTTTGATAACTAAAACCTCTCAGGGTATCCCACTGCTAAAGTTCTGAGCAAAAACAAAACAATAATTTCACATTATAAGGCTAGAGCCTCTACTAAGAGCTGTCAGAACCCTCCCCCCATAGGCTGTCAAAATTTAAGAATGAAAGATATACTTGGCAGCTTATGATGATAAACTAAAAGATCCATGTGATTGCTTTTCCCCCATAACTAGCAACGTTTGTAGAATCAATCGAAGCAAAGACGTTAAAGTTTGCAATGTAAAAATAAACAAAGTGACGGTTAGCCATAAAAATATGAAAACTTAGCTATGATGAAATTCGGTGAAGTAGATCCTCTCAAGGATAGGATTTTTAATAATACTACTAGTGTATCATATGTACTGTATTGTGAATTGTCAGAAGGAATGCCCTGTATTTACTGGTACAGTCATAGGACTAATTTTTCCCCCTCTAAAGATCCTTCTTTAAATAATCCCTCTAGCTGTAACACAATCTAAATGAACTTGAAAGTTGGAACTCTTTGTTTCTTGTTGGGCTATAAGGGATTTAAAACATTTCCCCCAAATGGATGTGTGATTTGTAAGCTTGTCTGTCTTTCTCCACCTCATTGTTGCAGTTGCCAAAGTTGTGAATCCCCTTCTAAAGAAAGACCTATTTTCTTTCAATCTTTCTTTCTAAATTAAATATCATCGCATACAGCATACTACTGGAGTTTCATCCTCAATGTGTGTCAGAGATGCATAATAAGAATATATTCCTCAAAGCACTGCATTTACCAGGAATATAAGACCATAATTTCCATTTTCAATCTAACATATCATAATCATATTTGTTGTCTTGAAAGTCTAAATTTTAGTTTACATGCATGAAGCATTTACACAATTAATTTAGAATACTGACATATATGTTAATCACAAATCTGTAGCCAAAATATATCTAACAAATAGAACTTTAGCACTATTGGAATTTCAACTTGATAATGAAAACTGTACATAATCATACCTCTGATCATCCAAGACACTGAACATATTTTAATTCATAGACTCCTTACTGATCAAAATGCTGTCCTCAAAAGCCAATTAATGCTAATCAAGGGAACAAGTCTCTGCAGGTCATAAAAAGAGAGAAAAACCCAAAAAACAAAAAGCAATCACACTACAAAGAAAGCATGCAAGATAGGAAGAACAGTGAGATCAGTCCGCTTCAAAATGTGAAGATGCACCAAGCAGGGATGGTTGCTTGAAAATTCTGTGTCTCATTTCACTTAAGAAAACCATAATTCAAATGCATCAGGAAAAACATAGCATAGTTTAAGGGGACATAATTCAGGGAAGTAGTCAGCACTGACCAAGAAAATAGTGGGTGAAGAGAGTCAAAACAGGATCATTACCTGCACCAGTGCACTATAGTTATTAATCAAATGCATTACTGTTTTGGCTATGCCGTACCTTTAACTGATATAACGAAAATTTTCAAGGGAAAGCATTTAAATGCAAAGGGAGAATGGGGGGAGAGAGAGAGAGAGAGAGAGAGAGAGGGGGGGGGGGGGGGGGCATGAATTTTAACCAGTTCCTAAAAACAACAGATCTACAAAACCAATCTGCTTTTAACTGTGCATAATTTCATTTCCGCAAGACAATCTAATTTGATAAACTATTGTATTTCCTTATTGAGCAACTGTGTATGTTTCTATAACCCCTGTTTTCATCTAATCAAAAAGCATCAACCCCATTCAAGAGTACTGAACAGCATAGTAATGCCCCTACAAAAACATTGGGTCCACTAAAGTTTTATATTCATATTCAAGGAACAAATGAATGCATTTGAGATTGAACACCAACTCGATACAGATTCAGATGGTCTATTGCCTTGGAAACCAATTCTCTCAACTCAGGATGCTGTGCAACCACATTACGGTCTGCCCCCTCGAGGGCAGTCAAAACCCTAGCTTGTTCCAAAGCCTCACTGTTACCAGCATGTATTGCAAGGTAGCAAAGGAGAATCAAACCGTGCAACTGTGTCCGTTCACTGGCCCTTAGCATTCTCATTAACTGCGGCACACCATTATACTCAATTATTGTCTTGGAATGCTCCACGCAGAGAAAATTATCCGGACAAGCAAACTTCCCCAGCGAAATGGCAGCCTCAGCAGCCATGTCCGGGTTTCTATGACTAAGTTGAGTCACCAGCGGATTAATAACCCAGGTCTCTCTAGCCGGAAAAGTCCTAGCCAATGAACCAATCGACTTTATGGCTGGAACTTGCAATACAGGGTTGTCCAACTCTCTAATCACCCTCAACAGCTGTTCCACAACTGCCTTGGCAGCCGGCGAATTAATCCTAAACGAAGAGCGTCTAAGGTCAGCATTAGACTCAGCCGCAGCCGTTATCTCCATTATAGTCATCAAGCAATTGTATTGCAACTCACCCTCTTCTTTCTCGACCAATTTCGCCAAACAAAGCAACCCTTTCGTCTCTGTTATCCTCCTACTATTCAACACACTCCCTTTCGCGAGCATCCACAATGCCCCGGCACAACTAATTTTCAAACTAAGCTTCACTTCCGGCTTCTCATTCTCCCTCTCTCTCCTATGCTGCCCAGCCCGACTACTGCCCTCGTTATTATGATAATAATAATGATAGTAATTTGAATTTGAATTTGAATTCGAATAAGGTCTGCTACTCGGTCTAGTCAATGTTTTCTTCTCCATTTGCTTATTAATTTGAACGATTGAATGAAAGCTTTGCTTACTCGATTGGTCCTTATGATCATCCACAAAGGTCTCGAACGATAACAGCGTCACCAGCGGCCTAATCACGTTCTCTCTCGCGAAGTCCTCTTGAGCAATCGGGTCATACTCCGCCATTCGAGCCACCAGTCTCGCGGCCTGAGTTTGAACCACCATCGGCGAGTCCGAGAGCACTTGCACTATAATCTGAACTCCGAGCTCGTTCACAATCGCTCGCACTCTCTCTTGGTCGTTCGCCAGGTTGTAAATGGCCGTCGTGGCCGCAATTTGCGCCTCGAGAGACGCGCCGTCTTTGAGAAGCTTCAGCAATGGCGGAACTCCGCCTTCTTCGACGATGATCTTCTTGTTCCGATCGTTGTCTCGCGCGAACGAAGCGAGTTCGTTCGCGGCTTCGATTTTCTCGGGCAGTTGGGACATTTGGAGCGTGGCGACGAAAGACCAAACCCAGGAGAGAATCGGATCGTTGCTGGCGATCGGAGGGAGCGAGAGGTTGATGCCACCGCCGCCGGCGCCGCCGTTTTCTGTGTCGAAGATACTGAGAAGCCACCGCATGTCGCCGACGGAAGACTCTAAAAAGCTCTGAACTTTGCGAAAATCGGCGGCGCTCACGATCGTTACGACGCGACGGAGAACGCTCCGGCGCTTGCACTTCCGCACTAGGGTTAGCGCACGCTCTAAGTTCTTCGACACCTCGGCGGTCACTCGCCGAATCGGCCGGTCGTAAAGAAACTGTGCCGTGGAAGCGAACCGGGTCATGGTTCGGAGCATCTGGGAGACCCGGTCCACTTGCTTGCCCACTTCAGAACACTCAAGTTTGAACAAATTGGCTTCGTCCACCGCGGCCCGAACTTGCTCCGAGAGCCGAATCGGGTACCCGAGTTCTTCTTCTATCAACTTCTCTTCCAACTCTGTGGCCATTTTTTAGAGAGTGCCGTTTCACTGACTCGGCAGTTTTGCTTTGTGTACGCAGAGTCAGAGAAAGCGGTTTCAGTTAAACATATATAAAGTTGTCTGTTTGGGTTGTGAATGTTTTTTTTTTTGGGTTTCTGGGAAATGGCAGTGAAATGAGATGAGCGCGTGGGGACTAGGGGGAGTCCAATCGGTCAATTTACTTTAGCGTGAGTGTGACCGTAACCGTTGTTTGTACGTTAGGGTACTAGAGAGACTTGACGAAGAGAGGAAGGAAAGTGGAAGAGTGCTTAGTACTTGCATGGAGAGAGCGTGGATGTAAGAATTGTCAATTTAGAATATTATGGCACGTTTGGTGACTATTTAAAAATAAATTTCTAAATATGTATTAATAATTTAGTAGAATATAAAAAGAAGGTGCAATTAAATTATTTTTAAGTCAATTTTTTAAAAATATATTTATTTTAGGATGTTCAAAATTGAGCTAATAATTAATAATAAGGAAAATATATTTTCTTTCCTTTTGAAGATGTGGCAACTAATGGTTTTTTAAGAATTTTTTTTAAAAAAGTTATTACATAAGGTGAAGGAATAGATATTCAGTACTTATGATAAGGAATAGTTATTCCTCATTTTGAAGAATAGCTATTTATTAGGAATAATTATGCATCGTAATAAAAATATAACCAAACAATCGAATAGTTATACCATAGGAATTTTTATTACATTACATTATCTATTATCATCTACCAAACGTTTACAGTATTTTATTGGGATTCATTTAATTAGGATATCACCTCCAATTTAACCATAAGAATATAGGACAGAGTACAGCTTAAATAAATTTTTTGAAGATAATTTTTAGAATATTATGAAGTGGAATATTTTATATTTTTTAAGATAACAACACTCAAATTTTTTTTTTTCTATTTAAAGCTGATAGATTAGTTTTTTTTTTTTTATTATTTAAAGCTGGTAGATTAGTTTTTATAACATCTTTAATGATTTAAGTAAATATCAAAATTGTGCTAATAATTTTTTCTAATATTAATTATGTCACAAAAATCCAATTCACGCATTTTGATATTGAATAGATGACATTTTAAAGAACGTTTTCCTAGAAGGGAAATTTAGAGAATGTTAATACATTTTTTTTTTTTTTTGGAGAAACAATCTTAATACAAATTTAGTAAGGGTAAAAAAAAAAATCAAACATTTTTTTTTTCTTTTGATGGGAAGACTAAAAATTTTATTAAGCTCTAGATGAAACCGTTACATCATGGATAAGAGCTTGCTCTAAAAAGTAAGGAGTCTCTTGAACCCAGGCAATAAAATCTACTATGCCACATGCATATTTGGCTAATAAATGGGCTGGTTGGTTGCCCTGTCTCCTAATGTGAGAAAACACTACTCCTTGGAACTCCCTACACATTTCTTGCATTCCTAGTATGACAGCAGCCACAGAGAATGGTGGAGTGGATGATTCACATAAAGCTTGATGGATAATGAGTGAGTCGCCTTCGATAATGAAGTTGTGAATACCTATATCTCTTGCAAACATCAATATGAATGGCAACGGGTCGAGTTCGGGCCAGGTTTTTCCATACCCAGACCCAACCCGCCGGTCTGTCCCAAAAACCTGAACCCGGCCCGTTTATTAAACGGGTTTTTTTCTTAACCCCAAACCCGACCCGTTGGGTACCCGCGGGTCACGCCCGCCCTGTCACAATTTGGGCTTAAACTGTGGCCCGGTCCCTAAATTTTTTTTTTTTTTTTTTTTTTGTTGCCTAAAGCCTATACCGTGGCCCAATAATTAAAAAAAAAAAAAAAAAAATTAGTTCGGCCAGAATCATTATTTTTGAAAATGTGTTTGCCCAGATTCAAGCCTTGAATCTAGGCAAACATAATTTTTTTTTTTTTTTTTTTTTTTATACTAGCAGGAGTATACTTAGGTAGAGAAAAATCAAAAGAAATCAAAGAATGAAATATCCATATACAAAAATTGTTGAAAAAAAATAAAGATCTGAGGATCAGCAGAGAAAATCAAAGAATAAATCTGAAAATTTGAAAAATAAAAAGACCCATCAGGAAACCATGGATGAACAATGACCAAAGATTTATAATTTTCCCTATCAAAATCACAAAAAGAAACACAAATCCAAACACAAACACAAACACAAACACAAAAACAAAATTTTCAAATTTATAATTTTCCCATTCAAAATCACAAACACACACAAATTCAGATTTATGATTTTCCCATTCAAAATCACAAACACAAACACACAAACACAAACATAAAATTTCAGATTTATGATTTTCCCTTTCAAAATCACAAAACACAAACATAAACAACTCACATAATAGAGACGAACTGAACCCAGAAAAAAAAAAAAAAAAAAAAAAAAAAAAAAAAAAAAAAAAAAAGGCGAAATGAACCCAGAGAAAAAAAAAAGAAAAAAGAAAAAAGAAGAAGATAGAGAACGAGGTGGTTCGGTGGAGAAACATGGAGGAAGCGAAGCGACTGGACGTGCAAGTGATGGCCGACGGTGACAAATCGGCGGGGGTGTGTGAGAGGGAGTGACCGAGTGAAGAGTGGGAGAGGAGAAAGAGAGTAATGAGGCGGTTGAGTGAAATGGGTATGGGATTAGGGCTTTTTTTTTAAGTTATATATATGGGGGGTATTTTAGTATTTTCAGTTATATACATAAACAGGCCAAGTCGGGTCCGGGTTCGGGCCGGGTTTTTGCAAAAACCCGGACCCTACCCGAACCCGCATCGTTTTTTTTTTTTTTAAAAAACCCATACCCGACCCTATAATTTATCGGGCCGGGTAAAATCCGACCCATAAGGGTCGGACTGGGCCGGGTATCCACGGGTCGGATATAAATTGTCATCCCTAAACATCAGCCCATACTCATACGCCATAGCCTCTACCTCCACAGTGAACAACGGTACAGGTATCTTCTTGCTCATTGCCGCTTCGAGCCTACCCTTCTCATCTCTTACGTTCTGACTTGCAAAGACTACACCATTGACGTTAATTTTGAAAACGTTCTCTGGAGGTGGGGCCCACGACCTCTGTCCGTCAACCACCGTAGTTTTACAAACCACAGTCTCAGTTGTTGCCTTATAATCCTCCATGTACCAGGAAGCCTAGCAAACCAACTCTGCCCCACTCCTATGCTTCCCTCCATGCCGAGACTCATTCCGATTATGCCATATGGCCTAAGCGATACAGACAACCTTTGCTACCTCATCGACGTCACTTCGTTCCACAGTCAGCATGTACCACAGTAAGTCTTGGAATGATTGCACCATTTCTTGGTTCAACATCATGACTACTTTTGAACAAGCCCATACCTCACGAGCTCTTGGGCACGTCCAAAACATGTGGCCCGTTGTTTCAGCCTCCTTGCTACATTCCATACAAAGCTGGTCATTAACCACCTTTCTACGCATGAGATTGACCTTAGATGGGAGGATGTCTCTGCATGCTCGCCATGCAAAGTGGTGGACTTTGTGTGGCAGAGGTAGGTCCCATATTTTCTTCCAAAACCAGGGCATATGACTCGGTTCTAAACTTACACTAGGGGTGTGTCGGTTCGGTTTCGGTCGGTTTTCTAAACGTTGGCCAACCGAAACCGAAATTTTCGGTTTGTGAAATTCTCAACCGAAACCGACCGAAATAATTAGAAAACCATCGGTTTCGGTGGTATTTCGTTTCCGTCGGTTTTCGGTTAAGCACATGGGGCTATCTATTTTTCCAAAACTCTAAGCCAACATCACACATCACAGTCACAAAAAGAAAATAACATCTCAACAGAAAATAACAACTCAACATCACATTTTTTTCAATAAGAAAATAACATCTCAACATCAGATTCACAAAAAAAAATAGCATTGATTTAGTATTAAACAAAACCCAAAATACAAAAAAAAAAAAAAAAAAAAAGAAAGAGGGTTATCAAGAAATTAAAAAGAGACTAGAGAAGGTCACCGTGAGAATGAAAAGATCAAGCCGCGTGGGGAGGCCGGCGTGTGAAGGCATGTGGAGGCGGCAGCAGAGGCGTGAGGCGTGAGGTCGATGGAGGCGTGAGGGAGATGAGGGAGATGGAGGCGTGAGGCGTGAGGCTTGAGGGCGATGAGGGAGATGGGGGCCAGCATGCGTGAGGGAGGGCGATTAGGGAGATGGAGGCCGGCGTGCGTGAGGGAGATGAGGGAGATGGAGGCGTGAGGGCGATGAGGGAGATGGAGGCCGGCGTGCGTGAGGGAGGGCGATGAGGGAGATGGAGGCCGGTGTGTGTGAGGGAGATGGAGGCGTGAGGCGTGAGGGAAATGGAGGCCGGCGTGCGTGAGGGAGGGCGATGAGGGAGATGGAGGCGTGAGGGTCTGAGGGAGATGAGGAAGATGACTCAGATGAGGCGTGTAAGTGAAAGTGGGGTAGGTAGGGTAAGGGTAGGGTTTTTATTTTCTTTGGTTTCAATTAGTTTCTGTTTAATTTAATTAATTTAAGTTAATTAGTTTGATTTTAGTTAATTAATCTAGATTAACTAATGGGCAGTGGGCTTCTTTCAAAAAAAAAAAAAAAAAAGGCAGTGGGCTTGAGTTATTTTGCCAAGGCCAAGCCCACGTTTAAACACCTTATATTATATATATTTAATATAAAATATAATATAATAATATATAATAATATATTTCGGTTCGGTTCGGTCGGTTCGGTGCATTCAAATCTGCAACCGAAAACCGAACCGAAATTTTCGGTTTTTTATATAATAAAACCGAAACCGAACCGAACCGAAACCGAACCGAAATTTTTGCAACGGTTCGGTCGGTTTGAAGCGGTTTTTTCGGTTCTTCGGTTTTTTGCACACCCCTAACTTACACCTTGGTCTGCATGTTTAGATAGTCACATGGCCACTCCATAGGCACTTTTAACTGTAAACTTGCCGTTTGGAGTTTCTACCCATATCAGTTTGTCTGCCAGAAGATGGGAGCTTATCAGAATCCCTTTGATCACCTCTACTTCGTAAGGAAGAAACAGAGCATCAAGAACTTGTACTTTCCAACAAGCTGAGTTCAGGTCGATTAGCTCACTGACCCTTGTGTCATGGTGTAGAAATTGTCTAGGTGAAGCAACTTTGTATGTAGTTGATGAGGGCAGCCATTTACCTCCCCATATACGAATGTTGCTTCTGTTGCCCACTTTCCATCGTACCCTTTACCTAACCAAATTTTGAGCAGACATGATGCTACGCCAAGTAAAAGAAGGGTTTTTTTTCCAAGGGAAGCCTCAATGAACTCACACTGTGGAAAATACTTCGCCTTGAGGACTCGATACACCAAGGAATTTTGGTTGGTTTATAGCCTCCAACCTTGTTTGGCTAGGAGAACCAAGTTAAATGGTTTAAGCTACTTGAACCCCATACCACCATTACATTTTGGCTCACACATCTTCTCCTAGCTAAGCCAAGCTATCTTCCTTACTCCCTACTTTTGGCCCCAGCAAAAATTCCTTATCATGCTTGTCAACTCATCACAAAGTGCATCCAGTAAATTAAAGCAACTCATGGTGTATGTTGGTATCGCTTGGGCTACTGCCTTGATTAATATTTCTTTGTCGTCTTTAGACAACATTTTTTCCTTCCATCCCATCAACTTTTTGCGAAGCTTCTCTTTTATTTCATTGAAAGTATTCCATTTGTTTTTCCCTACCAAAGAAGGCAACCACAAATATTTCTCATGTTATTTTATAACTTGGGCTCCGAATCTTTGCTTTATCTCCTCTTGGATTGCACTTGGTGTATTACGGCTGAAAAACAAAGACGTCTTTGCCCGGTTTAACTGTTGTCCCGAAGCATCCTCATACACTTTCAAGATACGTTGGAGAGCCTCACATTCTGCCAAAGAAGCCTTACAAAATATTAGGCTATCAACTGCAAAAAATAGGTGGGATAGTTTTGGGCCACCAAAACACACAGCAACACCCTTCATAACACCATTCGTCACTAAGGATTTAATAAGAGATGAGAGCCCTCTACACATAAGATAAAGAGATAAGGTGATAAAGGGTCTCCTTGACGGATCCCCTTGGATGGAAAAATATTACCCCTAGGCACCCTGTTAATCTTAATAGAGTATAAGACATTTGTGACACACTTCATAATAAGATTCCTCCATTTTACATCAAAACCCAGTTTTTCCATAATTTTGTTCAGACAAACCCATTCCACCCTATCATATGTCTTACTCATATTGAGCTTTAGGGCCATCTCCCCAAACTTTCCCACTTTTTTCTGGTTAATATGGTGCATAGTCTCAAAAGCTACAAGAACATTATCAGTAATTAATCTAACATGCACAAAAGCACTTTGGGTGTCACTATATTTTCTGGCTAATATTTTCTTTAACCTATTAGCTATAGCTTTTGAAGCAATTTTATAAACCACGTTGCATAAACTAATAGGCCTGTAGTCAGTTACCTTCTTGGGTTTTTGGACTTTTGGGATCAGGACAATATGAGTTTTATTGAAATCTGGATGAGAAATACCATGATTAAGGAAGTCCAATACCGTTGCTGTGACCACCTCTCTGCAGGTCGTCCAAAAATGCTGGAAGAAAATAGGGGGGCATGCCATTCGGGCCAGGAGCCTTCAAAGGGTACATCTGCTTCAGTGTAAGTTTGATCTCAGCTGCATTATAATCCCTTGTAAGCATCTGGTTCGTTGAAGTGGACACCTTAGGCTGGACTGCTTGGAGTAGTTCTGAAAATTTAGTAGGCTGACTTGTAGTAAACAGGTCTTCATAATATGCTACCACCACTTCCTCCACCTTCTAGTCATCCTCATGCCACACTTCATTTGCATCCAGTATTCCTTCAATGAAATTCTTCTTTTACCGAGCAAAGGCTTTGGCATGGAAAAAACTCGTATTTCTATCCCCTGATTGGAACTAGTTCAGCCTTGATCGTTGTCGCCACATATCATCCTCTTTGTCTAACCAACAATTCAGTTCAACTCTGATACACATCAACTCATTGTTGATCTTAGGAGATGACAATTGAAGTTCAATCCATTCAAGCCTTTTTTGGAGCTCAGCAACCTTTCTTCCCACATGCCCAAACTCTGTTTTATTCCATGCCTGTAAACTAGCTCGACACTTTTCTAAGGAGTTCCCTAGCGTACTCCCAGTACTCGTCACCATACCTTCCTCCCATGTAGCCTGTACTACCTCTTCGCATCTTTGGTCTCGTAACCACATTGACTCAAATCTAAAAGATTGCCTGGCCCTCTTATTCCCCTTCTTGTTTTTGACCATACGAAGAACAAGCGGCGAGTGATCCGATACCGATGAAGTAAGGTGATATAGTTTGGCCTCAGGGAATAAGTTCATCCATTCTGGAGTTGCCATAGCTCTATATAGCCGTTCCCTAATCTGTGTGCCATTCACTCACTGATAAATCCACGTAAATTTCGGGCCAATGAAACCCAAATCCCGTAGACCACAGTAGTTGATGGTTTCATTAAAATACTTCATCTGCTGTCTCGGTCTTTCCCTGCCCCCTTCCATTTTCGAAGCACTTGTAATTTCATTAAAGTCTCCCATAATGAGCCACGGTAGAGTTGAGGTTCCTTTCAAGTGTCGAAGTTTGGCCCAAGACTCCGACCGTTTTGCTATATCAGGATTACCATAGAATCCTGTGAGGTGCCACCACCCTATATCTGCTCCTCCATCCACCAACACATCAACATGCGACTGAGAGTACGTTTGAACATCCACTGTTATCCCTTCCCTCCACAGTAATGCCAGTCCACCACTTTTCCCTTCGCTTGGTACAATCAAACCATCTTTCATTTTGCATTTGTCCTTAACGTAGTTCATCCACTCTCTGTTTGATTTCATCTCCATAAGGGAAACGATGATGAGCTCTTCTTTATTTATCGCCTTTTCCAAGGCTTTAACTAACCGGAGGTTCCCAAGTCCCCGGCGGTTCCAACTCATGAGATTCATTGTCCCTGGCGGGGCTGCATCGCAGCCTCCGCCGATCCCAAATGTGTTGCCATGAGGATACTTAAGCTTCTGGTCTCCTCGTCCAACCTTTGTTTCTTCTCCATGCACGTAGTCTCAAAGAGTTCATTTTTTAAAACATCGCATTTTCTTTTTGGGTCAGTCTCCACTTCAATGGGCTCCCTTCCACTCTCATTCCTTGAACCTGTATAAAGCCTAGTCCAACTGCCCCTTCTTGGGTTTTTCTTTTCCTCCTAAGTTGTCTTCACATTCCCATTAGTTGGCCCATTTGGAACCTTAGTATTGTTTTTGCTCTTCCCATTACTCCTAGGCCCACCTTTAATAGCCTTTCTATCCTTAGAAATATCCACCCGGCCCATTTCAAATTTAATATCTGTGGGTTGCATCCTAGATATTTGAGTAACCACCTTACCATCCACCTTCCTCAGAATCTGTGATTGCAATCCCAAATCCTCTGAAATATTAGCATTAATCTTGGCACACTGATTCTCTCCAGTCACAGCTTGCAAAGGAATCTGAACGTGTACTTTTGAATTCAAAAATTAGGCTCCGTATTAATTGCCTCATCAATATCCTTTATCATTGCCTTAAAATCTGGGATTTGTTGTTGTGGGCCAGCTATCGCAGAGTCATGCACGTGTTTGTCACGCCCCTACACGCCGCTGCTGCTCACGACCTCCATTGACACCTTCTTCGTTGTGTCATCTTCCATATTCACTACAGCTGCATCGGCGCTGGCAACACCAACCTTGTTGGCAATGGCTAGTGTATTCACGTTTGGAGATGAGGTGCGCGCCTCTGTTCGACATTGTAAATTCCGGTTCGTTCCTGGGCTTTCATATCCTTGCACTTCGATTATGGCCTTCCTTGTCGGATTGAACTGTGGCACGCTGAGCCACGGTCCGAATTGCTGCTCCTTCTTTGATAAGCCACCTTTGCTACTAAGCCACATCTCACACTCTTTATCATCGTGCGAGAGAAGACCGCACCAATAACACATATTTGGCAATTGTTCGTACATGAACGAAACCCATCTGTCTCTCCCCTGATCCCATGTAATCATCCTACCTTGGCATAGCGGTTTTGTAATGTCCACCGCAACTCGCACCCTCATGAACTGACCCCCTTTCATCTCGGCTTCATCTTTTGGTTTTGTAACAATACCCAATGTTTCCCCAAGACTGATTGCAACATCTACCGTCATTAAGGAGAAAGGTAAGTTGTGAATCTTGACCCAGAAAGTTGTTCTATCAAAACTGAGGTTCGTGACAGGAGCAGAACCATCATATCTTTGCAATACTACCAGGTGTCTATCAAAGACCCACGATTCGCCTTGCAGGACCTTCTTAGCATCCACCTCCCATTCAAACGCTATTAGGAGGATGTTATCGCCGGCTGTACTGACTTCAAAGTTACGTTTAGTGTGCCAAATCGGGCAAAAATTTCT
The DNA here is from genome assembly GCA_030445155.1 of Quercus variabilis. Taxonomy (NCBI): domain Eukaryota; kingdom Viridiplantae; phylum Streptophyta; class Magnoliopsida; order Fagales; family Fagaceae; genus Quercus; species Quercus variabilis. The sequence goes on along the minus strand of CP129447.1, from coordinate 59,737,113 downwards.
AGCCATTGCCTTTATGTTAATCGACCTCTGAGTAAAGAATTTTGCAGCAAGGACATACTCTGATGTCTTTTTCTCCTTTGCTAGATCATGCTTCTTGCCCTCTACCTCAGTCAACAAAAGCTTCTTCCATCTCAACGCAAGGTCCTCCATGCCACACCCAAGGTGGGTACCACGCTTATCACCAAACAACACAGATCCCACCTAGTAAAAAAATACTAGAGGGAACGTCACGTCCTTCTCAAGGAGAAGGGAGAAAATATGCTATAGTGAAAGGAGAAGGGGCCCAACTCGCCTCACTGAGAACCTAAAATTTTTTCCAAAAAAAAAAAAAAAAAAAAACAAAACAAAACAAAAAAAATCAAACATTTATTTATTATTATTTTTTAAATCTAACAATCTCATTTATTTTTCACATCATTTTAAAGCAATGTTAATTGAATTATAGAAGCTATCCTAAAATTATATTTTTGCTTTTCGTAAATCAATTGAGAAGGTTTACCATTGCGCATTATTGGTGCGATGATCACTCCACAAGTATAAGTGTTTATGAGGTGTGGGAGAGAGGGGGTGGGGGCAAGGACTAGAGTTCAAGTTTCCAAGAGGAAATTTCACACACATATACACTTAGTGAACGTTTGGATAGTGGCAAGTGTCTAACGTTTGCGCGTCAAGCGTTTTGCACGTGGGTCCTGTGCACTGTTCATGGGAACCACAAACCTTTTTTTTTAACAAAATTCCATTAAAAATGGGTCTCACGGTATTATTCACACATTTAAAAATTATTTTGCTACAGTATTTTTAGTTTTCAGCAATAAACAGTATAGGGACACATTTTGCAGCCCAAGCACAAAATGTAAGGGATGTTGGCCTAGTGAGCCCAGTACAATAAATTTGTAGAGAGTGAGTCAAAGAACTAGACCTTAATGAATTTGACAACGACTAGTATGGATTCAAAAATGATCAAGCAAGAATAAAGAACATAGAACTGAATGAATTCACTGTCCGAGGAGGTAAATCTCCATACAAATCAATTAAACTAATTACAAATATAATTTTGATTGCTACAAAATTGTTTCTCTCTTTTTCCGATCTCTCTCTCATGGAGGGTCTCTTACATTATATAGATCCTTTTGAACTATCTTAATCCTACATTTGTTGATCATTTTAGCCTTTACTTGAGTGCTTGTCCCATCAGACACCCTTTTTGGCTTTCTGTGAGTTGTGGTAGCCAAGACAGCACTGTTCAGGGGTCTTCTCCACATAAATGCGGCCAGAAAAGTAGCTGTAGTGCATTCAATGTGATGATAGCAGCTTTCCCTTAGATATTTCTGAGCTCCCAGCCTTCTAGTACATTCGAGATACACGTCCTTATCACTGGAGTTTCCTGGAAGGTTACCTTGAACCTTAGGATATACATTGGAGCCGTGCTTAGTCTATCCGAAGAGACATTCCTCCTCATACCACCCTCCCATTCGTATCTTGCTTATTAGATTCTAAACTTTACCCATTCAACACCATTCACTTGTTCTCGGCATTACTATGCTCTCAGCCAAGACCCAACATATCATTTGGGCACTTATCCTTACAAACAGTATCCAAACAGACCCTTAGATTAGGTTAGAGTATAATTTTTATCTTGTATAAAGAAAAAGGTTTAATTTCCTTATAAAAAAAAATAATAAGGTTTAATTGCTAAAGAAATACATATTAATATCAACTCCATGGATTGGTCAAGTGGTCTCCAAAACCTCATAAGATCCCTAAGTTCTTGGATTCAAAACTCTAGATAGCATCCTTGAGTCACCCTTAAAAGATTCCTCTTTGTGTTTGGTTGGTGTTTGTGAGATAGGGTGTGTGTGTGTGTATATAATGAAGAATATGATTTTTTTTTAACATAGTTTTTATACTCTTAAATTAAGGACACTTTTTTCTAGATTATTATTTTTATAAAAAATTTGGGCACTTTAACTATGAATTTCAGAAATTACAATATATGAATTGTAATATATTATTATTGTAAGGACCCAATTTGAACTCCTGGCTCAAAAGGAGTATGGACTTAAGCCCAAGTAGCCCAAAACAATAAATTTGTAAAAAGTAGGTTGAAGAACTGGGTTTTAGTGAATTAAGTAATGAGCTAATAGATTTTAGTGATGAAAAAACAAAGGATAATAGATGTTTACTAAAGAAAAAATGTCCTTGGCCAAATTCAAGGAGATTGATTCTAGTATATTGCTTCCGAGATTTGATTACAAGTTTGGTTCTAGACTGCTACAATGTTTCTCTCTTCATTTTTCTGACCCCTTTCTCATAGAGGGTCTCTTACATTATATAGATCCCATTGAACCATCTTGACCCTACACTTGTTGATCATTTGAGCCCTTACTCAAGTGTCCGTCTCATCAGACACCCTTTTTGGCTTACTGTGAGTTGTGATAGCCAAAACAGCATTGTTCAGAGGTCTTGTCCATATAAATGAGGCCAGAAAAGTAGCTGCAGTGTATTTAATGTGATGGTAGCAGCTTCTCTCTAGATATTTTTGGGTTTCCATCCTTCTCGCGTGCTCATGAGGTGCGTCCCTATCAATGGAGTTTCTATGAAGGTCACGTCCATTGCTGGAATACATATCTGAGCTGTACTTGTCATAGTTGAGGAGGAATTCCTCCTCGGACCACCCTCCACTCCTTTCTTATCTATGAGACTCTAAACTGAAATTTCTCATAACTGTTTACCCCTCCCCAAACATGCCCACATCCACAGATAAGGCCCAAGGCCCAAAATATAATTTTGGGCCCTTATCCCTACAATTATTATTATTAAAGTTAGAGGAACTGCATTTTATGAATTTTTCTTTCCATGACTAAAAATTCCACAACGTTTATTGTTATTATTCCTTTATTATATAAAAGTACAATATATATAAGGATGGAAAAGTGGAGGGCTAATTTAGTAATCTTCCCAATTTGGATGAAAAAAAATGGTACACCCCCAAATGAAAACTCCAATAAACCCACCTTTTTTTTTTTTTTACCTCAACTAAATAATGGAAAATCGCATTTTCCTTATAGCTCTTCCTCTTCCTCTTTATTTTTTTTTTTTTGGGATAAATATAGCTCTTTCCTTCTCCTGTTTTCCGTAGTCTCCTTTTCCACTCCAATCATACATAGAGCATAAATTACAAAGAGCATTGATCATAAATGGAGGAATTTTTATTTATTTTGGATGAGAAATATATTCTGTAATCTTTAATATATCTAAAATTGAAGAGGTTTGATTTTTGGTTGATCTCATAATATTTTGCCGCATCAGTTTTTGAAGCCTTATAATTTTACATATCAATATTTTATATATATATATATATATATATATATATATAAAAGATGGGTTCAAGTTACACCTAGTGTAACTCCAAAGAGTTACACATTTTTTAAACCATTGGATTTAAGCATATTCAACAGTTAAAAAAAAAATACACAATTAATGCTAATATTCTAATTGATTTCATTTATTATCCCTCATTTAATACATTCCATACTTATTTCTAAACCCAAAAAAATTTGTAGTTCTCTCTCCATTGCATGTCTTTCTCTCTCTCTCTTTCTCTTTGCACGGCTCTTCCTCTATTTCCTCCACGGCCAGGTCGTCGGCAGCAATAAAAAAAAAAAATCCACAACCGACAGTACTTTGTTAAATAACAAAAATATTGCTGCCATGTTGTTCTTTATCTCCACATTTCTAACCAAATTAAATCAATGCAGTTTGATGCTTGAGAGAAAAGGGAAGGGAAAGGGGAGGAGTTCAAATTGGCAGTGAAAAGGAATATGGTTTAATTTCATCTAATTTGAACATGGATTTGATCAGGTTTGTTCAAATGCACAATCTCCATGTGAAAAGCCAATAAATTACAATTATACATAATACAGAGATAGAAACAACAGAACTCTAAATCCTAAAGCAACACCTTAATGGCTTTCAATCCTCCTCCTAGCCATTATCCTTATGCAACAATTATCGCTAAGACCCAAGTTGTGGAAATTCCATCTAAAAGTTGATAATCTAGTTACTCCTACATCTTGGACAATGCTTAGGGGAAATAATGGAAAGACAATTTGAAAGCAGGTTTTGCTTTTTTGGGGTAGGGTAGGAATGAAATTACATGCCTATTGTGAGTGTAAAAAATGAGCAGGCCAAATAAACATTATATGTTTTTTACATTTCTCATTCAATTAAAATTTTGCTATATAGTCTCCAAATGAAAATTTTGTTACATTTCTCATATATAAGATTTAGGACAATTGAGTTCAAAAACAACACATAAACATTCATAAAAAAAAAAAAAAAAAAAAAAAAAAAAAAAAAAAAAAAACATCACACAACCTATTATAATTTTAAAAGTATGGTTGAATTCAATCTCTTAGAATCAGTGGCAGAATCAGGATTTAAATTGAGGGGGGGACAAATTTTATATATGATACACGCACTTACACACATTATGTGAATATATAATATTTGAGATCATTTTGAAAAATTAAAAGCTATTCGTTTAAATACTAAGTGACATTTAATGTAATTATACAAAAAAAAAAAAAAAAAAACTCTACAAAAAAAAGCTTATTCATAATATTGTATTTATAATTATCTATTGAGATATTTCTCACATGAATGATCTATTTTTAATTTTTTTATAGCCAAAACTCAAGTTATGAATGAAACTATTAGTAGTTAGATAAATACGGAGTGTAATATATGTAAATTTCTATTATTTTGGTTAATGTAGACCCATAAAAGGTTCAAATTATAATATGGTAGGGACAAACTAAAAAATTCAGTGCAAGACATGCTAGTGGAGGACTTAAGGTTCTTCAATGGTTCGTTTAGAAGTTGTACTCTATTTCAAGACCAAAGAAACAAAGTGGCATTTAATAAACCCAAAAACAAAAAGTAGGTAGGAGTATTTAATAAGTATTAGCTATAATAACTTAGGGTATTTTTTGGGCGGGCCAGGGGAGTAGCTACCCCCTCTCGACCCCCCTAGCTCTGCCCTTGCTTAGAATCAAAGAGAACCAAGGACCAGAAACGTGGAGCTAAAGAAGACACAGTAGCAATATTTGTGTTATTCAACAAAGTACAGCAGACTGTGGTTTTTTTTTTTTTATTTTTTTTATATTGATGCTGGTGACTTGGCCGTGGACGTGGAGTAGATAGAGGAAGAATCGTGCAAAGAGAAAGAGAGAGAGAAGTAGAGAGAAAACGTACAAATTTTTTTTTGGTTCAAAAATAAGTATGGAATTTATTAAATAAAGGATAATAAATGAGATCAATTAGAATATTAACATTAATGAGGGGTCTTATTTTTTTAATTAAGTTTAAATTCAATTAGAATCTTGTTATATCATTTTTTTTTATTAATAAAACATATATTTTCATATTCATACACATCATAATAAATATCTATTAATGATTACCACAATTATATAGTATTAATAAATATTTTAATAAATACTTATTAATTGTTATAATAAATATCTATAATAATAATTCTCATAATAAATGTATATAACAATCATAATAAATACCTATTAATAACTACCATAATTATCATATTCATATTTATATACAAATTTGTAAGGTCTGCTTTTGTAACCCAAGCCCAAAAGTATGGGTCAGAGGCCCAATGTACCCTAGACAATAAATTTGTAGAGAGTGGGTGAAAGAGCTGGGTTGGGTCTGAATTTAACAATGGTGGGTTGTATTATGTAAAACAGAAACAACATAAAATAATGCCGAGAAAACTCTTAGGTCAATGTCCGAAGAGGTGTTTCATTGAATAAACAGTGATTACAAGGTTCAAAGCTACAGTAAAACTACTCTTCTTTTTCCTTTCCAGTTTTTCCGATCCCTTTCTATCAGGGTCTCTTCTTCTTTATATAGTACCCTTCTCCATCATCTCCATCGTCCACTTGTTCTTCATCTGTGCATCTACTTGAGTGCATGTCACATCATGGGTATGCTTTAGTTATTTGGGAGTGACGGTAGCTGAGGTTGCACTGTTCAGGAGTCTTCTCCACATAAATGCGGCCAGAAAAGCTGTTGTAGTGCATTAAATACGGTGGTAGCAGCTTTTCCTTTAGATATTTCTTCGTTCTTATCATCTCCAGCCCTTGCTCTGAGCTTATCCTGATCAGGTGAAGTCCTCGGACAGTCACTCTGGCTTTTCTCGTACTCAACTAGCCTGTGATATCCTGTTAAAGTGAAACGTCCTCCTCGGACAGGAGATACCCTCCTCGGACAGGAGATATCCTCCTCGGACAGCACTGATCTTTCATTATGAAGATCCTACTCCTAGCTGGGCCTTGCCCTTTTCTCCTCTCTCTTTTCGGATGTAAGATAGCCGTTTCGTGGGCCCTCGGCCCATTACATTGGGCCTGGCTCCTTTTCCCCCACAAAATTAAACAAGGAGAAAGTCAAATTTTTTTTTTTTTAATATAAAATCATATTGGAAAATGTTAACGGATGTCCTAAGGGCATTTGTTAGAGAACCATTTTAGGAAAAATTTTATTGAAAAAGAAAAAAAATTTAATGTTTTAATAGTTTTTTTTTTTTTTCTATTTTCCATAAAATAGTGTCAAAATTTACTTAAATTGGTTTATTAATAATTGCTCTAAAAACACCCATTAACAAGACTCAATCATATTTTATTGATTTTTTTTTTCGTGTATTGCATGGGTTGTTGACTAGTAGTATGTTATTAAATGGAGGAAGTTAAACAAAGGTCACTCATTTTCACTTCCATCAACTAAAAAATCAAAAAGAAGAGATATATATATATATATATATATATATATATATATATATATGTATGTATGTATGTATATATGTATGTATATTACATTGTCTAGATTTTTAAGACTTCATCAAGCAAAATTACTTCCAAAAAAAAAAAAAAAAAACTAATAGTAATGAATTTCAAAGAAGGAATTACAATGTATGAGATATCAAGGCATTTATGATAGATTTTTGTATAAGTCATAGTCGAAAAATTATTAGGTACTCCTAGAGTACCATAAATGTGTACTCTCCCCTCTCATATAAATGATGGGTCCCACCATGAATTTAATTAGCGAGATCCACAATTCATGTGAGGGAAATGAGTACGCATTTATGGTACTCTGAGAGTACACAATAATTTCCCGTCATAGTCACGAGGAAAAAAATTCATGAATGCAACTCCTTTAAAAAGAACAAGGAAAAAAAAGGGGAACATCTTGGCCATCAAATCAACTAAACTCTTACCATTGTCTGTAAATAAAAGGAAAATGCTGGGACCAAAGAAAATGGCACAATCTTGTGTCACAACTTACCATATGGCAAGTTGTGGCATAAAGTTGTGCAATATTTGGTAGCCCTAACACAACTAAAAAAAAATTATAATAATTGGTGTGAAGGTGATGTTAACTGTCATACCATAGTGAAATTATGTGAAAATTTTATTCAAAATGATAAACCAATTGTTTTTACCGTTCCCTCAAAAAAAAAAATGTTTTTGTCGTTGACATGAACACTTACAGCTAAATAAATAAATAAATATGAAGGTCATTGTTGTGATGTGAGCCTAACCGTCTTTAATGCTCACATTTTTTGATAAAAGGTTAGAAAATCGCTAATGCTTACCTTACAGAATGGTTTTTTATGGATAAAAAATATACAGAAAATTGTGCAATTCAATTTGTTAACATTCTGGGGTTGGGGTAATGGTCGTAACTATAGGCAAAAACCAAGGATGTACAAGTATATATAAAATTGCTTCTGACGTTCCTGGACTAGAGTTGCCAAGTTGAATACCTTTTTTTTTTTCTTTTTTTTTTTGTTGATAATCAGTACCACATATATCTTGACTTGAGCGTCTTTCTTTTCCTCAATTGTTTAAGAGGGTCTCTGCTTTGATATCTAAAACCTCTTATGTTTGTAAGAATATCATCTATCTCAAAGGAGAAGAAAAAAAAAAAAAAAGAGTCACAGGGAAGACTTGACTTCGATGCAAACAAGAGGGAAGAGGCAGTAATATTGACACAATTTATGAACACGACACGGATAAGACACGAAGTTAGTAAGTTTGAGTTAAGGCTTAGCGGATTTGTGCTGATGAGGTGCAAACTCGTCAGTTGAAGTATGTGCGTCCAGATGGAGCCAAGCCCTCGTATCTGTGATTATGAAAACGATATAGTAGCTCCCTTAGGATGGTCACCGGTGTGGTGCCTACCACAACGTCTCCGATACTAAAGTCAGTATAAGGAAGTTTTTTGGAAAAGGATAATGCAATGTAATGGAACAAGAATTATTTCTAAGTGTGTCTATGTACCTTATGTTGGTGCTTGGAGTGCTATATATACATTCTCGTAGCTCCTAGCTGTTGTGGCTATTATGGTGGTTTTAATGCTCCTTTGGGTAACGTCTCATCCCCACTAATATGATCCTTAATGGGCCTCCAACGGTTTGCACAGCTGGCCTTGTAACCGCCCGAATTATTTATTGACTTCATTTAATGGCTTCTTTGCCTTCGTTAGTGGTGTGGTTATATCGCTGGGGATGCTTAGTCGTTTCGTTCATCAAGGTGATTTCGTTAGTCTAAAAGGATTCGTCATGGGAAGTCTATCTCATCATTCCCATCATGTCCTATATTCAAGTTGATATGAATTGACTCATTTAATAAATATGTCAATTCAAGTTAGATACTAAAAACCCATTTTGACTTGTTTAACTAGGGGGTCATTTTACCAATTTACCTTTTAGGAAATTGATGATATGGAACTTAGACAACTATTAACCAATATATTAAATGACTTTTGGACTTGTAATTTTATTTTATGAAATGACAACCAATACCTTCTTTTTTCTTTTCTTTTTTTCTAAAATTATGGTTGTAATTTTATTTTAAGAGAAGTGTTATGTTCACCACATTTTCATAACACTTTCACAACAAATCATAAATAGTAAGTTTTTATTTGTTCTAATTTAAGCTTATCACTGAAATTATTTTTTTGCCCACTAATAAAAACTTGTAACAACTTATCACTTATAATTTGTTATGAAAGTATTATGAAAATGTTATATACATAAAATTTTTCGTATTTTAATGGTTTGAGATTTTGTTCAGAATCTAGTTGTATTGTAAACATGCTATAAAATATATTAAGTGCTATAAATAAGTTATTTGTGTCAGATAAATATGTTAATTTAGCTTATTGATCAAATGAGTTGTGTCAAGTCGTGTCGACTCTAACACGACTTTTTTATTAAATAGTTTATGTAAGTTATGTTGTGTAACCTATTTACTAAATAGGTTAATCCTAAAAAGAATCTTTAATAAACAGGTTATATTAGAGTCAAATGATCCTGACACAATTAATAAATGTCTTTGTGTTGATTTGTATAGTTGAATAAGTTAAAAGATTCAAAAACAAAACAAAAACAATAAGTGAACATGAATTGTTACCCTTAGAGTATTCCCATTTAGGATTCCAAAATAGTTTTATTTTACAATCTCAAAACCTACTTTATCTATTTTACTATCTCATTTTACAACTCACCAAACATCTCAATTTCTATTTTTATATACAACTCATTAAAATAATATAAACTATAATATCAAATAATATAAAAAATCATGTTTCTCTCTCTTCTCTTTCATTTCTTTTTCCTCTCTTCACCTTTCTCAGTTAAAATAATTTTACATCCAAGTGAACAATTTGTTCTATATATAAGAACCAACAATTCATAATTTCTAAAAAAATTTAAGAACCCATAATTGGATTGAGCAACATTTTGAGGTTTTAGATGTAAAATAGCAACCGGAGGGTATTTACACCCCAAATACTAGTGCTCTTAGAAGAGATAGAATAGTTAAGGAGGAAATGGGTGGAGCAGTGACATACTTTTGTTTGGTTCAAGATAATGAAAAGAAAGTTTATTGAAATAAAATCCCTTCCCTATTGTGTCCTATTTTATGTTACTAATTTATTACTTTTATTTAAAATATTTTTTGCTACACTTTCGTTTCTCAATTGTTTGAATAAATAAATTTCTCTCTCATATACAAACTTAACTAGTCATTTTTCAAGTGTAATGACTAAAAAAAAACAATATATATATATATATATATATATATATATATATATATATATATATATGTATATAAAATCCCCTCGTAAACATGTAAATTCAAAAGTCATTAAAATATTGAGTATATTTATATTTATTATATAATTACATATAGGCCAATGAAATTAAAGCACATCATTTATTTTCCCTTCATTTACTAACCAAACAAAAAATATATTTAATATTTTATTTTAAAAAAATCAAATGTATTGAAAAAAAATATCAAATATATTCATAAAGGCAGAAATGTCATATAATTTTGCACAAAAATAATGTTAAATAATTAATATACCTTTATTTTGGTTTACATTTTACATACCAAATAAGTAAAAATTATTTCTCTTTTCTTTTCATTTCTTTTTTGAGATTAAATTTGGTAAGGACGTGATGTAAAACTCATGTTTTATCCCTCTAATATCAACATGACACATAATTTTATTACATATTTAAGAATAAACACAAGCACACTCAATCAATTCTAATACGCATATATAAATCCAACCAAATTAGGAGTTTATTGAAATTCTATTAGGTGTAGTAAGATGTATTAAATTTTAAGTAAAATATCGATGTGGTAATCTCTTATTAGATGGTGTAAAACATGAGTTTTACACCTCATCCTTATCAAATTCGAACTCTTCTTGTTTTACTTTACATCCAAACACACGTAAGGAAATATATCTTTTTGATTTTTTTAATCATTTTCTCTTATCTTCTATTACTCTTTTCTCTTTCCTTCCATTTGCTAAAGTGCAATCAAACATGGTGTTAAAGAGAGAGAAAAATCTGTCCAAAAGAGAGAGAGAGAGAGGGAGAAAAGAACATAAAAGAAAAGCTAATGCTTAGTAATATAATACTATGAAAACATAACCATAAAGATTTATAATGTGTCTTGACTTTTCAGGAGGAGAGGAAATCTGAAAATTACTCCCCTATGACCCTACCCTAATTAGATAGTTTAAAATTCTAATTCAAAGTATTAACTTTCGAACACCCCCCCCCACCCCCCCCCCCCCAAAAAAAAAAAAAAAAAAAAAAAAAAAAAAAAACTTATACCTCCCGATTGAGATGACAATAACAAGGGTCTAATCACATGTTTATAGCACCAATGAGGAATTACATATATATATATATATATATATATATATTTATTTAAATCACTCTCTAGATGGAGAAATTTGAAGTTTGAATTGGTTGATTAGTTATTGTAACTTAGGGGATCTATCTAATTCACACCATGACATGACCTATTGACCCTGCATGTATACATGCAAGATTTGAAAGTTGTCAATCGTTAGAAAAAATATTTTATGAAACAGTCTCATAAAATGTTTCTGTCATAACATGTGTGATCTCACGTATATACAATAAGATATCTCATGAGTTGGTTGCATAAGATACCTTCTCCAATTGCTAACTTTGAAAATCTATGCTCTAAGGCGCCGTCTATTGATGACATTTGACATTTCCAAGCTTTTATTTTTCTTGGGATAAGCAGGCACAACTTATAACAGCCAACAGGAAGAGTTTTATGCAGAGTAGACTGCAGTTGATAAACAATACAAAACAGCTACTCTTATCTATCTGCGAACCTAACTGATTGTGATGTACACAATAGCCACCGCATTGACTTTCAAGGTTTAATACTAAAGTTTAACGCTAAACTGATCATTCCATCCAAATCCAATGAAAACAATGAGGCAGTCTTTTAACACTAATTAAACTGATCACACAATCCCAGTAGGTATCTAAGGAAGTTCGGTCACATATAAACTATTTGAAAATTCATATTATTTAAACTATAATAATTTTATATAGTTCAAGCCAGCTGGGTTAGAGTAATTTCGATCTTTCGAGAAACCAACCCAAACCAAATATATGGCACAAGATGACGAGCCATGCAATGACAGTGTGCTTCACTGTATCATATACAACACGTACATGTTAAGGTTTGGGTTGTCACCAAAAAAACAAAAAAAAAAAAAAGAAAGGTAAGAGAGAGATCACAATCATCACATGTTAAGGTCTTATCACCATAAAATATCATATAATACTGGTGGTTCAGTATTCATTGATTTATATTAGTATTTTGAAGAGCCATGCAATGACACGGCGGGCACGCCACCATAATCCTCATAATCAAGTGGTACATAAAATACTCAAAGAGTATCAAGTTCAGCCTATGGCTCAATTATTTGACAAACATACCTAAATCCGACAAATTAAACAGCAATGTAATCCCGTTCTCCCACTCTTAATAAACAACAGCACTGAAATCCTGTTAAATATTGCTTTCAAAGCTTAGCTAGTAGCTCATTCTGGATAGGCTTTACAGCCATCCCACTGTCCTTAATTTCCACATCGCTTGCATTCGGAGGGACATCCACTGCTGGTGAGCAATTAAAGAACCCATGTGGCTGCATTAATAGCAAACAAGAATCAGATTATATTCCTTCTGAGATATCTGCAAACAAATAAGTATGAATTCTTTAAAGGTAAGTTGCAGAAATAGAAGCTTTGATTCCTACAAATCTAAAATCCATGATAACCGTGATATGCATTAGCCCTGTTTGTAAGTAAAATAGAGTGAGATATGTTCAAAGTGTATGGTCCATAGTTTTGAATTCCGTTCCTGATTGGTTACTATAATGGAATATTTCGGTATCGACTTGTATCAATATATCATTTCAGGTAAAAACCTGTGAAGAGTAATTAAGTTTTTAGTAATTTATTTTAATCAAATTAAAAATGTAAGTGAGGTACTAGATAACAGAAATAAATAAATAAAAATTAAGCAGATCTTTCAGTTAGGAAAAAAAAAAAATCAAATGTAGCATCATTGTAAATAAACAAGCATCAAATACTTGTTTTGTTTTATTCTATGAACTTTCCTAGAAGTTTCCTTTATACTCAGCAAGTCTCCAATGCTCCACACATGATCATTGCATTTGGTTTTTAATTTATTTTTCTCATCATACCCTCTCTCATTGTCGTAAGATCTCACGCCTCCACTTCATTTTTTTTCCCAGATCTCACCATCTCTCCTCTTTTAACTCGTTTTTATTTATTTATAATTTTTTTTGATAACAAATTCTCTTAAATTTTTTGTATTTGGGTTTATGATTTCTCTTCTTTGTCTTTCGTTTGCTACAAACTGCGACATTTCATCACCATCCAGTCCATCCCCATTTGGTGTGAAGAGTGTGAATACCAATATTGAACGCAGAGGTTGAGACTCATTTCAGACCAAAACAAGCCAGAATGGATCAGTATTTTGGGCGAGACAGAACAAAGGGTTCCTTGTGCCGCTTGGTAGCCAGTATGAAAAATTCCAGCCATATAGGCTGATATGAAACGGAATTTAAAACCTTGGTATAGTCATGAAACCAACAATGAAGCCTTAGTCCTAGAATTTTGGGTCTGCTATGGATCCTTAACCTCAACCTCAACAGACTAATTTAAAAAAAAAAAAAAAAAAAAAAAAAAAAAAAAAAAACCAACCCAAAAAAAAAAATTGAAGAACCTGAAATACATTGACAAAGAGAAATGTTGGTATGATGAGTAGAATACCATGAGCATAAAACCAATGCGTTCTACAGGCATCACTGGCCAGTCTTCCAGCCGAGGAATGTGTGTCATTCCAAATACATACCTGCAATAATTTGACAACATAATCAAATTCAGCATATGAAACTACATGCATTAGAACAAGAAAGAATATATCATTTTACCAAGAGATGTCTAGATCCCTTAAAACGCTAGATTAAGCTCAACCATGCATACAAAAATCTTCATATTCCATTGTAGCTGAAAGTGTGAGCTTATAGCAAGCCCAAGACTATATATGTCGCATGCATTATTACTGCCTGATCATAATCAAAATCATTATTTTTTTTCTTTCTATAAGTGAAAGTTGAGAAGATTTGACCTCTGGATAAACCCCCCACAGAAGGGGATGGAATGTGCCACTAGGCTAGATGTCCATTGGCAAATCAAATTTAAATGATACATACATAAACATTCGTGCATTTCATTCACATGGTACATAAAGCAGATCTTCCCGCAAATAAATTTGCACGCACACTTGCACACATACATACAATCACATGCATTATTATCATATTTCAATACTAAATAGTTACAAATATATACATTATATATATATAAAGGAAGAGAACCAACCAAAGAACTATGTCAGCTTCTTCCAAAGATCTATTTTGCTTAACCCAAGTAGCCAATCCTTCCCCAACACGTGGATTTTGATTAGGAAACTCTCCTCCTGGATACTTTTCATCACGTGCATAAGGTGTGACCCAAAGATTATGCTTCAAGAAAGTGGCTCTCCTTAGAAATTTTGCCTCAGAACCAGCTAATGGTAAACAATTTGAACCAGGTACAAGTTTGTAACCTGTTAGCTGTCCAGTCCGGTTGACATTTCTTGTGTTTCTGATCTGAATTAAGAATTGAAATGCATCATTCAGGAACTTTATCAACTAACTTAAACCGCAAAGATGATAAATCATATGCATGTCCTCCAACATAAGCAACTCCTCACCAAAGCAAAGGAAAACAAAAGACAAAATACCAAGCAAGTTACGAGACCTACCACTGCAACAGTTGCAGAATTACTGACACACATGATGGCTACATTCCAGAATCTATTTAACAAGTCCAATGCAAATGGCAGAAGGATTCATTGACTTCAGAATAAAGCAATTAAGTTTCCTAACATATGAACTAGGAATCATAAAAACAAAAAAAACAAAAAAATAACATTATAAGATTAGAACAGCAATTGAGTGATAACAGTTTCAACAACATTGGATGAGGATTAGACGTAGGCAACAATAACTGTCCTACCAATCACAAATCAAAGGAAAAAAAAAGGCACTATCTTGAAACTAACATCATTTGTCATCTCAAATATATAAGCAAAAACAAAATGAGAAAGGTTCCAAACAAGTTACAATAGGACTTCAGCAAGAACAAATCTTACAATCCAATGGCGCGCAGATAAAGGATTACAATCGCGCATTGCTTGCATTTCAGATCTCAGTAGTTCCTCTTCAGCATAGAAAGCATTATTATGAACATTATCTTTCCCTGGCTCTTCAACTTTAAGATTCACCTCAACAACCTAAAAGAGCAAAAAAGTTCAGATCTACCAATCATCATGAGGGAAAATATGAATTTTTTTTTTTTTGTTCAAATGACCGGTGATGTTATAGTCCTTGTAAGAGCAGAAAAAATTAAAAGGTACCCACTCATAGCATTTTAGGGCGAAAATCAATCAAAGTTACATGGGAAATCATCATCAATATGAAATATCCACTGAATGCCTCCATCTTTTGGCAATATATCACTAGCCATATCAGTAGATCTGTGAATCTCCTGGAACTGTAGGTTTACATAGACTACTAGCCCCGAAATCTCACATACAACCACGCTAACCTTCCAGGACAAGGAATTACATTAAGTTCACCCAATAATATCACCTCATATTTCCTCACTGACTCTATGGAAGGCCTTTTGTAATTCTGAAGGTTCTCAAAACTTTCAAGGCCACCTCAAGGCAGAGAAAAAGTTCAGTAGTCATTGACCTGATGAGTGAACAAACTCATTTGAACCATAAATCACAAAGAAAACAGCTAATACTGAGCATGGGTAGTAGCAGGTGAACCACCAATAGAGTTTAACATGACATTAATAATAAAATAAAATTAAAAGAAGAAAAAACCAAACAGAACACACTGTAGACTAAAACACAGAAGACTATACTATCCATCAAGAGTTGAGTAGGCCTGGGAATGAACTAGCTTTAAATTTATTAATATCAATCCTAGAAAAGAACCAAACCTCATTAAGAATGCTCAATTAACAAAATATATACATGGCAGGATAAGTCAGCTATAAACTGCATGTAATACAACAAATAATAAAGTACAATTGCAGAAAGAATCCCAAGCATGTGTAAACCTACCTGATTAAATGCTTCACCAGGCTTGCAATCAACTGCCATGTCCATACGTGCTACAAAAAAATGTTGATGGACAGGTGCATATAAGCCAGGAGCAATGGTCGTACCATATTTTCGGGCTTCCCCTTGTTGTAATGCTCCTAAGCTAAGAATTCCTGTGAGTTTAACCTCTGCTTCAATCTTTCCATCCTATAGCAGAAGAGAAGTAACGAGAATGTATCTTGAGTAGCATACTTAAAACAAGAAAATCATGCTGCAAACTAACAAGATACAAAAAATAAAAAAGGCAGCCAATTGTAGCAAGCAACTCAAAATAATGTAACTATACAACCAAATGTTGCCATCAAGAACGTAACAGGAGCCCCATTACAGACCTCAGAGGACTTTGTTACAATAGGAAAGGAAAAATGCTGAATTTACCATGACAATGTGAGTGATTCTGGCGAGCAATCAAATTGAATTCAGGTTTACACTAACTTGCCTGATAAAAATGCCAGAAGAATCCATACTCATAGTTAGCCACAGTGCATATAAAAGACACTGTCAGCCTTCTCGACCGTCGAACTTCTGCTAAACCAGTTCTCCAATCATGATGTTTCCACAGAAGCCCATGATCCTCTTCATGCAAGCATACACAATTCTCAATTGTATCAACACCCCCATTAAAATTTGTGAAGTGTGCATCGAAGTACTTGACATACCCTAAACAGTCACAACCCTGCAATGCTAGAATTATGTCAAACATAAATACTTTAAAATTAAAACAAAGTGAAAGTAGTAGACAATCCTGCAAAGAAAAAGACAGAAAATAAGCAGGGAGAAGACAAGTATCCTGACCTTCTTAAGTGAATGTGCATTTTTCCCAAGCCCATCTTCCCCTGCATCAAATGCATTCTTCCTGTAATGTGGTTCATTTGGATCTCCATAAGGGACCACCATCTCAACAAAACTTAACCTGTGGGCCACAGGTCTCCGACCTCTACTACCATCAATATATGCAGCAGAATAAATTATCAAACCCTCCCTGGGAGTGAAACCGACACGAAAATTCCACTGCAACCAGAAATGAAAATAAAATGATAAGCAATACAACTTGTTAAACTTAAAAGTAATCATTGATGTAGTTTGGCAAACAAGCACCTTTTGCCATTGAACAAAGTTCCCATTAACACGAAAACTTGGACCCTCAGGTTGAATAATTTGTAAGGGTTTCACATCACTTCGATCAACACCCCCTCGTGTTTCTCCAGGAGTGTAATTTCTTAATGGGTCAGCAGGTGGTAAGGGAACAAGTTTACGATCTTCAAACTCAATAAGCACCATATTTTGCATATCAACTAGTACATGGATTCCTTCAACTGGGCGAGCATAACCATTTTCCATAGGGCAGTCGCTCTCAGTTCTACAGAAGATTAGCGGTTTAGCAAGTCTGCGGCTAGGAGCATCAGCATCACTGTGATATCCAACACACCTGTAAAAAAGTTAGCACACCAAAGAGTTAACAAGAGTGCAATTCATTAAAAACATAGTCAAATTAACATATATCTATTAAAACATGTTCTCACATAATATTCACATAAAAGAATCTCAATACTGTAACTAACCAGGCATCGACCATCACAAGATCCATATCCTCAATGCCCCTTCTTTTCATTGCCTCCCTAAATGGAGGGAAGTCTTTTACAACAGCTTCACATTCAGCATATTCAACAGCATCCTGTAACAATAGAATCAACCAAGAAGAACATCAGTGTTGGACGAACAGTTACAGAAGCAATTAGTACAGAACAAGGCTGATGCTTAGTGGGGAGGAATCGCAAGGTTAAAGTATGCTATCAAATGATTACTATAAGAGATAGCTGATCATCAATCAAAAGATCATCTATTTACAAAATCAATGAAAGAATAAAAAATCTAATGATGGGAAGGTTGCTGAGGTGTTCATAAAACTCCCTCAGTGAATGGACAAAAATAGGAATTCTATATTGTAGCATGGTTGTACGAATTTACTTCAGCTTCTTTTCCTTAAAATCAGAACCATTTCAAAATTCACAGTTAGTAGTTTCTCAAGATAGAAAATTTTCAGTGTAAATTCACATGAGAGCCCCGCTACAAATCCAACCAAATAATTTAAGTATCTATAACACATGGTATTTATAACTAAAAAATAAGATCTTTTATGATGATTAATACTCATTTCAAACAAAATTTACCCTTGGTAGTGATGTATCCAAATTTGTTCAATGGCCCAATCAAGATGATTGATCTAACTTCAAATACCATTTAAATTCCAACGGGTTATTCAAATTTTTTGTAGGAAAAGAATGCAATGCAAATGATATTATTATTAATTAGCATTTGAAACATATGCTAAAATCTTATAAACTAATAAGAGATTTTCAGCTTAATTTCAAGGAAACCAACAGCAGATAATATACCATGGGAGGCTGAACATCTGGAACAACTTTGGACGAAATAACTTTGCCCCTATGGTGACCACCTCGAGTTGCTGCATGAACTTCCGATAGCTCAACGATCCACACACTTGTCTCATTCGACTTTTTGTTATACACAACTAGTCTTGCTTGCCTTGGAGGAAGCTTACTAGGAATTACAGGTCCGCCTTTTGCTTTGGGAAGTAATGATGGCTGGAAAGGAGGAAAGAAATATGCATCTGCCAACGCAACAACACTCTTTGCTGGTTCCACCAAAGCGACTTCAACAAAGCGCATGCTATCCCTAACCTACAAAAGGCAAGAAACCGTATCACTTATTCAAGCACCACAAAAAAAAAGTAAAATGAACTCCCTTATTATTTAATGATCCAAATAATAATTCAGGTTTAACAATAATAATAATGCAACTAACCTCGGGGGTTGCTCCAGCTGCCCGGACAGTTGCCACTGCCACAGAGATTTCAGCAGCAGATAAAGGGTCCAAAGGGTGACTAGTTTGAGCTCTCACCATGCTTAGGATACCTATATGCAAGCACAAAAAAAGACAAAATCTTTAAGCAACATAACTGAAAAGAAATGCAATCCAACCTTTCATATAATCTAAGAAGAAAGGCGCTTTGGTAGATTTGGAAATTTGAAATGCCATTTTCCTTGTGTCAGCCATTGGAGGCAGAATAGTCCAACCAAGTCAATTATGCACACCCATAATCTGTTTTGACAGCTTAAAACTTTGAAAATTATCTAAGTAAAATAAAGAAAGAACATTTAGGATGAGATTGAGAACCTCAAACTCAAACCAACAGATTTAACACCTATAGAGAAAAAAAAGCGAACTTGTTTAGTGTTTGATTGCTAAAGGAAAAAAAAAATGAAGGGGGGGAAAAGGGAAATTGCAATCTTTATAAGTGATAACATTTTAATTATTTGGGACACGAGAAGACAAAAAGGTCCACTCATTTGACCCCACTTTGTTTACTTTCTTTAGCTGATCCTGGAATTCAAAGCAACAACAGATACCTAAAAATAAACAATAAAATAATCCTACAAGAGTTCCTGTTCATCCTTCTTTTTCCTCCATTTTTCTCAGCAACCAAACAGAGTTTTAATCAAAATCACTGTTCAGAAATAAAGATCAAGCTACAAAAACATAACTTCAAAAAAAGAAAAAGAAAAAAGCGATAGTATTCATTTATTTATTCATTTTTTAAAACCTTTGGATGGAGCACAAGCAGCGTTTGTAGGAGCTGGGTCAGGGAGCGAGTCAAAGGCAGGGACCATGGTCGGCACAGAAGAGCTCTTGCGGGTCGGATCCTGAGACGGGTCGGGCCAATCCTTGGTGGACTTTCGAAGAGGTTGAGGTGGCGGTGGTAATGATGATCTGGCAGTGGTGGTGGTGTCGTTTTGGAGGCAACAAGGCGTCGTTTTTTCCTGAGTTGTGGCCATTGTAAAGGGTTGGCAAGCTCACCGTATCCACCGTAGTAATTATCACTGTAGTACTCCACTGACATACAGCAATGTCTAGAGAGAGCCTCCCCCGACGTTTTTTTTCTTCTTCGGCTTCTTCTTTCTTTCTCTCTCTTTCACTTTCCAGGAAAAGAAAAACCGAACAAGAATGGAAATGGAAATGGAAATTTGGAAGTGCAAAGTGCAAATGCCTTTGTACTTTGGTTTTGGTTAAACAGGCTTTTGATGTTTTGGGTGATTTTACGGATCGCTTTTGATGTATCTATTTATAGAAAAAGCCAAATGGGTTTTTTCTAAAATAAAAATAAAAAGAAAAAAAAATATAAAAACCAAATGGGTTCGAGTTTCTACTTATTAGGAGAGAGAGTGAAACTCTCGATATTAAAAGTAACAGAGCAGTAGGTGAGGTTTCACATTTTCCTTGTCTTTTCTTTCTTACTTTTTCTTTGGCTTTTGACTTAAAAGTGTTCCACGACATTTTTATTTTTTTTATTATTGATTTTTAGTTGTTATTGTTCATAATTTAAAATTAGTAAAAAAAAATTTCCTACTAGTAATAATTTGATAATTTGTCACTTATTTATTGTGAAAAATTGTAAATATATTATTTCTATAAAACGAAGTGATCCATGACATACTTTTGCAACAACTCAACACTAAAATTACTTTTCTACCTACTAAAAATAGATACTAAAATTTATTGTAAAAATGTTATGTATATAAACTTTTCTCAC
Source organism: Quercus variabilis (assembly GCA_030445155.1). Classification (NCBI taxonomy): domain Eukaryota; kingdom Viridiplantae; phylum Streptophyta; class Magnoliopsida; order Fagales; family Fagaceae; genus Quercus; species Quercus variabilis. The sequence goes on along the minus strand of CP129447.1, from coordinate 59,716,323 downwards.
TATGAAATAACAAAAACTAATAAAATTATAGATTTTAAATTGAACTTGATATCTTATAAAAAAAAATAACTTGATTGTATTATAAATTTTACCATAACGATACACTCTTAAAGGGATTAGTTTTGATTTTATCTCTTTACAATGCTAGTTATGTACCTTTGTTGAGGCCCAAAGTTTTACAATACACTTAGATGTATTACTAATATTATGTCTGTGAAGCTCTCTCTTTTTAACTTGAATTTCAGACCTTTCAACTTACAAACACTTGTACTTTTATGGAATGATCATCCCACCAATGATGTATGGTGTTTTTTTTTAGTAAATAATACAAGTTTTATTACATTGAACGTATAAATTAATGTGTTGCCAATTATAAAGAGGCATAGTCGAAACCTACCTACCTATATATATATATATATATGAGTTAAGTTCAAGTTATATTTGGTATAACTCTAAGTAATATTATACCAACTAATAATTTTTAATTTGATGTAAATTTTGACAAATCCACCGTTAGATTATATTATCTTTTTATATTCTCTATGCTTACAGAATTTCAAGATGATCAAAAATCAATAGTCATGTCATCAATCAATTATTTAAATTCAAGTTTTTGTAATTTGAAATAATGCATAAAAGATTAGTTTGTAAATCGAATAGTAAATTACATTTGATTGATATAAAATTTGACATATATGTTAAGAACATATAAAATATGTAATTCAACGGTTGAATTTTCAAAATATGAATTCAATAATAAGTTATTGAGTGGTGTAACATTGCTTAAAGTTATACTAGGACCCGGTTTGGATAGCACTACTTTTCACTCAAAGTAAAGTTGCATTTTCAGTTTTTTTTTTTTTTTAGCAGCCGGACTTATTGACTTCTGAGAGACAAAAAATACTGTGCATGTACTGTGTATGCACTGTTCACGCAATATTTAATATTAAAAGTGGATCCCACAGTACTATTTACACATTTAAAAATTATTTTGTTGTTTTCAGCAACAATCAATTTTTAGCAACTTTCAGTAACAATAAATACTATCCAAACGGACTATAGATATAACTTGAACTTAATTATATATTTCATTTGAGTTATCATCCGATTTGACGTCTCAGACAAATAGTTGTTCATATCATCCAACTCTATCATCACAGGACAAAGGATAAGGCATAGAGTCGGATGATATGAGCAACTATTTGTCTGAGACGTCATTTGTATGTATGATAGGTTAATTACTATTTTTCTTATTTATTGTCCTGTGATTGTGAGGTTCATGACTTCATGTGCACAGGCATATCCACGACTTGAAATTTATTTCTTGACTGCCATGAATTGACGTCATTTTTGGGGGAGTGTTTGATGATGGTGATGATTGATGAATGATGACCGAGATGGAATTTATGTGCAAATTTGGAATTTTGATTAGTTTATTTTCACCCTTCCGTGTATATATATGTTTTTAATAAAAATGGCCTTTTAAAGTTTATTTCATTTATTTTTATATGTCACTTTTTAATTGGAAGGAATAATTTTTATTTTATTTTATTTTAATATTGAACGACCTGTGTATGCACCTCCCTCACATTTGTAAGCATGGGTTATGAATTTTTTAAATAAAATTTTCCTTAATACATGTAGCTTGGTCCTGTTTCTTCTGATATAATAATAAGGAAATACTAATGGACATTGATTAATAATTTATTTAAAGAAATTTTTTATAAGAAAAAAAAAATAATTAATGTTTAGATAGCTTTTTTCATTTTTCATAAAAATTGTGTCAAAACTTTCCTAAAATAGATTATTAATCAATACTCTTAAGGGCACTTATTAGCATGACTCATAATAATAAAGAGAACTACTTTTTTACAAATAATTAGTAATGGGATTGGGTGTACACGTGATATATATACGTGGCTATAAGATTTTTCTTGATTTTAAAAATATGAATATATAGTAGGATGACATGTGAGAGACAGAAACAAGAGAGCTTTGCAAGTAGTAGGTATAACTGAAGGTGCCATTTGCCCTCTTGCATGTTTGCAAATTGGCAATGACCGCTTCAAGATTTTTTTTTTTTTTTTTTTTTTTTAAGAGTGGACATTAAAAATTACAAATTTAATAAAAAAAGAACTTAAATATATCGAGTTATTGATAAAAAAAAAAAAAAATCATATAAATACATGACATTTTACTATTTCCTTCTACAAGTTTTTATATTTTGACATCATTATGAGTTTTCATTATTATCTATTGTCAGTATAGATAGGTATAACCATTTTATTTTGTATCATATTTTGTATTTTTATGTAATTGGCATTATCTTTGTCATTGTTTTTATAAAAATATTTTAAACTAAATTATAAAACTCAACTCACGTGCATTGTATTAATTATTGACCCAAAGAGTTGTTGGGTCCCGAATAATATTATCACTAATACTATCAATCCCAAATAGCAATTATACACAAGACTCAAATATTTATGTAAAAAACCCTTTCTCCTTGAAGGGAAAAAATCCACGAAAAAAACTCCAAATAAATTTCATTATTATCAAATTAATTATAATATTTATTATGTATGTCTCACGGTTAAAGAAAAACTTCTCTTGTTTTTCTTTGCACTCACATACACTCTCTTTGTGTCTTCTCGAAGCAAACTCTTTGCTCTTTTCTTCTTGGCTATCTTCTTGAAGGCGGCAATACTTTACTCTCTCCTCCTTGGTTTCTTTCCGAATGCAGCAACGCTTTGCTCTCTCCTCTTTAGCTTTCATTTCCTTTTCCACATAGCTCTCCTTAGCTATCTTCTAGAAGGTAGCCATACCTTGCTCTCTCCTCCTTGGTTACTCCCAAGCAAAAATCCATTCTTTCTCTCTTGGTTTTACACTCTATTTTCCCTCTCCCCATAGGGAGGACCCTTGGGCTAAAGCTATCAAATTCTTTGTATCTTTGTCTATTTATAAGACTTTTTTTCTATTTCTTCTTGAATTAGGAATACATTATTTCTTTAATAAGGAATAGACTTTCCTCCCATACCAAGGAATAGTATTTCCTTTCACACCAAGGAATAGACTTCCCTTCCACACTAAGGAATAATCTTTCCTTCCATATAAAGGAAACCCAAATTAATTTTTCCTTCTTCAAAAAGGAAACCTTTTTTTTTTTTTTTTTTTGAGGGTCCAACCATGGAATTTATTTTATTGAAATAAGCCTACAGAGTCAGCTTGAAGTACATATTGAAACTAAAAAGGAACTTCCTCCATCCATACTAAAAAATCTGGTATGCTTACAGCATATCTAGCCAGATTATGAGCTAACGCATTACATTCCCTCTTTGTATGAGAGTAACATAATTCATCAAAATTGTGTGACAATCATTTTGCATCCTCAATTAATAAACCCAATGGTACCAGCATTCTTTCCTCCTCCATCAGACCTTTAATCACACTCAAAGAATCTCCTTCCAACATGGCTCGTTTAACACCAACTTCTAGCACAAAAGAGAGAGCACAACCAGCTGCCAACGCCTCAATCTTGTTGCTGCAAAGTTGTTGATGAACCAGCTTTGAACTAGATGCGATGACTTGGCCTCTGTGATCTCTAATCACGACCCCAACCCCTGTTTTCTTCTCACGTGGAAATACCGCACCGTCAAAATTAATTTTGTAAAATTCTGATGGTGGCGGTCTCCACCGATTCTCTGAGCAACGAACCTGTAGCACTTATGTATCCGGACTGAACAGCCTGCCACGGTAATCATCCAACCAGACCTTGGAGAGGTGGGCAAGCTGGTGAAGTGCATCCGCTGGCTAGTTAACCCAAACCTGGTTTCGCTGATTCCATACTGTCCAGACTGTGACAGTGAAAAGCTCAAGCTGGTTTTTGTTTTTTATCTGCCATGATAAGAGTTCTTTGAAGTCCATGAATTGCACTGAAACCCTGTTGCTCCATAGTACCGTGTCTGACCACACCGAATCAAGTTCTGAGCAAGACCACAAGGCGTGCAATGGAGTCTCAACTGAAGCTTGGCATCTGACACATAAAGGATTTGGTGAAATTTTGCGACGAAACAGAGCACTCTTTGTGGGCATGGCTTCACGACAAGCACGCCACAACAGATTTCTTACTTTTGGTGGAACCTTCATACACCAAATCTCCCTCCAAAACTGCTTGTCTTCGTTTGTAACTTCCCTTGATTCCACAGTCAGCTCCTCCTCCTCCTTCAAGAATCTATACCCGGTTTTCCAACTATACCTTCCATCACAAGAGTAAGGCCAAAATGAGATATCCTGAACTGCTTCTTGGCTTAAGGGAATACTTTTTATTATTTTTGCTTCTTCAGTATTAAACAGCCCATCCACCATATCTACATTCCATTGCCTACTTCGTGGGTCGATTAAGATATCCACTGTTGCATTTTCAAAACCTGTCAAAGGACAAGATAGTGCAAGTAGAGGGTGTTTCCTTGGCAGCCAATGGTCCTACCAAATTCTAATTTTTTTTTCCATCGCCCACTCTCCATCGAGCTCCCCTTTGAATAACATCCCTTCCTACAAGTATACTCCTCCAAGCATAAGAACCCATCCTAGACTCCTTTGCCTCCATGATAGTTGAATTAGGAAAAAACCGAGCCTTGAAAACTTTTTAGAAAAGGGAATTTTGATTATGTAAAAGGCACCAGACTTACTTTGCTAATAGAGAGTCATTGAATTTTGCCAAATCTCTAAAGCCCATACCACCTACATCTTTAGACTTTGTCAACTCATCCCATTTCATCCAATGTATCTTCCTTCGGTTGCCTCTTTAACCCCACCAAATTTTTTTTTATCATAGCTTCGATCTCATTACATAGGCCCATTGGAATTTTGAAGCATCCCATTGTATAAGTGGGAATGGCTTGGATGACTGACTTTATCAACACCTCTCTACCTGCTTGGGAAAGTAGCTTCCCTTCCCAACCTTGGATTTTTCGCCACAACCTCTCTTTAATGTAGTTGAAACTTGCTTTCTTTCCTCTCCCCATAAAGGATGGCAGCCCCAAATACTTCTCATATTGCATGATTTCTGGAACTCCCCATGCTTCTTTGATTTGGTCCTTTATAGCACCGTCCATAGCTTTACTAAAGAAAAGTGTCGTCTTGCTCTTATTAATTTTTTGGCCGGAAGCATCTTCATAGTCACTTAACATGTTTAACACCTTGCCATACTCCTCCATTGTAGCCCTGCAAAAAAGAAGACTATTGTCTGCAAAAAGCAAATGTGTTAGTTTAGGGCCTCTTCTACAAAGAGAGAAGCCATGTATATCCCCATTCCTTTCCGCTTTTTTTATCAACCCATTTAACCCTTTAGTACAAAGCAAGAAAAGGAAAGGGGAGAGGGGGTCGCCTTATCTTATACCCCTAGTTGGGTGAATCATGCCACATGGTTCTCCATTCACCAACACTGAGTATGTCACAGTTTTAACACACAACATAATCAAACATATCCACCCTTCGTTGAACCCCATCCTCCTCATAATCCCTTCTAAAAAAGCCCATTCCACCCTGTCATAAGCCTTACTCATGTCTAATTTTATAGCCATATAACCATGGTTTCCCGAATTATATCTTTGCAGACAGTGTAGAGTTTCAAAGGCCACCATTATATTGTCAGATATTAGTCTATCTTTTGTAAAGGCTGATTGGTGTTCAGTAATGATAGAGGGTAAGACTTTCTTTAAACGGTTGGCTAAAACTTTAGAAAAAATTTTATACAACACGTTACATAAACTAATAGGGCGAAATTGGTGGGCATGTTCAGGAGAGTTATTTTTAGGGATCAAGGTGTGATTAAGGGATTGCGGGAAGGTACCTGAATTTAGCCACAATAGAATGGAGGAGGTAACATCATGTCTAATTGTGCCCCAAAAGTGTTGGTAGAATAATGGTGGCATCCCATCTGGACCCGGTGCTTTTAGTGGAGCCATCTAATGCAAGGCCCTCTCCACTTCATGGACTTCAAATTTTTGACTCAGTAAAGCATTCATTTCATCAGTAATCACATTAGGCACATACTCTAGCACCCTAGAAGCATCCACATTGCCCTTAGAAGTGAAAAGAGAGTGGTAGTAGCTTACAAGGACTTCAGTGATCTCTTCCATATTTGTTTTCCATAAACCCCCTTCATCTCTAATCCCCTCTATTAAATTTTTCCGATATCTTTTCGTGGCACAGCTATGAAAGTACTTCGAATTTTTATCTCCTTGCCTTGCCCATAATAATCTTGACCTCTGTGCCCACATAGTAGCCTCCTTATCATGCCACTCTTCAATTTCTTTTTTTAATTGCCTGACCCTAGTATTGTCTCCCTTATGGATAGCTTCCTCTTCGGCCTTGAGGAGTAGTTTCCCCAATTTTTCTAGCTCCCTTCTCACATTCCCAAACACATTCTTATTCCACCAACTTAAGTCTTTACCACACTTCTCCACTCTATGCAAAATCCCTTCCCCCGATTCAGAAACGCCCCTTTCCCACACGGCTTCCACAATTTCAGAACACCCAGGATTAGACAACCACATTTCTTCAAACCGAAACAACTTCTTCCTTCTTAGAGGGTCCAAACCCAAGAACACAATATGGATTGGGACATGGTCTGATGAATCACAACGTAAGTGGTGAACCCTCGTACTAGGAAACTTTAAAAACCAATCATTTGTGGCCAATCCTCGATCTAATCTCTCCCAAATTGAGTTACCATTATCAAAATGTCTAGCCCATGTGAATATGGGTCCAATGTACCCTAAATCCATAAATCCACATTCATCTAAAACTTCTCTAAACAGCTACATTTGATTATGAGGCCTAAGAGCACCGCCTACTTTCTCATCTTGTCTAATTATCTCATTAAAATCCCCAACACATAGCCATGGAATATCAGATATAGAATTGAGATACCTGAGCTTCTCCCATGCCTCTACCCTTCTTGCTATTTCGGGTTCACCATAAAAGCCAATCAATCGCCACTCATTGTTAGTACCCTTGTCTACAATTGCATCAATGTAATACTTACACGAACCTATTACCGTCAGATTAATGGAGGACTTCCAAAACAGAGCCAATCCACCTTCTCGACCTTCCCTTTGGACCACCCATCTATGGTCGTGTTCAATACTTCGTTGTACAATCTCTAGCCTTGCATCATCTGTAAGTGTTTCAGCCACAAACACTACAGAGGGATCTTTTGCCTGTGTGATATCCACAAGCTCTCTTCCTGTACGTAGGCTCCCAAGCCCACGACAGTTTCAATCTAAACAACTCATTGCTCCTGGCGGGGCTGATGATCAGCCTCTGCCAATATGATAGGTGTATCATCCACATTGTGAGAAATTTGAAGACGCTTTGAGGTTAATTCCATATAGTCTTTTGATATCACAAGCACCCTTTTTTTTCCTGCAATTTTTGGTATTGTTTGCTTCTGGGTTTGTGTGACCGGCTTGCATCTACGTGTCCAAGAAGGGAGAACACGTTTTGCTTGTGTTGAAGCCCTAGTGGTCACGTGAGGAATTTTTTTATTCAATTCCTAATTTGGGCGCTGATAATTAATTCCATCGTGTGTCCCTGAAATTACTTCATCCTCTTTTTCCTTTCCTGGCACCACAGCTGTGTAACTTTCCTTAGCTGGCAATGTTTCCTCATTAGTGGACTTTTCTGGAATCCCATAACTCATGGAATTAATTGCTGGCTTGATTATTGGGTCTGCGGTCTTAATGGGTTTTAAACCGCTGTTACCATTACACACTGAATTACCTGATTTGTAACGGTCATGGTCCTCCTTTGCTCCTTCCTGCACCGTGGTCGACTCTGGGCATGGCTAAACCCATGTCATCTCTTCCATTGGTTGGCAGAAATTACCATGCTATTCTTTCTTCTTTGTAGCATAATACCCAGGCACCGAGACTGCACTCTTCTTCGAAGCCATAAAAGGTTGTGCTCTTAACTCAAGTCCGAACTCCCTTTGATCAGCCTTAAGGGACCCTTCACTTTCTATCCACCTTTCGCAGTCCCGATCATCGTGTAAGAGGCTACCACACCAATAGCAGAGATTTGGTAACCTTTCATACCTAAATGAAACCCACACCTGCTTATTATCACTTAAAGAAACCAGGCAACCCCGACATAATGGCATCGTAACATCAACTACAACTTTCACCGGAATAAAATGACCTCCATCGTAAAGTCTTTGTTCCGATTGGTTGATAACATCTCCCACAACTCCACAAACTTTTTCCGTTGCTGTAACGATCATATACTTCATCGGAAGTCCATGGACTTGCACCCAAAAAGTGGTCTTTTCAAACTTAATGTCATGAAAAGGTTGCTCATGATCATAACGTTGCATGATGATCAAGTGCTTGTTGAAACTCCAAGGCTCGCTACTTAGAATTCTGTCAACATCCTCCTTCTTCTCGAAAGAAAAAAGCATCTCATGATCTCCCATCTTCTGTATTTTGAACCCCGTCTTCGCCCTCCACAATGGATTAAAAGTCCTCGCTATTGAGTCAACGTTAATGGCTCTCTTTGTTGTAAATTTCGCAGCTATAGAGAATTGGTGCACACTCTCTTCTTCAGTGAGGCAGCAACTCGGTCCTTCCTTTTCTGATAAGGATAGACGCTTCCAAGATTGTGCAAGCTCCTCCATAGGTTTTGTCTTACCTTCCACCCCACCACTTGGAAAACTATTTCCCACACCCCTTGAAAAAAACTCACAAGCCTGGAAAATACACTTGGTAAATCCCAGGGACCTAATAGCACCTTCACTAGAAGGGACAAACCTTTCTACAGTGCAAGGAAGTCAGAGCACCCACTCCTCCCTCTCAAGCAGCAGAGAAACTTGAATATTATTAATTATAATTGAACCATTTCAAAAAGGAAACCTAATTGACTTTCTAAGTCACAATTGGAATTTGAGGCAATTACCCAACAAGAGCCACACCGATCCATATGCTTTAAGAATCACTAACTTTACTATTTTTTTAATAACTAACTTTATAACAAAATTAATATTATTATAACATGATAACAATATACACACATGTAACAAACCCTTTATATTTCCTAATTATTAAATTATATAAAGTTTTATTATATTTATACTATACACGCACACACACATTCACATAAATAATATTATAACAAAAATAAATAAATAAACAACACACACAATCAGTATTAGACACACACTTTTAACTCACAAACACTCACTATTTACTCTTAAAGTCGGAAATACCAATAGTCAGATCGAGAAAGAGATTCCTGATAGAGAGATATGTGATTTATGTTATTAATTAGTTAATTTGGGGATAGACTTATTTGTGTTTTTTAGTTTTAGGCTAAATTGAACCATGTCAGAATGTGCAAAATTTAAGTTAAGGTGTGCAAAAATATTTTTAAAGATAAATTAAACAAATAAATAATATTTAATACATATAATTTGAACCCATTGAAGCATAAATAATGTTGCCCTTGCAAGCTGGTAGGGTTTGTTTATGCCTAACCTAAGAAGAAGAAGAAGGAAAAAAAAAGTATTGCTTGAAGTTCTGACTTTGGAGGGGAGATTTAAAACTAACATTTATATCTCTATAGGCTTGGAAATATATGTAGATTTATATACATTATAATCAAACAGGAACCTTGACTCTAATAATACCAGTTTATTTCTAAGGTTTTGAAACCTGGACTGTTCAAAAGACCAAAAAAATGAGAGATTCAAGGTTTTAGAAGTTGGATCGAGGTTAGATCGTGATGACATCATAATGAATTAATAATTAACTAAAGTATATATAAATGAAATAAATTTTAAAAAATGAGTAATGTTGATTAAAAAAATATATATCTAAGCAAAATAAAATTATTCTCAAGCATATTTTATTCTCAAACAATTATAAGAAAGTTTATAAAAATAATAAAGCATAAAAAAACATTAAAAGTTATAGTTAATTATTTAAGTATAAAATTGTACGTCATCTGGTCCCTGAAACCGTCTGGGCCTTGGGCCCAAGCCCCAAAGGATGGCCCGTGGTTACTAACTCCCTTGCTAGATACTGAGATGAAGGCCCACGAAGGGCACAAACGCGTGCCCCATGACCTTGTGGTCAACCCAAAATCTGTTAGTTGGTTGTTGAGAAACTGGCTCATGACTCTGCGACAATGGAACATGACCGGCAAATCTCATTGCCGCCGAAGAATGACCGCACGGGAAAACCGTACCTCGGATGTCCGGCAAGGTCCTTGGAAACATCGCTCCCGAGCATCCACTTCCAATGGGAACTGGTTCCAAAGCCACTCCCACCAAACATATACCTAAAGAAAACAACATTGGACCCTTGAAACCACTAACTGCAAAGGTAATCAAAGTACCCCACTAACTGAAATGCTATAAAGAGGAGAAGTGGGAGAAGAAAGGGGGGTTGGTAGTTTGAAGGTTCAAAAAGAAATAGAGGTTAGAGAAGGGGTGATACAAAGAGAAAGAGAGAAACAGAAAGAAGGAGCGATACAGAAAGAGAGAGGGAGGGAGAAAAAACTTCATCGAGTCTATGGGCTAAGAATGACCCAAAGTAGGAAATTCAAAGCCCACTTTACAAGTAAGTTGTGAGCTCAGGTGAGTCCAGGCCCAACAACCTCACCTTGGTGCCCACAAAAACTATGAATATATTTGAAGGATTATAATTATAATTATTTCAATATATTCCCCCTTTTGAGATAGCTAATTAAAATAAATGATATAATAAAATATTATTAATATTGATTAGTTTAAATTATTTTAATTTATGGCATTCTTTTAAATATACTTCAAATATATATATATATATATATATTGATAAGTACTTCAAATATATTAGTTTGCCACAAGGAGCAAGCTGCTATGGCGTAGTGGTTAGGATGTTAATTAAAATTTACATTACTAGAACCCAGGTTCTAGACGTGGTGCAAATTACAGTCTTATGTGCTTAAAAAATCGGATTTTAATCTGATTCCCAGTTAATCCAGTCATATCTCTCAATCCAGTCCGAGTTCCAAAACAATGTTTATTGCAATAGTGCAATAGTATAAGCTCTACTATCAAATTATTGTGGGAAAATACATTTGGATAACAATCTCACACAAGATTTATTGTGACCATTCTAGACGTGGTGCGAGCAAATGCTTTATTTTTTATGAATTAAAAGTCAAGCTTTGACTGTGGTTGAATTATGACTGATTCTGTTGAACCGTCCGGTCTAACTACGGTACAGGAGGTTCACTAATTATTTAAAAATTACAGTTCTATATGCTTAAAAAAACGTATTTTAATTTGGTTCCTTTTTAATTTGATCGGACCTCCAAGTTCGGTATGGGTTTCAAAACAATGTTTATTGCAATAGTATAAGCTCTACTTTCAAATTATTGTGGGAAAATGCTTTTGAATAACAGTCTCACACAAGATTGATTGTGAAAATATTATAGGTTTTAGAAAGATCACAAAAAAAAAAAAAAAAGAAAAAAAAAAAAAAAAAAAAAAAAAAAAAAAAAAACACAAACACACATAAGAGAACACAAAAGATTTATGTGGTTTGACTTTTGGCATATATACGCAGTGGCAACTAGGAGAAATTTCACTAATAAATATGGAGAATACAAAATAGTGCGGTGGCACTCACACAAAACACAATCCCTACTGCACTGATTGCTACTATCTCACACAAATACAAATTTTGATCAGAACAAGGAGGAATATTCTGAATTATCGTCCTGCACCACTCCTCGCCTTCTATGCAGGTTGCATCTACTATATATAAAAAATATGTGGAAACCAAAGTCAGCAAAAGTGAGTTTGGGTGAATGCAAAATCCATCACGCTTAATGTACAACATCATGCAAGATCTCAATCTTCATGCATGCCCGACAATGCAACAAACACAAACATCATCTAATGGTAGCTTGCAAGTTTTGAATGCCTAGGGCTTTTGCAAATATGAATTAGGATCGTGAGCTATATCTAATGGTAACTTGCAAGTTTTGAATCCTTAAGGTTTGTAAATATGGATTATGATCCTGTGCAATACCCTATAGCATGCAATGACCCCTAGTTTCTTTCACAATTCCTATTTTATACTCATTCACTTTTTAAATTTTTTTTTTTATTCAAAGATTGAGATTAAAAGTTATTTTTTTAACTCTTAATCTCAACCATTAAAAGCAATTTCACATAGCACAATACCTAGATCTCAATCCTACAAATATCAAGACACTCACTGGCCTTCTTTAGTCTCAAAGTTATTTTGTGTCTACTCCAAATAATCACAGTTCATTTTGTTTGACATGAATCATTTTTTAAATATATGCTATTATATATACAGATAGGCATTGATAAGCTCTTCCTTTTTGTTGTGGTCCTTATGTAATTAATTGAGCTGTTATACTTTCTATGAGAGAGAGAGAGAGAGAGAGAGAGAGAGAGATATGTTATACTTATACCCATATAAATAAAAATTCAACATAAAATACATAATATATATATATATATATATATATATATATATATATATATATATTTGTAGTCCTTTTAATTAATGTAAATCTTTATCAATGTGAAGGAGACTTGATAACGACTTGTAAGAGAATTGTAAGAGACTAAGGGCATCGCCATCAGGTGAGCCAAATGCCAAATATTTGGCATTTGGCACACCAAACACCAAAAATCCTCCCTCATGAGATGTGTCAAATGCCAAAACATTTGGCACATATGAACAATGACATTTCAAAGATGGCACATTACGACCAGAAATGGTATATGAAAATATTAATTTTTTAATGATTTTACTCTCTCCTCTCTGTCATTTTATCTCCTTTTTTTTCTTGTATGCCTCACTTTTTCTTAGCCTCTCTCTCTCGCCTCTCTCTCTCTCTCTCTCTCTCTCTCTCTCTCTCTCTCTCTCTCTCTCTCTCTCTCTCTCTCTCTCTCTCTCTCTCTCTCTCTCATAATCCACCACAGTGATCTCTCCACCCTCTGCCTTGCCTCCACCAATGTCGCTCACCAAGCAGCTTGCTTCGCTTCCGTCGATGCCACTCCAAGCAAACTTCCTCCTCCGAAATCTGCCTGATCTCACTAAGATCCGATTCCCCTTATTTGTTTCGCCGTCCACTAACACAACCACACAAACCCGACCCACCACATCCACAGTAACCCATGCGCCGGTGGGTTTTGCTTTTGGGTTTGTTTGATTTGAGATGTGGGTTTGTGTCGGTGGATGTGGGTTTGTTTGATTTGGTTGTGTTTTTTGCCATTCTGATCTCTCTGGTTGTGTTTGATGTGGGTTTTGCTTTTGAGTTTGTTTAATTTGCCGTGCCGATCTCTCTCGTTCTTTTTTTTTTTTTAATTTTTTTTAAGGTGGCGTTGGTGGATGTGGGTTTGTGCCGGTGGTGGCTAGTCGGTGTTGCTGTGGCAGTGGTTGTTCGTGGCTGTTGTTGCAGCAGTGGTGAATGTGTCGTTGTTGTTGTTGATGGTGATGATAAGGAGGAGATAATATATTATTTTAATTTGTAGTAAATATTATTTTAATGTATAGAATTGAATAATAAAACGTCTGATGAATGAGATATTCTAAAATGATGTGGTAAAATAATAAAGTAGGTTTTTGATGTGTTAAAATGATATTTTTTATGAAACAGCTGATGGTGATGCTCTAAGAGGTATTATAGTATTACTCAAATAATGCTTCTGACGGCAAAAAGAGAAGGCTAGCTATTGTAAAATGCAATAGCAAATCAAACATTGAGGTCAAAAATTTTAAAATTCACTTTTAATCTTAGCACGTGAATAAATAAATAAATAAATAAAATAAACTTCTAACTTTTCACCATTTTACTTTTATGCTTTATTTTTATGACTTTTTTCTCACACTTAATGGTTAATTGCTTAGCTAATACTATTACACCGGATCCCAATACCAAGTATACAACTTTTATTAGATTAGATTAGATATATAAAAAGTATTAGGTAAAAAATGGTGATAAAAGAGAAATGTATCTGTAAAATCGGATATGATTTTTTTTTGTTTAAAAAATACTATAGCTAGCCAGACACTATATATTGGAAATATTTTTAAGCAGGGTTTATTTTTTGGCCAGATATTGTGTGCAGTTCATTTCCGCTTTGTTAAACTAACAAATGGATTTGCCTTTTTAATATTGTTCCCCTTGTGTATAATTTTTTTTTTTTTTAATGAATAAGATTTATTTTATTAAGAACCTGAAATGTTTATAAAGACACCCAAAGTCATGATAAACTATTAATTAATTCTAATATCAAAATTCTAGATATGTCATGTCCAGCAGTTCAATCAATCAAGAAGTTTGGCTTTGCTGGTATAGCTTTAAGACTTAAAGAAATTCTCCTTTTTAGAAATCTTGACTGAGGCCGCAATTCGTGTATATATGCATCTATCACCGACTTTCTAGGAAGAAGAAAGATGAGAATTTGGGATAGATATGGTAGAATAACACCAACTTATGACCTTCGCATTATGACATTACTTGGTTTCTTATTTAGTCTCGTAGGTGGATTCAAATCCTTAGTTCTTATTTGTCGATAAAAATTAAAAAAAAAAAACTTTTAACTGGAACACGAAAGCAACAAAGGTACAAAATTTTCCTTAAGCTGATTATGTATTGCACACAAGTCAGAGCAAAAGAGCCCAACCTGGTCATAGCCATGTACCCTTCTCGTGGCCAAAATGACGTTGGCGGGGCAACCATGCGTGCATGTAGACTCCAGCACGTAATGAACTCAATATTGTCCATGTAAAAAGCTGTGGATGAGCAAAGCTTTCTTTGCAAATTAACCCTACTACCCCACCTACCACCACCAACCCCCATTAAAAGACGGAAGAAACTTTCTTTTCAAGCCCAGCTTTAACTATTTGTCCCTATCTTTGTTTTTATTATCAGCTGTTTTGTTAAATTATGTTATTTTTGCATATTTAATTTGCACGAGTAGTACGTACATACTTTGTACAGAAAGGGTTTGAATAATCCAAGTGGGTGATCCCAGCGCTGCTCTCTCTCGCTCTGTCCATCCAAAAAGGCAAAATCTACAAAATTGCCAAACTAAACTACAGACTATTTAAAAGATAATATAAAAATTGAGCTTTTAATTCCAGTGGCAGTGGTCCCTTATTCATTTCATTATATGTTCCATTAACATTAAATTGATATATATCTACATTCTTTGCTTGCATTTGGTCACTGATGCAGAGGCGTGGGGGGTGAAGATATACATTATCTTTTTCCTTGATGAATGAAAGCCAACGAAGATTAACGTGGAAAGCAATCGCATAAGCATCCCACTCCAACCACATTTAGTACTATAAAGTTTCCTAATTTTTAAAAGAGAGATGCTACGTCTATAATAATTTTACAACATTTTTACAACAAATCATAGGTGGTTAGTTGTTATTGGTTCAAATTTGAAATTAACACTAAGATTACTTTTTTGTCCCAACAATAACAACTAGTAACAACCTGTCACTTAAGATTTGATATAAAAATGTTATAGACATATCATTTCTTTTTTTAAAAAATTATTTTTATTTTTTTTCTTCTGTTTACTCTTTTGTTTAAACTAGCTTGTAATTTCATGTGTACGCATAGATTTATAATAAAAAAAATTAAAATTAAATTAGATGCAAAATTAAATTTTCTGTCTAAGTTGAATGCTTAATGGTTATTTTTATATTTTGTCAATTCTTAAAAAACCTTGTAAGGATATATTATTTGGTAGAATATGCATATTGTTCACTCTAATTGTTTTATTTTAGGCAGGAAAAATAAAATATTTGTTACTTTTCAAATTTTTTTTTTTTAAATTGTGATACAATAAATTTATTTCATGTGTATTGTAGGGGTGGGTTTTGGATCCTAGGCCCAAAAGGTAAATGGATTAAGGCCCAAAGAGCCCAATACAATGAATTTGTACAGAGTGGGCTAAAAACTAGGCTTCAATAAATGAGACAATGCTCATAATGGGTTTAAAATTGAAATAAAATAAAGGAAAACAGGTTTTGCACAAAGAAATCCTTCCTTGGCAAAGTCTGAAGAGTGTAATACTGGAGTATATTCTTCTTAAACTTGATTACAATTTCAGTTCTTTGTACTACAATGTTTCTCCAATTTTTCGGATGAACTCCCCTCGTGCCTGGAGGATCTCTCACATTATATAACCTCTTTTTTCTCATCTTGGCCCTTCATTTATTGATCATGCAGGCCACTACTCGAGTGCTTGTCCCATCAAGCGCCCTCTCAAGTCTTCTGTGAGTTGCGGCAACCAAGACAGCACTGTTCAGGAGACTTTTTCACATAAATGCGACCAGAGTGTTTGGTGAGGTGCATTAAATGTGGTGGTAGCTATCGTCCCTCCAATCACATTAGGACTAACACTCTCTCTGAAACTTTTCCTCTACAGTGTGGCCCCCTCCTACAATGTGCCATTGATGTAGCCATGGCCTGCCTTTCTAGCCTTACTATCTGAGTGTATAGATTCCTCGGAACTGTGTTGGCCTTGGGTATGACACGTGGCACAATTTCCTTTTTAAATTTCTATACCCAACATGTATATTTCTAAATAAGATATAAACAACCAATTTTTTTATAAGATAGTATGCTTTTCCATTAAAATTTAAATGTGAACTAATAATAAGTTTCTATAAGAAATTCATGATTAGTTTTAAATGAACTTAAAATAGTTTTAAGTAGGTTAATTTGAAGTATTACACATTAATCAAAGTTTTACATAAGATTATTTCAATAGATTTTTTAATTGAGTCCTTTTATCTTTATTAAGTTTAATGTACGGGGTTGGGCACCCAAGCCCTAAGGGCCTCGGGCCCAAACCTCGCGACACGTTAATTGACCTTGGTTGGGCCCTAAGCCCCGCAGGCCTTGGGCCCAAACCTCACGACAAGTTATTGGACCCTGCCCCCATCTCTAGTCCTTTAGGCTTGATTCGAACACCTCGAGGCCTAATCTGGGCCTAAAAGTTGAAACAAGACTTCGCTAGTTTGAATACCCTAGGCAAATCCCCCCTTCTTCCCCCCGATCGTCCATAACCTGGTCGGGGGTATCGTTGCTCGGAGATACCCTGTGCCTAGTTACTTGGAAGTGCCTTCGGGAATATCATTGCCAGGTAGGCTTTTGGAGGTGGGAATCAATTCCAATGCCACTACCACTTTGCCACCAAAAACCCATCTAAAGATGATGGAATTGGACCTCCATTTGCACTAATAAGGGGGAGTAATCATAACACATTCACTTATCCAAAGCTATAAATAGGAGAATTAAGAGAGAAGTGGGGGTTGGCGATTTTGGGGAGAACATTGAGAGAAAAGAGCAAACACTCAAAGAGAGTAAGGGAGCGACTCTGTGAAGTGAAAGACTTGAGGAAACATGAGTGTATTTAGGTCCCCCGAGCATAGGACCCCCCATAGTAGGAAATCCAAAGCTCACAAAACAAATAGATTGTGAGCCCAAGTAGAGGTTAAGCCCAATAGCCATATTTTGGGTGCGCACATTTAAATTTATGAATTTACATATAAAGACACTTGACATAGATTAAAGATGTAATGACACTTGACACAAAATTAAAACTATTAAAATTTTAAAGATATTTAGCATCAACGTCATGGATGATTAAGATATTTCACGTAAAATTTGAAATGTAATTAGAATATAATTTGAATTCTTGATTGAGTTTTTACTTTAAATCATTTTTAGTTACATAATGGGTTTTTTTTTTTTTTTTTTGAGAGATAATTAAAACATGCTGCTAACCCCGCAGTTCGAACCCTTTCCTCCTTAGATTCCCAAGTACTTTATGCATGAGAAGGTGCCAATTCAGCTACAAGGCCTTTGACAATTAGATAATGGGGTTATTTGTGGAAGTATAGAAAAGTTGACACTAAAGAGTTGTATTCCAACTATATAATAATAATAATAATAATAGTTTAAAAGAAGAAGAAGAAGTTCTAACACACACACACAAAAAAAAAAAAAAAAAGGAATAGATATAACAGGAAAAATCCTGTGAAAAAAAATCCAAAAAATAAAACTCTTATAACGGTCGGATAAAAGAAATATTAAACTAATAAAATAAACAAAACAAATGGTCACAAAAAAATAGCTGGTATCTTCATTTTACTTAACTCTAACCATTTTCAATTTTTGGTAAGTTAAACCTCTTCGAAATCACCATTATATATATATGAAATAAATCTTTTTTTTTTTTAGTTCTAAATTAATAAGCTTGACCACATCCATTTTACACACATTCAAGTTCAACAATAAAAGGGGACAAATTACATTTTAATTCCAAAACTGTATGACTGATTTCAAATTGAATCATGAAGTATAAGACTGTTACAAATTCAACCATATAGTTTTGTTAGTTTAAAATTGAATCATAGACTTTTAAAATAGTATCAATTGAAACCTCTAAAAAATAAAAAATAACCCCAAATATAAAATCCTCAAATCAAACTAAAAAAATTCAAGATTTAAATTGATATGATTTAAAAAGTAATTTAATTTGAAACTAGAGAAATTTATAATGTCTAATTTGTTACAATCATTTAGAATGATCGATTTTGTTCTCCCAAAGGAAAACCTTTTGCGTTAAGGTTTAAGCCCTCATATGTGCGATTATTCAATTATTTATGTGTTACCTCTTAAATCAAGGGTTTTACAGTGAGATTGTCACTTATTTTATTATAAGTGAGAAGAAAACCTTCCATGAAATACATTTAGTAACTTTAAAATTTCATAATGAAAAATAAAATTACACAGTTTTGGTTCTTGTGTACAATCTAAAAAGAAGTAAAATTATATCGCTTTGATTCCTAATTACAATATAAGAATAAAAAAAAAAAAAAAAAAAAAGGTACATCCCCTAAATTCCTAATTACAATCTAAAGAAAAAAAAATACATTGATAAGGAATGGTCTCTGAACCCAAGATCAAGTTTAGAGGCTAAGTTACAAAATGAGAAGGTGTTAGGTGATCATATCGCTTAGTTTGAGGATCGGTCTTCATGAAACTAATATCCATATCATATTATGCACTCATTCAAGAACTTTGCCATTCTATGCAATGCCAGAAATTAAATATGTTAATTTTGTAAATTTTTTGTAAAACTTCAAATCTAATCCCAAAATGGATGGACATATTGTTATATACATGGGAATTAGATTTAACACATCTCATCAAAAATCATTTTTTTTCACCCAATTGATTATATGAAGATAGGGATGAACGTAGGATTTTAAGTTGGGGGGGGGGGGGGGGCAGAGATAAGCGAATTTTTTTTTTTTCAAATACGCATCCATATAGTATTAATAAACTATTAACCAAGACAAATACCCAAAAATCATTATTTCTTAATATATTAAGATACAAATCATCTACTAACAAAAACAAAAACACGAAATACTATTGTTTCTTTATACAATCATCTATGAAAATGGAACTTGACGCTCTTTCAAATTTTCAAAATCATCTACAATTGAATCCAAACTAAATGTCGAAATTATATCCTTTTCAATGTAAAACATCAAAGAGTCTGTCAAAAAATCATCTTCCATTTTGTTTCGAAGGTTAGTTTTGACAACTTTCATAGTTGAAAATGCTCGCTCTGTAATAGCAGTAGAAACTGGAAGAGTAAGTACAAGTCTCACCATTCTATAAACAAGTTTGTAGTGTTCTGAATTTCTAGTTCTCACTAACCATTGAGACAACTCAGATAAACTTTTCAATTCTTTGAACTCTAAATCCTGGACTACATTATACTCAAAATGATAAGGTTCCTTCTTCAACACTTGTTTGTCATAATCTGTGAAATTTTGTGGATAGAAATTCTCTACCAACAAACAAAGATCACTACTTTTGAAAGATTTTAATGCCTCTTGAGGTTCTAAAGCTGAGCTAAGCCTCAGTAACTCCATTGCATTTTCATTAAACCGATAATTTAGTTCCTGTAGTTGAGAATCTATTATAGCATAAAAAATATTTACTCGATAATGATGCTCAATTGTAACGTTATCTTGCTGATTACGAGCTCGATCTCACCTCAGAACATAACGAGCATTCATATTTAGGACATCAATGCAATACTTCTCACAAAATGATATCACAGTGGTAAGTAAGTCATCCCATCCATCATTTCTAAATTTTTGGATAAGTACTTTAGTAGATGAAACTAAATGCCCGACATTTAAAATGTCTTGAGATTGGCTTTGCAAAACTTGACAAAGTTTATCAGTGATCTCCATAGTTTCCTTCTCAAGATGCAAGATGAAGACAAATTCAAATGAAGTTAAACCCTCATAAGCTGACTCTGCTTCTGCCCGATGTTCTCCATCAATTGTATCATCAATTATATTTTGTAAAACTTCAACAGTTGAAGTAAACATCCTTAATAAGCTAGAAATTGATCTAAAATGTGAACTCCAACGTGTTTCTACAGGTTGTTGTAAAGTGCCAATTTGATTAAGTCCATTTCCAGTCTCAAGCTTTTCAAGATCAATCAAACGTGCTATTTCATTAGCATTGGCAACTTTCAATTGCTCATTGCGCTTGCATGAAGTATTAACAATTTTGATTAGAAAAAGCAATGCAAGAAAAAAATGACTAATGGCATTAACTTGTTTTGATGCTTTTACTAATGCCAGTTGTAAGCGATGTGCAAAACAATGGATGTAGTAAGCATATGGGCAATCATTCAAAATCAAACCTTGTAATCCATTCCATATACCTCGCATGTTGCTTGCTCCATCATATCCTTGCCCTCGAATATTTTGTATATCTAAGCAATATTGAGATAACAAAGAATATATCCCCTTCTTTAGAGTCAAAGCCGCAGTGTCAGTAACATGAATAAGCCCAAAAAAACGTTCTTTGACAAAGCCTTCTACATCAACATATCTAAAAACCACAGCGATTTGCTCTCTCATGGACTCATCACGATCTTCATCAACCATTATGCAAAACTTTGCATCACTAATTTCTTCCTGAATGGCCTTCTTCACTTTGGCTAAGAAAACATATAGAATTTTCTTTTAAATCCTAGGTGATGTGTAGGTTGCATATTTGGGAGATTTTTCTATTATTTCAGCAACCTTTTCATTCCAAAAAGTCACAATACCCAATGATTCAAAAAAGTTCCCACGATTTAATGAACTACAACTTTCATCTCGACCTCTAAAAGCTATATCTTAAAAGGCAAGATATCGAACAGTAAAAATTACGGCCTTCAGATGCAACCGATTATTTGCAATTTGTTTAGTAGTGAAATGATCAACTACCCTTTGTAAATGCTGCCATTGGTTCATCAAATCCTTACACTTTTGCTCGGCAACTCTATGAGTTGAGTTAGGCTCTTTTCCTATATAAGTTTGAAAAGAACAATCTTTGCCCCCAACCTTTTTCCAATTCCTAAATCCACCAACAGTGAATGTATTTTGTCCCACAACCTCATTTGGATTATTAAAGACAAAGCAGGGTAGACAATAAGCTGCATATGTGGTAGGAGAATATTCAAACCATGTTGAATTAGATCCAAACCAAGAAGCTTGAAAGCTACGATTGTGCTTTCCACTTTTTGGGTGTGTCTTTAGAGGAAGTTGGTGTGGACCTTTTATAATGTAAGCCCGTCGAATTTCATCACTTTGATTAACATGATATTCCCATATTTGTTTGCATGTTCTGGGATCATAATCCAAAGAATCAAGATCGACTCTTTGAAATTGTGTTTGAGAGATTGGAACATCAACATTTTCCGGAATTGAGAAATGCACATTTTCTAGAATTGGAGCATCCACATTTTCTGGAATTGGAATAGCAACATTAGTTGTTGGTAATCCCACGTTGACTTTGAAAGAATTTGAACCTTTTCTTTTGAAAAAAATCAAGCATTGTAGTTGATTTTTTCATGATCTACAAATAAAATAAGAATCACCGTTATTTTTTTAAATTTGTGTAACAATTTTCTATGATATATTATTATTATTATTATTATTATTATTTTATTTTTTATTTTTTTTGTATTTGGTCTATCTTTATTTATGTCTTTGTGTTTGGTCGGCCTTATTTATAATTTATGTCTTTGGGTTGTCTCCATCTTTTTGACACTGACCCACTAACCTAATGAATCCACCACCAACATACATTTATTCCCTGCACTACTAACAAAAACTTTTCTTTAAGTTTTTAACTTTACCTTTTTTTTTTTTTTTTTTTTTTTTGTCACTTGCCCGTTGCCCAACCTCAATTGTCCCTATTATGCCCAACTAACAATCAACAAGCAAAAAACTAATCTCTACAAACTCACTCTCTGTCTCTCTATCTCTCTCTTATCTATATAAACAAGAGAGAGAGAGTCACAAACACAGACAGAGTCACAAAGCCAAAAAAAAAAAAACACCACAGGCAGCAAGCCAGCAACACAGATTCAAATATTCAATTCATAATCACCAACATTTAGTTCCAATTCACAATCACAATCACCAACACCACAATTCACAAATATTCAATTCACAATCACAATCACCAACACCACAAGTCCACAAGGCAATCTCAGATTCTCAGATCACAAAGTCACAAACATTTTGAAGTTGAAGGAAAAGATAAGAGTAAATACCTGTGAACTGTGAAGGCTGGAGTGACGAAGCTAGGCTGAGCAGATCGAGCAACCGGTGTGGGCAGCGGCAAGTGGGTCTCGTGACTCTCATCGATGTGGGTACTAGAAAATGGGTGAGTCTCAGATCGAGCAACCGCCGGTGTGGGTCTCGGGCCTCTCGGCGGCATCGTTGGCGTGGGTGAGTGGAGTCACTCGCGACTCTCGAGTCTCGCCAGTTGCCTGTGTGGGTATTAGAAAATGCCAAATGGGTGAGTCCGTGAGTGGAGTGGCTGAGTGGGTCTCTGCTCTCTCAGTCTCAGATCGAGGATCGAGTAACCGTTGGTGTGGGTCTTGGCGGCGTCGTCGACGTGGGACTCTCAGTCTCTCTTAGTCTCCGTCTCGCACTCTCGCCTCCGGCCTCTCTATCCTCTGTATCGCCTCTCCCTTTCCTCTCTCTTTTTTCTTTTCTTTTTTTCTTTTTTTTCCTTTGTGTTTTTGGTTTGCTCTCTGTTTGGTGTTTGGTGTTGGAGTTGGACTAGTGAGAGCTGAGAGCTGAGTGTTTTTTTTTTTTTTTACATGGACTGGCCGGATGTGGGCTGGGGATTGGTCGGAAAATGGACTCCTGGACTAGCTGGATATGGGTTGGGGGGTTCATGATTTCTGGGAGGGGGGCCTGAGCAAAAAATGTAGGGGGGCCCAAGCCCATTTTTTTTAGTTTTTTGAAAATTTTACTTGCTAAAAAAAAAAAATTTGGGGCCAGGGGGGGCCCGGGCCCCCTTTGGGCTCAACGTGGGTCTGTCTGAAGATGAAGTAGGATTTAGAAGTTTACCTATGCACGATCTCTCTTAAGTGATTCGATGGCATATCACCTTCAAGAATGCAGACTTCTTTACTGCTCTTTTCTCCTTGGATCAAGCCACAGATCTTCCATTTAAGTCTATGAGGACTTGTGCTTGTGGTGTTGTCTAGGTGATTGCAGTGTTTGAAACTTTGAAAGATAATTATATGGATGGTGTATGGGAATGCTAAGAGTGTTTTACGTTAAACTCTTTGGTGTAACTTTGCATTGAAGCAACCTAATGTTTCGTCCGAAGAGTCTCTCAAAATTTCTCTAGAGTTTCTCCTAGCTCTCTCACTTTGAAAAATCTCAATGTCCTCTTTGGGTGATTGATGCTTGTATTTATAGAAAATAATTGATAGAAAACTTGAATTTCCCTCCCATCTTGTTATCTATGCAATTTTTTGAACTGATGTTTATCCTTTGAAACATTTAAACTAAAGTCCTAGTTGAAAAGGAGTGCTAAAATCCGAAATTTTGATTTCGTTGGACTAAGTTCTATCAGACACTTGGTGTTCTATGTTCAAGAGTTGATCGGCACTTAAACTTTTGTGATCAAAGTGCCGAGTGACGCTTTGATTGTTTGACATTTTGGTTCCAATCTTGACTTTTTGAGTGTTTTACATTCAATTTTCTGATTATTTTAAGGATTATTATTAGTTCTATCCCACAATTTTAAGCTTTTCAGCGATTGGATTAACCCCCAAGATTAGACCCATGAATATTGCGAAGAAAAAAAAAAAAAACTAATTTAAAGTTTTCACGCTTTCTCATTAAGGGTGCGTTGTTTCCAGCGGTTGCGTTTGCGTTTGTCTCTAGCGCCTTTTTTTTTGCTGGTCCATGGCACTGTTCATGAACCAGCTAAGTGCTAAAAACTAATTTGAAGTTTACACGCTTTCTCATTAAGAGTGCATATGTTTCTAGCGGCTGCGTTTGCGTTTGTCTCTAGAGCCTTTTTTTTGGCTGGTCCATGAACAAGCTTTCTCATTAAGAGTGCATTTGTTTCTAGCGGCTGCATTTGCGTTTGTCTCTAGAGCCTTTTTTTTGGCTAGTCCATGGCATTGTTCATGGACCAGCCAAGTGCTAAAAATGGGTGAACAGTAATTTATAGCAATAAAAAAACATTTTGCTACAACGTTTTCAGCAATGAGTTTTCAGTTTTCAGCAAAATAAGCGGTATCCAAACACACACTAATATTACGCATTCAGAACTACTAATACAACCAGGAGTGTCATAAGGCTAGCTTCAAAAAATGAACAAATATTAACATTTATTTTGTAGCCAAAAAAAAAAAAAAAACTTGTGTTTTTATTTTATATATATATAATTTTTATTTTGAGAATCTAATTCATAAGTGGATAAAGCAAATTAAAAATCAACAGGAGAGTGGTCCTATTTTTTAGGCAATATTTTAGTGAGAGTTAAGAGTTGTATTTTTACCGGATTGTGCTTTAGTTTTGTCTCTACTTAAACATAAGGATATAGGGGCATTTTTGAACCAAAAAAAAGAAAAAAAAAAATCAGGATTCCAAACAAGGAAAGCCCTTTAAATAGTAGTATAGATGTAGGTCTCGATCTCTAACAGAGTTAATTAATTAAATGTTAGTTCTAGTACTAACTAGTAACTATGAAACAAACTGGTTAATATCTATTGGTACAACTCTTTGCTGCATAAACTAACATGATAACTAACTTGTACAACACTGAAAAGGCTGCTGAATGCTGGACTTGGGCTGCACTGCACATGGGCTTCAAGTACTTGGACTTCATTGGGCTTGAGAAGTGATTTCTTCCAACATATATATATTGGGCTGCACTGCACATGGATTTCATTGGGCGTGAGAAGTGACTTCTACCAACATATATATTGGGCTGCACTGCACTTGGGCTCATTGTACTTGGACTTCATTGGACTTGAGAAGTGATTTCTATATATGGGTTCGGTTAATATATATTTAATGTTTCCCCAATTAATCAAAACAGGATACGCTGGACTGATGGAATTCCATTATGTCTGTGGCACGAATATGTGTGCTCGAAACTTGGGCTTTTTCTACTTTTGGTCCACAATTAACTTAGGATGCCTGACAAGTGACAACATAGCACAGTCCATAAAATTATTTCCGAACGTGAAATGTCCACATCAAGGAACAAGTCTGAAATGTAATTAACCTTTAGCCCATATCCTTAGTCCACGCACATGTTATTAATCTTAGTTATTCTTGTGCCATACCAAAAAGCACAATATTGGTCACACTTGTCCATGAGGCAAGTTGTAGTTGATGGAGGGTGATGGTAGGTCCATGAGTGAGTTGTGGTCAAGATTGTGCCTTTTCGGTATGACACAAGAATTTTTCAATTAATCTTGACTTCTGTTCTTATACTTGTTTTCATCATTCTAATAAATAAATAAAAATATATAATAAGTGGTATAAAAATCCTCTCAATTTCACTTGAAATGGACCATTTGGTTAAGATTTAAAGTGGAGAAAATATAGAGTCTAAATTATGCCTTTTCATTTCACATTTTCAAGTGAAATGAAGAGTGACTATTTAATGGCTATGATTTAAAATGGAACAAATGTAGGGTTTAAATTATGTCAATTTATTTAAATTTTAACTGCAATTAAATTTAACTATGATTAAATTATGCTAGAGTTAAAAATGAGTTGACTCAATTTAGAGCCTACATTTATTTCACTTTAAATGTTAGCCATTTATGGACACTCCATTTCCAATGGAAATGGAGAGATCCAAATCTATGACTTTGATCTTACACTAGTTATGCTATGCTATGTGATTTAAATATGACTATAATAAGGACTCAACCAGTGATAAGGACCTAAGTCTAGAAAGCTGGTTAAAGTTCATAGCTAGTTTGAGACAGCCAGGTCTCCTAGTGAATATAGAAGAAAAGACGAGATAGAGGGAGTCAAAATCAATCTTATTCAATGAATATCCTTTTCAAGCTCAATTACAGTATTAATTCTAACCTACTCGAACCTCTGGCAGTTACAGCTACTCAAAACTCTTCACTAAATTCTGCTTACTCAGCCTAACCACTCTAACAAACTGAATCACTTGTCTAATTGGAATACAACACGTGTAATTAGGATTATCTCATGTCTAATCACATTACAGATCAGCACAATTGGAAATGCTAGAACACCAAATACCATTCGTGTTGTTGCTACCAACCATCACTTAAGTATAGAACATTCCTGCTGCTTCATTCTAAGGCCAGTTGATTCACCAACTACTAGCGTTACTGTTAGGACCTTATCCATTAGACAAAAGATGTACTTTGTGTGTTAATTTACCAATTCTCTAAAACGCTTAAACTATTTGGAGATGGTGTATTTAATCATTTAACCACGTAATTTTAAAATTGTGGAAGCATGAACTAGAAACACTAGAACATCTTCTCCTAAAATTACCATTTGTTGTTATCAATTGGTCTGTCTCTCCTTGGCCAATAAGGGTAAACACCTTGGGCATCTTTTCCTGTAGTGAGTTGGTTAAGACAATTATTTGGCCTTCTAATTAGATATCTCATATCTGAGTTAAAATATTGAAAATGGAAACAACGTCACTCTTTTTGAAGCTATGATGTTTAAGAGAATCTAGTGGTCTAGGAACCAAGTTATTTCTTAAGGTTCCTCTCCTAATCCTTTGAAGAGTGTTAAAAAGGTTTTAAAAAAAAGGTTTCCAAGAGCATTCTTTGGCTTAGAGAATCTTTTATGTAATGGTTTGGCCAAACAATTCCACTTGTGCTGCAGTGTGTAAAGTGATAATGGGAGATGTTATCTTTGCCAAATCAAAATTGTTTCCTTTTGATCCTCTACTTGGTGAAGCAAATGCTGCAAGCCTTGTTGTCTCTATGGTTTGCTCAACACAAGCTCAATTATGTGCTATTTGAAGGTGACTTTGTTGAGAACAGATACAATACGACAGTCGTTCTGGTAGAGATTGTATATACAACTTGTAAGCTACATCGTATAGAGATTGAGTAAAGTTATGATTAGGAGTCAGTTATAACCAGTGCCATGTGTGAATCTGATCTGTCAATTTTATTTTGACATGTCAGCAAGATTTTTAGCAAGTTAGTTAGCTTGTTTATCTTTTCCGGTGTAACTCTGTTTATAGCTTCTTTATTTTATTATTATTATTATTTTTTTTTTTATACAAGATAAAATTTTTACTCTAACTTAATATAAGTGTATATATGTGTGAAACTTTATTCTAGAGACTTTAATCTCGGCCCTTACCCCCCACACCACACGAGCTTTTATACTTGTAGACTGTTCATCGCGCCAAGGGTGCGTGGTGATCTATTTCTATCTTCATACAAATGCAGTTTTAATTTTTTTTTTTTTTTTTCTATCACAACTTTGATTGACTCCAAGTGTATTGAAGCCTTGTCTTCCCTATCCTCCAATCCAGCCATCGAAATCATTTAATTAAGCACCTTTTTGTACCATTCTATAGGATTTTGAAGCCTCGAATGATTTTGCTTGACACTTCACTCAAGCAAAGCTCGAAGCAAACCTAAAATGTCTCAAATGGAAAGTTTGCTTGTCTTTACGTGTGCAACACACTTTGCTCAAGTGATCATATAAACTGTAACTTCACTCGATCTCACACAACAACTCGATCACTTGAATGAATTTTAGACAATTTTTTTTCCTTGAACAAACCATAATAGATCTTTGTCTCTTTCATTCTCCATTTCCAAAATGGGATTAAGGCTGTGTTTGTTTCCTGTAAAATATTTTCCGGAAAATAAATATTTTTCGAAGATGCTATTTTCGGGAAAGGAAAATATTTTCAAGTGTTTGGTTGCATTCTAAAAAATATTTTGGAAAATATTTTCTGGTATTTGGTTGTATTCTTGAATATAATAGAGAAAACACATTTTTTCCTTGATGCTCACATTTTCTCAGCTTCCAAACAAAACCAACCAAAAAAAAAATTCATCAATGGCGCGATCAAAGTGAAAGAAAAGCCATTCATCAAAGTGGTGGGTTTGACGAATGGGTTCGTCGGCGCGGTGCAAGTGGGTTCGTCGGCGATCTAGTGCGAGTAGGTTCGAGAACGATCTCGCCGGTGGTGCGACGATCTCTCTACTCTCTCTTCTTTCTCTCTTTGTCGCTCTCTTTGCGCGTGGTTTGGAAATGGCGAGACGATCTCGATGATCAGTGACTAGGTTCGACGAGGGTGGGTTTGAATAATCGGAGCGGTGCAAACGTCTTACTTCGATTCAATCTGGTTGTATTCTTGCTCTGACGGCGATCTTCTCGCTTGCTCTCTCTCTCTCTCTCTCTCTCTCTCTCTTCTATTTTCCAAGGCCGAAAATCATTTGAAGTGAAAATGAAAACGGAAATCATTTTCCACCATTTTGGCTATATTTTCGGTCAACCCGGAAATGCTTTTCAGTTTGACCCAATTTAAAGTAAAAACCAAACACCCACTTTTTCGGAAAATCATTTTCGGAATCAATTTGAAGCCAAAACAAACAAAGCCTTATACATATCACAAGTCACAACACTGTATCTATTTATCTATCTAATAATACTTTTCACTTCATTATCGTACATTTTAAGAATACTAGGTTAGGTTGCACATCCAAGGCACGTGCTCCCTCTTAAGCAAGAAAATTAACATTTTTTTTTGGGAAGAAGTATGAAATCATGTAATTGAATTTAGTTTAGCTATTTAACACATGAATATCTATTTAATATGATAATTTCTTAGATCCTATTTTACTAAAGGCAATATTTACTTATGAAAAAATTCTACTAAGAATGATAACGAATGTTATCATCTTCCAATAATAAACAATTAAGTTTTAATAAGACATTGTCACAATATTTAAAATTTCACAATGAATGATGATATATGTTACAATTGAAACTTTTCATCAAATTAAATACCTAAAACCATCTACAATGAATATATATTTTGTTATTCATATTTCCTTCTTTGTCATCTTATTTTATGAGAGTAATTACGATTTTTATCTTATTTAATTTTAAATGAACACCCTTTTAAGCAAGAAAAAAAAAGTACATATGTCATTGAAGTTTTCATTAGATAAACTTATAAATCTAGAAGATTTAAACCTCTAATAAATTAGTGTTTTCTAAGTAACAAATAGAAATCATAGACATCATCATTCTTACTTTCCAAGTATGACTACCACAGGAAACTCAAAATACACAAATAAAATTTTTGGGACATTAAAATTTAGTAGGGTTTACGATAGAATATTCTAGGAGTCATAAGATTTTATTAAGGTTTAACTAAAATAGTAATAGTAGGGGTATATACTTGTTTGCAAAATATAAAGGATAAAATCATTCAACTTTAAAGCTTAGGGGGGAATGAAACTACCCTAAACATAAAGAGGAAAAGTGCTTTTTACACTCTTTTTTTTTTTTGGTGCGTAAAACTATGTTTTTAAAAAAAAAACTTTAGACGATGTGATAAAAAAAATAAAAAAAAATCAGCCCAAGAAAATTGTGCATAAAAAAGTGAATTTTGGCTCAACAAATTGACTAAACCAAGAAAAAAGTCTAGAAACACAACAAAATGTCATGATATTTTCATATTACGTTTATTTTTAGTTATGTTGGGTCTTGGTCTAATATTTTATTATTTTATTTTAGAGTAATGCTATATTTATAATATTTTTACAATAAATCCTAGATGACAAATTATTATTGGTTTTTAACTGAGCCAACCACTTTAAATTGGGCATTAAATAAAAAGAAAAAAAAAACAAAAAGGCAACTGAAGAAAACCATGTTTGAAATAGTAAATTTTGGCTTACCAAATTTTGACTAAACCAACAAAGAAGTCTAGGAATGCAATAAAATGTTACAACATTTTCACAATACTTTTGATTTCTAGCTATGGTAGGTCCCTGTCTGATATTTTATTATTTACGTCTATAACATTTCCATAACAAATTTTAGGTGACAAATTGTTATTAGTTTTAAACTGTGACCACCACTTAAAATTGTGCATTAAAAAAAAAAAAAAAAAAACCCCGCACAAGAAGACTATAAGTGTAACAATGAATTTTGGCTCACCCAATTTGACTAAACCAAAAAAAAGTTTGGGAACACAATAAAATATTACAACATTTTCACAATATTTATTTTTAGTCTTGATAAATCCCGTTATGTTATTTTATTATTTATTTTAAAGAAATGCTACATCTACAATATTTTCACAAAAAATTATAGATGACAAGTTATTATTGATTTTAAACTAGACCCACCCTTAATATCACTTTTTATCCATCAATAGTAGCTTGGCACCTAGGATTTGTTGTGAAATTAATGTGAAAATGTTGTGGACTTCAAATTTTTTATTTTATTTTATTTTTATCTATAAGGAAATAAGATCTCAGCAATTGTGAAAATATTGTGACAATAACATGATGTTACAGTATTTTCACAATAAATTTATTTTTAGCTGTGCTTAGTCCCAATTTCTTTTTTTTCCCTATAAGAAATTGACACCTCAATAATTGTAAAAATAAATATTGCAATAAATTTGTTGTTCTAGTTTAATAATACCGTGTAAATGCATATAAATATTTGTGAAGTGTTATGTCCACAACATTTTCACAATAAATCATAAGTGGTAACATGATGTTACAGCATTTTCACTATAAATTTATTTTTAGCTGTGGTTAGTCCCAATTTTTTTTCTAATAAAAAATTGACACCTCAATAATTGTGAAAATAAATATTGTAATAAATTTGTTGTTCCAGAAATTTGTTGTTCCAGTTTAATAATACCATGTAAATGCATATAAATATTTGTGAAGTATTATGTCTATAACATTTTCACAACAAATCATAAGTAGTAAGTTGTTATTGATTCTAATTTGAATCAATAAATTAAATTACTTTTTTGCAAACCCATAACAACAAATAACAACCTATTTATATAGAATTTGTTATAAAAATATTGTGAACGTATTATGTCTTTAAAAATTTAAAAGAAAAGAAAAGGAAAAAAAAGAAAAGAAAAGATAACAAATGAAACTGGTGTACCGACGAAAAGAAAAAAGAAAAAAAGAACCAGCTCAAGCAATATGCAAAACGGAGAGTTTTGGTACCGTAGAAAGAGTATTCTCTGTTTTTATATGGTTAGTAGATAATTAGGACTTCAGTGTAAGAGAGAGCATATCAATTTAAGGTTGTCCATTATTTAATAATTCTCTTAGACTTAAATAAAGTCAAATGCACTCATAGTAGTATTACTATTAGCCTATTAGGTAAGTAAAGCTTTGAGCTTTTTCTCAAAAAAAAAAAAAAAAAGTAAAGCTTTGAGCTACCATGCCGGTGTGCTAGAAATAAATGATAATCATTAATTTCTCTTTTTTGGCAAGAACCTTTCATATCCTTTCAACTTTTTTTTTTTTTGAGAAACAACTTCATTGTATATCCCGCTTGGGAAAATAACTGCTTCTATCTGAACCATAAAGGGTACATAATTCATCAATAAATGTAGCCATCATAAAAATGTTTAAAAAAAAAAACAATTTTCTTTAATTTCAAATATTTTTTGTGTCGTCCAGCTCCTCAATTCAGTGAATTGAAAACCGTATTATATTGTGTGGCAGCCGCAGCAATAGGCGGAATTTAGTGAACGAGGTTGAGAGAGATAAAAAGAGATTCGGTCAATCTAATTATTTATTCTACAAAATCCAAAAACATACAAAAAGGACATAGTGTAACTTTCAACATCACCTTGTCGTCTTGCTCATGTCACTATGCCATTGCCAGGCTTTGGCATTGGGCCGACTCTTTCTTTTCTTCAACATGGTCAAATTGTATACCTTTTCTCTCTTCAAAAAAAAAAAAAAAAAAAAAAAAAAAATTATGGCTATTTTTGGCTCTCTAGGTCGGTCTCTATCTTTCTTTTGAAGGGACTCTGAAATTATTAACGACTGATAACTAACATTCTTTGAGGAATTAGTTGGCGAACTATTCAGCCAAAAAAAAA
This sequence comes from Quercus variabilis, assembly GCA_030445155.1. Classification (NCBI taxonomy): domain Eukaryota; kingdom Viridiplantae; phylum Streptophyta; class Magnoliopsida; order Fagales; family Fagaceae; genus Quercus; species Quercus variabilis. Next base: position 59,683,782 of record CP129447.1, on the reverse strand, counting down.
AGGTACTTGGCGAGCAAGAAGATGGGGTTGACTGGTAGATTTTAGCGTAATCTTCGAAGCTATCAAACATAAAATATTGATGCAACGAGATTGCATCTACCAATTGTAAAATCTATTTCACACTGATTATTTTACACGAGTGTGTATATATATTCCTAAAAAAATAAAAAATAAAAATTTACATAAGTGTACACAGACTTTTTTTTTGGGTCCAAAAATCGTAACTTAAAAACACAATTTTAATTTTAATTTATTTTTATCTATAATGCAAAAAGAAAGTAAGTGTATGATTAGAAAAATATTTAATTACGTTCAGAGCATAATAAAATAATGTTCTCTTATTTTACATTCATGATAAATCTTACCATAAATTTAATAAATAATCCATGCTATGATCGTTAAAGGAAAAAGCACTATGTATTTACCGTGCTCTAAATCTACTTAAAAATTACTCTATTGAATGATTGTGTGTAATAACTAATGAAATGTATTTACCTTTTATCAATTATCATGAGCTATTAGTCATGAGTCATGACAGAGCTCATGAGAAAGTACAAGTGAATAGGATTATTGAATATAAGGAAAAAAAAATGCGTTGACTAGTAGTTCTTCCGACAAGAATGTGTTTTAAAGTCCTAGCAAACCCGAAGTTTGAAGCTATAGAATAATTATTTACCCCCCCCCAAAAAAAAAAAAAAAACTGTAGAATATTTTTGTCCATTAGCATTTAGCAACTAACATATAAAAAATTGATTCCCCAGCAATTTTTTAGTAGTTATTATGATACTGAACAAATATACATTTATTTATTTTCCCATGCCAAACCACGTACCAATCGTCGTAACTTCAATTGCCGGCATCATAAAACATTACAGTGCTTTAATTTTGTCCTCTGGGTTCATTTTACAAGTATGCAAAAAGTTTGTTTTAAAATTTTTTTATTATTAAGAAAATGAGTAACTACTAAGATTTTATTTATTTATTTCCCTTCGTTTGGTCCGGGTATATCATATTCGTACGTGCTAACCATGAGTTCAATAAATACTAATGTTTTTTTGCTAAGAGGAGTTCAATAAATACTAATGTTTTTTTGCTAGAGGAGTTCAATTTGAATGGGGACGAAATGAATGACGCCAAGATATATGAAATGGATATGCTACTTCATGTGTGATGAGCCTTATGACAGGCTAAAGTCCATATATTAACGATGGTTCTAGAAGTTCTTGTACCATTCAGGGGCAGCGCTACAAGCCTACAACCAATTCAGGGATTCAAATGAGCCCCTGACTTAAAATATATATATATATATATATATATATATATAAAATAATAATAATAATAATTTTTTTTTCTAGTTTAATTAATACTTTAATTTATTTTTAAAAATATTTTTTTTGCACACCCTAATTTAAATCTTGCAAACTCTTATTACAAGTATTTTCGACTCTAAAAGTAAAGAGTAAGTGTTTGTAAATTGTAAGTGTATTTTTTTATTATAAATTTTTAATATTAATTGTGTACATTACTTTTTGTTATAATGTTATTTGTGTAAATTATGATGTGTGTGAATGTTTGTGTGTATAATATAAATATATAGTATAACTTTATATAATTTAATAATTAGGAAATAGAGAGGTTTTATTTTATTTTTTATTTTTACATGTGTGTGTATCGTTATCATATTATAATAACTTTTTGTCATAAAGTTAGTAAAATTCAAGAAAAAAAATTGTAAAGTTAGTGATTATTCAAGCATTTGATTGGTTAAGTAGACACATAATATATAATTTTATGTATGAATGTGTGTGATTGTGTGCGTCAATAATTAATACGGAGCTAATGAGTTGTGATTAGTCATTTAGTCTAAAATATTTTTATAAAAACAAAGTCAAATAGATAATAACAACTGTATAAAGATAAAAATGTTAGACAAATTTAGCAAAATAAAATTGTCATAGCCTCATAGACTCATAGCTACCCGCATTGACAATAGATACTCATAAGGAACTATCATTTAACATTCAAAATTTGAAAACTTGTAAAATAAAATGGTAAAACTTCATGTATTATTATTATTATTTTTGTTATTAAAATTTTTTAATGACCCCCTAAACAAAATTTCTGGAGAAGTCACTGGTACTATTAATGGTTTGGTTGGCATCCCACTTATCGTACCAGATTTTTACAGTAGCTTTTCTAGGCAGATAGAAACAAGTAATGATAGGAATGTTGTCAAATAGTTATCAACTTTTGTTGGATCTCTATCATTACTCAAGCTAGAAGATTTTAAATCCCTACTTATAAATTTAAGAACCAACTACAAAGTAGAGCTTAGTATCCTTAACATCATCTTACTTGATTATATGCTAGGTTTAATTTCCATTTTGGCTTCTAACATTTATTCGAGTGTCTAAATGTAGTTTAGTTTCTAATATTTTGGTATTGTGTTGCAATAAAAAACTGGAGCTATATCATTCATCATTAAGTAATGGATAGAAAAAATTAACGTGAGTCTGTGATAAACAGGATGGTAAAAATTTAATTGTTGTCAATGGAGCGGCAAACAGCTATGAAGATCTTGTAGGAGATGAATAGGAGGTCAAAATTGGTGAGTTGATGGGAAGCAAGTTTATCTGATCAGTGGGGATGAGAGATCGTTGGGTCATGGGTGTGGGTTTGGTAGGCATTGGTAGTTGAAGAGTTGTCTCTCTCATGGAGTGCCTTGATAGCTATGAGTCCAATCAATTTATGTTTGGTTTTTGAGAAAACTAAGGAAAAGAAAGCTAGATATTAAGTTGTGTATGTGTGTTTTAATATTTTTATTTGAGGGAAAGAATCAGTGTTTATGTTAGGTTTTTAAGCATAAGAAAATCATAAGTGATTACATATTCTAGTTTACTTAAGCTTTATATATATACATATATATATATATATATATATATATATATATATATATATATATATATATATATATATTTATATTTTTTTAATAATTCAAGCCACGTGGAAGTCCATGCGGAAGTTTACATATATGGCATAAAAATTATTTTATTATCACAGTTAGTTACTTCAATTTTTTCTATCCATCATTCAACAATATAAATTATTTTAACACAATACCAAAAGATTAGAGACATGACTGACTCAATATAGTTGGGAGCCTAAGGTGATATTTTTAAGTGGGGCCTTTGTATTTAAATTTCAATTAAATAAATTTATTTAATACTAACGAAACTAAGGTTGATTTGATGAATCAAAAAATAATTTTATGAATCAATACTAACCAAACAAAAATTAAATTTATATCAAGAATCAAATATCATGGCTCAAGAATAAAATTTAACAAAAAAAATATTATTATTCTATTAGAATAGAAGTTTACCTTACCTTAGATAAGACAATGGATCATAATAAATTTTGAATAGAGATTGTTTGGTGTGTAGCCATGTGAAAAATTAGATGGGTAATGTTGACAATCTATTGTATAGAATAACTAAAGCATCTAAACAATTTCCCCCCACCAAAAGTTTGTAGTTTTCAATTGGGTTGAGTTTTTGTTGCTATAATATTTTGGATACCTTTTATGTATCTGTGTGTGTATATATATATATCACTTATTGTCATATAATCCTAGAAAATGTTAACGTTACTACAAACTTTACTAAAACACACAAATTAATGTAACAAAGAATGTGGTTTGATGTGGCAATGGATTTAATTGGTGGACTTCAACCATCTAATAAAAAAATGTTTGGGTTCTTTTGTAATTTGTAATATAAAAATTTATAATATCTCTAGCATTATTCTAACTCGACAAAATTTGGGCCTTTTATATATATCATTGTTAATTTAGAAAAAGAGAAAATTTTGGTTACTGTCTCTTAGGTACTATATCTTATGTTCTTCAATTAAATTATTTGAGATATATAAAGTACGACAACTAAATTCACAAAAGTCTTAGACTTTAGTAATCATGTGCAATAATAACAGCAAATTTTTTAATATGTCACAAGTATAATATATAGTGGATGATTGCTACCACCAATAAGATTACAAATTCAATTAAACATTGTAGTTATGGGGATGTGGTAACTTTCATTGTCACGTGGTATGGAGATAATGAGTTATACTGAATACTCTTTTTATTTATTCTTATTCAACAAAAAAATATATTAAAAAAAAAAAAAAAAGCTGTGAATCATTGAGTGCGCTAGCTGTAGGGAAGTTTTCTTTCTGATCTGTGCAAAAACTATTCTTGCATGACATAGGTAAGTGATTACGTCAGTAATCAGCATAAGAAACAATCTTACTAATTTTTTATACAAATTAAACAGACTTAACTAATTGGCTAATTATTCAGCAAAAAAAAAAAAAAAAACTAATTGGCTAATTGCTTTTACAGCACTTAGTGCCTTGCTTCATTTACTTTTACATTCAACTTCAAGAGTTGACCCCGTACTAGCAGTCCTCTAGCACTGAAGCCTTTTCACTGACGTGCCAAAACAAAAAGCCTCTCACCCCTATTCATTTTTATGGTAACTAAACAAACAAAAGTTAATGTTGTAACTTGTAAAAGTATTTCATAGTAAATTCATACTATGATAAGTCCTGGAACCAAATCTCTTTGACTCTGTCAATTAAAAACAAACTGAAAAACTTGGAAACTTATTAATGCTATATATACGTGTCTGAATTCACACAGTTCACCTCAAATCCTTTCCTGCTACAAGTTTTTAGTTATATAAGTCTCATCTCTATCTCTCATGGAGGAAGGTAAGCAGCCACTTCTCTCCTCCGCTAGAGAAGATGGGCAAGTGCAAGAGCAAGAGCAAGAACACCAGCTACAGTCTCTTCCAGTAGAAAGACACACTTCCTCTTCTGCTACCTTTGTCCCCGATGCCTCTGACATATCTCCCATCACAGGTCCTGTCGATTTCTACAGAGCGTTCCTTACTGAATCAAAAAAGCTCTGGTACCTCGCCGGCCCCGCCATCTTCACCTCCATATGTCAGTACTCTCTCGGCGCCATCACTCAAGTCTTCGCCGGCCATGTCGGCTCTCTCGACCTCGCCGCCGTCTCCATCGAAAACTCCGTCATCGCTGGCTTCTCCTTCGGCGTCATGGTACACTCTGTTCTTAATATTACAATACAAACTTATTGAAATTGATTCTTTGTTTAAAAAGGAAAGAAAAGGGGATTTGCTTTTGTGTCTCTAACAAAATTGAATTTCAATCAGCTTGGAATGGGAAGCGCACTCGAAACGCTATGTGGGCAAGCAGTTGGAGCAGGGCAGATTGATATGCTAGGAATCTACATGCAAAGGTCATGGGTGATACTGGTCACCACAGCTTTGCTACTGAGTCTTTTATACATCTTCGCGGCGCCACTGTTGAAACTGATTGGACAGACCGAAGAAATATCTGAAGCAGCGGGAGTGTTCGCAATTTACATGATTCCGCAGCTATTTGCTTACGCTATGAATTTCCCGATCGCCAAGTTTCTGCAATCCCAGAGCAAAATCATGGTGATGGCTTTGATTGCGGCTGTGGTATTGGTTCTGCACACACTGTTTAGCTGGCTTTTTATGTTGAAGTTAGGATGGGGTCTGGTCGGTGCGGCTATAGTGTTGGATTTGTCCTGGTGGCTCATCGTGATAGCGCAACTGTTGTATATTTTCAGTGGGACTTGTGGTCGAGCTTGGTCTGGGTTCTCATTGAAGGCGTTTCAGAATCTTTGGGGTTTCGTTAAATTATCTCTGGCCTCCGCAGTAATGCTCTGGTAAGGAATCTCATCATTCTTACATACTTTGCTTACATTGAAAGCAATGCTCCTTCGTGAGACCTAAGAAGAGGGAGCATTATTCTTGCGCACCTAATTTTTCCCATATCTTATATCACTGTTCACATTAAAAAAAATTTTATTATTTTTTTTTTATAATTTAATAGCAGGAGAATGAAAATATCCGAGTTAAGTTAATTAAGTTATAAAGCTTTTAATAATTTTTAATCTGTTTTGTTTATAAAAAATAATAGTAACGGTTTGCATTTTACATGTAGTGTGTGTATAATCTAGATTTTTTGTGGTTCCAATTTGTTGGTTTTTTATTCAATTTTTAAAATGTCTCAAAATAAAGTCTTTTATCTAAAATTAATAATGAAAATGTCTATTTTATTTTTTAATTTATTTAAAAAGTAAATATTATTCTTTTTCTATAATTTAAATTAATGAGGACAGTTCTAAAAACTTAGACATTTTTTATACTACATATAAAATAATAAATAATATTTTCTTAAAAAGTTTGATTTTTAAAATAGGTCAGAGATGGAGATAATAATTTTTAGGTGACACAATAATGGTCTGGGGCTTAAGGTTCGTTTGGTTGAGAGGATGGAAAAGTGGAAGGATAGAAAATTGTGGGAGGATAGAAAAGTGGGATGATAGAAAAAATTTAGTTTTCCCTCATTTGTGTTTAGTTGGAGAAATGAAAAAGTAGAGGAATGAAAATTTTTTTTATTTAGTTGAGATAAAAAATAAGAGGATGAAAAATAAAGTTAATATAAATTTACTATTATGTCCTTACAAATATATAAACAAAAAGTAACACATTTATTATTAAAAAAAATTTGTATGGACACTTTAATTTTTTTATTTATTTATAAAATAAGTAAATGCTAAAAGAATATTAAAAAAATTAAAAATAAAAATAAAAACAAACAAAATGAACCAAAGTCTAATGTGCAAAATTTTATTCCAAAAAAAAAAAAAAAAAAAAACCAAAACCAAAACAACTTGAACGTACTGTGCAAACCAGAAGAAATTTTATCCGGCAAAAAAAAAATAATAATAATAATAACAACAACAACAACGGAAAGACAAAAGTAGAAAAAGACAAAAAGTTGTATTTTGTCCAACTCACTCTTCCTCTTCTTCTCTCCAATTTTCTCTCTATTTCGAAGAAATTGAATTGTGGCAGGCTCAAAGAAAAAACAGATGGATCCCACTACTTTTCTCCCCTCCTTCCCCTCTCAACCAAACACCTTTTTCACTCATTTTCTCTTTTTTTTTTTTTTTTTTTCACTTTTTTTTTTTTTTTTCTATACACCTTAAAATCCATCAACCAAACATAGGGATAGTCTGATACTCCTCTCCACTGTCTTGGCGAGATGTTGGTCAAAAATATCTTAATTGTGTTACTGTTGTCTCAAAAGCATAAAAACACCATCCATCAAAAAAGCATAAAAACACTGAAGAAAACACAAACCTGTAGCCTACTTTAACAACAATAGTTGTCAATAATTCCTTAGTTTGCACACACTTTTTTTTTTCATGTTAGTGTAGAATTTACCCTTTTCCTTATAATGATTATTAAAAACGTCATTTATTAATATTATAATATATATATATATATATATACACTCGCTTGGAACTTTTTTTTTTTTTTTAAGAAAATCCTAAGGCTAAACTCACACACTGGGAAGAGGAGACACGAGTATAATATCACACAACTTACACTTTTTAAAAGCCGGTAACTCTTAAAAGGGGTATGAAGGCTTTATACCCTTTTGTGAACACTTACTTTTTCGATGTGGGAGAACTTACTTAAGGCCTGTTAGTTAGTGGTGTTTAAATAACACAATATATCTTTTTACAATATTTTCTTACTCATATATATTTTTATAACGATTAAACAACGTTACTAAAATAATATTACCAAACAGAACTTATATTTTTAGGACACTAGTTGACAAAGACAAATCATCTTTAAGAGAAAAAAAAAAGTTGACTGAGACAATTTAAAATATTAATGGGTAGAGCACCAGAGCTGTATACACTAGTTAATTACTTACTTTCATCCTTGGCAGTATTGCAAGTTGATTTGTGGCTCCTATAAAAACTACCTTACAAATTCTGTATTTTTATAGGTATGGATATCTTTAAAAACTGTGAGTGACTTTATAAATAGGAAAGTCAATAAATGCTCTAAGAGCAATAGCTTAAGAAATTTTTTATGAAAAAGGAAAAAAACAACTAACTTTATAGACTTTTTATTTTTATTTTTATGAGAGTGGTATGAAAATTTTTCTAAAATAGCTTTTTAACAAATTTCTTGAGACTTAAGAACACTCATTAATAAGAATTTCTTAAATATCACATTGTATAATTTTTTGGAAATAAATCAATAATATTATTCCTTTGTTTGAAAATTTCAACTTTTTGAGAGAATTTTAATCTATAGTGTCTACTCTTAATTATAGTTCTTTATCATCAGATTAAGATATTAATCAGTTTTGGTACTATAGATGGAGATTAAATAACAGATCTTTTATTTAACAATAAAAATTTTTGCCAGTTGAGCTAACTGAAACCTATTTAAAAATTTCAATTTGTGTCTCTTTAAAGGAAAAGTAGGTGCATGTGTGTATCAACTTAATTAATATTCAACTCACCCAGAATGATTATCCCTTTGTTTATTTGTAATTATGATCAGTTATACTATAATTAAAATTAAATCCAAATTGGACCAAGAAAAGCATAAATACCTTGAATTTATTATCAAGTCCATTGGATACAAGTTAAATATATTTAATACTATATTAATTGTTTTTTTTCCAAAAAATATTAAATAGTCAAAATGTACATAAATAAAAACCGGTACAATTATCTAGAATTTTTTCCTGTAGATAATGTACAACCAAGATTAGTTCAATTTGTAGGTTCTAATTAATTCAACTGGTAAAGTCTCTGATAATTGAATAAGAGATCTGGAGTTCAATCATCGTTTATACCCAAAACCATTTGGTGTGTTGATCTAATGATAAACTGTTATTATCAAAAGCGGATGCCATAAGTTGAAACTCTTTAAAAAAAAAAAAAAAATTAGTTCAATTTATACTTTTTTTTTTAAGTTTTAAGTAGAAATATTCGGATTTAACTTATGTGTATCTCTCTCAAAAAGAAAAGAAGAAAAAAAAAACTTATACTTTCTCTTCTTAAAAAAAAAAAAAAAAACCTTGTGAGTTTAGTTAACTTAACCAGTAAAGTCTATTGTTATTGAATAATAGAACAAGGTGCGAATCTACTTACATAAAACTTTGATCGATGTATTTGCTTGATGATAGAAATCATTATAAAGCAGACGTCATAAGTTGAAATTTTACGATGTATATACAAAAAAGTCACGCTAATGGGTGCTTTTAGGGTAATGGCTAACAATTCATTTTAGGAAAATTTTGACACAATTTTTATGGAAAATGGAAAAAACTGTTAAAATATTAATTATTTTTTTTAGAAACATATTAATTGGTTTTTTTTTTTTTTTTTTCATAAAAACTTTCTTTAAATGAATTGTTAACCATACCCTAAACGTATCTATTAGTATTTAGGGTAATGGTTAAAAATTCATTTTAAAAAAGTTTTAACACAATTTTTATGAGAAATGAAAAAAACTATTAAAATATTAATTGTTTTTTTTTTTTAAGAAACATATTAATTTTTTTCATAAAAAATTTCTTTAAATGAATTGTTAACCTAATAGTATCTATTAACATTTGTCTTAAAAAAATAAAAACTTTCCATTTTAATTATTATTATCAAGGGAAAAAAATCATTATAAATAAATATTTAAAGGACCACATATGTATTGCAGTTGATAATTAATTAAAAATTGTCTTAAAAAATTATACGGAATCTTGATAATTTTCAGTAGTATTAAATGCTTTGTCCTTTAGGGGCAATGGATTTGTGGTTTTTGGGTTTTTTTTTTTTTGGGTGGGGGGGTAAAAAATTATATGGAATCTTGATAATTATCAGTAGTATTAAATGCTTTGTCCTTTAGGGGCAATGGATTTGTGGTTTTTGGGTTTTTTTTGGGTGGGGGTTGATAATTATCAGTAGTATTAAATGCTTTGTCCTTTAGGGTCAATGGATTTGTGGCTTTTGGGTTTCTCTTTTTTTTTTTGGGGGGGGGGGGGGGGGGGGGCGCGGTGTTGTTGCACACTTTATTTCTTTATTATTAATCACAGGCTTCCTCCCCCTACCAACTTTTTTTTTTTAAAGTAAATTTTCTTAGGGTATCGAGTTTTTTTTTTTTTTTCCTGAATAGGGTATCGAGTTTTAGTTTGCTTGTCTGGCCAATTAGAAATGATTACTAATGAATGCCTGCCATTGCGCTCGTGAAAGTGGGTAGTATTAATAGTTTTTTTTTTTTTCTGGGAGGGTGAGATAGTATTAATGGTTAAGAATGAGAGATTTGATTTATTTGAACTATGAATACTTCTGTAAAAAAAATAAGTATCAATTAATTAAGTTATAAAACTTATTTTTTATTTTAAATAAGAAACAATACTTTTCATAATTATTAAATTTATAAATTGTTATGGGTCAACTTTAAAAATAATGTCTGAAAATAATGTTATACTAATCACAAGATTCACAACCTATTGTTTTAATAAAATGTAAAAATTTCGTGAATTTGAAGCTTCTATAACATTTTTATTTTCTGAATAAGATTGTAGTTTAATCATTCATGGTTTTCTATCTTTGATGTCAAAAAAAAAAAAAAAAAAAATCATTCATGGTTAGAAGATAAATCGAATCTTCATCATAATTTATACTATTAAATGTTATATCTTTTTTGGTATAGGACTAGGATAGAATTAAACCCTTCTTTTTCCTTTCTCACCTTAAATTGAAACGAAAATGTCTATCACGCTCATGAAAGTTTGTATTAATTGAATAAAGTTGTTTCGTATTTACCATACATTATTATTAGTTTTTTTTTAAATAATTTTTTTATGGGAACATTATTATATTTTATTACTATACTTTCCAAAAAGTATTAGAGTATTATTACTTAGCAGGGTATGATGGGTCACAACATGCACCCAAATGAGATCTCTCCTTTTTTCGATTGGTTCATACTAAAATATTGATTTGTGGGTTCACATCATTCAACATTCAATTTCAAATCTAATCCTTATATTGATGAATATATCTTCAAATTAATCTTGTGCAGCTTGGAAGTGTGGTATTTCATGGCTTTGATTCTCTTTGCTGGATATTTGAAAAATGCAGAGGTTTCAGTGGATGCCTTGTCCATATGGTAAGTTTTCTTTTCTCTCTCCACCGTACCATCCTCCAAATCACCTCAATCTTATAAAATTATTCAATACATTCATTATACATTTCTCTAATAATTTAGGGGTGGATTTTTTTTTTCAAATTTTTTATAGGAAATTAAAAATTTTATTAATTAAGAAATAGAAATAATATCATGGATAAAAGTTTGTTCAAGAAAATAAGGATTTTCTTCTCTTTAATCCGTAATAGAAAAATCATCAATACTAAAAGCATGTTTTATTAACAAATGGGTAAGAAAAAAGTTGGTGTCTATATATATATATATTTGCTTCTGGAAGTGTCCATACCATATGGTATCCACATTTATAGCCGGTAGCCACCATATTGGACCAAGAACCCATAATAATAATAATAATCTTTTTGGTAAACATAATAATAATAATCTAAAAAGATAAGTTTCTAAACTGCGATATGGACCACGAGTGAGCCTCTAAAGTCGAGTACGTTAACCTCGTGGCATTTTCAGTGACATAAATTAGATTAGGATGATTCCTTTTCCTCACTTTCACATCTTTTTCTGAGCAAAACTCAGACTCAGTCACTCACGTTGAGGAAAAAAAATAGTGTCTAATTCTCTAATTAGTAATTTGAATACTCTCTCCATTCGCAAAAAGATGACTATCACATGTTATACAGTTGGATCTGTCTATGAGCTGTGCTAAACATGAATGTGTTTTTCTTAAAATTTTTCCCCCTATAAGAATAAGAATCGCATGCTCAAGTGGTAGCACTGACCATAATAATAGTAGCTAGCTAGAATGATCTACATTGCCCTTAAAAAGGAAAAAAGAAAAAAAAAAAGTTACGTAAGTAAGTAGAGCATTCATTGAAAATTATTGTGTACTCTCGAAATATCATAAATGCGTACTTCCTCTTCTCACATAAATAGTGAGTTTCACTAATTAAATTTATAGTAAAACCTATAATTCAAGTGAAAAGAGAAACTACATATTTATGATACTCTGGAAGTACTTAATAATTTTTCAGCATTCACATAAGAGTTGCTAAAATAACTAAACACCCAAAACAATACTGTTTGGTACTAATTTTAAATCACAGTATTCAATGTTTAAACACTGAAACATGTATTTTTCACAACATTTAAATAACGATACTAGAAATCTTTAGCTGAACGGACCATAAAAAATTCACTACATCAAAGGTGTTATATCTATAAATTTTTAACACTTAGCTATAGTAAACTGTTAAAGATAGCAGCATATGGTAAACACACCCAAAAAAAAAATTATTTAATGAAAGTTATAGAAAAAGACTTGAGTGGCAAAAAAAAGAAAATTGTCAAGTGAGATGTTAAAATAAATAAAATAGTCTTTTAAGTTGTTAAAAATTAAATTTTTTTAGCACATTTGATATCGAATGCTCTACTGTTATACTACCATGATGCAAATAGATATTCAGTATTGGAAATTCAAAAAGATCTTAAAGTACTGGTAGCAATTTAGTCTTACGCTCTTCGAATGGTTTTGCACTATTTGATAGGCACTTTTCTTAAAATTCAAAGGCTATCACTTTCCCACTGTCTTGCGGTGCACGATCTAATTTGTCTGTAGGACTAAGTCTCTGTTTAGAATTCCCTATGTTTTCTGTTGATTGTGGGTGTTGCATTCAAAATGTCTCGAATAAGCTAAAATTTACAAAGAATTTTCGGTTTTGAAAATCAATAGGCTAGTTGCGATTCATGTACTGATTATGAAATTGTTTATGCAAGATAACTTATTAATTAGGGGAACTTCTAGCAATTTGTTCAATCTATTTTCCTCCTCATGAGTATAATGTCATTATATTCATTATTCTCTTAATAATGATAAATCTCATTAATTAAATATACGATAAGATCTCCCATACATATGAGATGAGAAACGTACTACTATTTTACATATTTCATGGAATTGCTCCTTTTTTCTGTTGCAAATACCATTGAACAATGAAGGAAATGGAATAAGTCACTCTTCCTTGGAGTCCAAAGGATCCCCAATTGTGCAATAATATATTGGGTAATTCTCATCTTTCATGCTTGTAAGACCAGACACTAGGACTTCACATGGATGAAGAGTAATGTTGCATATACCTGTTATATAGTCTAATGAAACTTCATTTGTATTTGAAATAAAGATTGCTTCAAGCAGAGAAAAAGTTAATCGTTATGAATTTTTTGTTTTCATCTTAAGAGCCAAAATTCATATAAAATTCCATCCTCCATCACTTCTCATATATATCTTCATTTCATTACTCATTAGTCCTCACAATATTATTTGTAGGAGTTTGCTAACAAATGTTCTATTTAAGAAAGACTTTTAGAAACTTTTTATTGGAAATGAAAAAAACTAACTGATTTTATTGACAACGTTTTTATATTTTTCATAAAAGTAGTATCAAAATTTTAAAAAAATGGTTTACTAACAAATATTCTAATAATACCGGTTAACCAAACCCTTATTTCTATGGACTGAATATTTTATGAAGACCATGGCAATCTGAGACCACACTCCCTCCTCACACAGGAGTGCATAAATTCTCATGCAACGCATGGATCTAAAGCTAATTACCAATGTGCTTTGGATATAATTTATTTTTGATTGACCATTTCCTATTTTCTTGCCATGTCAATGATGTCGCAGCATGAACATTTTGGGCTGGACAATTATGGTAGCTCTTGGGATGAATGCAGCTATAAGGTTAGTGACAGAAACCTACCTCCACCAAGCTATTTTTCTATTTCTTGTAAGTTTCAAAAAGACTGAAAAATTAAAAACCGAAATATTTTGCAGTGTGAGAGTGTCAAATGAATTGGGAGCAGCTCATCCAAGAACAGCCAAATTTTCATTAGTGGTAGCCGTGGTAACCTCATTTTTGATCGGTGTTGTCCTCTCAGCTATTCTAATTGCGACACGAAACGAGTACCCATCCTTATTTTCGTCAGATACAAGTGTTGAAACGCTCGTTAAGGAGCTTACACCAATATTGGCTCTTTGCATTGTCATTAACAATATTCAACCTGTTCTCTCTGGTTAGATTTTTCTTTCCCTTATGAGTGTTTTTACTAACTTGAGTTAATTCTAGTAAAAAAATTTCGATCATTTGCATTTAGTCCACACCCTCTTTAGTCTTTATGTCATACTAGTGTGTAGCTTTATGCACATACACAGTTATAAATTATACATAGTATTAGCTTACACTTTTTTTTAAAATATACATTTATAAAATATGTAATTATTCCTCATTATATATATATATATATAAAATTGATTTTAGACCCTTCAGTTTTTATATCCAATAATTCACTAGCCATAAAAATTAAAAATTTAGATAGACACGTGGCAAAAAATTAGACTCTAAGAAATTCAATTTAGTATCTAATTGGATTTGAACTTTTCGATTTTTAGACTCAATAATTCACTTAGCACAAAATTAAAAATTAAATGGGACACGTGTCGCAAAATTGAGAATTCAATTAAAATCTAATTGAATTTTCTCTAAATTTTTGCTATTATATATATATATATATACATATAATCTTCTTCATAAAATACAATTCAGTTACTCAAAAAAAAAAAAAAAAAATCTTGAGGGATAAGGAAATATAGAATTTAATAATTGGATGAATAATTTTTTTTACAGGAGTGGCCATTGGAGCAGGATGGCAAGCAGTTGTTGCTTATGTGAACATTGCTTGTTACTACCTTTTTGGGATCCCTTTGGGTCTCATATTGGGTTACAAGCTTGACTGGGGTGTCAGGGTAAGACTTGCTCTACTTCCTTCCTATTTTTATTTGTTTCATTTCTATTATCTAGTGAAAATAAGCTTCTTCTCTTCCCATTATTGCCTAACTCCTAGGAGATAAATGTCTAAAGTTTAATAATTATGAGATAAAATTATGAAAAGAGAAAACAATCACAAACGTGTAATTCTCAAGAGGATCTTATTGCATCAGATAAGCCATGTTAGTCACCATGTAAATGAACTTCTTGTCCCTTTTTTTAATGTTAAACATGAACTTTTGTGTCATTCTCAATTTTGCAGGGGATTTGGTACGGCATGATGACAGGAACAATTGTGCAAACTTGTGTCCTTTTCTTTATAGTTTATAGGACCAACTGGAACAGAGAGGTAAACTTTTTTTCACATTTATTCTATGTATATGTGGCTTCTAATGAAATTCTTTTTACACACACACACACACACAAAAAAAGAAAAGAAAAGAAAAGGAAGGAAAATGAAAAACAGTTGTCTTCAATCTTTCTAATTGGAGCGATAGTCTTAAATCGGTAAAACCTATTACACATGCCATTTTGCGCATACGTCTATACACAAGTGAATTTGAACTGAAATTGTCATGAACGGACATGTGTGCAAAATAGTGTGTAATAAACACTGCGCATATTAAATAGTTACGTTATACAAACAATGCTCAACGATTAACCCGTGTTAAGAATGGAAGGATTGACTAAATTGCTGTGAAATGCAGGCATCAATTGCTGAAGACAGAATAAAGAAATGGGGTGGGGCTGATAAAGAGAAGGATGTAGACAAAACAAACGCCAATTGAGAGTTCAAGGAAACTATAGCTATAGATTTTTGCGGAAATTATTTACATTCTTCAATAAAAAAAGAGCCGGGGGGCGAGAAAACAAAATGCAGCCCAAGAAAACAGCTTTGACAAGGGATAAAAAGGGAGAAGAGTTGCACAACAATACGGCATTGAGAGATTCACCCCACTTTTTTTTTTTTTATCAAGTTAACAACACTTATGTTTAGAAAGACTTTTATCTTGTGTCTTCTGATCTTGTTCCACAATTTTAGCATGTCACTGTTCATGGCATTTTGTATGTTAATCCTATTTTTTTTTTTAATAAATTAATTTCAATGAATTTCAATTGGCATGGGGCCTTATGTTTTGTTCAAAAATATTAAGTGATGTAACATTGTTTAAAGTTACACCAAGTTTAACTTTAAACAATGTTACATCACTTAAATTTTTTTAAATGAACGCAAATTCTAACAAATTTACTGTTGGATTATATTATCTATGTGTATTCTCCATGTTTGCAAAATTTCAAGATGATTAAATATCAATAATAATGTTATCAATTAATTGTTTAAATTTAATTTTTTTTTTATGTTTAAAATAATGAATAAAATGTGAGTTTATGGATCGAATAGTAAATAACAATTGATTGACATTAATATTGGTATGCATGTTAAGAATATATAATCCAACAGTAAAATTTTTAAGATATGAATTCATAGCAAGTTATTAGGTGGTGTAACATTGTTTAGAGTTATACAGATGTAACTTGAACCCAATCCAATATATTTACACACACACACACACACATATATATATATATATTTGTATGCATCCAAATTTAAGTACTTTGAAGAATAGCGAACAAAAAGGTTAAATTCTACATTTTCTTTAAAGCAAACAACCTAGTGAGATGTGTATACAAGTTTAGAGATATATCGCTATAATCTTAGTTCTTTAACACTTGTATATTAATATATTTGCTCAATTTATTTTAAGGAATCAAAATATATGTCTAAACTTTATGTATTTTGATTAATCTCTTGCTTTAATTGTTAGTAATTATGAATTGGTTATTTTTATTTCTTAATTATAACTATATGGAATATAAATTTGTAGTTAATTAAAATTATGGAGAATCCTAAGCATAATAACTGAATCTAGATTTTACAAATCTTTCTACAATCCCTCTTTAGGAAGAAGAATTTCAGAAAATATGAAAAAGAAATTGAGGGTGTTGGGGGGGGGGGGGGAAGCCCAACCTTACGTAGTGGGCCTAGGGTCCTATTTGAAGATTACTGTGTGTCTGAAGAGAAGGAACTGATTGAGATAGAGTCCATCTAGAAGAAAGATACTTGGAAATGAAGGAGGAGTACAATCCGAATAGGTCACCAGTGGTCTAAAGAGGTCTTACTCCTCAGATACGAATAGTCTTGATCAATCAAATGTGTAGAAGGTTCGAATGATCTTCTTAGCAACCCCAATGATAAAGATAAGTTCTGGATATGTTTGAGGACGATAAGAACGAAAAAATATCTAAAGGAAAAGCTGCTACCATCGTATTAAATGCACTGCAGCAATTTTTCTGGCCGTATTTATGTGGAAAAGACACCTAAACAGTGTAACCTCAGCTACCGTCACTCACAAAGAGCTAAAGAAGATATATGACATGACATATACTCAAGTAGGTACACAGATGAAGAACAAGTGAATGATGAAGATGATGGAGAAGAATGCTATACAAAGAAAAAGGGCTCCTGATAAAGGGGAGGGAAAAAAGACGATAGAGAAGAAAGAAAGGTTTTACTGTAACTCTTAGAACTATAATTACTATTCAATTTATCATAAACCTCTTTAGATTTCAATTCATTTCGTCTTTACATATTTCTTTCTGCTGGTTTATATTTGGAGGTTGTAATCAACCGTTGTTAATTCCATAATCAACCTAGCTCTATCATTCACGCTCTACCAATTTATTATTTTGGGCTTGGGCCACAAATCCTAACCCCACAGAGGGCTATTGATAAAGTTAAACTAAATATAAACAAATAAATTATAGTTCACGCTTATAATTTTATATGACAATTATAGTTTTTTTTTTAGAGTAAACAGTAATACTTATTAGAATATACACGAAAATAATAATATTAGTGTTTTAACCAAGTTTATAATAAATTACATAACTGGGTTTATATATTTTGTTATAATATTGATAATATTTTTAATTAGGTTATTTATATTTTATATTAACCTTAAATCTTGCTCTCTTAATTAAAATCCTGACTTAGTCATTGACCTAAGTGGCTAAGCAATAAATACCACAACAAAACCAGCCTCCTTGATCTTCTTCTCCGTGATGTTCGACATGAGCTTGGGTATAGCAACACAGGGAGAACACTCTTGCTCAAAACCTTGAATTACCCAAACTGAGTAACATTGATAAGCAGAAAGTTGTCGTTTGAAGCCCTGTCCAAAATTCAAAATTAAACAATTAAAAGAAAAAAATTGTAGCTGTTTGGCTCTTTTGGTCTCTCTCTCTCTTACCTTCGATAATTGATTGATAACCAACATTCTTTTTTTTTTTTTTTTTTGGGTAAAGATAACCAAAATTCTTGAGGAAGTAGTAAAGTGGATAAGTAGATGGGTTTGACTTGTAGATTTGACGGCATAAAGGTTATTAAGTCCCTTTTTACTCTTCAAAGCTAGCAAACACGAAAAGTTGGAAGCATATGGTATCTACTCAGAAGCCAAAAAATTGGTACAACGTCCAATATCGTTGCAAATATCATAACACAGTTCTTCAGAAAGTACAAGTGAAGTTCATAGGGAATTGTCCTATTTGCTTTTGTTATTATATTATAATTTTGGAAGAGGCTGATCATTCTGTGTAAGATGGTCATTCTGTGTAAGATCAACACTTCAAAAATCAAGTTTATTTGAGTGTGTATTGTTATTTTTTTTTTTACAATTGTGAATAGTAAGTTCTCAAATTTTAATATGTCACAACTCACGAGTATAATTGATCGTGGATGATTGGTTTGACCCAAAAAAAAAAAAAAATCAATCAAGCTTAATTAAAAAGTGCATTGGAAATGCATCAGTTAAGTTATTGGAACTAGGAGTCATATATATAAGGCATCATCATCATAATTGCAGCTAAGACTTACCAAAACAATAGTATTAATTGTTATAAAAAAAACAATAGTATTAATAATTGTAGCGAAGAGCTCTCCCAATATTACACTCTCTTTTTTATGAGTTCAAATCTTCTATCTTATCAATTGTGCTTAATTCACTTTTACCACACTCTTTCCAACAATTATCTTATGTGGTAGACTGTGATTGATTATCTATTATTTTCTTATGATCTAACTATTTTTTCTTCATCACTCATAGTTTGTCAAATAGAATAGTTGTGAGAGACAGTGATCATAGCCTTTTTTTTAAAAGAAAACAATCTTACTAATTTTTTTTATATAAGTAAACAACCTCATATCAATTTCTTTTATGATATATCTAAACAAAAGCTATCTCACAATAAATTCATGTTCCAAATAAATCTTATCTCTGTCAATAAAAACAAACTAAAAGGATATGACTCATTAATATGAGTCCTTATAACACTTTACATGATGCTTAACAGCAGTTAAGTGGTTCAAGCAATGACACTTTAATGAATATGTTGTGTGCATAATGAAAAGCCTAGAACCCCTTAAAATAAAAATGAATAATTAAAAAAAAAAAAAAAAAAACCTAAAATTATGGAGCTTAAATACTATATATATACTTGTCTGAATTCGTGCAGTTCACATTCAAATCATTTCCTACTACAGTTTACTATAAGTCCTTCTCTCCCACTTATAAGTCCTATATATCCTTCTCTCGTTCATCAAAAAAAAGAAAAAAAAGTTCATTAATAAAAAAAAAAACGTCCTATCCCTCTCTCTCTTTCTATCTCAACTATGGAGAATAGTAATCAGCCACTTCTGTCGTCCTCCAGAGAAGTGGAACACCAGCTACACTCCCTTCCAGTTTCCTCTGCTGCTACCTTTAGCGCCGATACTGCTGACATCCCTCCCATCAAGAATCCAGTCGATTTCTACGGAGCGTTCCTTACTGAATCAAAGAAGCTCTGGTACCTCGCCGGCCCGGCCATCTTCACCTCCCTATGCCAGTACTCTCTCGGTGCCATCCCTCAAATCTTTATGGGCCAGGTCGGCACACTCGAACTCGCCGCTTTCTCCATCGAAAATTCTGTCATCGCCGGCTTCTCACTGGGCATCATGGTACCCTCTACTGTTACTTTTACAATACACAGTTAACAATATTGATTCTTTGTATCTCAATTGGTTTTCTTTGTGTACCTATTCTAACGAAATTGAATTTCAATAGCTCGGAATGGGAAGCGCACTCGAAACACTATGTGGGCAAGCGTTTGGAGCAGGACAGATTGATATGCTAGGAATTTACATGCAAAGGTCATGGGTGATCCTGACCACCACGGGTTTGTTTCTCAGTCTTTTGTACTTCTTTGCGGCGCCACTGTTGAAACTGCTTGGACAGACTGAAGCAATATCGGACACAGCGGGAGTGTTCGCACTTTATATGCTTCCGCAGCTATTTGCTTACGCTCTAAATTTTCCGATGGTCAAGTTTCTGCAATCACAGAGCAAGATCTTCGTGATAGCTTTGATTGCGGCTGTGGCTTTGGGTCTGAACGCACTGTTTAGCTGGCTTTTCATCTTGAAGTTAGGTTGGGGTCTGGTGGGTGCGGCGGTGGTGTTGAATTCGTCCTGGTGGTTCGTAGTGATAGTGCAGCTGTTGTATATTTTAAGTGGGAGTTGTGGTCGAGCTTGGTCTGGGTTCTCATTGAAGGCGTTTCATGACCTTTGGGGATTCGTTAAGTTATCTCTGGCCTCCGCAGTAATGCTCTGGTAAGAAACTCATATGTAATGTCACTGTTAACACTATTTTGTTTAGGAAAATTATTACTACACATTTAGAGACATCCAAGTATCAACATTTTACATGTAACTTAGGATGCACAAATACTTCATTTAAAATGCTTACTCGTATTGTATTCATGTCATACAGGTGTCATACCAACTGTTTTATATTATAATTTTTCAAAAATTGTCTATGTTACCGTATCATATCTATATCCGTACCCGTGTTTGTATTTCCTCACATATAACATATAGTATGTACAGTGTACACAAGCAATTTTTTTTTTTTTATATGGAATAATTATGGTTATGGGTTTCATCTAATACTCTTATACATTAGACGGGAGGATAGGTACGACTATTTTAGGACTTTACATCTTTAAAAAAAAATTGTGATAATTTTAATAATTTCCAACCTTCCCTAGCTAACTTTGAAACACATGAGTTGTCACTTGTCCATGACTCATTAAAATTTTTCAGGTGTGTTTTCAAAACGTGTAGAATTTAATATATATTTTTTAAATATAAATATTAAAAACATGATTTAGTGTAGTATTAAATATGCCTGAATTTTACCAAAAAAAAAAAAAAAAAACCTGAACTTATATGTGTAGGGCACTAGTTGACAAAGACAATTTAATGCGTAGGCTGTTTATACAGGTTCATTACTTTTAAGTCTTGAGTTCTCATCTTTTTCCTTCCGTTTTCAACATTGATACACACTTTTGGTGCGATAGTCACTCTACAAGTGTAAGTACTTGTGGAGTGTAGGGAGTTAGGGTCAGGATTCCATTCTTCAGAAGGGAGTTTCACACACATATACTTAAATTAGATTAGAGTAAAATTTCTATATTGTATTAAAAAGTTTTCAACATTGATGATCTTCTTCTAATCATGTTTGGATATCCTATAAAAATGGCCTTTACAAAATGCTATGTTTTATTTGAGAAAATATTCTATATGTTCAAAAATTGTGGGTGACCTTATAAGTAACACATTGTAGAATTTTGTGAAAATAATCAAAATATTGTACCTTCATTTGGAAAATTCTAACTTGTGTCGTATTACTCTTTTCTCTTCTCTTTTCTATTATTTTAATGAAAGGTTAGAAATTATTTATTAGTATATTACTGTACTTTTCAAAATGTATTAGTATTATTACTTTGCATATAATCTTATCGGTAAACAATTATCCTATATGATTTTATTACTAAGAAAGGAGTATTCAGCCAAAAGAAAAAAAAAATCCATGATGGGTGACACACACCCAAATGAGATCTCCCTTTTTCAATTGGTTCATATGATTTTACTTCGATTTGTGGGATTCACATATCATTCAACATTGATCAATTTTAAATCTAATCCTTAAAATGATGAATATATCTCTAAATTAATCTTTGTGCAGCTTGGAAGTGTGGTACTTCATGGCGCTAATTCTCTTTGCTGGATATCTAAAAAATGCGGAAGTTTCAGTAGATGCCTTGTCCATATGGTATCTCTCTCTCTCTCTCTCTCTCTCTCTCTCTCTCTCTCTCTCTCTCTCATTAATCATATAATGCATCCAATATATCATACATTCCTTTATATAGAGATAGAATCCATGTGAATTCCACACATAAAATCTACATTTATGTGAGAAATATCTAAAATACCGAACATACAATTTTCACTTACCAAGCCATACATACCACACACTGTGCTATGCAGCCTAGACTCCTTTTCGTAATGGTTTTGGGGCTCTTTTCATCTCCAATCTATCAATCCACATCTTGGAGGTATAGACTCAGGGACTGATCCCTTTTTTCCTCAATAAAATTTACTCCCTCCGTTTCATTTTTTTTTTTGTTCTGTTTGAAAAGTCAAATTTTTTAAGGGAACATCATTTATTGTCTTGTCTATCTTTTAAAAATATATAAGTTTCCAAAACTACCCTTAAAAAAATTTAACAAAAAATTGAATTAGTAAATTAATAGGGGTATAATAGGAATATTAGTAAATTAATGACTTTTATTTTTAAAAACATGACAATATTTTGAGACATCTCAAAATAGAATAGAGGACAAAATAAATGGGACGAAGGTAGTATCATTTAGCCATTAATAAAGGAAAACGATACATTCCACACCAACCACCACTGTAAATCTTATAATTTATATTATTTGATGGGAAATGTTAACCAATGCTTTTAAGGCATTAGTTTTTAGAAACATTTTATTAGGAGAATCAGAAAACAATAAATGTTATTGACAACTTTTTATATTTTTTATAAAAATGGTGTTAAAATTTTCTATTATGATTTATTAATAATTATCTTAAGGGCATTCATTAACATAACCTTTGTTTGATATACATCAAGAGTCTTGCATGTACATACCTTGCACGGACAATCAGCGTCATATTCTAATATGTCAATGATCATATTTTTTTGATAATCAATATGTCAATGATCATATCGCTTGTGACATATGCAGTGACATAAATTAGAATAGGACGACTCTTGAACTCAGTCACTTCAAGTTGAGAAGACAAGAAAATACCGAAAAAGTGTCTAATAATCTAAATTAGTAATTTCAATACCCTCTCTATACGCAAAAAGATGACAACCACATTTTATGCAGTTGGATCTGTCTATGTCCTATAATTTGTGCTAATCATGCATGTCTTTTTCTTTTTCCTTAATTTTCTTCCCCTCTAATAAGAATAGGAATAAGCAATGCTTTTACTTTCTGGTAGCCCTTGTGAGTTGTGACCGTATATCATAAAATCTATCTATTCCCATTCTCCATAATATCTTCATCGTCAACTTCACCAAACAGTCAAAATAATAATAAATGGTAGTCGATAATCGATACTCGAAACCACAAACAATTAAGGCATTGGTTGTTGCAACAACACAATGTGACATGGCCATAAAATGCCAAAATCAGAGGAATTCTCTTCTTTTATTTTTGCATACATCCCTCGTACCCATATATATTTCTACCTAATTAATTTGCTTGCAAGTATTCAGCGAAAAAAAAAAAATTTGCTTGCAAGTATTTAGTTCGGTCCTCATCATTATTTCTTATACTTTCATCACGTTTCTCATGCTGTCCTTATTTTTTTGGTAAGAAATCATGCCACCAGCAGCTCTGTTTTTTTTTTTTTTTTAGGGTACATAAGTAACTAGTCAGAACTCGTGCTAGCAACTTTCATTTCCTTTTCCGTTTTATTTTGTAAGTAATCATGTCAATTGTGGACAAGTTCTCGTGCTAACTGCACTTCAACGCAATGAGAACAAAAAGGACAATAAATCAGATCAAGGTACATAGCACAAACAAAAGAATAAGCTGTGAAAGTCTAATGAGCGGACCCATTTCCCTTTTTCTTGAAGAAACAAACTTACTATTCAGCACACAAAAAACGAATGAAAAACTTTCTTAACATTAAATTAAAAAAAAAAAAAAAAAAAAAAAAGGCACCTTCCTTTGGGAGTCGAAAACTCACTTATTTAAAAATTAAAATAAATAAATAATTCTTTCAAGCTGCAACCAATATTTGACAAACATAACATAAAGGGGAAAGTTAATGGGAAAAAAAAATTATATTTTTTATTCTTGTGAGAAATACAACCCACAATTTCAAATGTGCCACTTCAAAGTCCACACTTTCATTATTGTCAAAAGCGCTATGTGGTTTTGTTTGGTACAATAATTAAAGTAGGAGGTTTAAAGTAATAAATTTAGAAGTATTATATTTAATTTTTAAAAAAGAATAAAATTATAGATTTTCATTTGATTGAAGCAGGTAGTTGTGATATATATATATATATATATATATATCTTTTTGGGTTTGCAATTATTCATGATATCCTTATTAGCATCTGTTAGTGACTCTTCAAGATTAGTTGCCCAACTATTTATAAAGATTTTGAATAGACTATATATAGAGGCTTGTTCCCATCAAATCACATCCCACAAATAACCTATCTAAGAGTTGGTGACATCTCGAATTATTTAATTTACTATATATATTGGTTACCATGGCAAACTTAACTTGTGATCTGTTACAATTGAACAATATAAAAAATGGAATAAATCACTGTTACTCAGATTTCAAAAGATTGTTGAATAGTTGGTCAAAAATGATTTGCTTTGGGTGTAGTCGAATAGATGGTAAAATTAATAATTCGAGATGTCATAATGCACTAAGTGCATGTGGTCTAAGGAGTATTTGGGTTGAGCTGTCTGTTTGTTTGTGAATTTTCATGGAATATAAGACTTAATGGCTTCATCACCGTTTGTGAAATTGTGCGCGCATGCACACACACACATATATTTTATAGCTAAATTGTGAAATTGCATCTTATTGTTCTTTCTCACCATATGTGTGTGTGTGTGTGTGTGTGTGTGTGTAAGTACTAGGAAGTTGATGGCCCAAGCCCATTAAGAACAATAACGCCTTATCCCTCAAACCAAGCCTACACAATAGAATTTCTGAAGGGAGTGGGAAAAAAGTTCTAATGTAATTTTGGAACTAAATTCAGGTCTAAGCTGAGGAACTAGAAGTAATAGAGAAAGACAATTCAAGTAATAACTAAGGATTTTGCGGTCTTCGAGTAAGTCTGAGGACTAGTTCTTATAGATGAATGGCACAAATTCTAAACCAAATGTTCACTATTCACTTTCTTGTTTTTTCTACTCTTAGAGAATTATCATTCCCCTTAACTAGGAGGTTCCCTTCTCTTATACATCCTTCCTCTTGGCATCCTAACCCTCCACTTGTATGCTTCAGGGCTTTTCTTAGGTCACCTGTCCCATCAGAGTTTTGCTAAAGGTGGTAGAAGGGGCTGCTAGCTGTGAAACTGTTATTCAAATGTCATTTCCTCATTAAGGCAGTTGATAAGATTATTGCAGTGCATTCAATGTAGTGGGGGAAGGTATACCCTTTACAGGAAGCTTCCTCCCTCCGTCTTGGCCCCCTTCCATGATCATTTTTCCTCCAAATAGATCCTCTCAAAACGTTATCTCGCATCTCTTTCCCTTCTCGGGTCGATGAAGTCCTCGGGTTGGATACACCTTTGCAGGTGGAACTATATGATACTTCACATTCCATTCTCTTCGGTCCTTGGACGCCCTACAATATATATATATATATATATATATATATAATGGTAAAGTTTTTTTAATAATTTAATCAATGATCAATAGATTTATAATTTTAGATTTTTTTAATATTAAAAACTTGATGGAAATATTAAATTTAACACATTTTTTTTCAGAAAATTTCTTTCTCATATGTAAAATATGTTCATCGACATTGCACGTACAAATATAAGTAAATATATAAATCTATTTTTTTATTTAGTGTAAGGAAGGAAAACTTCAATTATATATAGATATATATACTTTTAAAAAAAAAAAAAATTTTTTTTGAGGTGTACTTTTCTGTTATGTTTTATGAGGTAATATATATTTTTTTATCAATTGGTGACGAAATTTCAATCTTTAATTCTTGCTCTTGGCATTTTCAAATATATGCATTCAATGAGTAGAATGTCAGAGATTGTTTGATTTTTTTTTATTTAAACCAAATTTTATTTATGTTTTCTTAATGAGATCTTGTTCTATTGTTTGTATCAACTTTATTAGTCCTTACAATATCATTTGTATAAAGTGTAAGAAAATATTAGTTACGTTTTCTTAATAGGATCTTTTTATAAAGTCTAAGAAATTAATTCTATCATTGTGCTTTGAATGTAATTTACTTTTGATTAACTATTTCCTGCTGTGCCAATGTTTGTCGTAGCATGAACATATTGGGCTGGACAATTATGGAAGCTCTTGGAATGAATGCAGCTATAAGGTTAGTGACAGAGAAACACACCTCAACAAAGCTATATATATTTCCGTACTCGATCGCAAAATGTCTGAAAAATTAAAACCAAAATATATTTTTTGCAGTGTGAGGGTGTCAAATGAATTGGGAGCATCTCATCCAAGAACAGCTAAATTTTCATTAGTGGTGGCTGTGATAACCTCATTCTTGATCGGTGTTATTATCTCAATCATTCTAATCCTGGCACGAAACGTGTACCCATCTTTGTTTTCAAGTGATGCAAGTGTTGAAACTGTCGTTAAAGAGCTTACACCAGTATTGGCTATTTGCATCATTGTTAACAATGTTCAACCTGTTCTCTCTGGTTAGAAACTTGGAATTTTCTAGTTAAAATTTTTTGATCTTTTGTTTTATAACACATCCGCGTCTTTAGTCTTTATATCATATTATCTTCTTCTTTTAAATAAAAATTCAGATTCTTGAGGGAAATGGAAATAGATTTTAATTAATTGGGTGAATAATGTTTTTTTCACAGGGGTGGCCATTGGAGCAGGATGGCAAGGTGTTGTTGCTTATGTGAACATTGCATGTTACTACGTTCTTGGGATCCCTTTGGGTCTCATTCTGGGTTACAAGCTTGATTGGGGTGTCACGGTAAGTCTTGCTCTCCTATTTTTTTGTTTATTTCATTTCTATTACCAAGTGAAAATGGTGGAAGTAGCAAGCAACCATACTAGTAATGTTTAATAATTATGAAACAAAAATGAAAAGAAAAAACAATCACAAACTTGTAATACTCAAAGAGGACCTCATATTGCTTCAGATAAGCCACGTATCACCAAGTAAATGAATTTCTTACCCTTTCTTTTTTATGTGAAACATGAACACCATTGTCATTCTCAATTTTGCAGGGGATTTGGTACGGCATGATGATTGGAACGATCGTACAGACTGGTGTCCTTTTCATTATAATTTATAGGACCAACTGGAACAAAGAGGTAAACCTTTTTCTCACATAGCATACACTAGCAAAACCATCCTCAGTGAAATTCACTTTGCCAAAAATAAAAATGAAAGATAGAAAACAATCATCTTCAATCTTAAATATATTGTTGCATAACACAAACAGTGTTCAACGATTAGCCCATGTTAAGAATGGAAGGATTGACTAAATTGGTGTGAAATGCAGGCATCAATTGCTGAAGACAGAATAAGGAAATGGGGAGGGCCGAAAGAGAGTGATGTAGAGAAACCAAACGGGAGCTGAGAGTTCAAGGAAACATGACTGAGTTTTTTTGCAGAATAATAAGATTATCATTGTTCAGCTAATGAGTATTTGACATCAGCATTTTGAAGCTAATTAGCCTAATTTTATTCAACATTTTTGGTCTGGGCCGAAGAGCTCATGATTTCACTTTGCTTGCTAGAAGCAATAAAATTTCTTCGTATTGCCTGACAATCTAGATCAATTTTAAGATCGGCTAATTTCTAGTGAAGCAAAGCTAAAAGGGGTTGGGTTTTTTGTTAGCCTATACCTTTTTCCAACTGCTAGTGTTGATTAATCTGGGTTGCCAATTCAACCCCCTCCTCCTTCCCCTTTCTGGCAAACACAACAAAAGCAACATAAATTCATAACCATGTACTAAATTACAAAACTGGAGCATACTCATGCAAATATTCTTCAAATTATATTTCCGTATTTAGCACTAGTCCAATTAGACTATTGTAGGGATATTGGGCCCAAGAGTGCATTCTCTATTTGTACGTTAGGCTTGGGGCCCAAATTGAGGACAAAGGATTGTCTGATTAGGAGAAAACATGGACAAAAGAGACTACATTGGTAAGAAAAGGGGTTTGTCCTAGACATTATAGCTTAGGAAGGTGAGCCGAGGATGAATGCATCCTCGGCCAACCAAAGCCGAGGTCCGAGAAGGTAGTCCGTCTTCTAGGGTAATATTCCAAGAAATTCTATAGGATTGGATAAACTTTATAGAAGCATCAGACAAGGAGAAGTCCTAAAATATCTTAAGAGAAAGTTGATACCACCGCATTAAACACTCAACAGCTAATTTCCTGGCTGTATTAATGTGGAGAAGACCCATGAACAATGCAGTGTTGGCTACCTCAATATGCAGAAGGTCTAAGAGGGTGTCCGATGGGACAAACACTCAAGTGATAACTAGGATGATCAACAAGTGGAGGGCGAAGATTGTCTAGAGAATGCTATATAATGGAAGAAACACTCCACGG
Organism: Quercus variabilis; assembly: GCA_030445155.1. Taxonomy (NCBI): domain Eukaryota; kingdom Viridiplantae; phylum Streptophyta; class Magnoliopsida; order Fagales; family Fagaceae; genus Quercus; species Quercus variabilis. Next base: position 59,655,082 of record CP129447.1, on the reverse strand, counting down.
TGAAAGGATCAAAAAATTAGAGAAGAAACACTATAGCAATCTTGAACCAAACTTGTAACCACATTATATAAGAACCAGTCTCCTTAGACATTGCCGAGGACATTTATTCTTCAGTCTATACTTGTCTATCTTCACTCTTTCATCACCAACCTATTTAACCTGTTGTTCAATTAACTAAAGCTCAGTTTTCTAACCCATTTCTCTACAAATTCACTGTTTTGGGTTTTTTGAGCCTAAGTCCATTCACATTTTGGACTAGGAATTCAAAAGAGGTCCTTACAACTACAAATCAAAGATGTATTTAGCACTAATTAATCCAATTAGACTATAAATCATTAAATCAAGATGTAGAAAAATGTCCCATTATTACTCATTCAACAAAATATATATACTCAAAAACCAAACCACCTATTCATCACCCAAGACTAATTCTAGTGTTACATAAAAAGTCACAACTTTTGTTACAACTATCTTATATAGCAAACTATGACTAGTGGCATCAACATGTAACTTGTACATGGTCTCACCAGTTTTCCTTTACCACTTATTGTTTAACACATGGATAGTTATGACAAAAGTTGTAGTTTATTATATAATTTTTAGAATTTTTGATCACCCAGTTACCAAAACAATAACATCAAGAACTTAAGTGACGTCTAGCTGGCTAAGGCAACAATCGACATTGCACAACACACTGCACTCAAATCCTACTGGCTACTACTATGAAGACAATGAGATCAACCAAATACAAGGGAAAAGAAGAGAGAGAGAGAGATCAACAAAATGCAAGAGCATTAGAAATAGATTAGACATCCTCCTAATCCAGGCAAATTACACCATACAACTCAAGAAAGGTGAACACTAAAAAGATCAATTGTTACATACAGCACATGGTCAAACCTAACTAGCAGTACCGTATCTTCAACAAGATCTATGAGGAAGAAGGCAAGGAAACAAAATGGTGCCTAGCTTGGCAGAGTTGATGAAGAAGAGGTACAAGAGTTTGTGAATAAAATATATTTAAGAAAAAAAAGAGGTACTTAAATAGAGTAGCAAAAAGAAAGAGCTCAACGCACATGGAAGTGAAAAACAAGCTGCATTAAGTAGAAAAGTGAGCTTTTTCCGTTAAATTTGACTAGAATTTTGCTTAGGACAACGTGAATGATCTAAATACCATGATGTTGATATTGGGCCCGTATGGCTTGAATTGCCAAGCCCAAAATTTGGTCTCCTTATTTGACCGAATTCAAATTGTAAAAGAAATGCTCCTTTGCTGACTTGGTTAATAACACACACATATACATACATATAGTGGCGGAGTCAGGATTTCAGTTGAGAGGGGGCAAGATTGAAAAACAATACTAAAAACAAAATTAATATAAAAATATTAATTAATAATAATAACAAAATAAATAGACAATTGTAACTACAAGTATATATATAAATATATATATATATATATATATATATATATATATATATATATATATATATTTCATATTATTAAAACAAAGAAACAAAAATAATCAATCATAGTTACTAACAACCAAAGTGAGAAATTAATTTAAATACATAAAACTTAGAAATAATTTAATTGCTTAAAATAAATAAATCAATCTACAAAATTTAACTATAGAACCTACTAATTGAATTGTCATACAAATACAATTTTTTCACAATAAATTTTACGATTGTTATAATAGTGGACTGTGAGTTGTAAAGGAAATAAAGTGGTGGGTTCATCAATGTAAGTTGTTCACCTTTTACATTAACCATTTTCACAATTGTGAATTTTTTTTGTGAAAAATGTTATGTTTATAGTATTATAATTATAATTAAAAAAAATTAGAATAGAGAAGAAAAGTAATGTAAACAGTATAATGGATGGGACAAGATGAAAACTATTTGAAATAAATACTATTTAAGAATAGTAAAATAGGTGAATTGAGAAGCATTTTTTTCCATTCTTTCTTTCCTGTGTTAGAGCTGTTTCATAATAGCTGGAGTGTTTTTTTTTTTTTTTTTTTTTTTTCCCACTTACAAGGGCAAGACTACTTAAATGCACATCACATAGTAGGTATCAAGCATTTTTTAAAGGAGTCAAGGGGGGCAATTGCCCCCTCTCACCCCCCCTTGGCTCCGCCCCTGAGACATACATATATATATATATATATATATATTGTTATGTGTGGCACTAAATAGAGAATTTGAGAATTCTAATAATCTAGTAAGTGCAGCCACACAAGAGAAAATTGAGAAAAGAGAGGCAGCTTCTATTCTTAGGGCATGTTTGGCAAACTGTAATAAACACTGTAATGTAATAGTTAATCCTATGGTTTAGTTATACTATTGTTTGGTAAAGTTTTTATTACAAAGAATAATTATTCTTTATGAATAGCTATTCCTTAAAATGAGGAATAGTCATTCCTTACTAAAAGGTCTGAATTCTTATTCCTTCACCTAATAACATGCTCAATTAAAAAAATTCTCAAAAAATCCTCTCTTACCCGCTTTTCCAAAATTTTCATCTCCCTCTCAAAAGTTTTCTATCTCCCTCCTTTTTGAAATATTTTATGTCCCTCCCCTCATAAATTTTAATCTCCTACTACTAGAGATCTCCTATTTTTACAGGTACAACCTTTCTCTCCCCTCAGTTGTTACTCTCTGTTCTTAAGAATTTTTTTCTCCCTTACTACATCTCTGTGATTCCACAGGTATTATCTCCCCCTTTTCTCTCTCTCAACTATTTTTTGTGTTTTCAAAAACTTGTTGTTGTTCTTTATGTGATTTCAAAAACAATAAAATAGGATTTCTGTAAGTGTTAACCAACCTGTCATGTATGGATTACGCAAGCAGTCACAAGCAAATTAAAAAAATAAAGGAGGTGATAAGATAAGAGTTTGAAAGACATCCACAAGCAGATAAAGAGGATAGGGTTGGAAAAAATTCAAAGTCTGCTAAGAAGATAAACGCCAGAAGATAGATAATAGATGATATATATATATATATATATAGGATTCAAACTTGTATTTAAATATGCCTATTTATCACTTGTAAATTTATTTAAATTATAGACTTATCGTAAATTGTAAAGTGCTATTTATAAATTAAATGAAAATCACTCTAGTACAATAGACAAACTAAAGATTTCTACCAAATCACCTATTGCTGGGTTAAGAGCAAAACTAGATATTGAATCAAGATTGAGGACTTTGAAAAAATTGAGTATTTTACCATTGTTCAAGTAAGATTGTAGTTTGTTGGTTAAATTTTACAATTGTGGGATACTTGATTGAAGACCCATAAGAATTTTTGAAAGACCAATTGATTCCTTATGTAGCTACTCCTATACAATGAAATGAAAGCAATTTAATTTACAAAAAAGAAGTAGAAGAGAGATTGAGTTTGTTGGAGGTCATTTGTTCAAGATTGGGTTCATTAAACTAATCCTTATCAAGTGTATTTGTAACTTTATAATAAGGGTATTTTAGACAATTTAATTTAAAATACTTTTATTTCATTGTCTTTAGAGTTCTGTCATCAAATAAATGAATAGTAATAAGTATTACATTACAGTATCTTATATTCCTTGTAATACATATTCCTATTCCTATGTAATCACCGTTACAGTTTACCAAACATGCCCTTATTGTTTCTATGAAAGAGTGTTAGGGTGTAATTGGGATTTGAGTTTCTTGAGAGTGTTCTTGTGTACTATTATATCTCTCTATTTTTTATAGTGAAATTTCTCCGTCGTCGCTATGGAGGTAGGCAGTTTGCCAAACCACGTAAATTCTTGTATTCTTTGTATGTGCTTATTATTTAATTTCCACATATTTACTATTATTGATTTGAATCATGGGGTGCTATCTTAGTGGTGGCTCTAGGAATTTTATCCAGAGGGTTCATTAAGAAATATAAGTTAAAACAAAATTTAATTAAAATAAAAATTGATTATATTGAGTTACTAACAAAAACACACACACACACACACACACACATGCATAAAGTTTTACAATTTCTTTCTACAAGTTTTCATATTTTGAATCATTACAAACCCTTCATATTTCCTAAAAATTAAATTATATAAAGTTATATCATGTTTATACTATACATACACACATTCGCACACATCACAATTTACACAAAAAAAGTTATTAAAAAAAATGTTCATAATCAATATTAAACACACTCACACATATAATAAAAATTTATAATAAAATAGAAACTTGCAACTCACAAATATTCAATCTTTATTCTTAGAATTGAAGATACTAAGATAGTTAGATAATTAACTAAGATGAGATAAGATTTATGAGAGAGAGATCTATATGATTTGTGCTGATGTTTGGTTTTAGGATGGGTTGATCTGTATTGTTTGGTTTTAGGATGGGTTGATCTATGTTGTTTGAGTTTTGGACTAGGTTGGCCTGTGTTATTGTTTAGTTTTGAGTTGGACTTATCTGTGATTAAGGTGTGCAAAATTTAAGTCAGGATGTTCAAAAATATTTTTTAAAGTAAAGTAAGCTAATAAAAAAAATATTTTTTATATATAATATTTTTATTTTCAAGTCAGGGGGTTCATTTGAACCCTTTGAACAACACTTAATGCCACCCTTGTGCTATCTGCACAACAAGTGGTATCAGTGCCAAGTTATGATTCAATCCTTTTAATACAGGAAAGATGTCAAGCACAAAGTATGATGTAGAGAAGTTTTATGGTAAGGGAAATTTTTCACTTTGGCAAAGGTGGATGCAAGATCTCTTAATTGAACAAGGAGTTCATAAAGCCTTGCTTGGGAAGGAAAAGAAACCGGAAACGATGAAGGATGTAGAATGGGTAGAGATGGATGAGAAAGCGGCTAGCACTATATGTCTCAACCTAGGTGATGAGGTTATTCACAACATCCTAGAAGCGAAGACTGTAAAGGAGGCTTGGGAAAAACTAGAAGGTCTTTATATGAGAAAGAATATGATGAACAAGTTGTACGTGAAGACGCAATTATATAGTTTGCATATAAAGGAGAGTTTAGATCTGTTGGAGCATCTCAACACGTTTAACATGTTGAACACCCAACTATCAAGTTTTGAGGTGAATTATGAGGACGAAGATAAAGCGTTACTCTTATTAGCATTGCTTCCTGCTTCTTTTGATCACCTAGTGACTACGTTAATGTACGAGAAATAGACTATAGTACTTGAGGAGGTGACTAGTGCTCTCTTATCACACATAAAGATGAAGCAAGATGGTGATGGTTCTCAGGCTGATGGACTTATTGTAAAGTTTGAGTCAAGTAATAGGGATAGAAGCAGATCAAGAGGATGGAACTTCAACAGAAACAAATCACAGTCTAAATCACGTGCAATGAAAGATGTAGAGTGTTTTTATTGTCACAAGAAATGGCACTATAAGAATTAGTGTAAAGAGTTGAAAGAACATTTAGAGGAGAAGAAGAATGGAAAGAAGCCCTAGAATTAGCTAGTGTTGCTAAATAAATATTAGATGACAGTGCAGTTGGTGCAGATTTAATTTCAGTCTCATCAAGTAACAATGTTCTATTGGAATCTTGGGTTTTAGATTCAGCATGCTCATATCATATGACTCCAAAGAAAGATTGGTTTGACATGTATAAGCCTTATAACAGTGATATAGTCCAAATGGGTAATGATGCTACATGCCTGGTTATTGGGATTGGTACCATGAAGATCAAGATGTTTGATGGAGTTGTGAGAGTTCTTAGTAATGTTAGTATTGTTCCAGATTTTAGAAAGAATTCAATTTCTTTAGGAGTATCGGATGATTTGGGCTTTTTATACTCATCAAAGGGTGGAATCATGAAGATTACCAAAGGTGCTTTGATGGTGATGAAGGGATAGAAAGTAAGCACAATTTATAAATTGATTGGGAACACAGTTGTAGGAAGAGTTGCAGTCACCATTCCGATAGAGTCCAGCACTGATGACTCAAAATTATAAGTTATACGACTTGGCCATATTGGTGAATGTGGTATGTTAGAGTTACATAAGATAAATTTATTGAAGGGGGTGAAGATATGCAAGCTAGATTTTTGCAAGTATTGCGTATATGGAAAGCAACATAGAGTCAGTTTCAAGACAGGCTCTCATACCAATAAAGGTGTTCTTGACTACATTCATTCAGATGTTTGAGGCCCAATATCAGTTTCTTTTTATAACAGTGCTCAGTACTTCGTCAGTTTCATTAATGACTACTCTAGAAAGGTATGAATTTATTTTATGAAGCATAAGTTTGATGTGTTTGGCATATTTAAAAAGAGGAAAGCACAGGTTAAGAATCAAACTGGCAGGAAAATAAAATATCTTAAAACAAATAATGGACTAGAGTATATGGATAAAGAATTCATAAGGTTTTGTGAATTAGAAGGCATTACTCGTCACTTCACAGTTAAAGGAACTCCACAGCAAAATGGGGTTGCAGAGAGAATGAACAGAACATTAGCAGAAAGAGCCAGATGCATGAGATTGAATGCAAGGTTGCCTAAGATGTTCTGGGCAGAGACAGTTAATACAAAAGGCTTCATTATTAACAGATCTCCATCAGCAACCATTGATTTCAAGATTCTAGAAGAGGTTTGGTCAAGTAGACCAGTTGATTATTCGAGTCTAAAAATCTTTAGTTGTCCAGCTTATGTGCATGTGTGAAGTGGCGAACATTTTAAATTGGATTCAAAGTCAAGAAAATGTGTATTTCTTGGTTTTGAAAAAGGTGTTAAAGGTTACAAGCTTTGGGATCCAATCTCAAAGAAAATGATGATCAGTAGAGATGTCATATTTGATGAAGCCTTTATGTTGAAACAGAATGAAGCATAGGCAAGTGATGAAAGTCCACAGGAGAAATTAATTGTTGAGGTGGAGTTTGACGAAAATAGTTCACCCAGTGATAAGGGTGATGCTGAGATTGATCCACAACAGCAACAAGAAGAGCCTTATTCAATTGCTAAAGGTAGAGAGAAACGGGTTCACAAAACATCACAGAGATTTGGTTTTGAAAACATGGTTAGTTTTGCTCTCATAACTAGCAGTGGAGATTCATTGTCTTACTGGGATGTATAGGAGATGTGGTCATTACAGAAGAATAAGGCTTAGGAATCCTCTAGTATGTTGACAAAGCCAGTTCTAACAGACAAGTTCAAAGGCTACTTGGACTTGGTTGATTTTGTAGCTTGTGAGCCCTAAAGGGCTAAGATAGAGGTGATGGAGGAGTTTGCTCGTGTAGCTTGATCAATTCAAGCCAAGGTGGAGATTTGTTGATATTGGGTCCATATGGCCTGAATTGCCAAGCCTAAAATTTGGTCTCCTTATTTGACTGAATCCAAATTGTAAAAGGATTGCTCCTTTGCTAACTTAGTTAATAACACACACACACACACACAACATGTTATGTGCGGCACTAAATAGAGAATTTGAGAATTCTAATAACCTAGTAAGTGTAGCAGCATAAGAGAAAATAGAGAAAGAGGCAATCAACTTCTATTCTTATTGTTTCTGCAAGAGAGTGCTAGGGTGTAATTGGGACTTGTGTTTCTTGAGAGCGTTCTTGTGTACTATTGTATCTTCTTATTTTTTATAGTGAAATTTTTCCGTCGTCGCTGTGGAGGTAGGTAGTTTGCCGAATCACGTAAATTTTTGTGTTTTTTGTGTGTGCTTATTTTTTAATTTTCGTTTATTTACTACTATTGATTTGAGTCATGAGGTGCTATTTGTACAACACATGTTGAGGATAGCATCCCATCACGTGTTAACAACTTGTTTGGTTCTTTTAGGTAGGTTAGTCTCATGTTATATCCTGCTTTACATTTTCCCCACTCTTCTGATTGGACACCTAAGCAACAAAAAAATTTCAATGTTGTATTGCCTATTCCAACATCACAAACACAATAACTTCATGAGTCCATAATCTAAAAGTACATAATAATTACCAAACCAAATCTAAAAGTACAGAATGATATCAATCCAATCATGCCTCATCCCTGTGACATGATTTCTTAATATCACCAAGAATGCAAGAATAATGGTGGAACTGTGGAAGAAGCCACAAGTCCAACTTTGACTAGTTGGAAAAATTACTTTTATATAGTCACATGGCCATTGTTTACCAAATGCTAGTCATAAAATATCTTAAGTAGTGTTGGTAACAGTGAGGGGTGCACTTAAGCGTAAAGACCTCTTGGAGTCTAGGTATTGAAGTGAAATGCACAATTTTTAAAAATAACTAAAATTATAATTTATAAGAGATACAACGATCAAATTATCATGTAAATTGAAATAAATTTTTTTATATAGTTCATATAACATTTAGAGAAACCCTACTTTTGAAATTTTAACAAATAAATTACAAGTCAAGTCATTTTATTTTTTTGGATCAGTTAGATATGAATAATATCCTTTCTTAAATCTCTGATATCCATAATGCCCTATAACTAATTAGTAATATTAGTTAATAATTTAATAACATAATGACTATAACACTATAAGAATTAGTTTGTTATGTTCAATATCAAGCATTGAAGTAACTAAACAATTAGCACAAATATATTATATCATACCCTTTTTTTTTCATGTATGAGTTAAGAATATGAGGACATAGCTGTAAGGACCCAATTTGAACTCTTAGCCCAAAAGGTGTATGGACTCAAGCCCAAAACACCCAAAACAATAAATTTGTAGAGAATGAGTTGGAAAACTAGGTTTCAGTGAATTAAGCAACAAGTCAATGGATTTTGATGACAAAGGGAGAAAGATTATAGACGTTCTCTAAAGAAAATCATCCTCGGCCAAGTCTGAGGAGACTGATTTTTATATATTGCTTTTGAAGCGTTATTTCAAGTCTGGTTCTAGATTGTTACAATGTTTATTTCTTGAATTTTCTTCCTCCCCCTTTCCTTCAGGGGTCTCTTCCATTATATATCTCCCTCTTGGTGATCTTGGCCTTCCACTTGTTAATCATCCAAGCCACCACTTGAGTGCTCGTCCCATCAGACACCCCTTCTGACTTTCTATGAGTTATGGTAGCCGAGGTAGCACTATTCAGAGGTCTTCTCCACATAAATGCGGCCAGAAAAGTAGCTATAGTGCATTAGATGTGGTGGTAACATATTTTCCTTAGGTTCCTCCTAGCTTCCACGTTTTGGAACACTCGAGATGTATGTTCCTGTCACTGGAGCTTTCTAGAAGGTCGTTTTGATCAATGGGATCCATATCTGGTCCGTGCTTAGCTTGTTTGAGGAAGTATTCCTCCTCGGACCACCTTCTCAGTCATATCTTGTTCATGAAGGTCTAAGCTTACACCCCTAGCTACTGTTTAACTATCCTGAAATCACCCATGTTCTTCAGCCAAGGCCCAAGGCCCAAAAATTGCAATATTGTAATTGATACCAAGCAAATATCTAAAAAAGGTAAAAAAATTGAATAGGAAGATGGAGCTGGGTGGGGTATAGTTTCAAGCAAAAAATTAAGAAAAAATAAAAATAAAAATAAAAGTAGAGAAGAACTCAGATGTTGTGGGTTTCAAGACAAGTTAGACTCAATATATATATATATATATATATATATATATATATATATATATTATATAAGTAAGTTGCACTAAAAATTTGTCAAATCAATGGTTTATATCAATAATGTCAAAATCCTATAGTTTTAATTTATGTTAAAAAAAAGTCTTTAACCTTTAGTAATCACTAGTGTGCAACCTCGTGCATATGTATGGGTACATTTAAAACAAATCACAATTAAATATATATATATATATATATATATATATATATATATGTTAGAAATAAAGTCTGATTGGAATGTGTAAACTTTGGGGAATGAAAAGGTTACTTGGGATGTGTAAAGGGTGAAATGTATTGAGCCTATAGGAGAGATGTATATTCGTAACTGTATTCATTATTACAACCTTATTCCTTAAACTCTACAAGCATTATAAGGTCCTATATATATATGTGTGTGTGTGTAGGATTACTTTACTGTTATGATATAGACATTTAAGAGAGAACAAAAGAATTGTGGATGACCACTTGAATATAAGAGTTTATCAATATATATTTCTTGTTTCTTCTTACTTTGTTTTATATATATTTCTATCATTTCAAAACACGTTATCAGCACAAGCTTCTACCCAATCTTTGGAAAGGAAGTTGTCCTTCTATTGTTCTTCAATCATCAAAGATTATTTGTGTAGTTCTCTCAACTCACTATAAGTTTTCTTTTTAAAGAATTAGTAATTATCCTATTTGTTTGTCTTTACATTTTATGCTCATAATTTTTAGTGATTTTTAATTGATTAAAATTGTTATGAGATTCACATTATCCTATTGTTGTATATTGTCATGAGATTCACATTATCCTATTATTATATATTGAGAGATTCACGTTTATTTAGTTATGGTTAGTAATATATTGTTATATACTATCATAAAGTTTACTTATACCTATAACTATATATTACGTATACTAATAATCTTTAAAAATGCAAGTATTATTTCATTACAATTAAATTTGAACATGTATATGTAGTATTAATTCATTAACATTGTGTACGAAAAAGAATTAGTTATATAATTTCTTTTGTAATTATATATTTGATATAGATGTCAAACCTTACAAAACTTAAATTTGTTGCCCTTGACATCTTAAGCAATAATTTCTTATTATGGATACTTGATACTAAGATTCATCTGGAAGCAATGAATCTCGATGAAATCTATGTAGATGTAATAAATCCTGAAGATATTATTATGGATGGCCACAGAGTATCCCAGAAGGATCGTCCAAAAGCAATAATTTTTATTTGTTATTATTTACATAAAAACTGAGTACTTTACAATAAAAGACCCCTTAGGAGAATCACAAGTTCTAGAAGAACTTGATCATCCTAAATGCTCAATATGACTAAAGTTGCAATAAACTAAAGGTGCAAGTGAATTAATCATGCACTTTAAATTCAGCCCACAATTAAAATTATATAATAGAATACACATATATCATGTTTCAAATGTACTCCTGTAGTAGCAATATTGAATGCATATGTTCATAAAGTGTTATGAACTAATGTTTTATCTTCTAATGGCTTAACAAAATAATGAGTTGTTGGTGAAAACCATCAAATGGCCATGAAATTAAGTGTTATAGGTGTGGTATGGAAGGTCATTGGTCACGTACTCGTCATACTCCTAAACATTTGGTAGATTTGTACCAAGCGTCCATAAAAGAAAAAGGAAAATGGAATTTGAAATGAACTTTGCTAATCATAATGATCTTGAAGATCTTATGAATTATCTTGATTTTTTCAAATGGAGTGGATATGACTCATCTTGATATGTCATTGATGGAAAATTTGATAATTTGATTAGTGTTGGAAATCTCCATACAAGTTAATTGTTTTCTTTTTATTATATTATTGCATTATAACAAATAAGTTTACTTTGCTATGTTTTATTTAAGTTTAAAATAATAAAGTTTAATTTATGTTTTGCATATATGAAGTAACATGGGTCTTACGTGTAAAAAAAAGAAAAAAAAATTTAATTCCAAGATGACTAGTGAAGATTTTTGTCTAGCAGATAATGTAACAACTTATACAATCCTTAAAGATAAGAAATATTTCAAGCCAATTTGAATACCATATGAAGTTCATTGAACTTAATTGAAGGCTTTGGAAGAGCGATTATCATGTTGCCAAAGGGCACAAAATTTTGTATTGATGATACTTTGTATTCTTATAAATCAAGCCAAAATTTACTTAGCTTTAAGGATATACGTTATAATTGTTATCATATTGAAACCAATTACAAAGACAATTAATAATTTCTTTATATTACTTCAATAGTATCGGGCCAAAAGCTTGTATTAGAAAAACTGTTTTTTTTTTTTTTTTTTTTTTTTTCTCTTTTGTGTTATATTATACTACAATGAGAACAATTGAAACAAATACTGCAATACACCAAAAGTGTTTGGACCCAAAGGTTTTTATGCTTTGGCATGATCGTCTTGGACATTTAGGATCAATAATGATGTGTCGAATTATTGAAACATCTCATGAACATCCCTTAAAGAACCAGAAGATTCTTTTACCTAGTGATTATCCATATAGTGCATGTTCTCAAGGTAAATTAATTACCAAACCATCACATTCAAAGATTGTTATTGAATGTCCATCTTTCCTAGAAATAATTCAGGGTGATATATGTGGACCAATACACCCACCTTGTGGTCCCATTCAAATATTTTATGGTTTTAATTGATGTATTAACTAGATGGTCACATGTATGTCTACTTTCTCTAGAAATGTTGCATTTGTTAGGCTTTTTGCGTAAATAATTTGGTTGCAGGCACAATTTCCTGATTGTCCAATTAGGAAAATTCGTTTAGATAATGCTGATGAACTCACATCTCAAGTTTTTGATGACTATTGCATGTCACTTGGAATTTATGTTGAACATCCTGTTGCCCATACACATACTCAAAATGGTTTACCTAAATCACTTATCAATAGATTTCAAATTATTGCTCGACATTTGCTTATGAAATCAAAATTACTAGACTCTACTTAGGGTCATGCTATTTTACATACTATGTCATTAGTTCGCATTAGGTCAACTACTTATCATAAATTCTCACCATTGCAACTTGTACTTGGCTAACAACCAAATATTTTTCACTTGCGCACATTTAGTTGTACTGTATATGTACCTACTGCACTCCCATAACACACTAAGATGGGTCCTCAACGTAGACTTAGAATTTATACAGGTTTTGATTTCCCATCTATCATTAGATATCTTGAATCTCTAACTGGTGATGTTTTTAAGGCACGTTTTGAGAATTGTCATTTTAATGAAACAATCTTCCCATCATTAGGGGGAGAAAAGTCGTTGCCTGAAGCACCACGTGAGATTACTTGGAATGTTTTGACGTTATCTCATCTTGATCCTCATACAATTTAATGTGAGCTAGAAGTTCAAAGAATTATTCATTTGCAAGGAATTGCAAATCAATTACCGGATGTATTCGCCGACAATAAGAAAATAGTGAAATCTCACATTCCAGCTACTAATACTCCAGCACAGATTGAAGTCCTTGTAGGACAATCAGTTAATACAACAACAAACGAATCAAAGTCACACCTGAAGTGTGGAAGACCTATTGGTGTTAAAGATAAAATTCCCCGGAAGAGAAAAGTACAAGAAAAACAAGTTGTAACCTATAAAGAGGCTATACCCAGTAAACAAGTCACTAAAATAATTGATCTATCCAAAACTTATGAACAAAAATCTCTTGAAAATAAACCCCTTGAAGAGTTATCCCCTGAAAATGATCAAGTACCTGAAAATAATGAGATCTTGATACATTATGGAGAAATATGGGATGGAAATAAAATTGTTGTCGACAACATATTTTCATATAAAGTTTCCTTTGATATTATCACAATTCATGAAGCGAGTCGTGAGTGTGTTTGGTTGAAATCGGTAATTCAACATATTCATGAGAAATGTGGATTATCATCAATCATAAATAGTCCAACAATATTATACGAAGATAATGCGGCTTGTATCACTCAAATTAGAGGAGGCTATATCAAGGGTGATAGAAACAAGCATATTGCACCAAAATTTTTTTATACGCATGAGCTCCAGAAGAGTGGCGATATTGATGTTAAGCAGATACGATTCTGTGATAATTTGGCCAATATGTTCACTAAGCCATTACCAACTACGAATTTTAAGAAGATGGTGCACAACATTGGTATGCGTTGACTTAAGGATATTTTTACCATGAACAATGGAAATTCTATGTACTCATGAAGGGGAGTAAATTTTCTAAAGGATATATGCTGATTGTACTCTTTTTCCTTCGCTAAGGTTTTTTTCCGCTGGGTTTTCCTTTACAAGGTTTTAATGAGGCAATCCTAAGGCACTAGAAGTTATACAAGAATATTGTACTCTTTTTCTTTAGCCAAATTTTTTTTTCCCATAGGGTTTTTATTTGGCAAGGTTTTAACGAGGCATATTCTTAGAAAGTGGTTATCCAAGTAGGAGTGTTAGAAATAAAGTCTGATTGGAATGTGTAAACTTTGGAGAATGAAATGGTTACTTGGGATGTGTAAAGGGTGAAATGTATTAAGCCTATAGGAGAGATGTATATCCATAAGTGTATTCATTATTACAACCTTATTCCTTAAACTCTACAAGCATTATAAGGTCCTATATATATGTGGGATTACTTTACTGTTATGATATAGACATCTAAGAGAGATCAAAAGAATTGTGGATGACCACTTGAATATAAGAGTTTATCAATATATATTTCTTGTTTCTTCTTACTTTGTTTTATATATATTTTTATCATTTCACAACAATATATATATAATTCTAAATTAGAGTCTAATTTTGAGTCACATGTCTCATTTAATTTTTGCAAAAATCGAAGTCTAGATCCAATTAGATTCTAAATCATATATATATATATATATATATAAGAGTTTATCAATATATATTTCTTGTTTCTTCTTACTTTGTTTTATATATATTTTTATCATTTCACAACAATATATATATAATTCTAAATTAGAGTCTAATTTTGAGTCACATGTCTCATTTAATTTTTGCAAAAATCGAAGTCTAGATCCAATTAGATTCTAAATCATATATATATATATATATATATATGATTTAGAATCTAATTGAATCTAGACTCCTTGGTTTTTGCACCCAATAATTTACCTGTCACAAAAATTAAAAAATTAAATGGGACACATGACACAAAATTGAACTTCAATTAAAATTCAATTTAGAATCTAATTGAATTTAGACTCTTTGATTTTTGCATCTAATAATTCACTTGACACACAAATTTAAAAATTATATGAGACATGGTGCAAAATTAGACATGATTTAGAATTTAATTGAATATAGACTCTTCCGTTTTTGCACCTAATAATTCACTTATTACAAAAAAAAAAAAAAAAAAAAAAAAAATTAGATGAGACACATGGCAAAAAATTGAACTTCAATTAAAATTCAAATTAGAATCTAATTGAATTTAGACCCTTTGATTTTTGTATCTAATAAATCACTTGGCATACAAATTTAAATATTAGATGGGACACGTGGCGCAAAATTAGACTACAATTTAGAATTTAATTGAAATTTTCTCTTAACTTTGACTATATATATATATATATATATAGATGTGAAATAGTGACTATAAAAATTTTAATATGTCACAGCTCACAGGTATAATTGATAGTGGATGATTGGTTTAACAAAAAAAAAAAAAAATCAATCAAACTTAATTTAAAGTGTAAAGCATTGAGTGCATTGCAAACCATGGTTTTGAATCTTGGACTATTTAATGAACCATGAAAGGGAGATGTTTAAGGTTTTTGAGATCAGATCGAGGTTCAACCGTGGTCAAACCGCGATGTGCCATTTAATTTTTTAATATATTTGATGCTTATATTGATTTATATTTATTAATTTTTCATTCCCGACCAACAAAATGTGCGTGGCCCATTGGTTTGCATGCTAGATATTTTATTTTCACATGAACTAACCATTTTTTCTTTATTACTCATAGTTTGCCAAATAGAATAATTGTGAGAAAGATGGTGGTCATAGACTTTAATTAAAAAAAAAAAAAAAAAAAAAAAGAGCAAACAATCTTACTAATTTTTTTTATACAAGTAAACAACCTTATATCAATTCCTTTTATGATAACTAAACAAAAGCTATCTCATAATAAATTCATGTTCCAAAAATCTTATCTTTGTCAATAAAAACAAACTAAAAAGGTATGGATCAGTAGTATGAGTCTTCGTATCACTTCACATATTATTTGACAATAATTAAGTGGTTCGAGCAATGACACTTAAAAAAATATGTTGTACACTAACATAACAAGAAATCTATTAAGAACCCCTTAAAATAAAAATAAAAAATAAAATAAAAAAAACCTAGAAGTATGGAGCTTAAACACTATATATACTCGTCTGAATTAATGCAGTTAACATCAAAACATTTCCTACTACAATTTACTAGTAATAAGTCCTCTCCAACACACCAAAAAAAAAAAAAAAAAAAAAAGTCCTCTCCATCTTATAAGTCCTATCCCTCTCTCTCTCTCTCTCTCTCTCTCTCTCTCTCTCTCTCTCAATCATGGAGAATGGTAATCAACCACTTCTCTCGTCCTCCAGAGAAGTGGACCAAGAGCAAGAACACCAGCTACAGTCCCTTCCAGTAGCAATACACACTTCCTCTACTGCTACCTTTAACGCCGATGCTGCTGACATCCCTCCCATCAAGAGTCCAGTCGATTTCTACAGAGCGTTCCTTACTGAATCAAAGAAGCTCTGGTACCTCGCAGGCCCAGCCATCTTCACCTCCTTATGCCAATACTCTCTCGGTGCCGTCACTCAAGTCTTTCTGGGCCAGGTGGGCACACTCGACCTCGCCGCTTTCTCCATGGAAAACTCTGTCATCGCCGGCTTTTCGCTGGGCATCATGGTACCCTCTACTGTTAATATTACAATACACACAGTTAACAATATTGATTCTTTGTATCTCAATTGGTTTTCTTTGTGTATATCTACTCTAACAAAATTGAATTTCAATAGCTCGGAATGGGAAGCGCACTCGAAACACTATGTGGGCAAGCGTTTGGAGCAGGACAGATTGATATGCTAGGAATTTACATGCAAAGGTCATGTGTGATCCTGACCACCACAGGTTTGTTTCTCAGTCTTCTGTACATCTTCGCGGCGCCACTGTTGAAACTGATTGGACAGACTGAAGCAATATCGGACGCAGCGGGAGAGTTTGCTCTTTATATGCTTCCGCAGCTATTTGCTTACGCTCTAAATTTTCCGATGGTCAAGTTTCTGCAATCACAGAGCAAGATCTTTGTGATAGCTTTGATAGCGGCTGTGACATTGGTTCTACACACAGTGTTTAGCTGGCTTTTGATCTTGAAGTTAGGTTGGGGTCTGGTGGGTGCGGCGGTGGTGTTGGACTCGGCCTGGTGGATAATAGTGATAGTGCAACTGTTGTATATTTTAAGTGGGAGTTGTGGTCGAGCTTGGTCTGGGTTCTCATTGAAGGCGTTTCATAATCTCTGGGGATTCGTTAAGTTATCTCTGGCCTCCGCAGTAATGATCTGGTAAGAAACTCATGTAATGTCACTGTTAACACTATTTTGTTTAGGAAAATTATTACTTCACATTTAGAGATATACCAGACTCCTAGTATCTACATTTTATATGTAACCTAATAATCACGCACATTTCATTTAAAATGCCGTACTCATGTTATATTTGTTTCATATTCATATTATACCGATATCGTATAATTAACTGTTTTATGTTATAATTATTTAGAAATTACTCATGTTATCGTATTATTCCTGTATCCAACAACGGAGTCAGAACTTAGAATTAGGGGGTGGTTTTGCTGCTTGTTACGTACGGTAATTTCAGCCTACAACTATGCTACTTAGACACTAATGGTTTTTTTTTTTTGTGTGTTTGCTGCTAGGTAATGATAAAATTATTTTGCTACAGATTTTTTAGAAGGGTGGATTGTTTGTTTTGGGTAAAATTTATTGGTTAGACTTAATTTTCTTTTTTTGTTTTGCTATTAGTAATTTTTGTTGTTGAGCTAATTTTTTTTTTTTTTTTTTGGGCTTGTATGTTTTGTTTTAGATTTTAGATCTATACTTTTTTTATGGTATTTAGAAGGAGAAAAATGTTAAAGATACAAATGTTTTTTTTTATTATTATTATTATAAATTAATGATGTGGTGAGTGGTATTAGTAAGTAAAAAACTAATATAAGTGGTGGACCTAGATATAAACCAATAAAAATTTGTTATCTCAACACTTCGTGCAAATATTATAGAAAAGTTTGTGACTATAGTATTACTTTTAAAATAATAAATGATTTTGTTAGGGGGGCAAAGTGTAAATTTATAAAATAAAATTACTAAAATTAATATCCATATATATACTAATATTTTTTATATAAAAAATTTTGGGGGGAGGGGGGGGGGGGGGGGGGCATTGGCCCCCAAAGTCCAAGCTTAGCTCCGTCCCTGCCGTACTGGTACTCATGTTCATGTTTCCAAGCCTATAACATATAGTATGTACACAGTATAAATTTTTTTGATGTGAAATAATTAATGTTATGGGTTTTATCCATTAATCCTATGCACTGAAGGAGACGTTAGATACGACTATTTTAGGATTTTATATATTTTTTTAAAATGGTAAAATGTAAAATTGACCTTTTAAATTCTTTTAGATTTTATTTCAGTCTTCTAATTTTGCATTTGTTCATTTCAGTCTTATAACTTTCAAGTTTATTCAATTAAAGCTTTTGCATCAACTTTTTTATATGTTGTGGTTAATTTTTCAATTTTAAAAATTTTTCTTCAAATTTTTAAATAAAAAAATTCAATTAATGATTGAAAAATATTCTCTAGATTTTGCTTTTCAAAAAAATTTAACAAAAGTTAACGGAAATGCCTTAAATGAATAAATCTGAAACTTAGAAGACTGAAATAAATAAACGCAAAGTTAAAAGACTGAAATAAAATCTGAAAAAAGTTAAAGAGTCAATTTTGTATTTTAACCTAGCTTACATTGAATAATTTCCGACCTTCCCTAGCTTACATTGAAAACATGAGTTGTCACTTGTCAATGACTCATTAAATTGCAGGTTTTTCACATGTTTTTTTTCAATATGCGTAGATTTTAACATTTTTTTAAAATATAAATATTAAAAACATCATTTAGTATATTATTAAATATTCCTGAACTTTACCCCAAAAAAAAAAAAAAAAAAAAACCCTGAACTTATATGTGTAGGGCACTAGTTGACAAAGACAATTTAATGTACGTGTAGGCTGTCTATACAATTTCATTACTTACTACAGACTCTTGAGTCCTCAGCTTCTTCCTTCAGTTTTTAACATTGCTTCTTCTAATCATGTTTGGATATCCTATAAAAATGGCCTTTACAAAATGCTATGTTTTATTTGAGAAAATATACTATATGTTCAAAAAAATTGGGTGACCTGATAAGTAACACATTGTAGAATTTTGTGAAGATACTGTACCTTCGTTTGGAAAATTCGAACTTGTGTCGTATTCTAACTTTAAAGGAAAACTAGGTGGCATCGGTCCATGGATGCCACTTTGCGACATGAATGTATCAAGTATCAACTATCAATTTAGTCGCTGTTTTTCACAGAAAAAGTTTTTAACCAATTTTGTGTTTATGTATTTCAACTTTACAAATAAACAAATAGACTAATTATTTTGAAAAATAAGCTAACTTTTTTTTTAGGTCTTACCTTTCAGCAAATACTAAATTTGCTAATCAAAATATGAGATATCAAACTCACTTAATTTCATCTGCTTTGTTAGACACGAAATTAACAAGACACACAAATTCAAACTCAAGCAGAATGAATTTCCCTTTGTTTAATCATGTCATAATTAAGCATCAGTTATACTATATTTAAAAATTTTCAAAAAGCCAAATCATACCAAGAAAAACATATATAATCTTGAATTTAGTATCAAGTATATTGGATACATGTTAAATGTATCTACATTTATTTTTTGTTTTTTAGAACATGTATCTAATATAACATCAAATAATTTTTACAGATAAACAATCTAATTGTACCTGAATGAAAACCCATATAAATGATCTTGAATTTGCACCTATAAAACTAAATTTTTATTTTTTATAGTAATTTTTTTTAACGAACCTGTTTGTCTGTATTGTAGACGTTCATAATTATTTAACATTCCTTAGACGCTCTCAAAAAAATAAATCGAATCTTGATCCAGCAGTAGTATTAAAATGCTTAGTTTTCTGTTCTTTCTGGTCAATCTAGGGTGTACACTTTCCTTCCCACCTAAATTTTAAAAAGGGAAATATTAACAAGCATGGAAGGTGCAAAAAAGATACACAAAAAGAAAAGAAAAAATGTCAGAAAAAAGTCAAAAAGGCATCAAATGGTACTTATGAAGTTAAAAAAATAAGATAAAATTGTAAAAGAAAGACAAAAATTGTCAGAAAAATTTCAAAAAAATTATTGTTAGCGTGCACCTTGTGATACCTGTTAACATAACCCTTTAAAAAAAAAAAATTAAACTCAAGTTGAGTTTACTTGTGTACCCAATTATTGAATGTCTGATGTCACATTATTAAAACTTGAAAGTTTCTTGATGTAAGCGAATTGGTTAGAAAATATTTTTAAAAACTTTTTATATAAAAAGAAAAAATCAACTGATTTTTTTTTACAATTCTTTATACTCTCCATAAAAGTAGTATTAAATATTAACCTTATTTTTTTTCAAATGACTTATTAGCAAACACTTTAAGAGTATCTATTAACTAAACCTATATATATATATATATATATATATTTTGCTGAATAAAGTTTGTAGTATAATTTCTATTATGGGAAATGCTAACGAGTGTTCTTAGGGCACTCATTAATAATTTATTTCAGGAAATTTTAGATACCACTTTTATGGGGAAAAAAAAAGTCATCAATATTTTGACAGCTTTTTTCATTTTCCATAAAAGTGGTATTTAAACTTTCCTGAAATAGATTATTAATGAGTGTCCTAAGGGCACTCGTTAACATGACCCTTCTACTATTTAGTATAAAATGCTTTATTCTTTCTGGTCTATTATTGAACAAAGTTGTTTCATGTCTAACCTTATTATTATTACTCTTTTTCTTTTCTCTCTTCTATTTTACTGAAAGGTTAGAAATAATTTAGTAGTTTATTATTGTACTTTTCAAAATTATTAGTATTTTTACTTTGCATATAATCTTATCATTAAACAATAACCCTATATGATTATATTACTACTAGAGGAGTATTTAGCAGAAGAAAAAGAAAAGAAAAATCCATGATGGGTCACATGCACCCAATGAGATCTCCCTTTTTCAATTGGTTCATACCTTTTTTTTAATATACGATTATACTTTCTTTTTTCTTTTTTTTTCTTTTTTTTGGCTAGGAATATACGATTATACTTTGATTTGTGGGATTCACATCATTCAATTTTAAATGTAATCCTTGAAATGATGAATATATATTTAAATTAATCTTGTGCAGCTTGGAAGTGTGGTACTTCATGGCGCTAATTCTCTTTGCTGGATATCTACAAAATGCGGAAATTTCAGTAGATGCCTTGTCCATATGGTAACTCTCTCTCTCTCTCTCTAATTAATCATATAAATTTTTCAATGCATCCAATATATCATATACACCTATCACCCGCAATGAGCGTCAAATTCTAATATGTCAACGGTCAAATCGCCTGTGACATATGCAGTGACATATACTAGAATAGGACGACTCTTGTCTCACTGCATTCAATCTTTTTCTAAGCAAAACTCTCTAAATTAGTAATTTGAATACTCTCTCTATAAGCAAAAAGATGACTACCACATGCTTTTTTATATGAAATTACTACCACATCCGCATGTTATGCAGTTGGATCTGTCTATGTCTTATAATTTGTGCTAATCATGCATGTCTTTTTCTTTCTTCTTAATCTTCTTCCCCTCTAATAAGAGTAAGAATAAGCAATGCTTTTACTTTCTAGTAGCCCTTATGAGTTGTGACCATATATCATAAAAATTATGGCTCATTTGGTAACGTTATTCTAGTAATATTGTTTGTAATTTTTAAAAATGTATATATGTAAAAAAAATGTGTGAAAATATATATAATACTATTTAAAAACTAAAAATTATTGCTCAAAATCTCATTCCAAACAGCCCTTATATATTCCCAATCTCCATAATATCTTCATCGTCAACATCACAAAACAGTCAAAACTTTTTTTTGAAAGGCAAAACAGTCAAAACTAGTAATAAATGGTCAACGATAAACGATACTCGAAACAATAAACTATTAAGACATTGGTTGTTGCAACTACACACATTATAACATGACCACAAAATCAAAGGAATTCTCTTCTTCTTCTTTTTTGGCATATATCCTTATTATATATACGAGTAATGCAAATGTGGACTTTAAGGACATTCATTAATAATTTATTTTTAAGAAAATTTAATATAATTTTTATGAAAAATTTAAAAAATTGTCAAAATATTAATTACTTTTTTTTTTTTTTCATTTTCTATAAAAGCTTTCTTTAAATAGATTATTAATGAGTGCCATAAGAACACTCGTTAACATTTCCATATATATATTTGGCCAAAATGTAAAACTTACCTTCTAAATTTCACTTTTTGTCATTTCAGTTCTTTAAATTTGACTTTTGTTATTTCAATCATTTAAATTTCAATTATACTCAATTTAATTCTTCGTTTACTACCTATTAAATTACCCAAAATAAAGCTGTTTTATACTTTAGTTAATATTTAATTTTGTTATATTTCTAAATTTTAGAAAAAAATGTTAATTAAAAAAAAAAAAAAACATCAGCTAAACCCAAACGTTGTTCCCTGCCCAACCTAAAGAACAAAATCTGAAACCCCACCCATCATTAGGATTCTGACGACTGAATGCCTAACAAGTGGTGAGGCCCGGGAAGCTGTTGTTGGCCATTAGGAATTTCTGAGTTGATCTGCACCGTGTAGGAGCTATTGTGCTAGAAATACTGACCCGAACATGAACAGCCGATAGGGATGATGGTCTAGGTGTTGGTGGGGACGATCTAGGAGATTGTGATGTTGTTGACATCGGCGATGAAGGAAAAATCAGCACCCAAGGGGGCCAATGTACAGTGGAGAATCGTAGGGAGGATTGAATCAGAACGTGAGGTAGGGTTGGCAATTGGTTTCGACGTCGTTGCATTCAAACCCATTCTGACGATATAGAAATGTTAATTTTTTTTAATTAACATTTTTGAGAAATTAAGAAATAAAAAATAAAAAATAAATATTAACTAACACAGACAGCAACCAATAGAACATTAACGGAAGACTTAATTTGAAATGAATGAAACTTAAAAAACTGAAATGATAAAAATCAAATTTAAAAAATTGAAATAACAGAAATTTAGAAGGTGAGCTTTGTATTTTAACATATATATTTTCACATAATTTTCTTACAAGTATTTAGTTCGTTCTTCATCGTTATTTCTTTCATCACGTTTCTCATGTTGTCCCTTTTTCTTTTGGTAAGTACTCATCTAGGAAGCACGGGTGCGTTTTGAGACTCGGGTGCGGGTGCGGGTACGGGTGCGGGACTCGGCAATTTTTAAAAAAAGTGGATGCGGGTGCGGCGGGACTCGGCGATTAAAAAATTATTAAAATTATTTTTATTAATATTTTTAATATATTACTAAGTATACTTTCTCACATTATATATACTTATACTAAATTTAAAAGTAATAATAAATAATAACTCAAATATAATATTCATAAATTAAATAAAACCTACAAAATTAATCTTTTTATTTTTATTCCCTCCATTTCACCTGCCACTCCACTGCTAACAAGTCAAAAAACACATTACGTTGGGTCTCCTCAAAAAACATCTCTTCGTCTTCTTCGTTCTTCTCCTCAGCTTTGTTTCTTCCTTTCTGCATTTTTTTTCTTCTCCTCAGCTTTGTTTGTTCTTCCTCAGCTTCGTTTCTTCCTTTCTACATTTTTTTTCTTCTTTCGTCTTCCTCTGCTTCGTTTCTTCCGTCACTCCCCTTCCCAGTTCACACCTTTTCTTTAGTTTTCTTAAACCAGTTTTCTTCTTTCGTCTTCCTCAGCTTCGTTTCTTCCTCAAACGGTGCGTTTCGCACCTTTTTTTCTTTTTTTTTTTGTTCTTGCTGGGCTTGCGGAAAAAAAAAAGAGGAAGAAGACGATTCGGCGCGAATCGGTCCGGTTCGGCGCGAATCGGCGCTCGTCGAAGCCGAGTCGGCGCGAGTCCGGCACTCCACGTGGCAGGACGCGGCCCGACGCGGCACGGACGCGCGGTCTGCGGCGTCCCTCCCGCGTCGCCGCGTCCCGCCGAGTCCGACGCGGGTGCGGCTCCTCCGGAGCCGCGTCGGTGCTTTCTAGGTACTCATGCCACCAGAAACTCTGCTTTTTTCTGGGTACAGTCATAACTAGTAAGTGCTCATGTTAGCAACTTTCCTTTCCTATTTCGTCCTTTTCTGCAAGTACCCATGGAGTGTTTTCCAAATCGTAAAAACTGAATCAAAATTGTCCGCACAATAGTATAATCATACTGCACTGCAAGTAACAGTGCACCGCATGGTACAGTGCTGTTTGCAGTTTTATAATAAAAAAAGCTGCACAAACCGTACCACACCCTCTTTATATATTAATATATTTATTTATTTTTAATATTAAATATATTATTAATAGTTTGATAACCCTAGTTTTTTTAAAAAAATAGTTTGATAACCTAGCAAGTGTTGACTAGGAAAGTCAGCCCAAAATAAAGAAAAACTAATTCAATAGTTTAAAATTTGGCTCAAAATAAAGGGAAAAATTAGTTTTATGTTGGGTAGGAAAAGTCCAAAAGTTGAAAAATATATCGATTTCAAGTTGTTCAAATTGCATCTTATACACTATACCACATATGTGACCACAAAAATGAGATGCGGTGCGGTTATAGTTTTGACTAAAATTTAAACTGCACCGTAGTGTTAAAAATAGCACAAAACCGCACCACACCACACACCCCTACTCATGTCAATTTTGGACAAGTTTTCATGCTAACTACACTTCAACACAATGAGAACAAAAAAGGGCAATTAACCATTCATGATGTCACATTAGCATCTGTTAGAGACTCTTCAAGATTAGTTGCCCAACTATTTATAAAGATTTTGAATAGACTATATATAGAGGCTTGTTCCCATCAAATCACATCCCACAAATGACCTATCTAAGAGTTGGTGACATCTCGAATTATTTAACTTACTATTTATAACAATTGAACAATATAAAAAATGGAATAAATCACTGTTACTCAGATTTCAAAAGATTGTTCAATGGTTGGTCAAAAATGATTTGCTTTTTTTTTTTTTTTTTTTGAACAATAATTCGAGATGTCATAGACTCATAATGCACTAAGAGCATGGGGTCCAAGGAGTACTTGAGTCGAGCTGTCTGTTTGTGAATTTTCATGGAATATAAGCCTCATCGATACCGTTGTGAAATTGCATTTTTTAAATAATTTAATCAATGATCAATGATCATTGATTTGTTATAATTTAATCAATGATCAATAGATTTATAATTTTAGATTTTTTTTAATATTAAAAAATTGATGAAATTTTTAAATTTAACACTCATTTTTTTTCATAAAATTTCTTTCTCATATGTAAAATATGATCATCGACATTGCATGTACAAATATAAGTAAATATATAAATCTATTTTTTTATTTAGTGTAAGGGAGGAAAACTTTGTTTTTATTTTTTTTAATATATATATATATATATATATATATATATATATATATTGAGGTGTACTTTTCTGTTATGTTTTTTGAGGTAATATATATATATATATATATTTTTATCAATTGGTGACAAAATTTCAATCTTTAATTCTTGCTCTTGGCGTTTTCAAATATGTGCATTCAATGAGTAGAATGTCAGAGATTGTTTGATTTCGTTTATTTAGACCAATTTTTATTTATGTTTTCTTAATGAGAACTTGTTCTAATTGTTTTGTATCAACTTTTTTTTTTTAAGAGGAAAACATCCTCATAATTCATTAAATGGAAATAGTATCAAGATACATAGCTTGCACTACAGGTGGAGGGGCTTCCTCCATCCAGAAAACATCATGTGACACTTGTTTGGCATATCTAGCCAGTAGGTGGGCTACTGTATTGGTCCTCCTTTTAGCAAATTGCTCTTGTGACCATCTAAACCTATTAAGCAGGAGATGGTATTTCCTGTTTCCGTTGCATGCATCTTGTCCCTCACACTGTAGGGTCCATCCTCATGTGAGGGACAAGATGCATGCAACAGAAACAGGGTAGTCTTTTTCGTTAAGCAGATAGAGCACATCTTGTAAGATATGGCCTACTCGAGATGACAGACTTCTCTTCAGCTCCAAAGTAGACATGACCGACTAATTGTCTCCTTCAACCACGATCTCCATAAAGCCACACTCCAACGCAAACTCCACCGCTTTACGACACGCAAGAATTTCTGCTTCCTCACTGTTAGAAACCAGTGGTCCTTTGCCTGAAAAAGCAGCCATAACTTCTGCACGTTCATTCTGAATTATGGCACCAAACCTAGAGGCTTCCTCATCCTTAAAAATCGCCACATTGAAGTTTAGCTTAAACTGATTCAGTGGTGGTGGTCTCCAACTGATCGAGATTACACTTAGGGGTCTTGTGACTAGGCGAGATTGAGCACTTCTATATTCCTCCATATAGTCTTTTTCCTTTCTATTCAAAACACCAAGCATCTGCAGCTACTTTCCATGGATCATTGCATTTCTTTGGGTCCATATTATCCAAGCCTGCACTAGAAACAGTTCTAACTCATCAATGGAGAGCATAGCAATCAGCTCATCCCATAATTGTAACATATCATCCTGTCTCACATGGCACTTCTGCAATCTAGCTGAGCAACCAGCCCAGATGTTTTGCACCACGCCATAATTCCATAATGCATGGATTTCAGTCTCTGGTTCTGTCTTGCAAACTTCACATTGGTTGTCTGCAATAATCCGCTTTCTAGACAGATTTACCTGTGTTGGCAGAATACCACGACAAGCCCACCAGCCAAAAACTTTAATCTTGTTTGGCACCTTTTAGCTTCCACAGAATTTTCCGTACCCCTCCTCCCACAATTCCCCCAGAGCTTTCAGTCTAGTCCAATTCCTTACATGCCTTGCGTGCTTCACGATACCTCGACCTCATAGAATACTCACCCAATTTCTCACCAATCCAGACCACTGTATCAGGTATAACTCTGTAGCTCAATGGTATATGCAAAATGGCTTCAGCATCATCACGATGAAAATTCTGCCAAATGAATTCTCGATCCCACCCCCTTGAATCCTGGTCTATCAACTCAGAAATCGTCATTTCTTTTTCATTGTTTGGTACTGGATGATGTACTTTGTTAGTAGGGTGGTTAGGGATCCATGCATCATTAAGAACCCGTATGTGGCTTCCATTAGCTACCCTCTAGCATGACCCCCTCTACAGAATAGGTTTGGCTGCCATAATGCTCGTCCACTTATAGGAGCTATAAGGCAAATTAGTGCCCTCCAAAAACTAGCTTTGCAGGAAATACCGAGCTTTCAGGCATTGGAAAAGCAGTGATTCCTGATCTTGCATTAACCTCCATCCTTGCTGTGCAAGCATTGCTAGATTGAATTGATGTAGATGTAGGGAATTCAACCAAAATTCCAACTTATAAAAAACAAAACAAAAACAAAACAAAAAAAAAATAGAGAAAACACATGTAAAAAAAAAAAAAAAAAAACAATCATACGCACAAGACAGTATTTACATAGTTTGGTAATTTGCCTACGGCCACGGAGTTGCAGGGATTTCACTATTATCAGGGAAAAAAATACAAAGTACGGCAGTACAATGTTTTTTCTCTCTTTAAAACACGACAACAATCAAACCCTAATCATTAAGCTGCATTTTCTACATCCTACACATAGGATACACAATGGGCTACAAAACAAGCCAAAAAAAAAAAAAATTTCCTGTCGGCCCAAGTCTCCGCTCCATGGACTAAGCCTAAAAAAATCTTTCATTAAAAACCACGCAACATTATTCGAGTTGGGTCGGATCGTCATCCAAATCAAATACAACTAGACTCCACAAAGCCCAATAGTAGATCCTTGAAACCCATCCCTCCTTCAAGTTTTGGTCTAGTTAGTTTGTCCCAGGTTAGCCAATGAATCTTCCTCTCATTTCCAATCTGTCCCTACCAAAACCGAGCACACATAGATTGAAGTTCTTCACATAATTTAACAGGCAGCTAAAATACACTTATAGTGTATGTTGGAATCGATTGTATCACTGCTTTGATTAAAATCTCTTTTCCTTCTTTTGAAAGAAGTTTTCCTTTCCACCCTTGTAGCTTCCTCCACACTCTATCTTTGAGAAAAGAAAAGGTAAGGTATTTCCACGTGTACAAGAACTGAAAAGGTTTTGGCTGTGTTTGTTTCGCGTAAAACATTTTCTGGAAAATACATATTTTCCGGAAATGCTATTTTTCGGAAAAGGAAAATGTATTGAGGTTGTTTGGCTATCTCGGAAATCGATTTACGGAAAATCAATTCCGGTGTTTGGTTCGGTCAAACATTTTACGGAAAATGCTTTACAGAAAATCAATTTTTATGTTTGGTGCAAGTAAACATTTTACGGAAAATGAAATCCATTTTTTCCGGAAAATCAATTTTCATGTTTGGTTTATGAATTAATTTTACGGAAAATATAAAATGCCTTACAAATTTCAACTCTTGTATCATCTAGACAAACCTGTAATAATTAGAAACTAATCATCCACTTCAACATACACCTGCATTGCGTATACATATCTGTAACAGTACAAAAATAATCATCTACTTCAACATCAAAAATAATCATTTAAATATACCGATAATATTAATATAAAAATAGCCACATTCATCGTTCACCATTGTCATTACACCTCCATGGTGTACAAAAATGATACCTACTCGTGGTATCTGAATAGTACAAATACATAACTGTATTGTCCCAATAATATAAAGTACTACATATAATACAATAGTAGGTTAATACTAGTTCTACAACAACAGTGAATCCATAAAGCTACCATCACAGTCTACATGAAACAGGCAAGTCAAAGTTGTGAGAAAAAAAAAACCATCCAACCACAGCTTTCGCAGCCTAGCATTCTTGGCCAGAAATTCCCGTGCTACCTTCTCATTTTCACACAGATGGTCAAACGCAGTTGCAAGCATTTCTTCACTATACCCATCCGCCATCATAGCCATAACCTCATTATAAAGAGATGTATAATCTACCGAGCCCCGATTGATTTCTTTAAGAGCCGTAGCTATATCCTTCAACTGATCAGACAGATCAGTCAACACGCTATCATCAGCAGTAGAAGGTGCACAACCTCTTTTACGGGATTTTGAAATTCCCGACCCAGTTGTGGAGGACTCGACTACATTCTTACCTTTTTCCAGCACATCTTCCTCCACATTATCAATAACAAATTCAGCACTGTCACCATTATCTGGCTCATTTTCATAATCTATATAGGACTTTGAAAAGCCACCTATGGCTGTGTCCTTGCCCACAACAAGAGCTAACTCATCATACATCTCTATTTTCTTGTTTAAAAACTCTGCATGCTTTCGATGCGCCTGTAAGGGAGAAAGGAACGTATACTAACAATGCAATAATTACTTCACGCATAAATTCAATATTCAATGCATTATTCATGCCAATAAACAAAAAAAAAAATTGTTATTACATGAAAAATAAAGTGGGTGTCCATCCTTGTCAAATTAAACATAAAATCATGGTGTGGAATAGATGCTGCATTTAAACATCTAGCTATGGTAGTGTGACATTACTCTAGGACTAAAACTTAATAAATCATGATAAAGTTTACTTCACACCATTATATAATTTACTAAAACTTCATCTAACCTCTAACATTTATTCATAGATGTTTTCTTTGGAACTATGAATATCTTTTCAAATAAATTCTTTGCCTTCAATTTCCAAACTAAAAATTTCAATTTATGGACAAAAACATATATTAGCATTTATATCCGGAAAATATAATTGTAAGGCATACCATGACTTCTTCTTGGTACGTCTTTGCGTCGCATGTTATCATTTTGAGATTATCATCCCAACCGAAGCCACTCTTCTTTCGAAGTTTCTCAATAGTAGACCACATGGTCCTTAGAGTTCGCATCCGATTATCAACATAGGATGGGTGGCACTCAACCCCAAATTGGGCAGTTATCTCCTTTGCTACAAGAGCGAAGGAGCCTGCCTTGAAGGTGCTAGAGGGCTTGTTGCCCTTTGCAACCTCTTGTGCAAGTATCCTCAGCATCGTTTCATGCATGGGAGGCAGCCACCTGAATTGCTTATTGTTGGTTACCTTCTCTTTGCCCTTTGACATTACTACATATGAAAATTGTATAGTTAGAGTAGCATTTAAAAATGAGAGTAGCATTTAGTAATTATGCTCGGAATATGAACAACAAATCAAACACACATACAACCATACTTATAAATTTGCACAACAAAATGAAACATGCTAACCCTCAAAATGACAATGTAATACCAACAAATAACAATGTAATGCTAAAAATATTTTTCCATTACACCACCAAAAGTCTATAGTAAATACATTGTCTTTATAAAAAAAAAATACATATTACAATCATAGAAATCTAAATAAAGTACTACTCTCCACTCCTGATATAATCAGACCACATAGCTTGACATATCTCATATCTCTTAGCATTCCACAATCTACTATCTTCAATGGACTCTCGACGTGATTGTGTTTCTTGATGAGGGTCACTAGACTCTACTTCATTCATTGCAGCTTCCATAATATGGTCATGTGGTTCAACCCCCATAATGTGATTATGAACCACACAACATGCTAACACTACTTTCACTTAGGTTTCAAAAGACCAAAAAGGTTCTGCAACCAACACTCGAAAACGTTTCTTCAACACTCCAAACCCTCGCTCAATGGTAGTTCTCAATGAAGAATGTCGCAGGTTGAACAATTCTTTCTCATTCTCAGGAGGATGATCACTAAACTCTTTTAAGTGATATCGAACACTTCGATAAGGTGACAATATCTCATTTTTATTACCATACCCAGCATCACCAAGATAATATTTACCTACATATATTAAAAAATAAAACCAAATGACTACTATGCTTAAGAAAACGCACAATATTTATTAAACTAATAAACCAAAAAGGTGAAGTAAACGTATAATATCGTTGGGAATTGAAAATCCCCCTGGCCTAGCAAATGCATCATTTAACACACGTGAATCATGTGCACTGCCTTCCCATCTAGCTAGTACATAAGTAAACTTTAAGTCAAAACTAATGGCAGCTAACACATTTTGCGTGGTTCCATCTTTGCGACCATGAAATCTTCCTTGTATTTCAAGTGGCACAGATGCACGAACATGTGTACCATCTATTGCTCCAACACAATCCTAAATTTTGACAGACATGATGGTTTAGAATTACATAAATCTTCATAATTTACAAAAATACACAAGTCGCAATATTTACCTTAAAATATGGGTAGAACCTTCTGCTATTCCTTATCTCTTGGGGTGTATCTTCGCTACGCAGTCTTATTAGAGTTCTATATAATTTTAGAACCCCCCTAAGGACGACCTTAAAGTATCTATGAACAGTCTCAGTTGATTTGTAAATCCGACTACCCATTACACGAAACCTCACATTATGACCAATAATGTGTAAGAAAATAAACACTTGCTCCGTAATAGGCATATGAATAGTCGGGCGTACATGCTCCCCCTCAGTGAGGATGTGACATAAGCGGTGAAAAGCTATAGGCGTCACCCTAATTTGATTCACACAATATGTCTCACTTCCATGCAGAATACTATTTATGTATTCCTCTCTCTCGGCTGCATGATTAACAAAAGGCGCCCTAGGCAGTCGTTTACGTCAACTGAAGCAAAAATTGCAGCTTTCATTTTTTTCTTCATCTAAAAAATCACAAACACTGTAGTCTAAGAGGTATGTGCACAAGCATCCAACACATATAACAAGTTATATCTAACATTCCCAAGTTAATCCTTTTAAATAATTGAAAAAAAAAAAAAAAAAAAAAAAAAAAGAAAAAAAAAAGGTGTCCATGGCAAACAAGCGTAATGGTTTTATATGCGTGTATATATATATATATATATATATATATATATATATATATTCTTATGTAAAATCTTTCAATAATTTTGTTTTTGATTTCTCAAAAGACCTAACAAAAGATACATAGATTTTTTTTTTCTTATTAAAAAGATACCACACATATGTAGTTAGAGCCATGCATGCACATTGGGTATCAGCAACAAATTATTATGATTATGATGCATGCATCAAAAGAAAAGTTAGGAATTTAGAAGTTCCATATAACATAATTTGTTTGCATAATTTTTTTTTTTTAGTGTTTTGTAGCAGTTTTATTTATTTATTTATCAAACTGCAAATTTTATTTCAAAAATTGTTTTTATATTTTAAAATGTTTCACAAGTTTCTATACTTTTAAAAGTGTTCAAAAGGCATTCTATAGCTATAGGGAAAATAGTAACATAACAAACAAAATATATACTACAATATAGGCTTCATGTTATTGAAGTGGTTTCATTTTCTTTATGTCTATTTTACTTTGTCAAAATTTTCCATATATTTTATAAATAAATAAATAAATAAATAATTTTCCATCTATTAGACGGTGGTAAGGACTTTTTAAAAATATTTTAAAGTATAAAAATGTTTCATTTGAAATAAAACTAAAAGGTTGGTATCCAAACATGTAATTTTATATAGCATCATTGCTAGTGGTGTAGGTAGAGAGTTAACAACTTCAAAATCACTGCCACCATTTTCTTAATCACATGAAACATAATTTATATTGTTCTTTACATCATTTTCTGTATCAAATAGATAAAGGGGAACGAATCTTATCTAAAACGTATTTTTATCTTTAAAAAAATAAAAAAATTAGTCCACTTTGGTCCATTTTAGTCACTTTGGTCTCTTTCGGTCTATTTTGTTTCAATTATGTTTATTTAGTCCTTTTCAATCCCTTTGGATTCACTTTGGTCTATTTTAGTCTAATTCGATCCACTTCCCTCCGTCTGGATCCACTTCAATCAGTTTTAGTCCACTTAAGTTTATTCGGTCTACTTTGATCCATATTGATCGGTCCAAAGAAAAGTGATTTACAAGTGAATAAATAAAGTCTTGATCTAATGGAATGGATGATTGTAGGTTTAATTCATCATAAATATATAGTAGCATGAGATTTGTAAAATTAGATTTTTTGTTATTTAAATATTAAAAAATACACATGCATAGTCTGTGTGTTTATCTAAGAGGGGAGAAGAAAATGAATACCATAATATAAGGTTTTTTTTTTTTTTTTTTTTTTTGCCGAAGAAAATGAATACCATATTGCTACGGCAAAAGTATCAATTTTCGCCCATGCTAATTCATATTCCTAGCTCAATAAGATACAGTGCAAGGATATTCTGAACTAGCTTCACTGTAAACAACATATATTTCCAACAGAATACATGTAGAGTGCAATTATAGCAGAGCAGAAAACTAGAACACGAAAGCAACAATTAAACAAAAACAATACAATGCAAACAAACCACCCAAGAAAATATCACAACACAGAGTACCATCACCAAACAAACAATTATTTACATCACTACACATGGGCATCAGAGAATATGTTTGATGAATTTGTGTAAATATAACTAGATACCCTTCCTCAGTGTGTGGATCGGAGAAATTTTCGGATCAAGGAATACTCACTGTGCGTGGAGAGGCGGTGGAGCTCGGTGTGTGGATCGGAACTTGGAGGTTGGAGCTCGTCGGAGTGGAGATCGGAGCTTGGAGGTCGTCGGTCTGGACCGGAGCTTGGAGCTTGGAGCTTGGAGATCGCAGCGGAGGTCTGGACCGGAAAAGCTTAGAGCAGATCGGAGCGGAGGTCTGGACCGGAAAAGCTTGGAGCGGATCAGACTTGGAGCGGAGGTCTGGATCGGAAAAACTTGGAGCGGATCGGACTTGGAGCGGATCGGAGTGGATTTCTGGACCGGATCGGACTTGGAGCGAAGGTCTGCACCGAAAAAGCTTGGAGCGGATCGGACTTGGAGCGGATCGGAGTGGATGTGTGGACCGGATCGGAGGTCTGAACGTGCTGCTGCAGTGGTTTGGAGCTTGGGTCTGGACCGGATCGGAGAGTGAGTGTGAGAGAGCTTGGAGAGTGATGTTGCGTGAGAGAACTTGGAGAGTGGAGAGAAAATTTCCGAAAAATGGTTTAAGGGAAAATAGGGGGTGAAATCTATTTCACCCAGCAGGGAGCACTTTTTCGGTCAAAGGGGAAATCAATTTCCGTTGACCCAATTTTCCCAAGCACCCAAACACAGCAATTTTCCGGAAATTGATTTCCGGAAGTGGTTTGAAGTTGAAACAAACACAGCCTTTGTATCAACTTTATTAGTCCTTACAATATCATTTGTATAAAGTGTAAGAAAATATTAGCTATGTTTTCTTAATGAGATCTTTTTAATAAAGTCTAAGAAAATTTTATTTGTATTTGGAATAACAATTTTTGCGAGCAGAAAAAGTTATATAATCGTTATAATATTACTGTGCTTTGAATATATGAAGCCAGTGCAACACATGGGCCTAAAGCTATTCTATCATTATTGTGCTTTGAATATAATTTATTTTTGATTAACGATTTCCTGCAATGCCAATGTTTGTCGTAGCATGAACATATTGGTCTGGACAATTATGGAATCTCTTGGAATGAATGCAGCTATAAGGTTAGTGACAGAGAAACACACCTCAATAAAGCTATATATATATATATATTTCTGTACTCGATTACAAAATGTCTGAAAAATTAGAACCAAAATATATTTTTTGCAGTGTGAGAGTGTCAAATGAATTGGGAGCAGCTCATCCAAGAACAGCTAAATTTTCATTAGTAGTGGCCGTGATAACCTCATTCTTGATCGGTGTAATCATCTCAGTCATTCTAATCCTGACACGAAACCTGTACCCATCCTTGTTTTCGAGTGATACAAGTGTTGAAACTCTCGTTAAACAGCTTACACCAATACTGGCTCTTTGCATCGTCATTGACAATGTTCAACCTGTTCTCTCTGGTTAGAAACTTAGAATTTTCTAGTTAAAAAACTTTCGATCTTTTGTTTTATAATACGTCCTCTTTAGTCTTTATATCATATTATCTTCTTCATTGAAATAAAAATTCAGATTTTTGAGGGAAATGGAAATAGATTTTAATTAATTGGGTGAATAATGTTTTTTTCACAGGGGTGGCCATTGGAGCAGGATGGCAAGGTATTGTTGCTTATGTGAACATTGCATGTTACTACGTTTTTGGGATCCCTTTGGGTCTCATTCTCGGTTACAAGCTTGACTGGGGTGTCACGGTAAGTCTTGCTCTCCTATTTTTTGTTTATTTCATTTCTATTTCCAAGTGAAAATGATGGAAGTAGCAAGCAAGCATACTAGTAATCTTTAATAATTATGAGATAAAATTATGAAAAGTGAAAACAATCACAAACGTGCAATACTCAAGAGGATCTTATTGCATCAGATAAGCCATGCATCACCATGTAAATGAACTTCTTGTCCCTTTTTTTAATGTGAAACATGAACAATTGTGTCATTCTCAATTTTGCAGGGGATTTGGTACGGCATGATAGCAGGAACAATTGTACAAACTTGTGTCCTTTTGTTTATAGTTTATAGGACCAACTGGAACAAAGAGGTAAACTTTTTTCACATTTATCTTATGTATATGTGGCTTCTAATGAAATTCCTTTTACTCCCAAAAAAAAAGAAAACGAAAGACAGTTGTCTTCAATCTTTCTAACTGGAATAATAATCTTAAATTGGTAAAACCTATTACACATGCCATTTTGCGCATACATCTATACACAAGTGAATTTGAACTGAAATCGTCGTGAATAGACATGTGTGCAAAATGGTGTGTGTAATTAACACTGCCCATATTAAATAGTTACATTATACAAACAATGCTCAACAATTAGCCCGTGTTAAGAATGGAAGGATTGACTAAATTGGTGTGAAATGCAGGCATCAATTGCTGAAGACAGAATAAGGAAATGGGGAGGGCCGAAAGAGAGTGATGTAGAGAAAACAAACGAGAGCTGAGAGTTCAAGGAAACATGCCTGAGTTTTTTTTTTTTTTGCAGAATAATAAGATTATCATTGATCAGCTAATGAGTATTTGACATCAGCATTTTAAAGCTAATCACTCTAATTTGATTCAACTTTTTTGGTCTGGGCCGAAGAGCTCATGATTTCACTTTCCTTGCTAGAAGCAATAAAATTTCTTCGTATTGCCTGACGATCTAGATCAATTTTAAGGTCGGCTAATTTCTAGTGAAGCTAAGCTAGAAGGGGTTGGGTTTTTGTTAGCCTACACCTTTTTCCAACTGCTAGTGTTTGGTTAATCTGTGTTGCCAATTCAACCCCCTCCTTCTTTCTGGCAAACACAACAAAAGCAACATAAATTCATAACCATGTACAAAATTACAAAACTGGAGCATACTCATGCAAATATTCTTCAAATTATATTTCTGTATTTAGCACTATTCCAATTAGACTATAAATCAAAGATGTATTTAGCATTAATTAATCCAATTAGACTATAAATCATTAAATCAAGATGTAGAACAATGTCCCATTATTACTCATTCAACAAAATATATATCCTCAAAAACCAAACCACCCACCTATCACCTAGGAGTAATTCTATTGTCACATAAAAAGTCACAACTTTGCCACAATTATCTTATGTGGCAGACTGTGACTAGTTACATAATATCACTTTCACATGATCCCACAAGTTTTTATCTACTACTCATAGTTTCTCACGTGGACAGTTATGGCAAAGGTTGTGGTTTATTATGTGGTTTTAGAATTTTTGATCACCCAGTAACCAAAACAGCATCATCAAAAACTTGAGTGATGTTTAGCTAGCTAAGGCAACAATCGACATTGCACAACACACTGCACTTAAATCCTACTGGCTATTGCTATGGAGACAATGAGATCAACAAAATACAAGGGAAAAGAAGTGAGAGAGAGAGAGAGAGAGAGATCAACAAAATGTAAGAGCATTAGAAATAGATTAGACATCCTCCTAATCTAGGCAAATTACACCATACAACTGAAGAAAGGTCAACACTAAGAAAATTGTTACATACAATGTTGGAAAAACTAGTTTTGCATCTCATACAAAACCCGCAGCAAAAGCAACACAATGATCTACTTCAATCATAAGAGATAATATATAACTTTGAATTCTAGAATAAAGAACAGAAAGCGTACCTTAATACAATGAAATTCAAAAACACGACTTGAGAAGATCTTAAATCTTCACTCCAATTCCACATAGTGCCCAAGATGAATAGTCTCTCAATCAGTTCTTAAGTTCGTTGAATTTTCTTTGGAAAATGTATTCAAAAGATCTTGCAAAGAAAAACTATTTTTCTCTTCTTTTAATCATACATATATTTTTAACTGTCTGGGCAGTTACTTTATTTAGTAACTCTTATTAAATAAAAACTTATCATCTAATTGGGTTAGCCTTTTGGGCCAGCCCAATTGGGCTTTAGTATATGGCTTGGCATGGGACCAAAATAACAAATAAGGCTCTAACTCCAATGGGTCTTGGGCTTCTCTGTCAATTCTTGACAAGTCTAAAGTTACCATTAATTATATAAAAAGTACTATTATGGAAATATAATTGCACTCTAGGCCTTATTAATAAATTATATCCCAAGACTCTAATATGATATCATTTGACCCCCTCATGAAATATCCATAGTGAACAAAGTCATAATGAACTATTACTTTGTAAACAATTATTTTATTTCTTGAGTCCCCGATTTAATCTTTTAGTTATTCATATTTATGAAATCTAATTTTATTAAATATAAACTTTAATAACTCCTTACTAAAATAGCAGGATCTGAATAATCAGTTCCTATTAAGCTTATCTCAAGGAGATATTTCATATCTTTATAAAAAGAGATTATGGATTCTATTTTAAGAATATATGTTCCCTCAACATTACGTGCGGTTACCCAATATAGTGAGGTTTTGACCGTTAAATTATATCTCACTCTTGATATATCAAAGTAACATATACTTCATAATCAAGTTCACTGTGATTTTAGGATTGAGAATCTATGAAATTAGAAGTCATGTGATTTATTATGATGGAAATATGCATGTACACAACGGAAAATTAACGGATCTACTTCATTCACAATTGATAACACGTGCTATGTAAGTTTCAGAATGTAAGAACAAGAGAGTGTACCTTGATGCGGTGAAATTTAAAATCAAATACTAGAAGTACTTGGGAAAACTTTTAATCTTCACTCCAATTCCACTTAATGCCCAGGAAGTGTGGTCTCTCAATCAGTTATATGTGTATGTTCTAGAGAGAATCAAAAAGAGTGTCCAACACTTACATACATACTATTTCATGTACTTGTTGTTATTATAAAATTCTGTATATTTTTCTCATAATAACTGATTATCTAATTGGGCTAGCCTTTTGAGCCTTTCCAATTGGGCTTTAGTATGTGGCTTAGAGTGAGATCAAAAGGAAACAAATAAAACACTAGCTCCAATGGGTCTTGAGCTTTTTTATCAATTCTTGACAAATCCAAAGTTACCATTAATTATATTTAATACTACTATATAAATATAATTGCACTCTAGGCCTTATTAATAAACTATATCCTAAGATTTTATTATACATGCAATCCCTTCATAAAATATTCGTAGTAATACAAAATCATGAAGGTAGACTGCCACTTTGTAAATTACTATATCTTAATTCTTGAGTACCCGGTTTAATCCTTTAAGTTATTCATCATATATTTATGAAATCTAATTTCATGAATATATACTTTAGTAACTATTTACTAAAGTAGTTAGACCCAACATTCTGAATAACAAATCCATTAAACTTATCTCAATGGAAGTATCTCCATTAAGAGACTATGAATTCAATCTTGAGAATATATGTTCCATCAACACTAAATGTGGCTGCCCAACATACTGAGGTTTTGTCCATGATTTTAGATCTCACTTCTGATATATCAAAGCAACCTATACATCATTATCAGATCTATTATTCTCTCAGGATTAAGAGTTTATGCAAATATAAGTCACGAGATTTATTATTCATTTGACAGTCATTAAGAGAATAATAAATCTCACAACAGTCCAGTTCAATATGTCTTAACTCTTAAAACATATCAACACATCAACTAAAAGTCTTCACTTTCATGATCAAGACAAATCATCTTAGTTAATATGTTATAGTCTTTGCAAATGAAATGCCCAATTTTATCACTGACTACGAACTATAATTCTGAGTTTACAAAGAATTTGTGATTCATATCTTCTGTGACTTTTCACATAAATCACATATTATGCATTTCATAAATTATATAATAAGGTCCAAATATTCATGTTATCATTATTTTATATAATAATAAAACAACTTTATCAATCACAATATTAAGTCATATATAATGTCACACTTAATATCATACATAGCATCATACAATAGGATTTAAGAGCACTAATCCTAACATATTATTCAAATGGCAGTTGTTAATTGAATAATTAATCACACAGCAATCCAATTTAATATGTCTTACACACTTAAGACACATTGACTAGAAGTCTCCACTTCTATGATCAAAATAAACCATCTTAGTTGATGTGTTATAGTATTCGCAAATAAAATGCCTAATTTCATCATCGACTATGAACTACATTTTAAGTTTATCAGGAATTTGTGATTTATATCTTCTGTAACTAAATCGCATACAATACATCTAAAGGATTATGATAATGTCCAATTAGTTCATTTACAAATAGTCTTATATAATTAAACAATTTAATTATTTATAACATGCCAATAAATTGGATTTTATGGCATAAACCTTAACATACAACACATGGTCAAACATAACTAGCATTGTATCTTCAACAAGATCTACAACAATTAACTTAATTTCATGAGGTTAGGATTAGGGTTGGACTCAGATCAAGAGGGACAGGAATGTTGAGGAAAAAGGCAAGGAAACAAAATGGTGCCTAGCTTGGCAGAGTTGATGAAGAAGAGGTACAAGAGTTTGTGAATAAAATATATATATTAAAAAAAGAAAAAAGAAAAAAAGTAGTACTTAAATAGAGTAGTAAAAAAAAGAGCTCAATGCAAATGGAAGTGAAAAACAAACTGCATTAAGTAGAAAAGTGAGCTTTCATGATAAATTTGACTAAAATTTTGCTTAGGGCTAAGGCTATAAATGAGCCAAGCTTTGTCGAGTAGTGCGTATTTAAGCTTGGTTCGTCAATAAAAATCAAATGTTTAAGTTTGGCTCGAGCTTAAAACAAGCTTTAAAACAATGTTTGAACTCAAGCTTGTAACAATGCCAAAAAGCTTGAACTTGGCTTGGCTTGACCTAATTAATTAATTAGCCAAGCCAAGCTTAATTAAGCCAAGCCAAGCTCGAGCTTAATATCAAGCTTAAACTCGAGCTCAAGTTAAGCTTTTTAGCTTGGGATCCAAAAAATTTGCATCATCAAATGCTTATATCACCAAAAATCAAGTAAAAAAAAAAGGATAACTATAGTAAACCCACATGTGGTTAAGCCCGTTTTCACTTTGCCTACCCGTGGTTTAATCATTTACACTTTGCCCACTTGAGATTTGCTCTGTTAAGGATCCATTACCTACCTCTCCATTTGCAGTTAAACAAACACATTTTTAAACAAAAACAAACATAAAACAAATCAAAAAACTTAGGTTTCCAATTTTTACAAAAAAAAAAAAAAAAAAAAAAAATGTATGAACATTAGAAAGGTATGAACATCACTAGTGTTTTGTTTTCTTTATAATAGGAAATGATCTAATCTAACACAAGTTGAAGAGCATTAAATCTTCAACTTGTTCTTCATTTTACAACTGGTTTTTTGAATTCTTCATGTTCTTCTCCAAATTCTAACACAATCAATACCAAATTCTCAGCAAATCAAACCCATAAACCTAGTAAACAAACCAACCAAGATCAAACTCAGATCAAGAAACCAATCACAACAAACCAAAAAAAAAAAACACAATCAAACCCAGACCAACACAATCAAACCCAAAATCAAACCCAAATCCCACCGCCACTAACCAACACAATCAAACCACCACCACCTCGCCGACCAAACCAAAAATCCACCCCACCGATCAATCACCAAATCCACTGATCAGTCAACAAACCCAAGCCAACAAAGTAACCAAACCCACTACCACCATCGTTGATCAAAAAAGAGAAAGGAAGAGGGATTTTGCAATCATCAACGGACCAAGTGGAGGCCAAGATCGAGCCCCATTTTGGCCGAAACCAGGACGGAGGTCAAGATCAAGCTCCATACACTCTAAACCACCCCTGGCCCTCTTCCTAGATCTGCTCCAAATCGTCAAGATGGAGGCTAAGATTGAGACGGATGCAAAAACGAAGGAAATCAGATGACCCACAACCAAAACCACAAAAATCAAATGAACCCACAACCAAGAGACGTTGAAGGATCGAGAGTCGTTGTTGGAGTGTAAGTAGAGGGGGTTTCTACGGCGAGAAGAGGAGTGGCAGTAAAGGAAAGATGGGCTGTCGTGAAGAATCAGCTGTGGGTTCGGAGGAAACTCAATACAGCATCCACCAATGGCGATGGTGACCTCGATTTCACAGCATTGAAACAATTTTAGCGTGTTACCGAGATGAGAGAGATATTTGATTTGATTTTTAGCGTGAGAGATGAGAGAGATATTTTCTGTGCTTGGGTTATGGGGTTTATTGTGTTAAAAAGATATTAAAAAATGTCCCAATGTAGACCTTTTTTAATGGGTCATCATAAATAATCAAATCTTTCTTGCCTTCTTCCTTTTTTGATTATTTTTCAAAGGAATTTCAGCAAAGGACCTATAATTTGCATAGAGACACAAAACCCCAGCTCTTTCAAAAAAAAAAATTCAAACTCTTAACTTTTTTATTCCTGTTATGGTATGTTTTGGTGGTAAAAATTGTTTATTAACAGAAGAAGCCAGAGGTGGGTAACAGAGCTCTAACGGAAATAACCTCAAATGGGCAAAGTGTAAATGATTAATCATAGGTAGGCAAAGTAAAAACAGATCATACCACAAGTGGGTTTACTGTAATTATCCCAAAAAAATAATAAAATAATATACTCATTTTATCATGCTTCTAATTCCACCCCTGATTAGAAATTATTCAAATTACAACTTTACATAATTAAATTCATTCATTCATTATTCATTGTCTATAGCTTGAGTAATTGTTCAAAATACAATTTTTATATCCACATTTGTTGTCAGTGCAGCTATAATTTTCACAAATCTAAATAAATTAACATTTCAAAACATATATGAATAAACAAGTTATAAATTAACATTCCAAAACATGTGTAATGTCATAATAAAGAGTTTATTT
Source organism: Quercus variabilis (assembly GCA_030445155.1). Taxonomy (NCBI): domain Eukaryota; kingdom Viridiplantae; phylum Streptophyta; class Magnoliopsida; order Fagales; family Fagaceae; genus Quercus; species Quercus variabilis. Next base: position 59,612,713 of record CP129447.1, on the reverse strand, counting down.
AGTAAACATATATCAAGCTATAAACGAGCCAAAGCTCAACATGTTTTATATCGAGCGCTACTGTTCACAAGTTTGTTCACGAACAATTTTTTTTTTTTTTTGCTTAAGCTCAGCTTGTTTATCAAACAAGCCTAAAACTAAGGCTTAAGCTTGATTTATTTATAAACAAACGAATATAAACAAGTTTTTTATCAAGTTGAACCCGAGTTATTCATGAACTACTAGGTTTGTTTACAACCCTAGCTCAGGCCAACATGAATGATCTAAATACCATGTTTAGGATAGCATCCCATCACGTGTTTGGTTCTATAATTTGACTAAAATTTTGCTTAGGCCAGCCTAAGGTTGTTTGGTTCTTTTAGGCAGTTTATGTTATATCCTGCATTACTTTTTTCCCACTTTACTGATTGGACACCTCCTCCCAAGCAACAACAAATTACCAATGCTCTATTGCCTATTCCAACATCACAAACACAATAACTTCACGAGTCCATGATCTAAAAGTACAGAATGATACCAATCCAAATCTAAAAATACAGAATGATATCAATCCAATCATGCCTCATCCCCGTGACATGATTTCTTAATATCACCAAGAACGCGAGAATAATGGTGGAAGAAGTCACAAGTAGTTTTTCCAATTTTAAAAAGTTGGAAAAATTACTTGTATACAGTCACATGGTCACCGTTTACCAAATGCTAGTCATAAAACATCTTAAGCAGTGTTGGTAAAAGGAGGGGCACACTTGTGTGCAAGTACCTCTTGGAGCCTAAGTGCAAGCCCATGTTTGATTGAACAAAGTTTCTCTCCAGGTTAGTTTGATGAGTAACTCTATAAACTCCTCATATAACTCTATTTAACTGTGAATTTTGAAAATCTAACTATTAAATTGCATGTTTTTATAATATTCTTCATCTACGTAAAATTTAAAAAAAAAAATCAAAAATCAATTGCTATCTCATCAAGCAAATATTAAAATTTCAAATTTTTATGATCTAAAATTATGTATAAAAAATAAATTTATTGATCAAATAATAATAATATCCAATTTGAACCAAATTTGATATGCATGTTAAGAACATAAAAAACATGATATTTAACGGTTAGATTTTCAACATTCACATAAAATATATATATATATATATATATTATATATGAGAAGTTTGAAAATTTTATCTCCAGATTAGTTTGGATATAAACTTTGTTAAGCTAAATATGAGTAATATTCTTTCTTAAATCTCCAATATCCATAATGCCCTATGACTAAAATATTAGTTAATAATTATCACTTAATGACTATAAGTTTATAAGAATTAGTCCGTTCAACATCAACCACTAAAGTAATTAAACAATTAGCACAAATATATTATATCATACTTTTTTTTCAAGACAAGTTACACTCAAATTTTTTTTTTAATAAGTTGCACTAAAAATATGTCAAATAAATGGTTTATAACAATAATGTCAAAATCCTATAGTTTTAATTCAGTTTTGGTTTTTTTTTTTTTTTTCTTTTTTGAAAAATATAAAAAAGAGCCAAAAAGTGAGCTTTGCGTGCCGCTAAAGTGTGCTTTAAATGAGCCTAGCTTTTGAGGCAAATTGCGTTCAAGCCTTGGGGATTCATGCTTCGAACTTAAGCATACCAACAATGATCTTAAGTGAAGCACAGATTTTAGAATCAAAATGCCAAGAATGGCAAAAAAAATCACTAGTTGAAAAAAGAAGCCCATGGTTGATAGGCCTTGGTATACTGTGTAGGCAGACAATTTTTCAGGGTAGGTTGACCTAAAGGAAGCAAGTGGAAAAGGAGAAGTGAGAGGGATCAATGAAACTTGCCGGCTAATCACTAAGTAGATACAAATAGGTGCAAATTCTGGCTGATAGATACAACTAAAGGCCACAAGAAAGCAGAGAATTCCTATTAAAGCAAGACTTAAAAATGGCCAAAAGAAAGCAGAGAGCAAAAAGTAATCCAAGGAAAAAATATAAAGAGCACAAAACAAAAGGTTGAGAAATGAATTTGAGTATGTAACTATGGCAACAATGAACTTCATATCTTTTAGTTCTATCCCACAAGCAATGCAATACAAAAAATTACAACCTTCAATAGCATGACAATGTATCAGAACTCATGTCACTACATGGAATTTACACTAATTGATGCAGGATGTTGATCCCATCACATAACAGTATCACACCCTGATCCAAAAGAACTGTCAGCAAGTCAACATAACATGCCTTCATAACATAACGTGTCTTGTTTTTACTCTGAATCTGTTGCTCATGCATAACATAACGTGTCTTGTTTTTACTCTGAATCTGTTGCACATGAGCAACAGATTCAGAGTAAAAACAAGACAAAAAAGATTGAAATGAGAATTCAAGACAGAGAAATAAAGACACAAATAGGAACACTTCCCCGAGTTATACGAAAGAAACAATTGACTGGCTAAAAGAGGTTTCTATGGCTGAATGCAATTTCATAAATCCATCATTCTAACAAAAAATGTAGTACAACACTCTTAGAACCACACTCATTACGCATAACAATCCTTACAACCTTTTAAGTGCCCAATCCCAATTAAAGAAACTCTATACTAATATATTTCTCCACAAATCTGAAACACCATGACCCATGTACCCTAAAGCATATACTCTCAAAGGAAAATAAAATCCCCGCCTCACCAAAGTGTCATCATCATCACATCAATCAACCCGAATCAGATGTGAAACATTAAGAGCCAAACAAAATCCACCAGTACAATATCACAAACCATCTTAATATCTCTACTCAGTACTCACACTCACCAAACCATCATCATCATCATCAACCTACCAAAATCAGATATGAAACATTTAAGAATCCTAAAAAAACTACCGTATTCATCCATTTCTAGCAACTCAAAACAGCCAATACAAAGCAAAATGAAATCTCATAACATAAAATCCACCAAGCCAATAATCCAGAACAACAATAAAATATCATATATCATGCATAATAAACTGATTGAATCTACCATTCCAAAAAAAAACATATAACAATAATCCCATGATTCAAAACTTTCATAAAACAGAAAACAATAATAATACCAATCACGTCTCAAAAGGGTTCGCGAATAAACCAAAATTTTCATATAAGAACCTAAAAAAGTACCGAAACCTAAGCAGTGAGTACCACAGCACCACCGGCCTCCTTGATCTTCTTCTCCGCGATCTTCGAGATAAGCTTGGCTTTTACAACGACAGGCTTGTTCTCGGGAAGAACACCCTTGCCCAAAACCTTGAAGTACCCGAACTGAGTGACATCGATCACAGGAGCGCAGTCGTTGGAGGCCTTTTCCTTGACATCGTTGGGGAGGAGAGACCAGAGCTTGTCGACGTTAACGATTGGGCAATAGAACTTGTTGCGAAGCTTGTGGAAGTAGCGCATACCGACTTTGCCAAAGAACCCAGGATGGTACTTGTCGAACAAGATCCGGTGGTGGTGCATGCCTCCGGCGTTTCCGCGACCTCCAGGATGCTTCCTGTGCTTGCCGATACGGCCGTGTCCGGCGCTCACGTGTCCGCGCTTCTTCCTGTTCTTCTTGAAACGTGTCGCCATTGTTGGGATCCCTCGTTCTCGGTCTCGATCTCTCTGTGTGTTAGGGTTTTCGGCGCGACTCAGAGAGGAGTGAGAGAGAGAAGGGGGCTAGGGTTTGGGGATTTTATGTGAGAAATGAGGGGATGGGTTTTTCGGGGTGACGGATTTACCCTTAGGGTTTGGGGGTGAGTGGGGGTAGTGGTGGAATTTTGAATGGGTTGAAAATGGAGAGAGTGTTGGGTTGGGCCTGAGTATGGCCGAATTGGATATTTTTGGTTGGTCCAATTAATATTCGGCTCTGAGTTTCCTAGACCCAAGAAAAAGCCCGATAAAACGAAGGAAAGTAGGCTAGCTTTTGCTCATCTATGTATACTATAAAACCTACTCTGAAGTTTGGAAGTATTTGTATTTTACATCCTGACGTTTCAAAATTTAGATTTTACCTTTTAAAATTTGGAGATATTTGGATTTTATACTTCTAAATTCTGAAACTTTAAGGTGTAAAATTTAAATATCTCAAATTTTAAAGAGAAAAATCCAAATATTCCTAAAATTTATAAGGAAAAATCCAAATTCTAAAACGTTAGAATATAAAATTCAAACACTTCCAAACTGTAGGGGAGGTAAAAACCAAATGTTGAAATTTCAAGGTGTAAAATCCAAATACTCTCAAACTTTAGAGGTGTAATTTACAATTTACTCTAATTTATTTACAAAAAGTTAAAGTTTAAATTATCTATATATACTGTGAAATTGAAACCTTTAACTTTTTGTTGATCTTTTTATATTGTGCCACCTAAGATTTAATTTTCTTTTTAAAAAAACAGTCTGACTATTTTACCATATCTCCACCTTTCAACCAAAACCTCAATGTACGCACAACGATTTGCCTCTCTCTCTCTTTTATTTTCTTCTCACAAAACCATCAAACTTCTAATCCACTTCTTCCTCCGGCAATGTCTCCATCTGCTCGTTCTCCTCATATCTTCGGCCAACCTCTGCTCACCAAATTGAGTTTTTTTAGTGAATTTGTGGCTTTATGAGTTTAGTATTTAATTGGGTTTTATCAGTTTTGTGTGTTTGTAGTGGAAATTTGAGGTTTTTAATTCATAGATTCACTGTGTTTGTGAAGGGAATTTGTTAGTGCACTTCCACTTTCATTTAAGTGCTTCTTGCTTATTTTCACCAATTAAGATTTACAGTGAAGTATTTAATTGTTTGATTAGCTTAATTTTTACTTTAAATAATTGAACAATTATGCTTATCACCTTAAATAACCCCTAAATCCTAGGGGTACGTTTGGTACGCTGTAATAGCTCCTGTAATGGAATAGCTATTCATATGTAATATCAATTCGGTTATTTGGTTGCATCTTTATTACTTGGATTAATTATTACATTGGAATAACTATTCTTTAAATTGAAGAATAGCTATTCCTCTTTAAAATGGATGTAATAGCTATTCCTCAGTGTATATAATAGGTTTTATAATTAATATATTTCCAAAAATGTAAAGTTTCCTTATACATCTTCTTTTACAAGTTTTCCATATGTAACAACCAAACTAATGAATAGTAATAATTATTCCATTACAATGTCTTCTATTCCCAGTAATAAAGATTACTATTCCTAATGTAATCTACATTCAGTGTACCAAACGTACCCTAGATCTCTACAGTTGATTTGAATTTGACTTTTTAAATTTATTTGCATTGCATTTAGGTGGTTCGAATTAGAATTCAACTCACATTTTACATATAAAGCTGTATTTATACGAAAACCATTTTACTAAATTTAGTTAGTTGTATTTTGATTCAGAATTCAAATAGTTCAAAACAATGTGTACATTTTTTTTATTATAAAATTTTTTTCTTCTTAAATGTTGTTAAACAATATATTTATATATTGGTTGGCTGCTGCATCATTATGTCATAAAAGTCTTTCCAACTGAATTTTTGGCAGCCACATCTATTGCCCTAATTTTGAATATCACATAATAACATGTATAAGCTACAATATCTATAATGTGTGAGTGGCGATTAAAGTCTACAAGGTTTTTTATAGTCATTACAAAGTTAACAAAAAAATTTTAAAAAAATGTTGACATTTGGTTAGACGTTGTGCAAACATGATTTTTTTTAATATGGAAATTGGTTCAGTTTGTTTTCTATTTAGAGGTTATGTAGATTTATTTAAATTGTTTTGGTACTAGGTTGTTGCTTGCTATAATAATCTGATGTTAAACAAGACTTTCCTGATGGTGGTTATGTAAGAAGGATTTGGTTCTAAGAAGACTGAAGCCGAAAATATGTAAAAGTATGGTATGAGTGACATCTTATAGTAGAATCAATGGTGTGGATTGTGGAGTAATTGCAGATATATTTGGAGGGTGTTCGCTTTTGTGGCCAAATGTCAATTCGACAAGAGGTTATGCAAAAGGCAACATAGCAAGGCTTCTATTGGATTATTTTCTCAATTAGCAATAAAGGTGGAGGGATATGTTTATAGGTAAGAGGCCTTCTGCCTTGGCAGAATCAAAGACAATCTATGTTACATGCAATACTAATTATAGAGATTTTTTCTTGCCCTGTTAATCCCATTGCATTTCTTAGTACTTTCTTTACCACAATGAAAAAATAAAAATGCATGTTCCCTATAATATAAATGTGAGATATCTTCTTCTCAAAGTTTGTACTCTCTCTCTCTCTCTTTCTCTCTGTCCCTGAACAAAGTTTGTAAATATCGAATGTAAAGATACATGAATTGGTGATGGTTTTTGTGTTGACACACTTTTAAATTGAATAAAATATTCTCTTCCTTATACTTTATAAAGTGATGAGATTTGGCATTAGTGGTTGATTATAATGAAATGAGAATTTGAAATAATCTCTTAAACTACCTTAAAAAAATGCAATGTAAACAAAATTAATGATTTAAAAAAAAAAATCTCATATTCAATAGCTTTCCCGTGAATTGCATGGGTTAGCAACTAGTTTTATGTACTATTTTTGAGTCAAATGATACATTTTGTCTCAGTTTTATTTTAAATAATTTAAACTTTTTGTAAATAATTTAGAGTAAATTGAAAATTACACCTTTAAAGTTTGAGGGTATATGGATTTTACACTTTGGATTTTCAAATTTTAGTTTTTTACCCCCTACAATTTGGGGGTATTTGGATTTTACACACTAACGTTTTAAAATTTGGATTTTACTTCTTAAATTTTAGGAGTGTTTGGATTTTATACTCTAAAGTTTGGAAGTATTTGGATTTTTACACTAAAGTTTCAGAATTTGATGGTGTAAAATCCAAATCCCAAACTTTAGGGGGTAAAATCCAAATTCTGAAATATTAGTGTAAAATACAAATACCCCCAAACTTCAAGAGTTAAATTCTAAATTCTGATATTTTAGGATGTAAAATCCAAACACTCCCAAACTTTAAGGGTGTAATTTACATTTGACCAAATAAATTAACTTTTAACTTTTAATCTTATTATGGAAAGCGCCAACTTGGCTTCCCATGGTTGTTTTGTAGCCACCCCAATCCCAAAGCCTACTTGCAATGAAACCATATTTTATCCCAAATCAATTATTAGGGACAATTGGGAAAAAAAAATAATAATAGAGAAAATCCATTACAACAACTCTTCATTGAGTATCTTTAAGAGTTTTATTTTTCTAGCAATTAGTCGATAACTCGTGCGATGCACAGGAAAGCTATTGAAAATAAGATTTTAAAATAAAAAATTTTATAATTTTTTTTATATTTCATATTTATTTATGGCAATTTAAAAGATTATTCCAAATCTTATAACATTAGATCTTTCACAAACTATAAACAAAAATATAATCAAAAGAAATTAAGATACCATCACTTAACTGGGAAGAAATATTTAAAAATATGTTTTCTTCTAGTTAAATGATGAGAAATGCATCCTTCTTTCATTTTTCATCCTCTTATGACAAATACAAATTTAGGAAAATGAAACTCAGCTTCAACTTTCATTCTATTATGACTACCAAGACTTTTATAAATGTTTCTTCTAAATTATTCCAAAGATTAATATAATTTTTCACCTTAGTTAGATACCCTATCCATATGCTTAGCTTAAATTTAGAAATACACTTTTCCTAAATATATCTTATATTAAAATAACTATCTTGAAAAACAGTTGTCATATATAGTAAGAATTTTCAAGCAAAGTTCTAATGTCCATCTAATTTATTTCAAAAAGAAATGAAATTTTTTGTTGTGGCATAAGTTTCGTGAATTTTTTTAACCTCTGTCCTAATGTCTATGAGCTTATCTAATGTATTTCAAAACGAGAAAAAAAAAAAAAAAAAATATATATATATATATATATATATATATATATATATATATATATATATATATATATATTGTGGCTTAAGTTTTACAAAGGTGTCAATGTCAATAGTGAAATCAATGACTTATTTTAGGTAATTGGCAAAACTTTGATTTAGGGGAGGAAGGTGGGAAGCATAAATAAAATCATTATAAAACTTCAAATTAGCATTTATTTTGTATTAAGAAACCGTCAACAAAAGCAAGACACAAAATCATTGTTTTGCAATAGATTACAATGTAATCATTTATGAAAAGAGATCTTAGTACTTTTTTCAAAAAATTTCAAAGTCATCTACAATTGAATATGTAATAATTGTCACAATGATGTCCCATTTCAATGAATAACATCTTAGCATCTATTAAAAAAAAAAATTTAAAAAAACATATCTTTTTGTTGTGAAAGTTAGTTTTGATGATATTCATTACTGAAAATGCTCGCGTTGTAGTTTCCACTCTCTCTTCTCTCAGTTAAGTTGCTTAGATGCATTCAATTTTTTGTGTGTGTCTTCGATGTGTGCATCTGCTACAAGGTAAAGGCAACATTATTTTATTTAAAATTTTAAAGTGTTAGGTTGTTTATTTTGGATAAAATTGGTTAATAGGACTTTTGTCTTTTTAGCTTTGCTATTGGTAATTTTTGTTGTTGCACTAATTTTTTTGGGGTTTGTTAATTTATTTTCAAATTATAGATCTAAGATAGTAAGCTTTTTAAATGATAAGTCCTACAAAGTTGAGAATCCAAAACCTTATGATTAATAAGTATTATTTTCCTTAATTTTTATATAATCTTAATTTTTTTTTAAAAATTATTTCCTACAATGAGTCAATGATGAAGACAATTCATTTATTCTCATGTACGCTATTGGTAGTACAAATATTTGTGTGTGTATATGTATGGAAAAAAAAAAAAAAGGACAATGAATATGTTTCTAAAAAAATAAATATAAAAATATAAAATATAACTATAGATTCCAATGATGAAGGAAATTATTTTTTCTGCCAAATTTGTTTTTGATAGTCTTTTTTTTTTTTTTTGAAAACGAGGCATTCATTCATTCACTAACATGTAAAGAATCTTGGTACAAAGCCTCCACCGCAAGTGGTGGTGAGTCCTCTATCCAATAGACTACATCACTAATATTTTTTGCATACTTTGCTAAAGAATGCGCAACCATATTCCCCCCTCTCTTAATACAACTTATTGAAACCCACTGCATCCCATTTAGGTAAGCACAAATATCCTCATATACATGCCCAAGTAAGGAATTATGGCAGGATAACCCCGAGATGGCTTTCATTACTGTGCTGTTATCACCCTCAATTACAAGCTCTGAAAATCCAGCTTCCAAGGCAAAAACAACTGCTTGTTGACACGCCAAAGCTTCTGCCTCTTCACTATTTCTCACATAGGGCCCCTTAGCTGACATTCTAGCCATTACTTCCCCTTGTGCATTTCGGATTATTGCTCCAATTCCAGAACTCTGCTGTTCCGTGAACACAGCTGCGTCAAAATTCAACTTATACATAGTCTGAGGTGGAGGCTTCCAAGGGTGTCCGTTTGAGGTTGTGTTCGAAACAAGTAGCTGCTCCTGTGCATTTCTGTACTCGTCTAGGTAGTCTGTTGCACGTCTGTTCAGCCAGCAAGGATTCTTTATTTGTCCGCCATGTACCATCGTATTCCTCTGATTCCACACAGTCCAAGCTTGCACCACAAGAAGCTCCAGCCCAACTGCATCAAGTCTGTTCATCAAAGCCTCAAAAAGCTGCATAAAATCATGAAAGTTAGTAGCACATTTCTGCATCATGGTGGAACTACCAGCCCACACATCTTGGGCTGCTGGACATTCCCAAAGAGCATGAATCACGATCTTTGGAGCTCGCTGACAGCATAAATTCTCTCTGATAATATTTCTTTTGGCCAAATTTACTTGGGTTGGCAGTATCTCATGACAAGCCTTCCACGCAAATACCTTCAATTTGTTAGGCACCCTTACTCTCCACAGTTTCTTCCAAATTTGCTGCCCAGAACTTGTTGAACTTTCAGCCCATTCCCTAAGCACTTTTCTAGCCACATGATACCCGGATCTAACTGTGTAAACACCTTCTTTATTATGCAGTCACACCACAACATCATTCACATGCCTATGGCTTAAGGGAATTTTACATATAGCCTCCGCATCCTCTCTATTAAATATTGTCATGATGGTATCTCTCCTCCACCCATGTAAATCCAAATCTATAAGATCCGAAACCCTCCAATCCTCCACACCCTCATGAACTGGATGCAACACCCTATTTGATGGATAATTAGGAATCCATTTATCCACCAAAACTTTTATAGATTCACCATTTCCCACACGCCAACAAGATCCGCTTCTCAAAATTGGCATGGCAGCCATAATACTTCTCCATACATACGAACAATTGGGAGACACAATAGCATCCAAAAAGTGGCATCTCGGAAAGTATCTAGCTTTGAAACATTTGAAGAAGAGAGAATTTTGGTCCTGCATTAACCTCCAGCCTTGTTTAGCTAGCATAGCATGATTGAACAACCTCAAATCCCGAAATCCCATCCCTCCCTCCGCCTTTGGTTGAGTTAGGCTACCCCAATTCTTCCAATGAATCTTTCTTCCATTACCCACTTGTCCCCACCAAAATCTAGCACACAAAGCATTCAGTTCCTCACACAATTTAACCGGCAACTGGAAAACCCCCATTGTATATGTAGGAATTGCTTGTATAACTACCTTTATTAATACTTCCTTGCCTGCTCTTGATAACATCATGCCCTTCCACCCTTGTAATTTTTTCCAAACTCTATCCTTTAGATAGGAAAAAGTTTGATACTTTGCCCTTCCCACCAGTGTAGGCAGCCCCAAATACGATTCAAATCTGTCCACCACCTTCACCCCTAACAATGACACAATCTCTGTTTTTTTCCCTTCTTGAGTGTTACTGCTGAAATAGACCGATGATTTCTTCATATTAATGCATTGACCAGAAGCATTAGCATAGGTTTGTAAAACTTCATTAATCACTCCAACCTCTCCACTAGTGGCTTGACAAAAAATTACTGAATCATCAGCAAACATTAGATTTGATACTCTAGGCGCCCTACGACATATAGAAGCTCCCCTGATACGCCCCTCCAGCCCTACTTTCTCTAATAATGAAGTGAAGCCTTCTGCACATAATAGGAATAGGTATGGGGAAAGGGGATCCCCTTGCCGGATTCCTCTAGTTGGCCGGATATTTCCATATTCTTTTCCATTAATGAGAATGGAAAATGAGGGAGTAGTTACACACCCCATCACCCACTGAATCCATATGTCTGGAAATCCCAATTTAATCATAATGCCTTCCAAAAAATTCCACTCAACACGGTCATATGCCTTACTGATGTCAAGCTTTAATGCCAATGATCCTATTTTTCCTTTTTTTCTGAGAATGCATAGAATGTAAAACTTCATAAGCCACCAACACATTGTCAGTGATAAGCCTTCCTAGCATAAAAGCACTCTGTGTAGGAGATATAATAGATGGTAAAATCTGTTTCAACTTGTTAGCCAGCACTTTGGAAATAATTTTATAAATTACATTGCATAAGCTAATTGGCCTAAAGTCAAACACTCTCTCAGGAGATTTAATTTTAGGTATTAGAACAATATTAGTGTGGTTTATATCAGGGCCCATAACACCAGAATGTAAATAGTCTAACACAGCACTAACTACATTATCACCCACTATATGCCAAAACTTTTGGTAGAAAAGAGCATTCATACCATTAGGTCCAGGCGCCTTTGTTGGTCCCATTTGGAAAACCGCTATCTTAATTTCCTCGGCAGTAAAATCACTGGACAATATATGTTGCATATCCGGGGTCACCTTATGCTCCACTGTGCTAAGACAATCATCAACCTGAGTACAAGTACCTGCATGAAACAAGTTCTCAAAATAATTTATTGCTACTTGAGAAATATCTTCCACCTCTTCCACCCAATCTCCATCAGAATTTTTTACACCCTGGATATAATTTCTCCTCCGCCGTTGTGATGCTTTAGAGTGAAAAAATTTTGTATTCTTGTCTCCATGCTTAAGCCAAGAAACTCTAGATCTCTGTGCCCAAAACATTTCCTGTTTCATCAATAAATCATCCAACTCCTTGCTCACCTCCAAGAACTCTGCCCTTGAAGCTTCTATTGTCACCACCATGTTCAAATTTTCCAATCTTTTTTGGAGCTGTTTGATGTCTTCACTGTTCGGCCTGGCCTTAGAAGATCCCCAAGCTCGTAATTGACCCCCACAATTCTGAATTTTCTGCTTGATATCTACCAACCCGTGCCCTCCATTATGCTCCAACGTCCAAGCTTCTTTAACAATAGCCTCACATTCCTCCCAGAGCAGCCATGTTTCTTCAAACTTAAATCCTCTCCTTCCTTGTCTACTATTCTTCTCAAATCTCTGTGTGTGGAGAACAATTGGCAAGTGGTCCGAAGCATAAGGGGCCAAATGCACCACTGAACTCAGCTGAAATTTTTCTTTCCATTCCCTCGTTGCAATAGCTTTGTCTAACCAGATTCTGGTGTTTGCCTCTCCTGGTCGCTTATTATTCCAAGTATAAGGATATCCCTTAAAGCCCAAGTCCTCCAAATGACACTCCTCCATTGCAGCCCGAAAATCTTCAACTTGGCTTACTTGTGTTGGCCGTTTATTGAGCTTTTCAGAAGACTGGAGAAAAGCATTAAAATCTCCGATACATAGCCAAGGACCCTTCACAAAAGACTTTAAATGGTTTAGTAACTCCCAAGACTTATGTTTTTGCTGCGCTTCTGGCCATCCATAAAAGCATGTCAGCCACCACTTAGACCCGTCTTCCTCCTTCACTTTTGTCATCACATGATTATTGGTGAAATTGATCAAGTCCATCCTAATATCATCCTTCCACAATAAAGCCAACCCTCCACCTGAATCAAGTTTCTTCACAATGATTTTATTTTGATAAGGCAATTCACCATACAATTTTTCAAAACCCTCCTTATCTAGCCGTGTCTCCATAAGAAAACACACATTGGGAGCTTGTTCCCTCACAATCTTGCGAAGGCTACGACCTGTCCAAGGGTTCCCAAGCCCTTGGCAGTTCCAACTTAGCAGCTTCATTGCCTCCGGCAAGGGTGGTCAGCCACCCCCGCCGATTCACCATCATTAATTCGACATAATTTCTCCCGCTTCACTTTCTGTGCTTCCTCTTCTTCATCTGATATAGTAGACTCTGTTTTAGTAAAGCTTCCTCTCTTTCCAAGCAAAGAAGTATCCGTGGGCCTTATAAAACTTCCAAGCCCATAATCCATAAAAGATTAAAAAAAAGTAACAGTGGATATAAAAGTATGTTCTTATGTCAAATTTTTCTTAGACATTTTGAGAAGTCCAAGTTAGATAAAAAATTACTCATAATTAACATGAAAAACATGTAGCATAAAAAATATTACCATATATCCCATTTAAATATAAACAAATCTTCTCGAATCTCCCTTAATTTGCTAAATAGGAGATGGTGGATATATAATTATAGAATATTTACCTTCGTAGTTTTTTTTTTTTGGAGAATCCAGACCCTTAGGCGTAAAATTTATTCAACTTTGAAAAAAATTACAATGAATCCCTCGTTACAAGAGGAGCAATATCAGCAGGAATGGACTCAATCCAAGCCTGTAGCTCATCACCTGACTTTGAATGTCAGGCAAGAAAGTGGGCAACAGTGTTGCCTAAACCTTTTACATGAGTAAAATAACAAAACCAAAAATCAGAAGCTAAAACCAAAATGTCCTACAACACATGACCATATTATGGATTATCCATCTCTCTAGCCAGTAAAGCTCTAACAATTACTTCTGCATCACCTTCACCAACTATCGTATAGATACTTAACTCTTTTGCAAAGATTAGAGCTCGACGACAAGCTAGTCCTTCAACGGTTGCAGCTGACTTGGGGAGTGGGATGCGTTCTGCCAAAGCACCCACAACTTGACCACTTGAATCACATATCACCACACCTAATCTTGCAGCACCCTGATCTCTGAAAAAGGCTCCATCAAAATTTATTTTATAGAGTGGATAGATGGGAGGCATCCATCTAATAGCTCTTGAACAAGCTGTTGAGACCCTCTGCTCCTGCCCTTGAGCTGATTTGAAATCCAGCAAGAGAACCTCTTCCTTAGCCCGAATATTATGGTACTCGATAACAGATTCCCCCATTCTGGCAGAATTCCTCATTTTCCAGATTAGCCACATTATTACAACAACAAGATTCACATCAGTTCTATCCCTTAGCGCAAACAACACTTCCCACAGATCAACAAATGCACTAAACTTTTGTTTAATACTCTTCTTTAGTTCTATATTAGCTTCCTAAATAACATACAACCTGTTACAGCCCCATAATGCATGTATTGTGTCCTCCCAGTCAGCTTTGCAATTTGGACAGTAAGTTGTTTGGACCACCTTCCTACGCATCAAGTTGTGCAAAGTAGGTAGAGCATCATTGGCTGCTCTCCAAATTAAATGCTCCCCTTTGTAAGGCATTTGCAAATCCCATGTGCCCTTCTATAGCTAACTGCTACTTCTATTGGTTGAGCAATTTGGTATTTTATTCCTCTCTGACAGAGCCATTAACTTATATGCAATCCGAGTTGTATACTCACCATGAGTTGAGGCTAACCAAATCTTGCTATCTGGAATCTCTTGTATGCTTAGAGGTATACCCTTAATTATGTTTGCTTCATGGGGTAGAAACTCTTGCTCAATCAAGGCTGTTTTCCACTTCTACCACCCAATCAGGAGGAGTGAGAGTAGTTTTGTATAATGAAGAAGACAGAGCTGTGGCATTATCATTCAAATTAGAATTCCCCTGTTTGAATAACACAGTAGAATATGAAGCCTATCTAACCGGGCTAGCCATGACCCTCAAAATGGGAATCAAGCATTTGAGAGTAATGGGTGATTTGAACCTAGTGGTCTGCCAGACAAAAGGGAGCTTCTTCTTAAAGGAACCCAACCTAGCCCCATACAGAGCAATGGCCTAGAAGATGGAGGAAAAGTTTTCAACTTTTGAAATAGAGCATACTCCAAGGAATGAAAACTAGTTTGCGGATGTGCTGGCCGTATTAGGCTCACAAATAATTTTCGAAAGGGATAGCACCAGGATAGAAGTCAGCAAGAGGAAAGAGTCTATTATTGAAATGTTGAAGGAAAGGTTCCAGGAGGAACAGTGTGAAGGAGATTGGCAGAATTCCATAAGGGAGGCCTTGATGAAGGAAGAAGACGCTGCAGAGCTAAAGGTGCTAAAAGACTACGCCTTGATAAGAGGAGAATTGTATCGCAAGATGCCAGGTGGGGTCTTGTCCAAATGCGTAGGGCAGGAGAAGGCCTAGAGAAAGTTAAAGGAAGTACATGACAAGACTTGCAGATCCTGTAGAGAGGTCAACCTTTACCACAAACTTTAAAGGGTAGGCTTTTATTGGCTAAGTATGGGTAAAGACGCATACCAAGTCTAAACCCAATGCAAGATGTGCTAGCTTGCAGCAGACAGAGAGAAGAGTTACACTGTGTTCGTTAGTGAAGACTAAAAAAGTCCATTCACGCAATACTTAATGGAAGGTATCCTGCCACAAAAGCACAGTGAACGATACAAACTTAAGAGGTTAGCAACACGTTACTTTTTGCATAACGCAGTCCTTTTCAAAAAAGGGTACGATTGGGATCCTTTAAGATGCTTGGGCCTCGAGGAAGCAAAAGGGATGATAAAAGAAGTACACTCAGGAGAGTGTAGGGAACACTAGGGGAAGAAAAAGCTGTACATATGCCTGCTACAAATAGGTTACTACTAGCCCACCATGAAGAAAGACATGGCAGAATTTGTAAAAAAATGCCACACCTGCCAAGTACAGGCCAACTTGATTCACATTCATCTGCAGAACTTACACAACATGGTCACCCTATGGCCCTTCCACACTTGGGGGCTTGATTTGGTGGGACCAGTTAATCCTCCATTGCGTGGGTACATATGGATCCTGGTGGCTACGAAACACTTCACCAAATAGGCAGAGGCAGTCACTTCGTAAAGCCACAGGAGGAGCGGTAGCAAACTTCATCAAAGAAAACATAATTGTGAGGTCTGGGGTACCCCACCGGATTATCAGTGACAATGGCACACCCTTTGTCTACAGTGAAGTAAGGAAGATGCTAGAGTTCTACTAAGTCAAGCACCATCGTTCATCACCCTATTACCCTCAAGGAAATGGGCAAGTAGAGGCGACAAACAAGACCCTCATAAAGATCATTAGCAAAATGAGCCAAGAATACATAGGAGGATGGACAATGCATCTGTCAGATGCTCTCTGGGCCTATAGAAATTCGCCAAAAATTGCCACAGGGTTTTCACCCTTTTTCTTAGTCTACGGGATAGAGGTAATGAGCCTGGAAAAAGTAATGACTTCGTCATTAAGAGTTATGTAGATGCGGGAGAAGGAAAAAGAAAAATGAGGTCTTTGTGGCAGAAAAGCATGAAGACCTAGAAGGGCTTAATGAAAGAAGGGAAGAGGCTCAAGAGTGCAGCCACAGATATAGACAAAGGATGATTGAAGCCTATGGTAGAATGACTAAGGAGAGAGTGTTCGCAGAAGGGCAAATCGTGTTAAAGGTAGCAGACTATGTAGTTATCCCTTTTGTTTAATGAGTTTTATATTTCCTTTTTTTCCTTCAAGTATGTCACAAGACAAGATTGTAACATGCTTTCATGAGTGTGTAATGAAAAAGTATGACGTATTATAAAAGCATTCTATGTTATAGCAATAGCAAAAGCAGTAACAAAGTGTAGCATCATAGTTACAAACCCAAACTGTGGCAAACTTGCCAAATAAGTGCTATAGGAAACGTAAAGTGTACTAGACGGGGTAATAGGAGAACAAAAAGAAAAAAAAAAAGGGAGAAGGAGAACTACATCATCATTAACGAAGCCCAGAAATAAGGGCTTGATCTCCAAAACGGTTGGATCCACCAATGTTGGAAAGAAGGTGCTCACGACGACCCTCCAAGTCTGCCACCTCCTTCCTTAGAGCCTTAATGCATGTATCAATAGCATCAACAACAGGCTGAATCCTCCTCATGAAGAAGGTTCGGGCAATCTCACGAAGATGGTCCAGGATGAACTCCATAACAAAGCCCACACTAATAAACTCTTGAATTGCAGCCCTCCATTGCAAGATCCTCTTGGTAGAAACTGTGTCAACAAAATTATGCACAATATCGTTCATCCTGCTTCCCAACAGCTTCAAAAAGTGCTCTCTGGCAGAACGGCCAAGGCGGGATCCTTGCATGAAGTCACCATGGCTATTGTAGACCCCCTCTAAATGAGAAGCACAATCCTCGGGAACTTTGAAGCCATAGAAGTCTCTGTAGGGAGGCTTAGAACCCCAGAAGTCTGCAGGATCGAGGTCATTAACCTTAAATTGAACAAAACTAGCAAAAAAGGCTGCGACCTCACTCACAGGGTCTGGAACTATGGCAGAACTACTACCCACCTTAAACTGAGAAGGGGCAGTAGTGAGTGGACCTATTAAGAAGACATGAAGCATGGTGTGAGAAACCATGAGCTAAGAATGAACTCACAATGAAGAAGTGAAGAAAGAGATGAGAGAAAGAAACACACTAGGACACGTAAGAGTAGGGGCTGTGGAGATAGCAGGAACTAGTGCTATGGGAATGGCAAAAACTGATACTATAGGTACAGCAAAAACTAGGGCTATGGAAATGGTAGAAACTAATACTGTGGGTACAGTAGAAACTAGTGCTAAAAATATGGCAGAAACGGGTGCTACAAGTGCAACAGGAGAAGTGGCTATAGGCATATCTGTGTCTGCTGCAACTCCTGGCTCCTTAAAGGTCTTTGTAATCAGAAGAATGGACGTGCAAAATATAGGGAGATTGCAGCAAAGGGGTGACACAAATATATATGCATAAAAAAGAGATAACCAAAAAAAAAAAAAATGAGGGAGGAGGGAACTTAGCAGGATATAAAGACACACACCCATGAATTCGGCCTCATGCTCAACACTTTCATACTTCTCCGAATTAGAAACCCTCTTTTTCATGGTGGGTTTGTCGTCAGGATCCTCGAGAACATCCTTAGATCCCTCAGAAGACAAGTTTGCATCAAGTCCACATGTGGTAGAACTTGGGATGGAAGAAGGGGTAACCACTAAAGAAGAACCATCCTTCACGGCTTGAGATAGAGCTATGAAGGGATCACTGGTAAAGATAACAAGAGGTGTGGTAGGAGAAGCAACCTTGGTCTAAGCAATAGTAGAAGGAATGACTCCTTCTTGGGGAGTAAGTGTCTCGGTAGGAGTAGGAGTAGTCTCACTAACCCTTTCCGTATAAGTACCCTCACCTATGGGTACCAGCTCAGTGGAAGGGATAGGAGCCTTAGTAGGAACTCCTTGTGCAGCAGCAGGAGGAGTAGGTGTTGCAGCCTCAAACACCACATCAGCCCTGTCAAAGAAACCTTCCATGGGTATGCCCATGGAGGTAGAAATCTCCTTAGTCGTGGGGTGGTATACAAAGATAGGCTCGGGCTCATCCTGAAAAAAGAAAAAGAAAAAAAAGAAATAGAAATGAGGAAAAAAGGAATCCGTAACTAGTGATGATGCTGAAAGGGAGATGAGGCAACCAATGGCATACGACAGAGGAAATATGGGCAAAAGAGAAGAAAAAGAAGGAAGAAAGGAAGGAGACATACCTTAAACTCAGTTTCATCAATTAATATAGGACGGGTGGCAGATGCATCCTGCTTATGCTTAAACTACAAAAGAAAAGAAACCAAAAGACAAAGATGAAGAGACAAGTCAACAAGTGTATGAGGGTTAACCGCAGAAAAGCCCTATATATATATATATATATATATATGTAAAAGAAAAAAAGGAAGGGCCAAAGTTAGAGATAACATACTTTCCACTCAGTGGTGGTGGATTTAGGAAGATGAGAGGTCTTTCTCTTACTGCCTCGTGTACTACTGGAAGAAGAAGCATCGGTAGACAGCCGCGGAGCAGTGAACTTAGACTTGTTGGCAGTGGGGCGCACGCTAGAACTGGTATGGGTAAAAGGAGGAGGAGAGCCCTCTAAAACTATATTGCCTTTGGAAGGGAGGCCACTCTCAAAAGGCACAATGTTTGAGCAAGCCCCAGAAGAATCACCACCCTTTTTGGCAAACTTAGGCTTGACAGAACCTTTCTTACCTGGCACATGAATGTTTATCACCTTTACTTTCTTCTCCCAACTCACAGAATATTCATTGGCATGCCATAACCACCCTTTATCCTCCTTAACCCACTCAAAAATGACAGACTGACTCTACTTTCTAGCATATGGCACAAATTTAGAGGGTAAAAGTAGCCGAGGGTTGGCTAAAATGACAGCACTAAGCCCGTTAAGAGGAATAAGAGAGAAACCTCAGCTACCCATCAGTTTCTGCTCAAATAAAGTCGTCACAGCCGGCCAGTATCTGTGCATAGTAGGAGTACAAATGCCCTCTCTCTGCGAGCTTGGGATAGTAACTATAGTAAAACGCTTGCTCTAGAATTTAAAAGCAACATGCCATAGGAATGATCGAATGGAGGTGGGAGACTCTATAAGGGAAGAAAGATCATCAAGAATGTCTTGATCTAGCTCGAACTGTCTTCTCACCTTGTTGGTAGGATAGTGCACAAACCTAATGCCCTCATCAGCTAGATAAGGCAACCACCTAGCGTTTGTGGTTGCCAAGTAAGTAATCCCTTTCTCCTCGAAACCAGTCAATGGAGTGGTGGTCCCGGCAATGTCAACAAATGGACCTATAATAGAATCTATGCATGTGTAACCTGTACCTAAGTTCCTATATGCTTTCCAAGAAAACCCAACTCCTTTATCAAAAAACTCAACAGCAGAATAATCAATTGGCTTTAAACCAACCCAACGAGAAGCCAATGGAAAGTCAAACTCAAATCTACCACAGAAATCAGTAATGACTCCCGGGCACGACTGATACTTTTCCTTAGCAAAACAGACGGGCCTACACTTTTTCAAGTACCTAGCACAACGCTCATACAACAAGTGTTGTAGAATAGTATTGTGAACAGAAGAAGTGACTATGTGGCAGGAGCCTACCTGACTCTTATCGATCCGCAAAATGTCTAACTGAACATACAAATGCCCTAAGAACATAGGAGCCAATGGCAGACTTATCCCGGCAGATATCTTAATAGCTAATCAAAAATATAAAGGCTTCACAGCATAGTAGGGATGAGAGCCAAAGTTACACTTACAAAGCCAGAACGTGATAAAGGCCGCACGGCGAGCAGCAACAAAAATTTGAGAAGAGGAACCAACCCAAAATGACAACTTTGCATTACCACTCATCTTTTTCTTCAACTCGGCCTCCACGGCCTTTTCTTCCAGGGAAAGCTCTAAAGGGCCAGTATCAACATCACTAAGGATAGGCAAAAGCAACTGATTTGCCTCATCTTCCAAAGTCACAATGATCTCACCGTAGGAGAAAAAGAAAGTGTGAGTGGTGGTACACCACCGGTGGACCAAATGGCGGAGGTTGAAGAAGTTCCTATAGTTAGATAAATAGCGGGATGAAACAATAGCCTTCAATACACCGGCCTGCTGTAGCAACCCCATAAAGCCCGTGTCGTACAACTCCCTATCCACCCATTCCTTCCAACCCAAAGTGGTGCTCGATCCAAATTCGAAGTGAATGGGCACGGGGAGTGAAGTGCCTTGGCAGATGACAAGGTCGAGGATTGAGGAAGCCAATGGAGCCCAAGAAACATATGTGTTGCGATGACAAAGAGCAAGCCATACACGGCCCAATGGCGGCGGCGTGTAATCACCGAGGACCTTTGGAAAATGGGGATGGATATCATACCAAGGATCTATAAGAGGAGCGCACTCATTATCAGGGGCACACTACTCTTCCTCCTCGTCGGAATGGTTCGATTTGGAATATACGGCCTCTTCGCCTGTATCACATGCGGTGAGAGGATCAGAGACAATCTCTTTTCCCTTATGGCGGGAAGAACTTTGGCCTTTCGTCGGCATCATGGTGCAGCGGTTAATTGGAGTAAATGGATGAAAGTGTTTGAGAGGGAGAACACGGTGAAGAAAGGGAAATGGGGAAAGTATCCATGTTGGAAGGGGTGAGAGTGTTTTTATTTGGAATATGAAGGGAACTTCTCTTAAATACCAACGTCATTAATACTAACATGAAAGGATGTGACGGGTTAGCCATTGGATAAAGGATGAAACTAATGAAGTGGCGGCTGCATTTTAGAATAACTGCTAAACTGGGAAATTCGAGGAAACAACATTGTTCATGGCAAGAAAAAATATAAATATATGTATAAGTTAGGGACCACTGTTCAAAAAAAGCCCGCGAAGAAAAAGAAGAAGGAAAGACAGAAAGGATAGAGAAGTCTTTTATTCATATATGAACCATAGGAACGCTTCATATGCTTAGGGGGCTAAATGTTAATGCTCATTTTAGGAAGCCCAATAGAAGGAAGAAGCCTAGCAACATGGGCAGGAATGAGTTAGTAATTGGATAGAAAAGCTATTAAGCTCAAGCGGCAGGAATAATGGATCATAAGGCCATAAAATAAACAAATGGGCCTTGGGGAAGAAAATGGGCCTAAAGGAGCCCGAAAAGAGAGAAGTAGCAAACTCATGGGCAGTATGTGATGTAGAAAAGTGAGAATGGGCTATTGCAGGCCCGAAGTAATGTAAGTAAAGAAAGTAAGGGGTTGATGGAAAGTCCATGAGCCCCAAGGATGAAGGATAAAGTAATTGGGCCGGGGAAGCCCGAAGAAGTTAGTAAAAGCCCATGGGAACGCAGAATTAGAAAGGGCCGAGGATGCCTAAGGAAAGTAAGTGGGCCAAGGATGCCCAAAAGGAAATAAATGGAACACAGGAACCCGCAAGCAATGTAATAAAAAAGCCCAATGACCATACTAAGTCATTGAGAGAAGAATAAGCAGCAAGCCCAAAGAGGCACAGCAAGCTTGGGTTGAATAACATCATAGCAGGAATAGCAGAGCGGTATAGCAGGAAATGCGAAGACTATAGAAAAGAGCAAAAGAATGGGCTGAAGGAGGAAAAGCCCACAATTAAGAAAAGCCTAGCCCTCTAAGGGGAGCAAGCCATAAAAGAAAGGAAAATTAGAAAACAACTCACGCCAAAAGAAGTCAAGGATGGACGGCAGAATGTGCAAACGAGCCTTCAGACCACAGCGAACGCATGAGCAGTAGGTAAATTTTGGACATACATAGAAGTAAAGTATGCACAAGGCCCAGACATCACTAACTTGTACCTAGCCAATATAGGAAGTGGTGAGGTCATGGGTCAGAGGTAAAAGGGCATGGTCTGGCAGTAGGGAGAGGGGAAAATATATTTTGGGGTTCCTGCTTAGACTCTTTTGGCAGAAATTTTCTGCTAGGATGACATACCGCCTAAAAAAAGTAAGGATAAGTTGGAACCACTAGGTGCATGCCATGAGGGATAGGAAGAGAGAGAGCACCCACATCGTAGCAGGTAAGAGTACCATGACAAATAAACAAACAAATAAAATAGTCTTCTTTTTCTAGTGGCACAACTAGCACAGGTAAGTGGTGATGGCTGAGCGACTGACAAACTAGTGGTGGACAGTAAGGACACCCAGACTAAACAAAGGTAGTTAAAGGCTAAAATAGTAAAATCAAGTCACGACAGACATTATATAAAGGACCCTTGCCGTGCACAGCAAAAGAAGATCATGAACACAGTAATAGTAGCCTCTAGGAGAGAATCACGAACATAGTAATAGTAGCCTCTAGGAGAGAATCACAACAAAATAGGCAAACACTAAGAAAGAAAATGAAAAGAAAAGAAAGGAAGAATTGGAAAGAATGAAAAGTGGAAAGCATAGAATGACAGGCATGCACCAATAGGTTAATCCCCTCTCTCCCTCTAAAGCCCATGCTCTCTGCTAAAGGCAAAAGATTCTTCTAGGCACAGGTCATTTAGGTCCGTTCCTTCAAAGCAATTAATTTCTTCCTAGGGAGATTATTCGCATTGAGGAAATGGTTCCCTTCTTGACTTCGGCCATGTAACATAACTTGGCATGGCAAACTAACATATCTCTCTTTGATTCAATAAACTTGTTACTATCTCTTCCTCATTTATTTCTACTAGTTCATACAAAGGGCACTTCCTTGTTGCTACCCTTTATTTATTTCTGTCTAAGTAGCAGACGCATCTCTTTTGTTATCTTTATTATATTTGTTTGCCATAACTTTCCCATAGCAAATCCATCTGTCATAGGCATATGACCAAAGTCTTGTCAAACTGGGCATAGTTTGTGCACAAGTTGGACCAAGGTGGGTTACAATTGGACCAGTCCCAACTCCCTAATCTAAAACACTTAGGCCTAGTACGGTAGGAGGCAGCCCAACCTAACATTACAAAAAGGCCCATAACACTGTGTTTGCATCATGGTTAAGGCTCCAAGTATATTAAGGAACAACTGCCACCATGAAGTAGCACACATCAAGTGGTCAGAGAAGAAAACCCAAAGCTTAGTCGATAAGATTGGCAACAACCAAAAAAATAGTACAACAAAATAATTACACCATAAATAATGGCCTTGTCATCAAAACCTAAATGCAGAAGGCAAACAATAAGTCATGTTGTATAAGATTAGGAGGAATAATTTTGATGTAACAAAATTGCAACAGTATAAAACAAATTTTCCAATAGAACTAAATTTTCTTTCTTTTCCACATTTTCTTAGCGACCAAATAGAATATAAAGGCATATAAAGTCCAAAAACAAATCTGATAACATTAATCAAAAGAAAAAAAAAAAAAGGAAATAAACCTTGTGGTGATTAAGAAATACCCCTGGATATGAGTATTAATTTAGGTTTTGAGTATTATTTTTATATATATACATATATATTAAAAATTTTGTTGGATTATGTTGATTTTAAAATTTTTGTTTTTTGTTTTCTTGGTTGATTGTTATGTTCTTCTTGCATGCATTAGTAGTTAATACACATGAGAAAATGTTTGGCTAGTGAGAAAATGTGGGAAAATGTTAATGTTTGTGTTCTTTATTTCCCTGTTTGGCTAGTGGGAGAATGTGGGAAAATTTTAAACTTGGCAAGACATTAGAAAATAGAAATAAAAATGTTAAATGAAATACTGTAACTTACCCCTCTTAACTTGTCTTGTCAAGGGAAGAAAGGGTTGAATTCATCAATGCCACACCATTGCAATTGCACCTTGTTGGGTTCAAAATTTGGTACCTGCCGGTGGTGGGTTTCACGAATCCATCAAATTTGTTGGGTTTTTTGGCAATTTATATTTTTGGTTATTGCCGATGATGGTGATGGCATCTGATGACAGTTGGTGAAGGACATTAGTGTGTGGGTTTTTTCTTAGAGCTAACAACATAGAGAGAGAGAGAGTGTGTGTGTGTGTGTGTATTTGTGTGTGTGTGTGTGTTGGAAAATGAAAAAGGAGGGAAATGAAAAGGCAAAATGGCACTTTGGCAAAACAATTGAGGGATACATTGGACTAGGCACGAGCAATTAAAAGGTCTATTGTGGTGGTCCAAACCGCCACTATAACTACGGAATAGCGTCACAAAAAGTATCTATTGCAACGGTCATATAACCTACCGCTGCTATAGCTACGTCTAATGCTGCTAAAACACGTATATTGCGGCAGTTTATATAGTTCTGCTGTAGTATGCTGCAAAGGGCTAAATCTATTGTGGCGGTCCAATGAAATGCCGCAATATATCTCATCTATAGTGGCGGGCCAAAAAAGCGCCGCAATATGTGACATATAGTGGCACTTTTTGTAACCGCCACAAAAAACTCGTCGGAATAGCTCAATTTTCTTGTAGTGATATATGTGGATATTGTTAGTGACATATGTTATTTTAAATTAGTTAATCCTTTGACAAAATACACTTTACTTGTAATTGGGTAGATTTAGGATGTGTTTAGTACTTCAAGGAACAAGAGTTCAAGCCTAGTATTGAAACCATACAAATCTGTCCAAGAAACAAGTGAAGAAGTGCTATTCATTAAAAGTCAATAGATAGCTTGACAGATATATCCTTCGAGGTCTCGACAAATACAGTATTTATTGAGACCTACGAAATCAGAATTTCCAGGTCTAATTTTCGTCCTAAGCTGATGTGTATGTGTAGGATTTCTTTTTTCACAACCCTAGACATAAGAGAATAAGGCTTATTTTAAAGGCCATCATATAAGAGAATACAAAAAGAACACATGAAAAAAGTAATTGAATGCCTTATTCTCTCTAAAAGAAGTTACTGTGATTTTATGCCTTAGGATTTTGTAACTAAGTGCTTCTTGATCTTCATTGTTGATGAAGTGAAGAACTTTGCAGCCAATTGTTAGGATTAGTGCTCTTAAATCCTATTGTATGATGCTATGTATGATATTGTGTATAACATGATGTATGACTTAATATTGTGATTAATAAAGTTGTTTTATTATTATCTAAAATAATAGTAACATGAATATTCGGACATTATCATATAGTCCATAGTATCTGATTTATATGGAAAGTATAGAAAACATAAATCACAAGTTCTTTGTAAACTTAAAATTTTAGTTCTTAGTCAGTGATAAAATTGGACATTTTATCTGCGAAGACTATAACATATCAACTAAGATGATTTGTCTTGATTATGGAAGTGGAGACTTCTAGTTGGTATGTTAATATGTTTTAAGAGTTAAGACATATTGAACTAGACTGCTGTGAGATTTATTATTCTTCTAACGACTGTCAATTGAATAATAAATCTCATGACTTCTATTTACATGAACTCTTAATCCTGAGAGAATAATGGACCTGATCATGAGATGTAGGTTACTTTGATATATCAGGAGTGCGATCTAAAGTAACAGTCAAAACCTCAGTATGTTGGGCAACCACATTTAGTGTTGATGGAACATATATTCTCAAGATAGAACATATATTCTCAAGATAGAACATATATTCTCAAGATGGAATTCATAATCTCTTAACGGAGATACAAAATATTCCATCGAGATAAATTTAATAGGTTTTGTTAGGTTCTAAGGTCTTAGGATTTTATGTATTTAGAACTCTAATTTGTAATGTTGGCAAACCATGATCAAAAAATTGTATTTAGTCTTGTTTAGAATTGCTCAAAGTTGGTTTAATATTGTAAAGTTGGAATTGAGTGGCTGCAGAAGTACTTGGGACTTTCGGCCTGGCTCGATCGATCGAAGAATAGACTCGATCGATCGAAAATCGCACAGGTTGAGTTTTCTGCAGAATTTCCAACTCAGCCCTACTTCATTAAACGTTTAGGGTTTTGTGCTTTTACCCTAGGTATATAAACAAAACCCTAGCCACGTTTTTGAAGGTTGTCCATATTGCTTTGTTGCTCATACATTGTTGTTTTGTGTGAATCTCTTGTGAGATCTTTGAGGAGACTTCCTTTACACAAAACTTAGGGTTTTCAAGGTAGAGATGATTTTAACATCTTGAAGATCATTATAGTTGCAACCATTGGAACTTAAAAGAAAAGCAAGCGGGGAGTTTGTAGCTGATTGAAGAATTTAAGAAAGAAGTAGTCCGTGGATTCGGAGCCTGCGCGTGGTCGTGTCAGGAAGTTTTACTGGTTGGTAGCATTAGGAAGTCGAGCGGGGAGCTTGTAGTCCTTCTGTAAGAACTTCAATTCTTTCATAGTGAATTCTGTTATGCCTTGAGGATCGGTGGGTCAAATCCTCCCCAGGTTTTTACCGAGTGGTTTCCTGGGTGATCATATCTTGTGTTATTTATTATTCCGCTGTTTTATATCTTGATATGATTATTTGATTACTTTAACCTAGAATTGCATAATTTGACTAAGTAACAACTTGGCTAATTAATCTAGGCTACGCAATCTGTGTGTTTAAGGGGTCTAAATTACTAACAAGTGGTATCAGAGCGTGGTAGCTCTTTTTGCTTGAGATTTCTATCTCTGAGCTGATCCTTGACCCCATTTGTCATGGATTCTTGGAAAATTGTTTTGTTTGCTAGTCAACTTATCTACCTGTTGTCTTTGCCATTAGTTGCTTTTGTTAAATCTTTCCTTAAGTATCTTGGTAAAATCACTTATGATAAGAATTATGCTTGTTATACTGCTTTAACCACCTTAAAGGCACGTGATTCTTGTCTTTGGTATTTGGATAGTGGTTGTTCCAGGCACATGACAGGAAAAAAAGATCTATTCAAAACACTTTTTGAAGGGAAGATTGGGACAGTCACCTTTGGAGATGGAAATAAATCTGTGATCAGAGGCATTGGTACTGTGAACATTCCAGGATTGCCGGTGTTTGAAGATGTTTGGTATGTTGATGGATTGAAGGCCAATTTACTCAGCATAAGTCAGATTTGCGACAATGGATTGAACGTTCTTTTCACCAAGTATGAATGTGAGATACTTGATGGTAAAGGTGACTGTATGTGTGTTGGTGTAAGGACAGCTGACAACTGTTATGGAATAACACCAAGTGTAAACAACAAGTGCTTTAGTGCAAAGATAGATCAAGTTGATTTGTGGCATCAACGGTTGGGGCATGCTAGTCTTAAGCAGCTAGAGAAGATTTCCAAGTGTAAGGCAGTTATCGGTTTACCCAAATTTGAGAAGATAGATAAGTGCATCTATGGATCATGTCAGATAGGTAAACAAGTAAAATCCAAGCATCTGTCTGTGACTAGTGTTCAAACATCAAGACCTTTAGAGATGTTACATATTGATCTCATGGGTCCTGCCAGAGTTCAAAGTCTGGGTGGAAAGAAGTATATTCTAGTGGTTGTGGATGATTTTACTAGATATACTTGGGTTGTGCTTTTGAAGGATAAAGCTGAGGCTCCTGAGAAGATGATACATCTGTGCAAGAAATTGCAGGTTGAGAAAGAAACTGTGATAGCCAGAATCAGAAGTGATCATGGAAAAGAATTTGAGAATACCAAACTGGCTACTTTCTGCAATGATCAAGGAACTCATCAAGAGTTCTCATCACCCAAGACATCGCAACAAAATGGGATCGTGGAAAGGAAAAATAGGGTTATTCAGGAAATGGCTCGAGTCATGCTACACAATAAAAAGTTGCCAAAGTCCTTCTGGGGAGAAGCAGTCAACACTGCTTACCATACACTCAACAGGGTGTATTTTAGACCTGATTCCAAGAAAACTCCCTATGAACTCTGGAGAGGGAAGAAACCTGTTGTCAAATATTTTAGGATATTTGGCAGTGATTGTTACATTCTGCGTGATAGAGAGAATCTAGAGAAGTTTGATACAAAGAGTGACAAAGGGTACTTTCTAAGATACTTCTCCACCAGTAGAGCTTACAGAGTGTTCAATTTGAGAACCAAAACAGTCATGGAATCTTCAAATGTTGTAATAAATGATGAAGTGAGTTCAGAAGCGTCTTCAGAAAGCACTGGTCCTGCTCAAGATAAGGCTTTAGAAGTTAATGACTCCTTTCTTACTGAGTATGTTGGGAAACATAGTGAGGAAGATTTGCTGGTGTTGAATGATACAGTCTCAGTACCATCAAGCTCAGAACCATCTACTCCAGTTCATGGCACTCGATAGGCACAAAGTG
This sequence comes from Quercus variabilis, assembly GCA_030445155.1. Lineage (NCBI taxonomy): Eukaryota > Viridiplantae > Streptophyta > Magnoliopsida > Fagales > Fagaceae > Quercus > Quercus variabilis. The sequence continues at coordinate 59,584,024 of CP129447.1, read as the reverse complement.
AGCTCAGCCCTCCACTTGAACAGAAAGGTATCACAACATCTCTTGTTAAACGCCCTTCTTCAAGAGTGAAACTGAACCATCCTTCCACAAATATATTGGGTAGTCTAAATGATAATATGAGATTGAGATCAAAAGCCTTGAATGTGATCACTCACTCATGCTATCTGTCCCAATTTGAACCGAAGAAGGTAGATGAAGCACTTCAGGATGCTGACTGGGTAAATTTCATGCATGAAGAACTTCATCAATTCATTCGGAATGATGTATGGGAATTAGTTCCTAGGCCAGAAAATGTAAATGTGATTGGAACTAAATGGATCTTTAAGAACAAGTCAGATGAACATGGCACCGTGATTAGAAACAAATTAAAACCTGTTGCACAAGGGTACACACAAGTGGAAGGAGTTGACTTTGATGAGACTTTTGCACCAGTTGCAAGATTAGAATCCATTCAGATACTATTAGCCATTGCAAGTCATTTAAACTTCAAGTTGTATCAAATGGATGTCAAAAGTGCATTCCTAAATGGGATGTTGCAAGAAAAAGTGTATGTTGAGCAATCCAAGGGATTTGTGGATCCTCACAGACTAGATGACGTCTACAAGTTAAAGAGAGCACTTTATGGTTTGAAACAAGCTCCTAGAGCTTGGTATGATAGATTGACTGCATATCTCACTAAGCATGGATTCAAAAGGGGATCTGCTGATACAACTCTCTTCATCAGAAAGGATAAGACTGGTTTTGTTGTAGCTCAAATTTATGTAAATGATATTGTCTTTGGTGCTACTAATGACTCTCTTGCTCACTCTTTTGCAGATGAAATGAAGGCAATGTTCGAAATGAGCATGGTTGGTGAATTGACTTACTTTTTGGGTTTGCAGGTGAAGCAAACAGAGTCAGGAATCTACATCAATCAAGCTAAATATGCAAGAAATTTGGTCAAGAGATTTGGACTGGACAAGGCTGCTCATGCTAGAATACCAATGGCTGCTAATGTGAAGTTGACAATTGATCCATCAGGTGAGTCTGTTGATATTACCTTGTACAAAAGCATGATTGGTTGTCTCTTGTACTTAACTGCTAGTCATCCTGATATTTCTTTTAGTGTTGGTGTTTGCTCTAGATTTCAGTCTAATCCTAAGGTCTCTCATTTAAATGCTGTTAAGAGAATTATCAAATATGTGAGTGGAACCTATGATTATGGATTGTTTTATAGCAAAGAATCAAATTTATCTCTTGCTGGTTTTTCTGATTCTGATTGGGCTGGGAATGCTAATGATAGAAAAAGCACCACTGGGGGGTGTTTCTATGTTGGAGCCAAGCTTGTGGCTTGGATGAGTAAGAAACAAAATTCTATTTCTTTATCCACTGCTGAAGCTGAATATATTGCTGCTGGGAGTTGTTGCTCTCAGCTTCTGTGGATGAAGAAACTTTTGAGTGATTATGGGATTCCTCAAGACACCATGGTTGTCTACTGTGATAATTCTAGTGCCATAGATATTTCTAAAAATCTTGTTCAGCATTCTAAGACCAAACACATTGAACTTAGATATCACTTCATTAGGGATTTAGTTGAAAAGAAGATTGTCATTCTTGAATATATTCCTACTGACCGTCAAAATGCTGACATCTTCACCAAACCTCTTGATGGGAGTAAGTTTGAGACTCTTCGTCAAGTCATTGGTGTGCTTCGGTGTCCATAGTCTCTTCTGGATTTCTTGGTCCTTGTGCTTAATTGCTTTTTCCTTTGGTGACCATTGTTCCTTTTTGTCTTTTTGTTGTTTTTGTTCTAGGACTTGCATTGTATTACATTCATGCATTTCATTCTAGGATGTATGTGTTTCCTTTTTAATAATAAAATAAAAAAAATTAAAAAAAGGGGAGAAAGCAAACATTATGTTAGACACTATTTGTCTTGATTTTTGAAAAACAAGGTTGGTCTATCTTGTGACACATATCATGGTCTGTGTACCTTGTTTAACTTTGATGAACTTTTTCATTGCACTTGACTAGTTAAAACTGTGTAGTGCATCTTGTGTGGGAAAGATGTGTTTGGTTTTTATTCTCCTTGTCTTAATCATGAAGTCATATGTTATTTAACTGTCGGACTTGATTCTTTTGAGAAAGGCATAAATAACCATCTCACCACTGTTCACTAGCCAATCATGAACACCTTAGTGCATATCATAAGATTCTGTGCTCGAGAAAGTGTAGCACATGCACAAAAAGAACATAAGGTGTAGCCTCAAAATAAATTAAAACTGGTGTGTACTATTAGGCTTAATGCCAATTCACTTAATTCAAACCGGTGTGTACTATTAGGCTGAATGCCATCTCATACAAATAAGAGGCAAAAATACAAGAAACTTACATGATTGTAAGCTTTTGTTCTAGGAGATGTGGGAGTTATAGGATGTAACTCTTTAGGTGATAGTCTCTTTTAAATTCTATGTAATGAATTGTGTAGACTTTATGTTTGATTGTTATTCACATATCACCTCACATGTATCTCAAGTTTTTGCTAGTATCACACACTACACAAGTTACTCTTTGTTAAACACTGTACATACGAGTGTGTGTGTTTATGATCTGACCAACCAAGTTTGAAAGTATCTTGAGATTTGTGCACAACATTTTTGTTGCTTGAGAAAATTCAATGGGGGAATGATTGAAATGTGTTTTTGACACAATTTTGGTTTAAAAATTTGGGTTTTTGAAAAAGCATTTCATCTCATACTCATGCATTTTGTTTTTACAATTTAATGCTTTGAGGAGTTGTTTTACAAAATTTTGGGTTGTGTCTTTTAAAACTGGATTTTTTAAAATTTTAGTGAGCCTTTACCCATTTCGATCGATCCAGCCTGTTTTTCGATCGATCGAAAAAGTGCCTTAGTTTGTTCTAAAACGACTGTCACATTCGATCGATCGAATGTAATTTTCGATCGATCAAGTATCGTGAAAAAGGTTTTTAAAAGGCACTTTTCTAACTTTTTCAAAGATCCTATTTCAAAACTTTTCAACCCTTTTTCCTCTCTCCGCGTTGGCAAGCTTGGCATTGTCATTTTTTATCGTTTTCTTCCGAAGTCTTTGCCCAATCTCTCTCTCCTAAAGCCGGTAAGACCCTTTTGCCCTTCCTTTTGATTTATTTTTCATCATTTCATGCATAAATTCATGCTTTTAAAGGGCGATTTCCGCACTTTGCTTTTGTGGTTTTTTCTTTTGATTCAAGCCATAATTGATGCAATTGATCATTGGGTTTTTGTGGGGACATGTTATAGACATGATTTAAATAGTCTAATTTGATCAATTTTGAGTTTGATGTGAAATTGAAAAATCTAGGGTTTACTAATTGATCCGATTTGGGGATTTTGTGAAATTGAGAAGAATTTGATGCAATTGGCTTGTTGGATTGATGAAATTAAGCATTATAATCTATGTGTTGTGTTTTGTGATGCTCAATTCATCATTTGGTTTTAAAAATTTTCAATTTGTGTTAAATTTTTAGGGTTTTTGTTAAGAAAATTCCTTGCTCAAGCCAATTTTGTCAATTTAATCTCAATTGAACTTAATTGCTCACTGCATTAGTACATGTATCATGGCATTTTATCTGCTCATGCATCATATAGATTTTAATTCTATTTTTTTGGTGCTAACTTGCAGTCTGCCTTTGGTTTTGTTTTTTTTGTTTTGTTTTTGTGGTTTTTCTCTTTGTGTCTCTGTCCTTTCCTTAGCATCATGCCTAGGAAAACTAGAGCCTATAGGTCCCTTCCCTCTTCCTCTCCATCCACTCCCTCCTTTGACCGTGAGAGGTTTCCGAGTGAGAAAAACTAAGATCTTTTTGAGAAGCTTAACCTTAAGAGGAAGATTTGGGCTGAGCGTTCTGTTGTGTTAGATGAGCTAGATCCGGCCATTAGGGCTAACTTTGAGCGTCGGGGCTGGTTACCTTTGTTAGACATCTCTGATCCTCCTCCACCGTCTGCCTTGATTAGAGAGTTCTATTCGAACATCTCTATCCACATCTATGATTCCAACATTTTGGTAAAGAGTTGGATACGAGGTGTTGGGTACACCATTACTCCTCAGGTAGTGGCTGCTGCTCTAGGGGTACCGTTGGTTAGGGATCCTGTCTATCCTTATGTTGAGTCTCCCGAGCTGAGCGATGTTTTGTCTTACATCACTGGTACTTCTGTCCAGTGGGGTTCTGATCCTAGGATCACTTCTGCTGAGCTCTCCGGGTTACATTATCTTTTCTTTAGGATAGCCTGTCATTCCATCTGGCCTATTTCTCATGTGCACACCATTCCTCTTGAGAGGTGTGTATTTTTGTATGCTCTTATTACTGATGCTCCTATCAGTTTTCCCCATCTATTTCTTCGTTCTTTGAACGAGGTTTATAGGAGTTCATCTTCTTCACATGCCCTTGTTCATCCTATTTTCATTCATAGGATTTTACTCCATCTTGAGCTTCGTGGCTTTCCTTCCTCTGAGCTTGTTCATGTGATTGCTCCTATCGGTGCGTCTTTTCTTAGACAGAAGGCCGTTCATCTTCGAGCTGGTTCTAAACACCCTAGGTCTGAGCCCTTTAGTAGCGTACCTCCTCCTCCCTCTTCTTCTGCAGGTCTTGCTGGTGAGGATATTCCTAATCCAGTTGGTGCTGATACTGCTGCTGCTGATGTTCCTTCATCTCCTTCGGCCGACTTCGATGTTCGTCATACTTTGGAGACTGTCATGACTGTTCAGTAGGCTCATGGTCAGATTTTGGTGGACTTGCTGGATGAGATTCGTGCTCTTCTAGTTGAGTTAGCTCGTCTTCATTCTCCCTCACCACCTCCTTTTGATGGCGACTCATGATTGCTTTTTAGCATTCCGTCACAAAAAGAGGGAGTGGAGTTTTGACTTGTAGAGGGTTTTTGTTGATAGGAGGAGACTTTTGTAGTTAGAGGGAGATATTGTTTTAGATTGTATCTAGGTGCTTCACTTTGTATATCATTTTTGGGATATTCGTGTTAGGGGGAGTAACATTATTTGATATACATTTATTTTTTATTGATTCTTGTTGCTTTATGATTCACTGCGTATTGATTTATATTTATGACTTGTTCATTTTTATATGTCTTTATTTTGGATTGTGTGAATCTTACAAGAATGTTATACCTGTTGTTTTTACTCTTTTCTGTCACACATGCGTTTATGCGTTTGTTGAGTATTTCAGGAATATACAGGTTGATTCAACTGAGTTGCTGTCTACATTTGCAACTAATGGATAGTAGTTAGGCTGAATTTGATTTTATGAGCATTACCTTTGTAAAGGGTTTTTTATTTGTAAAACTTTGAGCTGTTAATTAGGGTTTTGTCATGGATTGCCAAAGGGGGAGTTTGTTAGGTTCTAAGGTCTTAGGATTTTATGTATTTAGAACTCTAATTTGTAATGTTGGCAAACCATGATCAAAACATTGTATTTAGTCTTGTTTAGAATTGCTCAAAGTTGGTTTAATATTGTAAAGTTGGAATCGAGTGGCTGCAGAAGTATTTGGGACTTTCGGCCTGGCTCGATCGATCGAAGAATAGACTCGATCGATCGAAAATCGCACAGGTTGAGTTTTCTGCAGAATTTCCAACTCAGCCCTACTTCATTAAACGTTTAGGGTTTTGTGCTTTTACCCTAGGTATATAAACAAAACCCTAGCCACGTTTTTGAAGGTTGTCCATATTGCTTTGTTGCTCATACATTGCTGTTTTGTGTGAATCTCTTGTGAGATCTTTGAGGAGACTTCCTTTACACAAAACTTAGGGTTTTCAAGGTAGAGATGATTTCAACATCTTGAAGATCATTATAGTTGCAACCATTGGAACTTAAAAGAAAAGCAAGCGGGGAGCTTGTAGCTGATTGAAGAATTCAAGAAAGAAGTAGTCCGTGGATTCGGAGCCTACGCGTGGTCGTGTCAGGAAGTTTTACTGGTTGGTAGCATTAGGAAGTCGAGCGGGGAGCTTGTAGTCCTTCTGTAAGAACTTCAATTCTTTCATAGTGAATTCTGTTATGCCTTGAGGATCAGTGGGTCAAATCCTCCCCAGGTTTTTACCGAGTGGTTTCCTGGGTGATCATATCTTATGTTATTTATTATTCCGCTGCTTTATATCTTGATATGATTATTTGATTGCTTTAACCTAGAATTGCATAATTTGACTAAGTAACAACTTGGCTAATTAATCTAGGCTACGCAATCTGTGTGTTTAAAGGGTCTAAATTCCTAACAGGTTTGTTATTCAGAATATTAGGCCTAACTACTTTAGTAAATAGTTACTAAAGTATATATTTATGAAATTGGATTTCATAAATATATAATGAATAACTTAAAGGATTAAACTAAATACTCAAGGATTAAGATGTAGTAATTTACAAAGTTGCAGTCTACTTTTATGACTTTGTATTACTACGAATATTTTATGAAGGGATTGCATGTATAATAAAGTTTTGGGATATAATTTATTAATAAGGCTTAGAGTACAATTATATTTATATAGTGGTATTAAATATAATTAATGGTAACTTTGGACTTGTCAAGAGTTGACAAAAAAGCCCAAGGCCCATTGGAGCTAGTATCTTATTTGTTCCCTTTTGGTCCCACTCCAAGCCACATACTAAAACCCAATTGAAAAGGTCCAAAAAGTTAGCCCAATTAAATAATTAGTTATTAGGAGAGAAACATGCAGATTTTGACTACTACAAAAAGATACATGAATTGGTATGTATAAGAGTGTTGGAAACTCTTTCATTCTTTCTAGAATATACACATATAACTGATTGAGAGACCACACTTCTTGGGCATCAAGTGGAATTGGGGTGAAGATTAAAAGTGTTCCCAAGTGCTTCTAATATTTGGTTTTGAATTTCATCGCATCAAGGTACACTATCTTGTTCTTATATTCTAAAACTTACATAGCACATGTTATCAATTGTGAATGAAATAGATCCATTAATTTTTTCACTGTGTACATTCATATTTCCATCATCAACAACATCTTCAAGTTGTTGGAGTTAGTCACATACTGGAAGTCGTGCATCATTGGTTAGTTACGTATTGGGATCCGTGCAAAATGGTGGCGTTTATATATTGAAGAGTTCAAAAGTTTTGAAGCAGTAGAAGGTTTCTGCTGTAAGTTCATCTACGGAGATTATAAAGTCTAGGGACAAAATTTTTGTACTAGATCTGAAAATTCTCTTTATTATAGTGGATTACTTTTAGGGAAGGTTTCCCTCTAGGTTTTTTACTGTGAAACTAATTTGTTTCATTGGTTTTCTTGAGTCATCATATCTTATCTTATTTACTTTTTCATTGTGCATGATATTGATATGATATTAATGTTTGTTTGTTTTAACAAAGATTATTCATAATAAATCTAATTAACAACTTGGGTTTAAAAATTGTTAATTCTATCAACTAGGGTCTAAATTTCCAACAAGTGGTATTAGAGCGGGTACACTCTAATTGGATTAATTTCCTGAGTGTGATCCTTGACCCCCGTTGTCATGGATCGTGGACAATCTCTTTTTGATTCCTTCTTTATTTGATGGCACTAATTACGCAGACTAGAAAATTCGTATGAAAGTTTTTTTGCAGGCTCTAGGTGAAAAAGTATGGCAAGTTGTTGAAGTTAGCTAGAGCCAAAGGAAGCGTCGATAGATTGAGATGAAGCAACAATCAAAGTGGCAAATTTCAAAAGTAGGACCTTAAATGCTTTCTTTAGTGGGGTGACCAATGAGGAATTTAAGAAAATATCATCTACGAAAGTTGCCAAGGAAGCATGGACCATTCTTGAGATCACCTATGAAGGTACCAAGGCATTAAAGACTGTGAAGCTTCAAAATCTCACTAGTAGTTTTGAAGAAATAAGAATGGAAGAGGATGAGACCTTTGATGAGTTCTATGCTAAACTCAAGGATATTGTGAATTATGTCTTCAACCTTGGAGAATCTATATTAAAATCCAAAATTGTTAAGAAAATCCTTAGGTCCTTACCTGAAAGATTCCATACCAAGATTACGGCCATTGATGACTTTGAAGATGAAGATGAAAGTGAAGATGAAGATGATGATGATGGTGAGGATCTAACCTTCATAGCTGATGAGATTACCAAACTTCTTCAATTTAGGAAAAAGGATAAGGACAAACCTCATAGGAAATCTAAATCCTCCAAGAAAGGCAAAAATGAGAAACCCCTCATCTAGTTCCACAAGTGCAAAAGTTTTTGTCATATAAGGATAGAGTGTCCAAACTATCTTATGAAGGAAAAGACCAAGAATTTAAAAGATAAAAGGTTGGTTGCTACCTCAAGTGATACTGAGAATGACTCTTCTGATGAGTATGTGGATGAATATGGTCACTTTATGGCTTTTGTTGCCACAACCAATAAGGTGATTATGGAGAGTGCTAGTGACAGTATGGATTCTTTTGATGATAAAGTACCCACGAAATTGATCCTTCAAGAAGCCTATGATAAGCTATGCATTGAATTTATAAAATCTAAAAAGAATTCTCATCTTTGTAGAAAATAGCTTAATGAGTTAAAAACTGAAAAAGCTAATCTATTAGTCAAACTAGATGAGAGTACAAGGTTAGTTGAGACTTTTCTTGTGGAGAACACCTCATTAGAAGAGAATGTCAAGAATCTCAAAGTTGAGTTTAGTCAAGCTAGAACTCAAATAGAGAGGATAATTAGTGCAAAGCTTGATAAGGTATTGAGTGCTCAAAAGCTTAGTCCTCTGACCCCTCCTCTTCCATAGCTTCTAGATCAAGGGCTGTCTTTGTGCCTCAATCTGAGAAAGGTGATAAAGGTATGAAACCCAAAACTGATTTAGCTAATTCTAAATCCTTTGTTAGACCTCATGTTTATCACCATTGTGATGTTTCTAAACACATTTGTCCTAATTACTTTAAATTGTATCCTCAAAAGCAAGTGTCCAAATGGTCACAAGTTTCCTCTCAAGGACCTACACCTTTGTTTGGAAAGTTAATAAAAGTTTTGAGTTTTTTAACTCAATTTCAGGAGAATTCTAATTCTTCTATGTTCTTTAGTAGACATACTAGGACACGTGTCTTTTCATTTTCACGACCAAAGACTCGTGCTGTGTAAGTGTGAAAGAAGACTAAGACTTAATTGTCTTTTCTATCTGTCCTCTTTCTATCTAAAGTAGGGCTTTCTTGCTTGATTTCTTATCTGTTTTCGGGATCATGTTTTCATGCATCTGCATCTTTCTTCATACTTTCATGTTGTTTGTTCGTTTTTGTTTGGTTGTTTAGTCTTATTTTGTTTGTTTTTCAATAGAGGAAAAATAATAATAATAATAATAATAATAGTACAAAAACAGTGCGTGTTTTGTATACATTGGTACTTGTGTACCTTGAATGGTCATTGAAGCAAAGTTTTCTAAACTTTGTGTCGTTTGTAACTTAGATGAGCATCTCTATACACAACTAAGCAAGTGAGCTTTGTGGCTCGTGTTTATGATGAGTAAGATTAAGTAATCTCTTGTACTTAACACCCGTATCACTCTTTTTTGACGAGAATGACTAAAAAATCTTAAGAGAAATACATAAATAACCATCTCACCACTATTGCCCGCCAATTATAAAATGACATCCGTATGCTTCGACATAACAAAAGTGCAATGTCAAATGTTTAACATTATTGGGTATTTCTTTTTCCTCTCTTATATGCCCATGCATGATATGCTTAGAAGAAAAGAATATTCTAAGAAAAATAAAAGAAAAAATAATCAAAATTTTTTTTATATGATTGTAAACATGTCTTCTAGGAGATGTAAGAGTTATAGGATGTACCTTGAAGGTGATAGTCTCCATCAAGCAATTATGATTGTGTGTGAGTTAAAATGATTTTCTCATATCTCAAATCATCATAACATGTAGACACTTATACAATTTTGCAATATTTTTCACACACAACGCACAATATTCTTTGCTACTCTTGATACATGCGCAAGTACAATGTGATTTGGCCATTATAACGAATACCTATGTTAATATATGCTCACTAAATTGTCTTGACTTGTTTTTAAAATATAAAATTGGTTAGACTTGTTTAGTGTGTGTGTGTGTTTTGGATCTAAATGCTTGACATTTTCTTGTTAAGAGATGTTTTTGAGAGCTTAAAATGTTGTTTGGATCTTTAGTTGAATAGCATGCTTGATTGCATTCATCTTTGTGTTTTTCTCTTCTTTGAAAAACTTTTTTTTTTTTTAGCATCTCGACAGCTTCTTGATACCTCTTGACAGCTAGGCTGTCTATCGAGCCTCTTGATCTTCCTTTTCTTGACAGCTATTATCACAATTTCAATCCAATGAAGTTTTTGAGAATTTATCTCGATAGCTTCTCAATCCATCAAGAAAGTTTCTGTATGCTCTATAGATGCTTGAAAGCTTCTCAATCCATCGAGGCTTCTAGATTTCTTCTCGATAGAATCTTAATAGCTTCTTCGATCCATCGAGAAACTTTCTGTCTGGCCGATAGATTCTTGACAGATTCTCGATCCATCGAGGTTGGCTTCTGCTCAATAGCAGCTCGATAGCTTCTCGATCTGTCGAGACCCCCTTGCATGCATTGTTTTTCACATGTTTTGCATCTTTCTATTATCTTGTCATCTATAGCACCTTGTTTCATTACATTCATGCATATATATAGATTCTTTGTGCCCCCTTCTTCATCTTTGATCATCTTTATGTTTCTCGAGTGAAGTTTTATAGCTTCTTATACCCTTTGTCATTCGTGACAAAAAGGGGAAGAAAATGTGGTTTCTTTTTATAAGATTCTACATGTTAGGGGGGAGAAATACATGTCTTTGTAAGGGGGAGTTATGCTTCCTCTTGTTAGGGGGAGTGTTCACCTCGTTGTTTTGGGAGTTTCTTTTAGCTTCTTGTACACCGGTCTTGTGACAATTTTTACATACATTATGCTTATCATTGATATATATATATATATATATATATATATATGATGATGTATCTCTTCTTCACCTATCTCTCCATATGTTGTTTCTTTTCTTTCTTTATACACATGTTTCTTTATATATACAATCTTTTATTTTTGTTTCACACTAAAATGCCTTGATGAGTTTTGTTTAAATTGTTTCAAAAGACAAGTTGTCAAAATCTATCATGCCACGAACTCTCTTTTTGCAAAGTTTTTCAAGATTTTAGGTTAGGATTAGATTTTATTGTATTCAACAAGTGATTATGAGTTTAGTGATTTATGACTTCTCTCATACTTCATTGTTTGTTGTGGTTTTGTCATGGATTGCCAAAGGGAGAGATTATTAGGACATTTGTGGATATTGTTAGAGACATATGTTATTATAAATTGGCTAATCCTTTGACAAAATGCACTTTACTTGTAATTGGGTAGATCTAGGATGGGTTTAGTACTTCAAGGAACAAGAGTTTAAGCCTAGTATTGAAGTCATGCAAATCTGTTTAAAAAGAAAGTGAAGAAGTGTTGTTCATTAAAGCTCGACAGATATATCTATCAAGATCTCAACAGATGCTCGACAGATACAATATCTATCGAGATCTACGAAATCAGAGTTTCCAGATTTGATTTTTGGCCCACACTAATGTGTATGTGTAGGGTTTTTCTCATAACCATAGACATATATAAGACTTATTTTAAAGGTCGTCACATAAGAGAATACAAGGAGAACACATGCAAAAAGTAACCGAGTGCTTTATTCTCTCTAAAAGAAGTTCTTGCGTTTTTGTGCCTTAAGGTTTTATAACCAAGTGCTTCTTAATCTTCATTGTTGATAAAGTGAAGAACTTTGCAGCCAACAACATCTTCAAATTGCTGAAGTTAGTCACATACTGGAAGCCGTGTATGATTGGTTAGTCAAGTACTGGGATCCATGCAAAAGAGTGGTGTTCATATATTGAAGAGTTCAGAGGTTCTGAAGTGGTAAAAGGTTTCTGCTGTAAGTTCATCTACAGGGATTGTAGAGTTTAGGGACAAAGATTTTGTATTAGATCTTAAACTTCTTTTTATTATAGTGCATTGCTTTTCGGGAAGGTTTCCCCCCAGGTTTTTTACTGTGAAACTAATTTGGTTTATTGGTTTTCCTAGGTCATCATATCTTATCTTATTTACTTTTCCAATGTGCATGATATTGACATGATATTGACGTTTGTTTGTTTTAATAAGGTTTATTCATAATAAATCTAATTAACAACTTGAGTTTAAAACTTGTTAATTCTATCAACTAGGGTCTAAATTTCCCAACAAATAATAATAATAATAATAATAATAGTTTATAAAGAAAGCAAGGTTGATTCATTTATAGAGGGGAAAAATGCTAGTTTTGATTGGGTAAACATAAAGTAAAATACTTAAAATGTTACAAAGAACTTTTATCAATACTTAAAATGTGGCAAATAATTTTTATCACTCACATAATAGTAAGTCTCGTTGTTTAAATTTATGCTAAAATGCAAAATTTACCCTCTAAGATTTACCAAAGTTCAATTCAACTCTCTAACTTTGCTTTCATCATTTTAGTCCTCTAAAATTTCAATTAAGGCTTGTTCATCAATTTCTATTATTTTTTTTTTTTATAAAAGAAATTTGGAAAAAATTTTAAATATTAATTGTATTTTTTTAATTTAAAAAATTTGAAGAAATAAATTTAAAAAATTGGACTTAAAGGACTAAAATGAATGAAAGCAAAATTAGAGGATTGAAATGAATTATGCTAATTTTGCATTTTAGCCTAATGTGGAAGACTATAGAATAAATTTTCCATGTTTTCTAATGAGCCACAAGAACATGGATGCACAATTGCACATAATCAGATGAGTGCTAAAGTAAACAAAGGATAAGCCAAGAAAACAATTTAATCTTCATTCGAGAACCATTAGCAGAAACCATTCTTTCAGTTAATTTTTCAAAATATTTAGGAGGAATTAATCCTTCCTGAATACAATTCTTATTAGCACCAGAATCAATCATAGCAATAACAGTGAAACAATAATCATTGGAAACAAAAATTTTCACTTTTGTGAACCATTTTGGAGGAAATATGTTGTTAACAAAAGCAAGTTGAGAATCATCAATATTACCTTTATTAGAGAGAAGAGCTTGTTGACTGGATTCATCTCCATCTTTGTGCTCATCTTGTTCATTATCAGATTTGTTTTGATCAATATATTTATCAAGTTTTAACATTAACAATTCTTGTTTAAGATTATGGTTATCATTTTTCATATTCTGAAAATCATTTTTTAATTCACTCATCTCTTGTTTAACAATATTAATTTCATGTTAGAGATCGTTAATAGTTAAGTCTTTGGATTTCTTTTTATTAAATCTTTCCAAAGTTTCTTCAAAACTTATGGTTGATTTAAATTTTTTACTAGTTTCTTCCTTTAACAAGTTTTTCTTAAAGTTATTCAAATATTCTTTTTGTAAATCAGGGTTTTCAATTTGACTTATCAATTTAATCAACAAATTTTCATTTTCTTCACTTTTAGTGAGAACATTAACAGAGTTAATAACATTACAGCATGAATCTCTACAACCAAGTTTAATATTAGGAGAGTCAGAAGATTCATCAGCAGATTGATAATAAGAAGTAGTTGAAGAAGAAAAATCATCTTTCAAGGAATCAGACGAATTGTTTGATTCAAGGATTCTGAATAATTCTTCTTGATCATTATTTCCAATGTTTAACATGTTGAACTTGTTTTTCAACTTGCCAGGTTTTTGTCTACAATCTTTACTAAAATGACCAGGTTTTCCACAGTTGAAATATTTACCTTTTCCAGATTTTTGGTTAACATATTTTTTCGAAACATTTTTCTTTTTAGCATAGAAATCATTAACATTAGTTTTGTATTTTTTGAATTTTTTGTGACTTTTATCATGTTTTTTACCCTTTTGCCGAGAAGGAGCAATTGGGGGTAAACCATATTGTTCACAAAAATTACTCATTTCATATTTAGCTTTTCTTTTATTTTTTAATTGGTGTTTTAACAGTTTTTCATCATTGCACATATTAATACCAAGTTTTTTAATAGTGCTTAAAATATCACCATAGGTTAAATTATCATAGTCAATAGAATCATTTTTACCAATTAATTCTTGTTTTACCTTAGGAGCAAAGATAGGAGGCAGACCGTCAATAAACTTTTCTTTCCAATAAAGTTTGTAACAATCTTTCCACTGCATCACTCTGGAAAGGAAAACATCTTGATACCATCTATAATCAGACATAGTAGGACATCTCAAATTATTCAGTAAATCAGAAATTCGAGATGAAACATTAGATGGAGCACTAACAAAATGTTTGATAATAGTATAAATCAAGGTATTAACACTATCAGGAATAGCTCGACCAATACGATCATCAAAAATAGGCAAACCTTCATCATTCTTTTTAACAGCATGTTTAATAGAGTCTCTGGAATCTTCTGTGAGATATGAATCCCACTATCCACGAAGAGTACCAGAAAAACCAGTAGCAAGCAAGTCAACAATTTCAGGTTGATCAAAATCATGATTATTTTGATAAGCAATACTAACCATGGACATATGTCCCATTTTGTTAATAATTTCTTGTTCAGAAAAACCATCAATATTCCATTCATAAATTTTATCAGCAGAAACAGAAAATTGAGTTTGAAAAGGTCTTTCTTCAAACTGAATATCAAGAGGAGTAGGTCTTGAATACCAATTTTTTGTGAGAAACATGAGTTTGGAAGAACTTCCAACAAATCTCTTAATTTTTGGAAAATCATTATCAAAAATCTTTTTAGCAGAAACAGAAGAAACAGTATCAGAATCTATATTTTCATCAGAAACAATTTCTTTTTCATTTTTTGAAAGAGTGCAAGCAGCATGAGTACTTGTAGAAGTATCCTCAGTTTTAACCTTTAAATCAGGAAGCATTTTCTCAACAATATCCAAAGTTTTGGATTGAGAAGTTTTAAACTTGAATTTGTTATCAAGAGTGGGTAGATTAATCAAAGGTTTCTCAGTTTTTACTGAAACAGGTTTTTCAACAGAAGCAGACTTTTCAACAGTTTTTTCAACAATTTTTTCTTCAATATGGTCAAGTTGTTGACCAATAACATGCAAAGACTCATTAGTAAAATTGTTTTGTTCAATAAGACTAACAATAGGAGTCTTGTCATCAGCAATTTTGAAAGGAGTAGCTTTAACATCAGTTTTATCAACAGTTACTAAAATAGTATCAAGAGGTGGATGACTAGACCTGACAATGGTTTTGTCATCTTTAACAAAATTTGATTTCTTTATCACATTCAAATGATTTTTTGAAGCTTCATCTTTTGAAACATAATAATTTTCAAGAAAATCAAAAAACAAAATATGCTTTTTCAATTGAAGCATTTTTTCTTTCCATTTTCTTTTAACACGGTCTTTTTCAGACTGAGCAAAATTATTTTGGAAATATTTTCTTTTTGGTCTATTTTTTGGAAGCATGAACTCATTGAACAAAGAAACCATATCAATTTCAAAATTTTCATTTAAAACAGTCAATACTCTCAAACGGCTAACATGATTGTCAATAGGAGGAAAATCAAAACCAGATGGAGAAATAGATCTAGTATCTTCATCATCTTCATTGGCAGGTTTGCCATATGGAGAGGAAGATTCAGGTTTAGTAGAATAGTAAACAGAGCTAATTTGGGATTTATCAGTTGAAACACCTTTTAATTTCAAATCAGAAGATT
The DNA here is from genome assembly GCA_030445155.1 of Quercus variabilis. Lineage (NCBI taxonomy): Eukaryota > Viridiplantae > Streptophyta > Magnoliopsida > Fagales > Fagaceae > Quercus > Quercus variabilis. The sequence goes on along the minus strand of CP129447.1, from coordinate 59,568,270 downwards.
TTTCAAAATTCTTTTGCAAAAAATCATTGAGATCTTGATCTCGTTTTGAAATACTTTCAGATCCAGCAAAGGAATGTCTTCCTTCATTGATCCTCAGAGGTGGTTGAACATTTTGAAAGCTTATTTTAACAGTACCATCAAGATATTGTTGAATATTTGTGAGATCTAGTTTGTCAAAAATAGGTTTAGGAATAGGGGATTCTTGTTCCAACAACCATTCATTAGGAAGCTTAACATCTTGCCATTGAATCATTTTTGGAACTTGAACTTTAGCATCAGGAGTTGAACATTGAATTAACATAGTTTTACCAGAAGGTTTTCTATGATTTAAACAACTAGGATTTAACTGAGTACCCAACAATCTGTAATAAATACGGTAGATCAAAGCAAAAGGTTTACTACCTTCATTCATGATATAACCAGAAGAAGCAATATTCAGAGTCAAAGCTTTAATAATATTAGGATCATCTAAAGCAAGAGTAAGATCAGGATAACAGTTGAAATAAACAGGACCATCATACAGAGAAGCAGTAATCATACCAAGAATGCTATCTTTAAACACCTTAAATCTAGCATCAAGCAAACACATGAGAACAGAAGCATTAATACCCTTTCGGGTGAGTGGTTTAATAGCAACTTGAACCATACCAATATGTAAATAACTTTGTTTTTTAGCAATGAATTCGTTAATATTTCTTTTGGAAAACAAGCAACATTTTTCATAAATTTTTGAAATAGAAAATGTTTGTTCAACAGTTCTCACTTTGTAGATGGGATGAAAAGTGGTTTCAACCCAACTAGTTTTGTAAACAGTTTTAGCATCAACTTTGGGAATGTTCCATTTACTGAAATCAGGAAGCTCATTATCTTCAACAGTGTGATCTTCTTCATTTACAATATCAGGAGGACAACCAGTCCTGGAGCTGATAGAGGAGTTGGATCTCCACATCTTATCCATATTATCCTAGTTTTAACACTCAGTTATCATGTTTTTCTCACAACCGTTGCATTTCGTAACACATACCCTAAGGCACCCTATACCACACACATGCCCTACATGCCCTCTCTTGGCTCAAACGGGCCTTACAATCAGGTTCTGGGAATTCACTTTACACCTAAGGTGGCGCCAACGACGGTAAGAAGGGGACACAACAACGGAGCACCAAAGGGTCGGACAAGCACAGACAAGGCACAAAGACACAACAACACTACCACCGGCCAGAAAAGAGTGGCTCTGATACCATAAAGGGGGAAGGGGACGCACAGCTGAAGGAAAGAGACAGAGATGGAGATGGAAGCACAGTAATATATAAACTGAAAGTAGTGTTAGCAAAATAGATGAAAGCAATAATTGCTCCTTCTCGGCAAAAGGGTAATTTTTGTGAACAATATGGTTTACCCCCAATTGCTCCTTCTCGGCATGACTTGTTGACGGATATTTTTTCCGATCAATCTTACAAAATTGTACAAATGGAAGTAAATTTAGGAAGATACTAAAACAAAAGAAAACTTTTTTTTTTTTTTAATACCAGTCAAAGGGAGTTACAAAGAGTTACAAAAAACTGGATTAAACTAGCTTCGATTCATGGGTATTATAGTTGCCCTCTTAGCTATAGACCAGACAGAGTCTACCACTACATGAGGCATAAAAAACACATTACAAAACAGACCATGAAGGACAAGAAATTTCAGATCAACCAATCTGGTGGTGTCAAGCCAATCTGTTGCCTTTTCCTTCTTAAAGACCTGGACTACATTCCTACTATTTGTTAGAAACAAAACATACTAAAAGCCATGATTTTTTTTATGTGGTACCAGATACTATCATAGCTTTAAGTAGGACCCCTGTGGATGAACTAGTAGAAGTGCTAGCTAAACCAAAAAAGACACAAACTCCCTCCATATTGCTGGCATTATAGGCAAACGCTCTTCTTTGATTTTTCCTATCCCTCGCCCCAGTGATCATGATGATCAAATCCCACTGTCCTATTAGGGATTGTTGTTATGCCACTGGTTGTTGCACAAAAAATGCTCTTACTATATCTTTGATGTCCTGGGCATGATTGATGAAGGTGTCTCTGTACCTGCAAGATAAGTATTGAGCCATTAGAATAACCTTTAGGGGATTGGGATTTATACCATGGTGAATCACCTTGTTTCTATAGATCCACATAGACCATAAAGTGGTGAAAATGGCTTGTAGATAAGCCATTGTATTATCATCCTTCCCTTTATATTTAACAACCATAGAAGTTAGCCACTCTTGTATGGATATACTATTAAAATCATAAGCATGTATGGCTAGTGTTGAACCATTCCAACAAGCTCTAGCAAAAGGACATAACAGAAATGGGTGGGTTGAAGATTCCTCCTCTGAGTTGCACATAGGACAAGAACTATCGGGAAAGATGCCTATGTGCTTTAGAGCAAGCATGGTTGGCAGACTATCCCTAAGGAGTTTCCACAGAAATTTGCACTGTCCATATTAGATTCCAAGCCCCTCTTTGATCATGAGCATTTTGGTATATACCTTCACACTTGTTCATCAACAAATCATAAGCAAATTTGACTTGGTAAACTCCATCCTTTGCATGCTTCCACATAACTTGGTCTTGAACAAATCCAATTTTGGAGATTGGAATCTATAAGATTTTCGTTGCATGTTGGTGAGGGTATATATTCTTGATCATATCTACTTTCTAAAGCTTGGTGTTGTGATCAATCAAGTCTCCTACTGTACCTGTTGGGAACCTCGGGTTGTTCAAATCTAGGATGGGGTTATTGAACCATTCAGGATGATTCCATCTCCTACACACCATTTTCCCTCTCTCAAAATTTTGCTCCCTTGGTTCATAATATTTTTCCAAAACTAGGAATGGTGGGGTTTAGCTGAGTGTTCTTGTAGTGAGTAGCTAGGATGATATTTAGCTTTGTAGGTTCTTGCTAACAAGGAGTTAGGATTTTGGTTGATTCTCTAGTATTGTTTAGCCAACATAGCTTGGTTCATTGGATGAAATTTCTTGATTCCAAGGCCTCCATATCTTCTTGGTTGGAAGATCTTATCCCAATTGAGCATGTGAAGTTTTCTTTCTCCAATTTCATGTCCCCACCAAAATGCTCTAACAATTGAGTCCATATATCTACAGACATGCTCAGGCACCTTGAAACAAGAGAAAGTGTATAGTGGTAAGGATTGTAGGATAGATTTAATGAGAGTAGACCTTCCTGCTTGTGATAACAACCTTGCTTTCCAACCTTGAAGCTTAGAGCTGAGTTTATCAATTAGGAACTGAAAATCTGCTATCTTATTTCCTCTTAACTTGAAGTTGATTCCCAAATATTTGCTGGGACATTGCACCAAATTAACTTGAAGGTTCCTAGCAATAGCTTCTTGGGTTTCTTTTGGCATATTTGGAGAACAAAAAAGATCAAATTTACCCAAATTGATCTTCTGGCTAGAGATAGTGTAATACCAATCTAGGGTGTTTTGCAGATTTCTTAAAGAGTACTTGTCATTCCTAAAAAACAACAAGGAGTCATCAACAAAAAACAAATGAGTGAAGAAAAGACCACTCCTACCCACCCTTACCCCTTGAATTCTCTTTGAGCTTTCAATCTGTAATAAAGATATTGAAAGAGTATTAGCACACGTAAGGAAGAAATATAGAAATAGAGGGTCCCCCTGTCTCAAACCTTGGGAAGGTTGAAAAGAAGTTGTTAAATTTCCATTCACCAGGAGTGTATAGTTGATAAAGGTTACACATTCCATAATCCATTTAATCCATTTGGTGTCAAATTACACATTCCAAGTCACTCTATCACATGCTTTACTGATATCTATCTTTAAAGCTCCAAAACTCTATTTTCTACATTTCTTCTTCCTAAGTGTATCCATAATTTCATGAGCTAAGAGGATGTTGTCTGAGATATTTCTACCTTGAATGAAAGCATTCTGATATGGGGATATAATGGAGTCCATGAAGGGTTTCAATCTATTAACCATAATCTTTGTTATGACTTTGTAGAGCACATTGCATAGGCTAATAGGTCTAAAATGTGACACCTTCTTAGGGAAGTTGATTTTGGGGATAAGGGTAATCAAGGTATGATTAATAGCCCCACATAAGGAGCCTAAATGGAAGAAGGCTTGGACATCATTTGTGACATCTGTTTTGACAACATCCCAAAAGTGTTGGAAGAAGAAAGCAGTGATTCCACCAGGTCCAGGGGCTTTATGGGAACCCAATTGGAACATAGTGTCCTCTATCTCCTTATTTGAGATAGGTTTATTAAGGCTGCAATTTGTTGATCAGATAATGTAGGAATTGGCAGACCTTGGAGATCTTGGATTATATCATTAGCACTTCTATTTGTGTTGCCTTCATAACTCCTCCTGAAGTGGTTAGAGAGAATAGTTTCCACTTCCTCAATATTGTCAATAAGATTGCCTTGCTCATCCCTAATCTGAAGAATTCTATCCCCTCCTCTGTTTTACCATTGTCTAGAAGTATTTGGTGCTCTTATCCTTTTGCAAAATCCACTTGGTTCTAGCTTTTAGTGCCCATAATAATTCTTCCCTATTTAAAAGGTCTTCCAGCACTTCCCTAATCACTTGTTCCCTCCTAGTGTCATCAGGAGTATTTATGGCATTTTGAATCTATTGCAATTGATTTTGTTTCCTCCACATTTTAGTTTCTACTCTATCAAACACATTTCTATTTCATTCCAAAGCAACTCTCCTCACATTGCTAAGCTTATTTTTTCAGTTGTATAGCTCTAGACCTATGTGTTTGAAGATCCTAGGCCTTATTAATCATGCCCTTGCAATCAGGATGAGTGATCCACATGTGCTCAAATCTGAAAGGCCTTCTCCTAAAAAGTAACTGATGTTCTAAGTCCAAAAGTATTGGCCATGGTCAGATCTGATGATGGGGAGGTTTTTAAAGGAGTACAAAGGGTATCTCTTGATCCATTCCATACTAACAAAGGCTCTATCTAGTCTTTCCATAACAAAATCCTCATCTTCTCTATTGTTCATCTAAGAGTATTGTTGCCCAGTAGCACTCAAGTTACATAATTGAAGCTCCATTAACACTTGTTGGAACACATAAACACCAGCAATTTTGCTCTCTTTGAAAGATAATTTGTCTTCCCTAGTCAGTACTTGATTAAAGTCCCCAATACAAAGCCAAAGTGGGTAGGAAATTTGTTTAAGATGTTTTAATTGCTGCCAAACATCTCTTTTGGCAAGCACAAGGTGTCCATATACAAAGGTAACTATTACAAAACAAAAGTTGAAAACTTTTGTGGAAGCAATATAAGACAAAAAAAATTATATTTTCTTTTAAAGATCGTTGTACCACACAACCATGGATTCTAAATAGAACAAATTGTGTACCTCTCTTAGCAACCCAAGCGTCTTGCCTCCCAAGATATTCACGTCTCTTTCTCTATTTCTTTGAGTTTTCAGAAGATTGCAGTATCACACAATAGTTCTGATGGCCAACCACTAAATATGATATTATAAAATCTTATTTTATAGTAGACTTCTAAAAACCTAGAGAGAGATTGGGCGTGGGATCCTTAGGGATCCAAATCTTCATCCCTAGGATTTTATCAATAACTTTTTGAATGTTATTGACTTATCTTGAAACTCTTTCAAAATTATTTCTTAATTTTCTCAACCATATCAAGAAAATATCTAAACTTCTACATATTGCAATAATGTCCATCAACACATTGCAACTGACCCCTGAAAATTAGAGAATTACAAATAAGGTCCCATTTCATACAATTTCATATCCATGTCCTTCCACCATACTATATTCTCACAAGCCATTAGGACTGGATAAATATCACTGTCATGTCCCTAGCTTATGTGACCCTTAATTTATTGATTTCATAATTTCTATTGGACTCCAAAATATCTTTAAAAACTCTTTATATATATATATATATATGAAAAACATTTTTTTGAAAAATGTCACCGGTCGGTTTTGTTTTAAGTCCAACTTCAATATGAAAATCAACTGAATATACTATCTTCTTTAGAGACTGGTGTATTCATTGTTGAGCATTTATATATTTTACTCATTACACACATAACCGAACGTGTTTGTATATAGCCTTTAAAATTGGCATCACCAGTTAACATTGTCAAAATTATGTGCATAATAAATAAATATACACAAATCCCTCATGTTTGAGGACAATAGAAAAAATTATGATAGGACAACCTTTTAATTAACAGTGATCACTCCATAAGGTGTCCTTGATCAGATCCAATTCAGTGTATGTACTTGTTACATTACACTCACTTGTTTGCTTAAAGTCACTACCTCAATGATGGAGTAAATCATCCTATCATATAGCAGCACAACAAGTGTAGGCTTTAGTGATAATATTCAATTAATATCCATAGCTTAGAACAATTTAATAATCTATGAAAAATCATTACTCTCTGTCTTTGGTTCCTTAACCATTAACATGATTTTTCTATAAATGTAACATCACATGCCACGTTTAAATAATGAAATATACCTATAAAAATTATGAATGTGAAAATAAAATTTTATCATCAAATAAAAATGCATAGTATTGTTTTTGAGGGCACATAATTCTAACAATCTCCCATTTGCACTCAAAACCAATCATACATGTATTTAATATCCATTGCTCCCAAATGTTTCTCAAACACCTTTTGAGACAATGCCTTTGTGAATGGATCTGCAACATTATTGGCAAAAGTAATCTTTGTTATTGCTACATCACCTCTTTGTATAATATCACGTAGCAAGTGATATTTACGTGCAATATGTTTTGTCCTTTGATGAGCCCTTGGTTCTACTGCATTTGTAACAGCCCCACTATTGTCACAACAGATAGTAATGGGTGACTTAATAAAAGGAACAACTTCAAGTTCTTGAATGAACTTGCGAATCCACACAGCTTCCTTTGCAGCTTCACTTGCAGCTATATACTCTTCTACTTTTGTAATAGAGTTTGCAGTAGTATCTTGCTTGCAACTTCTCCAACTTATTGCTCCCTTACCAAGAGTGAACACAAATCCAGAAATTGATTTTCTATCATCAATATCAAATTGAAAATCAAAATCTGTATACCCTTGGACAGTCAAATCCTCACCACCAAACACCAAGAAATAATGTTTGGTCCTATTTAAATATTTGAGGATATGTTTCACTGCTGTCCAATGCTCAGAACCTGGATTGGATTGATATCTACTCACAATGCTCACTGCATAACAAATGTCTGGCCTAGTGCAAAGCATTGCGTACATGAGACTTCCTACAGCCGAAGCATAAGGACAATTTCTCATTTTCTCTCTCTCTCTTCTTGTGTTTTAGGACACATTTGATTAGAGAGATGAACTCCATGTCGAATTGGTGAAAACCCTTTCTTGGAATCTTGCATGCTAAACCTAGCCAATATCTTGTCAATATAATTGACTTGTGAAAGTCCCAATAACCTTTTCTTTCGGTCTCTAAACAATTTGATTCCGAGTATATAGGACGCTTCACCAAGATCTTTCATTGCAAAGTGACTAGATAACCATACTTTTATAGATGACATTGCTCTTACATCATTGCTAATGAGTAGTATGTCATCTACATAAAGAACTAAAAATGTAATAGTGCTCCTACTAACCTTTTTGTAAACACAAGGTTCATCCATATTTTGTGGGAAACCAAACGATTTTATTGCCTCATCAAAATGGATGTTCCAACTGCGTGATGCTTGCTTTAGACCGTATATAGATCTCATCAACTTGCACACTTTTGATTCTTGACCATGAGATATGAAACCTTTTGGTTGGTCCATAAAAATTTCTTCTTGAATGTGTCCATTCAAGAAAGCTATTTTAACATCCATTTGCCATATCTCATAATCATAATGTGCGGCAATTAACAATAGAATCCTTACGGACTTTAGCATGGCTACTGGCAAAAAAGTTTCCTCATAATCAATTCCAGCTTTTTTATTATACCCTTTTGCCACTAGCCTAGCTTTATAGGTCTCCACCTTACCATTAGGTCCTATCTTCCTTTTGTAGACCCATTTACAACCAATAGGCTTAATACCTTCTGGTTTGTCTACTAAGGTCCAGACCTGGTTGGTATACATTGAGTCCATCTCTAATTCCATGGCCCTTTTCCAATTCTCAACGTCTTTATTAGTCATTGCTTCTTGATAAGTAAAAGGATCACTATCATGCTCCTCTGACTCCATTAGGTAAATCTCATTTAACAAAGTGAGTCTAACTGGAGGCCTGATAGTCCTTTTACTACGTTGAGTCTCTTGTATTTTGCTTGGTTCAGTAGGCACTATTACTTGCTCTTCATTATTCTCATTCAACTTAGCCATTGGGTTATCAGTTTGTTCATCAAGAGAAACTTTTGCTCTACTTTCATTTAAGCTATAATCTTCCTCAAGAAAAATAGCATTCCTGTTCATAAACACATTTTGCTCACTAGGATTGTAAAAATAGAAACCAGTAGACATCTTGGGATAGCCAACAAATAAACATCTATCACTCCGAAGTCCTAGCTTATCCATATTAGACTTTCTAACATGTGTTGGACAACCCCATATCTTTGAGTGATTTAGACTTGGTTTCTTACCAGTCCATAACTCATGGGCTATTAGGAATTGATTTGGTATGGACTCTATTTAATAAATAAATAGCAGTCTCCAAAGCATAACCCCAAAATGAAATTCGCAACTCTGACATGCTCATCATAGAACGAACCATTTCTAATAAGGTTCTATTTCTTCTTTCAGCTACACCATTATGTTAAGGTGTGGCAGGGGGAGTCAATTGAGAAATAATCCCATTTTCTTTTAGATATTCATTAAATTGATCCAAGAGGTATTCTCCTCCTCTATTAGAGCGAAGAACTTTTATGCATTTTCCAACCTGTTTCTCAACCTCATTACGAAATTCTTTGAACTTTTCAAAGGATTCAGATTTATGCTTCATTAGGTACAAATAACCATACCTAGAATAATCATCAATAAAAGTAATGAAGTAATAGAAACCACCTCTTGCCATGTGATTCATAGGTCCACAAACATCAGTGTGTATTAATCCTAATACATCAGTGGCTCTAGCTCCCTTTCCTGTAAAGGGACTTTTGGTCATTTTCCCTTGCAAGCAAGGCTCACAAATTGGATAAGGCTCTACCTTCAAAAGATTCAATGGCCCATCCTTTATCAATCTATTGATTCGGTCAATATTGATATGACCAAGCCTTAAGTGCCACAAATAGGTAGGATTAACATCTCTTTTTCTTTTAAGGGATAACACACTGGCAGCAATTATCATTCTCAACACAATTAATAGAATTATCAATAGAACTCAAAAAATAAAGTCCATCTTGTAAAATGCCAGAAGTTACAAATTTATTATTAAACTTAACAACAAGTTTAGAAATAAAAAGAAATGAATATCCTGAATAACCAAGTTTTGAAACTGAAATTAAATTTCTTCGCACTTTTGGCACATATAAGCAATCTTCTAAGACAAGAGTTCTACTAGAAGATAATTCTAAATAAAAGGTTCCAATGGCAGTGGCTGCAACAGTTGCGCCAGTCCCATCTTTAGGATTACCTCCCTTTCATTTAGCCTTCGAGTCTCCTTGAACCCTTGCAGCACATTGCAAATGTGTGAGATTGTACTAGAATCTACACACCAAGAATCAAATGGACCATCCATTAAATTTGTTTCAATAACGAGCAAATTAGGCATACCTTCTGCAGGTTTTTCATTCTTCAAAGAAGCCAAATAATGGTGACAGTTTCTCTTCCCATGACCAGGCTTACTGCAATGGAAACAATTTCCTTTTTCTTTCTTTTTCTCAATGTCCTTATTCACTTTGTCACCTTGAGCCTTATTGAATGACTGAGACCCTTTTCTCTTAAAGTTTTTACCTTTAGCCTTCAACTTAAGAGAAGTATTAGATTTTTCAGCCAACATTATAGTAGGCTTTTCTTTCTTGATGAGATCCTCAGCTGCTTTCAACATATTGAGCAGCTCTGACAATGTCACTACCATCTTATTCATGTTATAGTTCATGATAAACTGATTAAAAGAATCAGGTAAAGATGCTAGGATCGCATCAACTTGGGTCTCACTATCAATTTCTGCACCAAGCATATCTAGTTTGTTGATGAAAGAAATCATCTTCAGGACATGTTCTCGAACTGGGGTTCCTTCCACCATTTTGGTGGACATGAGATTTTTCATAGTAGTTTGTTGTGCACTTCTGCTTTGTTTTCCAAACATCTCTTTGAGGTGTAGCATCATATCTTTTGCTATAATTGGGCCTTGGCATTGTTTTTGCAACACATTGGTCATAGAGGCCATTATGTAGCATTTAGCCATTTCATTAGCCTCATGCCACTTATTGAATGCATCTCTTTGCGCCTCAGTGGCATTAGCTAAAGCAAGTTCTAGTGCCTCAGTATTAAGGACATGAGCTATTTTATCAGCCGTGAGAACAATGATTAGGTTCATTTTCCAATCTACATAGTTTGGTATAGACAATCGATTTTCATCCAAAATCTTAGCTAAGGGATTAAAATTGGTCATAATGAATCTGCAAAATAATATAAAATAATATTTTCACATACATACATCCATCATATTCAGGTTTTTGAATAACAAATGGTACCTCCCACAAGAACAAAATATCATAGATTCCCAGAACAAAATATAACAATTATATTCATAAATAGTTCAAAGTGGGCATCGGGAACCCTTACCTTGCAAGCTCCAATAATTTCTTTTGAAATATACTGTGCACACCATATAAAGGCAAATAGACACTATTCATCATAATTTCATCTCATGTTTCTAATATTATTTAATTTATCTATGACTCCCGATTTACTTTTGGCCTCCAAATCAAACATGTTTTACACTATTTTAGTGGTCATGTTTATTTGGATAAGTGCAAACCATTATCTGAGTGTGATATATGCACTAGTGTGATTATGTTGCTATTTTAGCCACAATCCCACCAGTCATACACACACCTGTCTTCCCAAGAAGTAAACAAGAGGAACTATTAAACCAAAATCAAGTCTATCCTTTTGGTTTCAACAAAATTTTAATTTAATAGAACCTTTATTCACCGACAATGGAGGGCTATAGGTATTATTCTATAAAATAATCCTATTTAGCACTTAATATATATCAGTATTGGGATGCAGCTGTAAAGTGAGTCAATGCACTAAATATCATTCTTTATGTGTCTGACACAACTCCCACCAATTGAGATTCAATACACTTGAAACCATTAATTCGGTAATACTCAAGATTTTATCAATATAAAAAGGTGAGTCAATGAACTAATATATATCAATATGGGTTACACAGATAAGCACATATACATGAAACCATAAAAGACAATCTACAAAGCAATTATAGGCTTATAGCACTACGGCGCACAACTCAAGATTATATCAATATGCCACTTCTCCGAATATCAATTATAGCACTACGAAAACGAATCGAAACCAAACAATCAACATATCAATATATATCAATCACGGCACAGATTTTTATTGTTCTCCACTTCTCCGAATAAAAACAATTAACATATCACATATTTATCAATCATGGCATATAGGAAACAAATCTCGGCAAACATACTGATATTAAATAACAATTTAAATTCCATGATTAATTGTGGTTTGCTTTGATACCACTGAAAACTTTTGCAGAAGCAATATAAAACAAAAAAAATTATATTTTCATTTAAAGATCGTTGTACCACTCAACCATGGATTCTAAATAGAACAAATTGCGTACCTTTCTTAGCAACCCAAGCATATTGCCTCCCAAGGTATTCACGTCTCTCTCTCTATTTCTTTTTGAGTTTTCAGAAGACTATGGTATCACACAATAATTTAGATGGCCAACCACTAAATATAATATTATAAAATCTTATTTTATAGTAGACTTCTAAAACTCTAGAGAGAGATTGGACGTGGGATCTTTAGGGATCCTAATCTTCAGCCATAGGATTTTATCAATAACTTTTTGAACGTTATTGATTTATCTTGAAACTCTTTCAAAATTATTTCTTAATTTTTTTAACCATATCAAAAAAATATCTGAACTTCTACATATTGCAATAATGTCCATCAACACATTGTAATTGACCCAAGATTAGAGAATTACAAATGAGGTCCCATTTCATACAATTTTATATCTATGTCCTTCCATCATACTATATTCCTACAAGCCATTAGGATTGGATAAATATCACTGTCATATCCCTAGCTTATGTGACTCTTAATTTATTGATTTCATAATTTCTATTGGACTCCAAAATGTCTTTAAAAACTCTTTAAATATATATCAAACTCCTATTATTAGTCTTATTGAACAAAACAATTTTACTAATGAGTCTTTGCATGTTATTGGTCAACAACTTGAACGTACTGAAGAAAAAATTATTGGAAAAACTGTTGAAAAGTCTGCTTCTGTTGAAAAACCTGTTTCAATAAAAACTGAGAAACCTTTGATTAATCTACCCACTCTTGATAACAAATTCAAGTTTAAAAATTCTCAATCCAAGACTTTGGATATTGTTGAAAAAATGCTTGATAATTTAAAAGTTAAAACTGAGGGTACTTCTACAAGTCCTCATGCTACTCGTACTATTTCAAAAACTGAAAAAGAAATTGTTTCTGATGAAAATACAGATTCTGATACTGTTTCCTTTGTTTTTGCTAAAAAGGTTTTTGATGATTTTCCAGAAATTAAAAGATTTGTTGGAAGTTCTTCCAAACCCATGTTTCTCACAAAAAATTGGTATTCAAGACCTACTCCTCCTGATATTCAGTTTGAAGAAAGACCTTTTCAAACTCAGTTCTCTGTTTCTGCTGATAAAATTTATGAATGGAATATTGATGGTTTTTCTGAACAAGAAATTATTAACAAAATGGGACATATGTCCATGGTTAGTATTGCCTATCAAAATAATCATGATTTAGATCAACCTGAAATTGTTGACTTGCTTGCTACTGGTTTTTCTGGTACTCTTCATGGTTGGTGGGATTCATATCTCACAGAAGATTCTAGAAACTCTATTAAACATGCTGTTAAAAAGAATGATGAAGGTTTGCCTATTTTTAATGATCGTACTGGTCGAGGTATTCCTGATGGTGTTAATACCTTGATTTATACTATTATCAAATATTTTGTTGGTGCTCCATCTAATGTTTCATCTCGAATTTTTGATTTATTGAATAATTTGAGATGTCCTACTATGTCTGATTATAGATGGTACCAAGATGTTTTTCTTTCCAGAGTGATGCAATGGAAATATTGTTACAAACCTTATTGGAAAGAAAAGTTTATTGACAGTCTGCTTCCTATCTTTGCTCATAAGGTAAAACAAGAATTAATTGGGAAAAATGAGTCTATTGATTATGATAATTTAACATATGGAGATATCCTAAGCACTATTAAAAAACTTGGAATTAATATGTGCAATGATGAAAAACTGTTAAAACACCAATTAAAAAATAAAAGAAAAGCTAAATATGAAATGGGTAATTTTTGTGAACAATATGGTTTACCCCCAATTGCTCCTTCTCGGCAAAAGGGTAAAAACCATGATAAAAGTCACAAAAAAAATACAAAACTAATGTTAATGATTTTTATGCTAAAAAGAAAAATGTTTCGAAAAAATATGTTAACCAAAAATCTGGAAAAGGTAAATGTTTCAATTGCGGAAAACCTAGTCATTTTAGTAAAGATTGTAAACAGAAACCTGGTAAATTGAAAAACAAGTTCAACATGTTAAACATTGGAACTAATGATCAAGAAGAATTATTCAAAATCCTTGAATCAAACAATTCGTCTGATTCCTTGGAAGATGATTTTTCTTCTTCAACTACTTCTTGTTATCAATCTCCTGATGAATCTTCTGATTCTTCTGATATTAAATTTGGTTGTGGAAATTCATGTTGTAATGCTACTAAAACTATTAATGTTCTCACTAGAAGTGATGAAATAACTTTGGAAAGATTTAATAGAAGGAAACCGAAAGATTTAACAGTTAATGATTTCCAACATGAAATTAATATTGTTAAACAAGAGATAAGTGAATTAAAACATGTATTTAAAAAAAATGACAAAAATATTGACCAAAATAAGTCTGATAATGAACAAAATGAGCACAAGGATGGAGATGAATCCTGTCAACAGTCTCTTCTTTCTGATAAAGGTAATATTGATAATTCTCAACTTGCTCTTGTTAATAAAACACTTCCTCCGAAATGGTTTACTAAAGTGAGAATTGTTGTTTCTCATGATGATCATTTCTTTGTTATTGCTATGATTGATTCTGGTGCGAATATAAACTGTATCCAAGAAGGATTGATTCCTTCAAAATATTTTGAAAAATCCACCGAGAAATTGGTTTCTGCTAATGGTTCTTATGTTTGCCATGATAATATATGTTTCAAGATTCCCTCTGTTTTAGTCAAAAATGTGACTGATAAAGTGATTCTTGGTTTGCCTTTTATAAATGCTTTGTATCCTTTTCTTGTTGAACATGATGGCATTACTACTGACCCTTTAGGTCAAAAAGTCAAATTCAAATTTGTTTCAAAATCTGAGATTAATACTGATAATGCTTCCAATCTGTTTTATGCTAAAATCAAACATCTTAACTTCCTTCAACAAGAAGTTAAATACAAAAAAATTACTGAACAACTGTCTAATAAATTGTTGCAGTCAAAAATTGATAATTTTCAAAAATTGTTAATTGATGATGTTTGCTCCGATATTCCTAATGCCTTTTGGCATAGGAAGAAACATATTGTTGACTTGCCTTATGTTAAAGATTTTGATGAGAAAAACATTCCTACTAAGGCTCGTCCAATTCAAATGAATGTTGAAGTTGTTGAATTTTGCAAAAAAGAAATCCATGATTTGTTAGAAAAGAAACTTATTAGGAATAGCAAGTCCCCTTGGTCTTGCTCTGCTTTCTATGTTCAAAAGAATGCTGAAATAGAGAGAGGAACTCCTCGTCTAGTATTTAACTATAAACCTTTGAACAAGGTTTTGGAATGGATCCAGTATCCTATTCCCAACAAAAATGACTTGGTCCATAGATTGTGGGAGGCTGTTGTATTTTCAAAATTTGATATGAAATCAGGATTCTGGCAAATCCAGATTAGTGAGAATGATAGGTACAAAACTGCTTTTATCACTCATTTTGGACATTATGAGTGGAATGTTATGCCTTTCGGTCTCAAGAATGCTCCTAGTGAGTTCCAAAATATTATGAATGATATTTTCAACTCCTTTAGCCACTTCACCATTGTTTATATTGATGATGTTCTTGTTTACTCCAATTCCATTGATGAAAACTGGAAACATTTGTATTTGTTTCTAGATACTATTAAAAGAAATGGTCTCGTTGTCTCTGCTAAGAAAATCAAACCGTTCCAAACAAAAGTCCGTTTCCTTGGCTATGACATCGCTGAAGGACAAATTCGTCCTATTGATAGAGCCATTCAATTTGAGGACAAGTTTACTGATGTTATAACTGATAAAACTCAGCTCTAAAGATTTCTTAGGTCATTAAATTATGTTGCTGATTTCTACAAAGATATGAGAAAACAATGTAAACCTCTATTTGATCGGTTAAAGAGCAATCCTTTACCTTGGTCTGATGTCCATACTTCTATTGTTAAACAAATCAAGTCTCATGTTAAGACATTGCCATGTCTTGGTATTCCTACTATTGATGCTTTCAAAATTGTTGGAACGGATGCTTCTGAAATTGGTTATGGTGGTATTTTAAAACAAAGAGTCTCTCCAGAGTCACCTGAGCAAATTGTCTGATTCTATTCTGGAATATAGAATAATGCACAGTTAAATTATAGTACTATTAAAAAGGAGATTTTATCTATAGTACTATGTATTTCAAAATTTCAAAGTGATTTGTTAAACCAAAGATTTTTGCTACGTATTGATTGCAAAAGTGCTAAATATGTTATTGAGAAAGACGTTGAAAATATTGCTTCAAAACATATTTTTGCCCGATGGCAAGCTATTTTAAGTGTTTTTGATTTTGATATTGAATATATTAAAGCATCTCAAAACTCCATCCCTGATTTCCTTACCCGTGAATTTCTGCAGTGTCCCAATGGCAAGTAGAAGGTCTAAGGACAAGACACCTGCCACACCTAATCCAACTGTTAAAACAGAACTTGTTTCCTTTTTGGATATTGTTAACCGTTTCACTCCACTAGGTACTATTCCTAAGCCTAATTACTCTGTTCTTGCCTCATGTTATGATCCTTATGCTATTACTCCTGTTAACCGACCTATTAAGACTGTTTACCCAAAAAGCTCCAATATCCCTCAATATGTTAAGAAACAATTGATGGTGCAAGAAAAACATTGCGCCAGACACTCGTCCATACGTTCGTCCATATCAACACTAGTCCATATTTGATTACCGTTAGCCCCCTACACTATGTTCGTCCAATGAAGGACGAGTATGTTTTAAACCTCATCCATCATGGACGGACTAGAAGGCATGGACGGATTATCCATCATGGACGGACTAGAAAGCATGGACGGACTATCCATCATGGACGGACTAGAAAGCATGGACGAACTATTCATCATGAACGGACGAGAAGGCATAAACTCACCAAGAGTTAGAAGCTTAAGTACGCATACAGCCAAGAGTTGTATTGCTTGAATCTTAACACAGTTCCCGAAGAAGTGACTTTCATGACAGTTAAGGGAGTTACCCTCTGAACTTTCCAAACGTTACGACGACTAAGAAAGATAACCAATTTCCAACACTATATAAAGGCCAGTCTGCATAGAGGTAAGGGACTTTTTTTCTTTGGAAAAGAATAGGAGATTAGTTAAGTTGAGGGTTTCTTTTTCCTTCAATTGACTGACTTTACCATCGGAGAATCAAAGGCCGGCATCCATCGGTCTGTTTTTTCTGATTTCTTTTGGTCTTTCAGGATTCACTTTACTAGATCCAGAGCATTCGAAGTTCATTCAACCCGTTAGAGGCTTAGTGATCATCAGTTGGCGCCGTCTGTGGGGAGGTTAATAGTTGTTGAATCTTGTTTGATTCACTGAGTCCTATAGTTGTTCTCTCCAGTCAAGGGTTGAAATGGTTCGAACAAGGTCTAGAGTAACGAGTCCAGGCCCTCAACAAAGTGGGGATGCATCTAACAATCCCCACCACGACCGTCAGTCAGCACCAGCCATGCACCCACCCTCTTTTCAGCATATGCAGTCCATGGCTACTGCTATGGCAGAATTGACTCGCCAAAACCAGCAGTTGGTTAGGCAACTTGAGTTAAGAAGGCAGCCTCATGAACGGAATGCTGAAGAGCGGGCCCAGAGTCAAGAGGAGGAAAGGCATGTTGAGACTGACGATCAGTCAAGAGGCACTGCTTCACGGAGGGTACCTCATCTAGAAAGGGAAATGGACCAAATGAGAAGGGTTATGGACGAGATGAGAGAAAACATGAAGAAAACAAACCCTGTGGAAGATTTGGTTCACAGAACTGATTCCCCCTTTGTGGCGTCCATCAATGCGCATCCATTGCCACCTAAGTTCAAGATGCCCCCGTTAGACTCATATGACGGGACTAGAGATCCTTTTGACCACATTGCCACCTTCAAAACTACTATGCATCTCCAAGGAGTTCCAGACGAAATAATGTGCAGAGCTTTTCCTACTACCCTGAAAGGACCAGCGCGAGTGTGGTTTAGCAAAATACCTCCTAACACAGTGGCATCCTTTGAGGAGTTGAGCAAGCTGTTCGTCAACAACTTCATTGGAGGGCAGAGGCATAAACGTTCTTCGTCCAGTTTGCTGACCATAGAACAAGGGGAAAATGAGAGCCTGCGGTCCTTCATCACACGCTTCAATAGGGATGCCTTGGCTGTGGACGAAGTGGATGACAAACTCCTCTTGGCTGCATTTTATAATGGCGTTCATTCTGATCTATTTATTCATAAGTTGTATGAGCAGGCCCCCCAGTCAATGGCTGAACTAGTTCATTCAGCCCAGAATTTTATGAATGCAGAGGATGCTATCATAGCCAAAAAAAGGAAAAGAATTGAGAAGATTGAAGCCAACCCACCACGTCAGTCAGATCAAGGTCCTCGTCCCAAGAAGGGGCGGACGGAAGATAGAAGGGATCGAGAAAAGAAAGCAGGACCTTCATCCCGAAATCAACAGTATACTCCCTTGAACATGCCACTTGACCAAGTTCTTATGCAAATTAAAGACGAGCCTACTTTGAGGTGGCCAGAGAAGATGAAAGGGGACCCCAACAAGCGCAATCGGAACAAGTACTGTCGTTTCCATAGGGATCACGGGCATGATACAGATGAATGTTTTGATTTGAAGCAGCAAATAGAAAATCTCATCAGACAAGGAAAGCTGAGGAATTTCCTTGGACGAAACCCTAAAGACGAGAAATTGAAAGCGAAGGTAGAAGAAACGTCACGGCCACCACTTGGAGAAATAAGGATCATCCTAGGGGGAAGCCCTACAGTACAGACGTCCAAGTCAAAGAAGGCGTATCTGAAAGCAGTACAAAATGTTCAACTCTCAGGGCGATTACCAGGGGGGAAAACTACAGAGGAGCAGACAATTACCTTTACGGATGAGGACGCAGAGAGAATCCATCACCCCCATGACGACGCTATAGTCATCACTCTCCTCATTGCTGATTATAAAACCAGAAGAGTGTTGATAGACAACGGGAGCTCAGCTGACATTTTGTATTATCCAGCCTTTCAACAGATGAGGATAGGACGAGATCAGCTGCGACAAGTAAGCTCCCCTCTAGTGGGATTTGGCGGAATGAAGATACAACCTGTGGGCAGCATCTTGCTACCAGTAACAGTGGGGGCATATCCGCAGCAAGTTACCAGGGAGGTGAATTTTCTTGTGGTTGACTGTTCGTCCTCTTACAACGCTATAATTGGGAGGCCAACCTTAAATAGCTGGAAGGCTATAACATCTACCTACCACCTGTCAGTCAAGTTCCCAACGGAGCATGGGATAGGCCAAGTACAGGGAGATCAGTTAACGGCAAGAGAATGTTACCTGGCCATGTTGGCTGCGGACGACCAAATTCAGGCAATGACGATTGAAGAAAAGAGGGTTGTAGCAGAACCTGTCGAAGCATTGGAGAATGTTCCTTTAGATGATAATGACCCAGAGAGGTGCACCAGGATAGGGGCAGATTTAGAAGTAAAAGTCAAGATGGATCTCATCAGTTTGTTGAGAAGAAATAGAGATGTGTTTGCATGGAGTCATGATGATATGCCGGGCATAGATCCCAGCGTCATTACCCACCATTTGAGCGTATGCCCTTCCTTCAAACCAGTTCGACAAAAGAAGCGAGTGTTTGCCCCAGAGAGAGAAAATGCTGTTAAGGAGGAAGTTCAGAAGCTGGTCACGGCGAAATTCATTCGAGAAGTATACTATCCTGAATGGTTGGCCAATGTAGTTATGGTAAAAAAAGCGAATGGCAAATGGAGGATGTGCGTTGATTTCACAGACCTCAACAAGGCTTGCCCAAAAGATAGTTACCCGTTACCACGCATTGATCAGCTGGTTGATTCTACTGCGGGTCATAAATTACTCAGCTTCTTGGACGCTTTTTCAGGGTACAATCAGATACGGATGGACGAAGCAGACCAGGAGAAGACATCCTTCGTTACCAGTCAGGGATTATTCTGTTATGAAGTGATGCCTTTTGGTTTAAAGAATGCAGGAGCAACGTACCAACGGTTGGTCAATCATATGTTCCGTCCACAAATCGGGCGGAA
Source organism: Quercus variabilis (assembly GCA_030445155.1). Classification (NCBI taxonomy): domain Eukaryota; kingdom Viridiplantae; phylum Streptophyta; class Magnoliopsida; order Fagales; family Fagaceae; genus Quercus; species Quercus variabilis. The sequence continues at coordinate 59,548,397 of CP129447.1, read as the reverse complement.
TATGGAAGTCTATATAGACGACATGCTAGTGAAAACTCAGGACGAGGACAGGCATCTGGACGACTTGCAGGAAACATTTAATACACTGAGGCATTATCATATGAAGTTAAACCCAAGCAAATGTGCTTTTGGGGTGTCATCGGGGAAATTCTTGGGATTTATGGTCTCTTACAGGGGAATTGAAGCAAACCCCGATAAAATCCAAGCAATATTGAATATGAAGCCCCCAAGCAGTGTTAAAGAAGTTCAATCTCTTACTGGACGAGTCGCCGCCCTCAACAGGTTTGTTTCCAAAGCAACTGACAAATGCCTACCATTTTTTAAGGTCCTTAAAAAAGCATTTGAATGGACTGATGAATGTCAGCAAGCATTTGAAGATTTGAAGATGTACCTTACCAAGGCCCCCTTGTTAAGCCCGTCCGTGCAAGGGGAGGAGTTGTATTTGTATCTGGCAGTCACCCCGCATGCTGTAAGTTCAGCATTAATAAGAGAGGAAGACAAGATCCAAAGGCCTGTGTACTATACCAGCAGGGCGTTGAGGGGGGCAGAAGGACGATACCCGTTGATGGAGAAAATGGCTTTTGCATTGATAACAGCCTCCAGAAAGCTCAGGCATTATTTTCAGGCTCATGTCATTAATGTCATGACAAACCACCCACTCAGGAAAGCTATGAGCAAGCTGGAGGCTGCAGGACGTCTGATCCAATGGGCCGTCGAGCTCAGTCAGTTTGACATAAAATATCAACCAAGGCACACCATAAAAGCCCAAGTTCTGGCAGATTTCATTGCAGAGTTTACTTCGGATTGCGACGAGGCGAATGAGAAAGAAAACGTTGAGTGGGTAGTTTACGTGGATGGCTCGTCTACTCAACATGCAGGAGGAGTAGGTGTAGTTCTACAGTCACCACAGGGAGATAAACTAAAATACAGGGTCCGTTTGCAGTACCAGACAACTAATAATGAAGCTGAGTATGAAGCTTTTCTCAAAGGGATAGAACTGGCCAAGTCTGTTGAAGCAAGATCACTCCTCGTCCAGGGAGATTCACAGCTAATCATGGGTCAAGTGAATGGCACATTTGAAGCGAAGGAAGAACGGATGAGAAAATATCTTAGCAGGGTGATGCACCTCGTCAAAAAGTTTGAAAAAGTGAACTTCGTTCAGGTTCCACGAGAAGAAAATATAGAGGCAGACGCTTTGGCGAAAGAAGCCTCAGCTAGTGAAGCCGTAGACGAGGTAGATGAGATCCAGTACATGCCAAGTATAGACATTCCAGAAGTACAACAAATGGAAGGCAAGACAAGTTGGATGACTCCACTTGTATCGTACCTAAAAAATGGACAACTCCCTGAAGAGAAGGACGAAGCAAGAAAGCTAAGGGTGAGGGCAGCCAAGTATGTTCTAATGGATGAAGTTCTTTACAAAAGAGGTTTTTCCCAGCCTTATTTAAGGTGTTTGGCGCCGGACGAGGCAAACTACATAATAAGGGAAATCCACGAAGGGTCATGTGGCAATCATTCAGGAGCCAGGTCACTCGTCCACAAAATTGTTCGTGCAGGGTACTATTGGCCTAGCATGCAAGCTGATGCTAAGGCCTACGTCAAGGTCTGCGACCAATGCCAAAGATTCAGCAACGTGCCTAGGCAACCATCAGAATATTTGACTCCAATGACGGCCCCCTGGCCCTTTGCACAGTGGGGGTTAGATATTCTGGGTCCATTCCCTCTAGGTGTGAGACAAATGAAGTTCCTTGTGGTTGGAATTGATTATTTTACCAAATGGGTAGAGGCAGAACCCTTAGCTAATATTACCCAACAAAATGTCAAAAACTTTGTGTGGAAAAACATTGCGTGCAGATTTGGTGTGCCCAGGGTGTTGGTATCGGACAACGGACGACAGTTTGATAATGCAATCTTTAGGGATTTTTGCCTACATTTTGGTATACAAAATCACTACTCCTCACCAGCCCATCCACAAGCTAACGGTCAAGCAGAAGTTGCAAACCGATCCTTGCTGAAGTTGATCAAGACTCGGCTTGAGGGGGCTAAGGGGGTGTGGCCTGATGAATTACCTGGTGTGTTGTGGGCGTACAGGACGACTGCAAGAACTCCCACAGGGGAGACTCCTTTCAAATTAGCATATGGAGCAGAAGCGGTTATACCTGCAGAAGTGCATATGGCTAGTCACAGAGTAACAATGTATCAAGACAACGATAATGTGGAGCAACTCCGTTTGAGTCTTGATCTCATAGACGAAGTCAGGATGAACGCTGAGCAAAGGATGGCAAGGTACAAGAACCTTATGGCTAGACAGTATGATGCAATGGTGAAGCCAAGACGTTTCAGCGTAGGCGATCTCGTCCTGAAAAGGGTTTCCCTGGCAACAAAGAACCCAGCTCACGGGAAGTTGGGACCAAATTGGGAAGGCCCCTACAGAGTCATTAACTGCAAAAGACAGGGATCCTATTACTTGGAAGCACTGGATGGGAGGAAGTTAGAACATCCTTGGAATGTGGAGCACTTGAGGAAATATTATCAATAAAGCGACATGGCTTTGAACGAGTCTGAAAACTACATAAACTTAAAAAGACTATTTAGTTTGTTTTATTATTGTATCAGAAACAACTTTATGGTTTGGTTTGTGTACAGCTTTATGGTTTGGTTTGTGTTTGGTTTTCTTTTAAGGCAGGCGTTAGTTTCTTAAAACATGCCTCGTCTATGAACAATGTATTATGAACAATATTTGTGGAATGTACATAATGTTATGTAGATCCATGATTCAAGCATTGCTTTTTGTTCATGATAACTTGAAAACAGCTGAAAAGCTCAAAACGAGAAAATTCTCTGGACGCAGAGATGTAATCTCAAAATGATATAAAGCACTCTCGTCCAAACCTAGGGATGAAGTAGAGCTGATATCAGATCTCTCGTCCAAACCTAGGGACGAGGTAGAGTGGATATCAAATCTCAAGCTAAACAAAGCGATACCCGTCCAAAAGCACTCTTGTCCAAACCCAAGGATGAGGTAGAGCTGATATCAGATCTCTCGTCCAAACCTAGGGACGAGGTAGAGTTGATATCAAATCTCAAGCTAAACAAAGCGATACCCGTCCAAAAGCACTCTTGTCCAAAGCCAAGGATGAGGTAGAGCTGATATCATATCTCTCGTCCAAACCTAGGGACGAGGTAGAGTTGGTATCAAATCTCAAGCTAAACAGAGCGATACCCGTCCATGAAAACAAAAAAAAAAATTTAATTGTGCCATGGACGAAAGGCAACAGGAACATTTTAAGCTTATGCAGAATCACCAACTTTAAAGAATGTATTCCATGGACGAAGTGAAGCACAAACAAGTCTAAGAACGAGTAGTGCCCATACACTTAACCATTTTTAAATAAAGTTTTATTATCATCTTATGTGACTATATGGCAAATAAGGATTCCAGTTAGAATGGTTTCAAATTTGTATATAACATATAGACAGGTAAAATGAATTAAAGGTAAGACATAAACACTCGTCCATAAAGCAAGTAGTACACATTTAATTGTTTTTTAAGGGCGGACTAGAAACGTCCTAAACACCCTTTTGAATGTTTCATCAAGATTCATCCATGAATATGGACGAATTAAAAGTACTTGAGTTACATTTAAAGTAAAAAAAAAAAAAAAAAAAAACTACTACAGTCATTAACATTTTTGTTTCAAATAGAAGCATCTGGATTGGGATCGTCCTGGGGCTGAGTGGTAGCATCATCCTCAATGTTAGCGTCCTCAGAGTTAAGTTCAAGGAGAGAGCTAGTGGTGGCAGGGTTTAGATTCAGCATGATGGAACTGAAGTCCACTTCAGGAAATTTTTCAGCAGCGTCCATCCTGAAGTCTTCAAACCCTGCTGCATAGTTAGTGTCCAAAGCATCAGTATACTGCTTGGAAGCTTTAAACTCAGCCACTGCATCCTCCTTAGCCTTAGAAAAGAGAATGCCTTGCTCGTCGATCCTCTTCTGTAAATCCTCAAGACGAGCGTCTTTATCTAAAGCATTAGCCCTCAACTCTTCAACCAACGCTTTGAGCTCATTCACTTCCTCCGTCGTCTTGGCAGCAACCTCAGCCCATTGCTTGGCCTCCTCTTTCACCTCCTGTATTCTCGTCTCCAGCAGAATCCTCGTCCTATCCAACCCAGTGGCTTGTCTGGACGCAGCTATGAATTTAGACATGCCCTGGAAGCCAACAGCAAAATAAGTTAATATATAAAAAAAAAAAAAGAGAGAGAGTAAAAAGTGTATACATGGTCAAGACGAGGGAAAGGCTTTACCTTGAAGAGGTCATGAACACCTGAATGTTCAAAATCCTTCAAGGACATGTCATAACAGGCGTTGATGTCTTCGTCCTTCACAACACTTTCAAAGCGTTCCCAAGCCAAATCTTCATTTTCAATTATATTGGATGGGATCCTCTGGGACGGCTGAGATGAGGAGGGTATGGTCCTGGACGGAGGAGTCTTGGACGGGGTAGACTCCACAGGAGTGGACGAGTCAACCTCGTAAACCTTAGCGAGTTGCTGCGAAGATGGAGTGGGCTTGATCACTTGGGACGACCCGTGTTTAGCTTTCTTTCCTCGCCTGCTGGGGAGATTCTCCAAATTCAAATTTTTGGAAATGGTTTTTCTTTTTTCCCCAGCAGAGGGACGACCCTGGTGATCAAGCTCAGGACGACTCCCCCCTATACCAACTTCTTTACCTTTGTTGCCTCTCATGGTGGCCATTCCTGCAAAAGACGAACAGAATTTACTTAGAAAAGTAAAAACAAAAGATTGAAGGAATGTAAAAGAATTTACTTACTCCTTCTAACCGTGACCTCGTGTGCAATGGCAAAATCAGTAGGGTTAGGACCTAAACTCCACTTGGCCAGTAGTCTAAGGGTGACCAAGGAGTGGAAATCCCTGTCTACGTGTAGACGAGCCCTATGGACGCGATCACGGTGTAGTTTGCTCAAAGAAGGCCGTCCAACAGCTGTTTTTGTTTAAAAAAAAAAAAAAAAGAAACAACAAAACAAACAGGAAAAGATTAGATAAATTAATAAGTCAAAAACAAGTAAAAAGGAAGAAAAGCTAAGGGACTTACCCTCAGGACGAAGGTTCCCTAGGTCCCCAGTGAAACGACCAAAAGAGTCCCGACCAACGTCTATGGGGCTTCCAGCCCAGAATCCAGAGACGAAGAAGAACTCCGTCTTCCATTTTCTGTCAGACGAGGCCAGGGACTTGACCAATTTACAATCTTTACTCCTGGCTGTGAATTGATAAAAGCCAGGAGACTGGTGAATTTCGGAAGGTTTATAGCAGTAGAGGAACTCGTCCACAGTGATAGGACGATCTCCTCCAAACACTTCCTTCCACAAAATTTGCATAGAGACAATTAGCCTCCATGCATTTGGGTTAAATTGACAAACCCCTAAACCTAACCTAAATAACAGTTCTCTAATAAAAGAGTTCAAGGGAAACCTAAGACCTCCAAGAAGGTAGGCCTCATATACACCTATTCCAAAACGAGGATTGCAGCACCACTCTCCACGGACGGGTAATCTAGGATTGAACTCGTCCGGGATTTGGTACCACTCCTTAAGGTTGTTTAATCTATCCTCGTCCGTTTTTGAGGGGATATCTACAGCGCAACTATATACAGTGACCTCCGTCTCGTCCAAAGGATTAGACGAAGGAATAGAAGACGAGGTACCTACCTGGGACCCTACAGTTTTCCTAAGATGTTTTTGTATTTCTTCTAAAGGAACCCCAGGGACCCCTGAGACGTACTCCTCGTCGGTAGTGTTCCCCCTACTACTACTACTACTAGTGTCACTGGAATTATTACTACTCCCGTCATAGTACTCGTCTATGGCTCTTTCTGTACTATTACTAGACGAGGATATGGTAATTCCAGACATTTTCTAAAAAAGGAAAATTTTGTAAAACCTAAAAGACGAGGGGAGAGGAAGTACCTGGATCTAGGACGTATTGAAACTATGGACGCAGGAAAGTCTTAGACGAGGATCTAGACGAGGGATGTCAAGAAGGAAAAATCTCAGAAGTAAGAGGGTAATGGGGGCATTCCACTATTTATAGATAGTTGACCTGAGCATATGAAACGACGTGGCCAATCAGACACTGACACGTGGCCTCCGTCTCGAGAAACTGAATCGACGAAACAAATCGCCAACCACGTATTGACACGTGGTGTATCTGATTATTAGGAAAACTCACACGTGCAGAAGAGTAAACCACTACATATTCATGGACGACGCATGGACAAGGGGGCAACTGATGGTGCAAGAAAAACATTGCGCCAGACACTCGTCCATACGTTCGTCCATATCAACACTAGTCCATATTTGATTACCGTTAGCCCCCTACACTATGTTCGTCCAATGAAGGACGAGTATGTTTTAAACCTCATCCATCATGGACGGACTAGAAGGCATGGACTGATTATCCATCATGGACGGACTAGAAAGCATGGACGGACTAGAAAGCATGGACGAACTATTCATCATGAACGGACGAGAAGGCATAAACTCACCAAGAGTTAGAAGCTTAAGTACGCATACAGCCAAGAGTTGTATTGCTTGAATCTTAACACAGTTCCCGAAGAAGTGACTTTCATGACAGTTAAGGGAGTTACCCTCTGAACTTTCCAAACGTTACGACGACTAAGAAAGATAACCGATTTCCAACACTATATAAAGGCCAGTCTGCATAGAGGTAAGGGACTTTTTTTCTTTGGAAAAGAATAGGAGATAAGTTAAGTTGAGGGTTTCTTTTTCCTTCAATTGACTGACTTTACCATCGGAGAATCAAAGGCCGGCATCCACCGGTCTGTTTTTTCTGATTTCTTTTGGTCTTTCAGGATTCACTTTACTAGATCCAGAGCATTCGAAGTTCATTCAACCCGTTAGAGGCTTAGTGATCATCAACAATATTTTCAAAGCATGTTTTATATTGAACCCAATAGAGCCTCAATTTCTGATCCTCTCAAACTTGCTAAAAGCTATTTTCCTCCAAGATTTCAGTGGATCCCTGAGCATAAAGATAAGAATTTGAATTATTATTCTGATCTCTTGCACAATGAGAAATCCATCATTATTAACACAATTTCTGACAAAACAGATGCCTCCAAAATTATTTACCGCAGTGTTTACATTGTCAATATTATAACTGAAGAAGAATGGGGTCATTCCCCCAGTATTACAAGAACAATGTCCTCTTCTCCCATCCCTTATTCTTACTTTGATTACATCAATGCTTGGTCAAGATTTATGCTTCACCAGAATGAAAACATGTCTCATTCCTGGTTTGTTAACTTTGATAAAAATTTCACTGGATCTCTGCCTCTTTGGTTCATCCGTTGGTGGTTTCAACATGGCCCTTTTGATGAAATATTTCCTGGACCATTACTTAATGCTTTTGAATGTTTCAAGAAATTTTACAAGGTTAATGCTCATGGTGCCAAGTTCCCTCCCTTGCTACACTTTGTTAAACGTTTCAAGATACCGTGGATACTAAAATGGCAATATGAAAAAGACGGTGATATTATCTCCAAGCATTGGTACGTGAAATGGTGGAGTAAATTCTCGTATGTTCAAGGAATTATTGCTACTGTCTCTAGAGATTATTCATCCCCAGATGTTCTCCCTATTGCTAAAGATTTTTCACTTGGTCAATCCCCTGTCCTTGAGGCACCTGCTTCCTCTTCTAAAACTGTTAAATCATCAGCTAAGCTTAGAAAAGTGAGTTCTCCTTTGGATGAAATCCGTAAGGACCCTGAAGCTCTCAATGCTCTCATCAAAATGTTAAAAGCAGAAAAAGCTAGTTTGGATGATGAAAGGTCCTCTGAAGGTTCTGTTACAAAAGATCCTTACTACCCTTACAATGAAGAGTGGTTTGGACATGATGAAGATGGTGATGATGACCTGGCACAAAACTGATTGATTCACCCTATTGGTCTGGCCTGCCTAATGGCCAACATGTTACTGTTTCTTCCCATGCTAAAATGTTACTTCTGGAAAGAAGATTCTTCCTGTTTCCAAGGTTATTTTCAAATATTCCGAAGATCTCTTTCGGCACGTGTTTTACTGGATATTATTCAATTTCACTGTTCACCTGTCACTGTTCATGAACTACTGTTTACTTTCTACTGTTCATCTTTACTGTTTGTTCCGAATTTTGCCTATTTAAGGGGGGCTGTCCCTTAAGTTAGACTCAGAACTTATTAGAACTCATTAGAGAGAATTCTTTCTGGAGAGAGCCTTCTTTCTTAGAAACCTTCTTTAATAGAGTTCTTTGCTACATTATTCACTATAACCTTGTTCTCCTACTACCTTGTTTCTACAAACCTTGTAATTAGGACTAGTTCAAGCTTTGTAACTGTTGATCTGTTCTGAGATCTTGTATTCACTACTACTACTGTAAGTGTCGGTCTGCCTCCTATCTTTGCTTATAAGGTAAAACAAGAATTAATTGGTAAAAATGATTCTATTGATTATGATAATTTAACCTATGGTGATATTTTAAGCATTATTAAAAAACTTGGTATTAATATGTGCCATGACGAAAAACTATTAAAACACCAATCATAAAGGGGGGAAGGGGACACACAGCTAAAGGGAAGAGACAGAAATGGAGATGGAAGCACAGTAATATATAACTTGAAAGTAGTGTTAGCAAAATAAGGCGGTAGAACCAGCCAAGTGGTATAACAAAATAATTCAAAGTAAATGAAAGCAATTTAGCAATTTAGAACCTTCCGGTATGGTGGTAATCCGTCCAAGGTGGCGGTAGCAACAGGTAGTATGATGAACATAAAATTAACTGAAAATACTTCTTTATTGAAAGTAGAGTTAAACACTTACAGTAGTAGTAGTGAATACAAGATCTCAGAACAGATCAACAGTTACAAAGCTTGAACTAATCCTAGTTACAAGGTTTGTAGAAACAAGGTAGTAGGAGAACAAGGTTATAGTGAATAATGTAGCAAAGAACCCTATTAAAGAAGGTTTCTAAGAAAGAAGGCTCTCTCCAGAAAGAATTCTCTCTAATGAGTTCTAATAATTCTAATGAGTTTTGAGTCTAACTTAAGGGACAGCCCCCCTTAAATAGGCAAAATTCGGAACAAACAATAACGATGAACAGTAGAAAGTAAACAGTAGTTCATGAACAGTGACAGGTGAACAGTGAAATTGAATAATATCCAGTAAAACACGTGCCAAAAGAGATCTTTGAAATATTTGAAAATAGCCTTGGAAACATGAAGAATCTTCTTTTCAGAAGTAACAGTTTAGCATGGGAAGGAACAGTAACATGTTGGCCATTAGGCAGGCCAGACCAATAGGGTGAATCAATCAGTTTTGTGCCAGGTCATCATCACCATCTTCATCATGTCCAAACCACTCTTCATTGTAAGGGTAGTAAGGATCTTTTGTAACAGAACCTTCAGAGGACCTTTCATCATCCAAACTAGATTTTTCTGCTTTTAACATTTTGATGAGAGCATTGAAAGCTTCAGGGTCCTTACGGATTTCATCCAAAGGAGAACTCACTTTTCTAGGCTTAGCTGATGATTTAACAGTTTTAGAAGAGGAAGCAGGTGCCTCAAGGACAGGGGATTGACCAAGTGAACAATCTTTAGCAATGGGGAGAACATCTGGGGATGAATAATCTCTAGAGATAGTAGCAATAATTCCTTGAACATGCGGGAATTTACCCCACCATTTCACGTACCAATGCCTAGAAAGTATATCACCATCTTTTTCATATTGCCATTTTAGTATCCACAGTATCTTGAAACGTTTAACAAAGTGTAGCAAGGGAGGGAACTTGGCACCATGAGCATTAACCTTGTAAAATTTCTTGAAACATTCAAAAGCATTAAGTAATGGTCCAGGAAATATTTCATCAAGAGGGCCATGTTTAAACCACCAACGGATGAACCAGAGAGGCAGAGATCCAATGAAATTTTTATAAAAGTTAACAAAACAGGAATGAGACATGTTTTCATTCTGGTGAAGCATAAATCTTGACCAAGCATTGATGTAATCAGAGTAAGAATAGGGGATGGGAGAAGAGGACATTGTTCTTGTAATACTGGGGGAATGACCCCATTCTTCTTCAGTTATAATATTGACAATGTAAACACTGTGGTAAATAATTTTGGAGGCATCTGTTTTGTCAGAAATTGTGTTAATAATGATGGATTTCTCATTGCGCAAGAGATCAAAATAATAATTCAAATTCTTATCTTTATGCTCAGGGATCCACTGAAATCTTGGAGGAAAATAGTTTTTAGCAAGTTTGAGAGGATTAGAAATTGAGGCTCTATTGGGTTCAATATAAAACATGTTTTGAAAATATTGTTTCTTAACATATTGAGGGATATTGGAGCTTTTTGGGTAAACAGTCTTAATAGGTCGGTTAATAGGGGTAATAGCATAAGGATCATAACATGAGGCAAGAACAGAGGAGTAATTAGGCTTAGGAATAGTACCTAGTGGAGTGAAACGGTTAACAATATCCAAAGAGGAAACAGGTTCTGTTTTAACAGTTGGATTAGGTGTGGCAGGTGTCTTGTCCTTAGACCTTTTACTTGCCATTGGGACACTGCCGAAATTCACGGGTAAGGAAATCAGGGATGGAGTTTTGAGATCCTTTAATATATTCAATATCAAAATCAAAAACACTTAAAATAGCTTGCCATCGGGCAAAAATATGTTTTGAAGTAATATTTTCAACGTCTTTCTCAATAACATATTTAGCACTTTTGCAATCAATACGTAGCAAAAATCTTTGGTTTAACAAATCACTTTGAAATTTTGAAATACATAGTACTATAGATAAAATCTTCTTTTTAATAGTACTATAATTTAACTGTGCATTATTCCATATTCCAGAATAGAATCTGACAATTTGTTCAGGTGACTCTGGAGAGACTCTTTGTTTTAAAATACCACCATAACCAATTTCAGAAGCATCCGTTCCAACAATTTTGAAAGCATCAATAGTAGGAATACCAAGACATGGCAATGTCTTAACATGAGACTTGATTTGTTTAACAATAGAAGTATGGACATCAAACGAAGGTAAAGGATTGCTCTATAACCGATCAAAGAGAGGTTTACATTGTTTTCTCATATCTTTGTAGAAATCAGTAACATAATTTAATGACCCAAGAAATCTTTGGAGCTGAGTTTTATCAGTGATAACATCAGGAAACTTGTCCACAAATTGAATGGCTCTATCAATAGGACGAATTTGTCCTTCAACGATGTCATAGCCAAGGAAACGGACTTTTGTTTGGAACAGTTTGATTTTCTTAGCAAAGACAACGAGACCATTTCTTTTAATAGTATTTAAAAACGAATATAAATGTTTCCAGTGTTCATCAATGGAATTGGAGTAAACAAGAACATCATCAATATAAACAATGGTGAAGTGGCTAAAGGAGTTGAAAATATCATTCATAATATTCTGGAACTCACTAGGAGCATTCTTGAGACCGAAAGGTATAACATTCCACTCATAATGTCCAAAAGGAGTGGTAAAAGCAGTTTTGTACCTATCATTCTCATTAATCTGGATTTGCCAGAATCCTGATTTCATATCAAATTTTGAAAATACAACAGCCTCACACAATCTATGGACCAAGTCATTTTTGTTGGGAATATGATACCGGATCCATTCCAAAACCTTGTTCAAAGGTTTATAGTTAATAACTAGAAAATGAGTTCCTCTCTCTATTTCAGCATTCTTTTGAACATAGAAAGCAGAGCAAGACCAAGGGGACTTGCTATTCCTAATAAGTTTCTTTTCTAACAAATCATGGATTTCTTTTTTGCAAAATTCAACAGTTTCAACATTCATTTGAATTGGACGAGCCTTAGTAGGAATGTTTTTCTCATCAAAATCTTTAACATAAGGCAAGTCAACAATATGTTTCTTCCTATGCCAAAAGGCATTAGGAATATCAGAGCAAACATCATCAATTAACAATTTTTGAAAATTATCAATTTTTGACTGCAACAATTTATTGGACAGTTGTTCAGTAATTTTTTTGTATTTAACTTCTTGTTGAAGGAAGTTAAGATGTTTGATTTTAGCATAAAGCAGATTGGAAGCATTATCAATATTAATCTCAGATTTTGAAACAAATTTGAATTTGACTTTTTGACCCAAAGGGTCAGTAGTAATGCCATCATGTTCAACAAGAAAAGGATACAAAGCATTTATAAAAGGCAAACCAAGAATCACTTTATCAGTCATATTTTTTACTAAAATAGAGGGAATCTTGAAACATATATTATCATGGCAAACATGAGCATTGTTTAATTCATATTTAATCTTCATATGAGAACCATTAGCAGAAACCAATTTCTCGGTGGATTTTTCAAAATATTTTGAAGGAATCAATCCTTCTTGGATACAGTTTATATCCATACTAGAATCAGTCATAGCAATAACAAAGAAATCATAATCATGAGAAACAACAATTCTCACTTTAGTAAACCATTTCGGAGGAAGTGTTTTATTAACAAGAGCAAATTGAGAATTATCAATATTACCTTTATCAGAAAGAAGAGACTGTTGACAGGATTCATCTCCATCCCTTGTGCTCATTTTGTTCATTATCAGACTTATTTTGGTCAATATTTTTATCATTTTTATTTTGAAATACATGTTTTAATTCACTTATCTCTTGTTTAACAATATTAATTTCATATTGGAAATCATTAACTGTTAAATCTTTCGGTTTCCTTCTATTAAATCTTTCCAAAGTTTTTTCATCACTTCTAGTGATAGCATTAATAGTTTTAGTAGCATTACAACATGAATTTCCACAACCAAATTTAATATCAGAAGAATCAGAAGATTCATCAGGAGATTGATAACAAGAAGTAGTTGAAGAAGAAAAATCATCTTCCAAGGAATCAGACAAATTGTTTGATTCAAGGATTTTGAATAATTCTTCTTGATCATTAGTTCCAATGTTTAACATGTTGAACTTGTTTTTCAATTTACCAGGTTTCTGTTTACAATCTTTACTAAAATGACCAGGTTTTCCGCAATTGAAACATTTACCTTTTCTAGATTTTTGGTTAACATATTTTTTCAAAACATTTTTCTTTTTAGCATAAAAATCATTAATATTAGTTTTGTATTTTTTGTGATTTTTATCATGTTTTTTACCCTTTTGCCGAGAATGAGCAATTGGGGGTAAACCATATTGTTCACAAAAATTACCCATTTCATATTTAGCTTTTCTTTTATTTTTTAATTGGTGTTTTAACAGTTTTTCATCATTGCACATATTAATTCCAAGTTTTTTAATAGTGCTTAGGATATCTCCATATGTTAAATTATCATAATCAATAGAATCATTTTTCCCAATTAATTCTTGTTTTACCTTATGAGCAAAGATAGGAAGCAGACCATCAATAAACTTTTCTTTCCAATAAGGTTTGTAACAATCTTTCTGTTGCATCACTCCGAAAAGAAAAACATCTTGGTACCATCTATAATCAGACATAATAGGACATCTCAAATTATTCAATAAATCAGAAATTCGAGATGAAACATTAGATGGAGCACCAACAAAATATTTGATAATAGTATAAATCAAGGTATTAACACCATCAGAAATACCTCGACCAGTACGATCATTAAAAATAGGCAAACCTTCATCATTCTTTTTAACAGCATGTTTAATAGAGTTTCTGGAATCTTCTGTGAGATATGAATCCCACCAACCATGAAGAGTACCAGAAAAACTAGTAGCAAGCAAGTCAACAATTTTAGGTTGATCTAAATCATGATTATTTTGATAAGCAATACTAACCGTAGACATATGTCCCATCTTGTTAATAATTTCTTGTTCAGAAAAACCATCAATATTCCATTCATAAATTTTTTCAGCAGAAATAGAGAACTGAGTTTGAAAAGGTCTTTCTTCAAACTGAATATCAGGAGAAGTAGGTCTTGAATACCAATTTCTTGTGAGAAACATGGGTTTGGAAGAACTTCCAACAAATCTTTTAATTTCTGGAAAATCATCAAAAACCTTTTTAGCAGAAACAGAGGAAACAGTATCAGAATCTGTATTTTCATCAGAAACAATTTCTTTTTCATTTTTTGAAATAGTACGAGTAGCATGAGGACTTGTAGAAGTACCCTCAGTTTTAACTTTTAAATTATCAAGCATTTTTTCAACAATATCCAAAGTCTTGGATTGAGAATTTTTAAACTTGAATTTGTTATCAAGAGTGGGTAGATTAATCAAAGGTTTCACAGTTTTTATTGAAACAAGTTTTTCAACAGAAGCAGACTTTTCAACAGTTTTTCCAATAATTTTTTCTTCAGTATGTTCAAGTTGTTAACCAATAACATGCAAAGACTCATTAGTAAAATTGTTTTGTTCAATAAGACTAATAATAGAAGTTTGATCCTCAGCAATTTTCAAAGGAGAAGGTTTAACATCGGTTTTATCAGTATTTATCAAAATAGTTTCAAGAGGAGGATGGTTAGTCCTAACAATGGTCTTGTCACTTTTAACAAAATTTGACTTCTTTATTTCATCCAAAAGCTTTTTTGAAGCTTCATCTTTTGAAACATAATAATTTTCAAGAAAATCAAAAAACAAAATATGTTTTTTCAATTGAAGCATTTTTTTCTTTCCATTTTCTTTTAACACGATCTTTTTCAAACTGAGAAAAATTATTTTGAAAATATTTCCTTTTAGGTCTATTTTTTGGAAGCATGAACTCATTGAACAAAGAAACCATATCAATTTCAAAATCTCTGTCCAGAACAGTCAAAGTTCTCAATTGGTTAACATTATTATCAACAGGAGGAAAATCATAAATAATTTTAGTATCATCATCTTTCATATGATAACTAAATGAAGTAATATTCAAGGCCAAAGTCTTAGCAACATTAGAATCATCCAAAGCATCCAAAGCAAGAGTAATATCAGGAGAACAATTAACATGATTCAGAGAAGTAATATCCATACAAAGAATGCTTTCTTTAAAGTGATAAGATCTAGCATAAAACTCACTATCTTCAACAGTGTGTTCTTGTTTATCTACAATATCAGGAGGATAACCAGTCCTGGAGCTGATAGAGGAGTTGGATCTCCATAACTTATCCATACTATCTTAGTTTTAACACTCGATTATCATGTTTTTCTCACAACCGTTGCATTTCGTAACACATACCCTAAGCAACCCTATACCACACACATGCCCTACAAGCCCTCTCTTGGCTTAAACGGGCCTTACAGTCAGGTTCTGGGAATTCACTTTACACCTAGGGTGGTGCCAACGACAGTAAGAAGGGGACACAACAACGGAGCACCAAAGGGTCGGACAAGCACAGACAAGGCACAAAGACACAACAACACTACCACTGGCCAGAAAAGAGTGGCTCTGAAAGAGTGGCTCTGACATTTTTTTGAAAAATGTCACCGGCCGGTTTTGTTTTGAGTCCAACTTCAATATGAAAATCAACTAAATATACTATTTTCTTTAGAGACTGGTGGATTCATTGTTGAGCATTTATATATTTTATTCATTACACACATAACCCAACGTGTCTGTATATAGCCTTTAAAATTGGCATCACCAATTGACATTGTCAAAGTTATGTGCATAATAAATAAATATACACAAACCCCTCATGTTTGAGAACAATAGAAAAAATTGTGATTGGACAACCTTTTAATTAACAGTGATTGTTCCATAAAGTGTCCTTGATCGGATCCAATTCAGTGTATGTACTTGTTACATTACACCCACTTGTTTGCTTAAAGTTACTACCTCAATGATGGAGTAAATCATCATATCATATAACTACACAACAAGTGTAAGCTTCAGTAGTAATATTCAATTAATATCCACAGCCTAGAACAATTTAATAATCTATAAAAAATTATTACTCCCTGTCTTTGGTTCCTTAACCATTAACATGATTTTTCTACAGATGTGACATCACATGCCACGTTTAAATAATGAAATATACTTATAAAAATTATGAATGTGAAAATAAAATTTTATCATCAAATAAAAATGCATAGTATTGTTTTTGAGGGCACATAATTCTAACAAAAGTAACTTCGGGTAAATTGTAATTATTACAAAATAAATCCAATGAATCCTAGAAAGAATAAAGCAAAAATAAACCTGCTTAAACCTTGAAGTACAGTGGATGGCATCAAAAAGAATTTAGTGCTTGAATCATGTACTTCAAACAGACTGAATGAGATGTGTACACTACAACAGCTCGGGTCCTAAGGAAAATAATACTTTCAATAGCCAAGAAAGTATTAAATCTCAGATTTCTCTCATGATGTTCACTTTGATTCTCATCATAGTTATCATGACCATCTATTTCCATGTCTTGAGGATTAGTTGTCCATCTAGACTTCTTTTATGAGGTGAGCTCTAGCACCATTCATCATCTAATGATGCACGAAGCAACCGCTACACTAGTGAAAAGATGAACTCAGCCACAATAGTCCCAAGACTCCCAAGTTCACTAGTTTTCAGACCAAATATCTGGGAGAAAGTATTTTTTGATTGCATAACACTGTATAGAAAGATACACTAATAATCATAAATGAAAAACCAGAATGAGTGCGATGATTTATTTAATGAAATTTTCATAATACTCCATCCTTATTGGGGTAGGAGACTTTGGCATAAAACGTACATGATATTATTATTAAAACTCTCTTATCAAAATTTAAAATTATAAATACGACCCTTCATAACTACCTAAAACAATTGTGAAACAAAGGGTGGCACCCATAAATTATAAGGAAATGAATATGTAATGGAATCTAAGCTCTTTCTCCAGGCTTACAATTTGACAATTTCATGTACGTTGCTCTTATTACATGTAATAAAATGACAAAACAAAAAAAAATGTTATAATAGAAGTATAAACCTAAAATCGATCGAATACTCAAAAAGCTTCCCTTTGGTGGAGAACACAATCAAAGAAACCTTGATTACGAAGGCAGAGCGTTGCATAAGTGGCATTTGCCACATTTTGAAGTTGGCGACTTCCAAGCACGCACATTTTCACATCTAAATAACTCAAGGAACTATGTGATTAACATAATTGTAAGTTATCCAAAACTTTCAAACAGGAACTTGCATAATTATTATTGTCATTTTTTTTTATGATACTCTAAACCAGCACGTAATAGAGTGACACTCTGCATTACATACCACAATAACAATGCAGACACACAAGACAAAGTAGTCCTAGGCATGATTATTAGTTTATCACCCCAAATCATTATAGGTGGCTAGCAAACATATAACCCAAAATACCCAAAACAAATCAAGCTAAAATACCCAAAATAAATTAGCTTGAGAAAAAAAAAAAAAAAAAACCCAATTCTTACACAAGACCTACCTTCTCAATCCTAAAATACCTATATCAAATCTAACCTAAAAAAACAAATTAAATAAAGAAAGAAAGAGAAAAAAGCTTCCATATCTACTAAAAAAATAAGTGGGTATCGTAGAATGACCCTTTACTTATTATTAAAAAATAATATTTTTAATCCTTCTAAATTATGCATACAACTTAGGGTCTGTTTGGATAGCACTTATTGTTGCTGAAAGTTGCTAAAAACTGATTGTTGCTGAAAACACTGTAGCAAAATAATTTTTAAATATATAAATAGTATTGTGGGACCCACTTTTAATATTTTTAATGCGTTAATAGTGCATGAACAGTGCGTGAACACTACACGCACAGTACGTGCACAGTGAATTTTGTCCCTTCAAAGTCAAAAAAGCCGGCCAAAAAAAAGGGAGAAAACGCTGAGCCTAAAACGCGCCGCAACTTTACATTGTATCCAAACCCATACTTAATCTATAAATTTCTTCAACACTTCTATTAGGGTCATAATTTTATGTAATTAGCTAATCCTTTAACAAAATGCACTTTACTTATAATTTGATAGATCTAAGTTGGGTTTAATACATCAAGAAATGTCTTGTTCAAGCATATTAAATGTTCGTATTAAAGACATGAAAATTAATTCAACAAACAAGTAAAGAAGAGTTGTTTTATTAAGTCTTAACAAATAGCTCAACAGACACTACTATTGAGACTAAATGAGAAGCTCGACAGATGACTCGATAGAAGCTCGATCTATCAAGAATTACGATTTTCAGTTTTCTAGATCTGAAATTCAACCCAAACTTATGTATTTATTTAGGTTTTTTTTTTTTTTCATAACCCTAGAGATATATATATATATATATATATATAAAGCTTATTTTAAGAGCTGTCACAAAGGGATACAAAGACTAAGAGTTTTATTTTCTTTATGGGAAGCTATTGTGTTTGTACACCATAGAGTTTTGTAACCAAGTGCTTCTTGATTTTCATTGTTGATGAAGTGAAAAGCTTTGCAGCCATCAACATTCATTCAAGTTGTTGGAGTTAGTCATGTACTAGGATTCGTGTGAAGAGTTAGTCACAGATTGAATATTTATGCATCAAGGGAAAGAAGGTTACTACAAGATTAAGTTCAATTGAGTTTTGAAGTAAAAGTTTAACTGTAGGTTGGTATTTTGGGATGAGCTAAGCTACTAGTAAGATTCTTTATAATTGTAACCATTTGATTGTTGATTAGTGGATTCTTGAGAGTGATGACTATAAAATCACCCGATGGAGTTCTTGCCTTGCAAAGGGTTTTCCCTATTTGTCAATAAATCACCATGTCAATTTAATTTTTGCTGCATTTAGTTTAATTAACGATTTGTTGGTACCTTCACAATTTGCATACAATTTGACCTAATTAATCAACTTAGGTAATTGAATTCATTAACTGTAGTCAAGCTATCTTAACCCAACAACTTCCATTCAATTTATATATATATATATATATATATATTACCCATTATAATAAATACTACTATTTAATACTTTTTTTTTTTAAGAAGATACTATTGTATGATAGTATATATTAGTATATTACTAATAGTATTATTAGTAAATGGAATAATAATAAATTAGAAATGCATAATGACTAAATAATTAAAACAAAAAAACCAATAATTAAAATCAGTTTCATAAGGAGAGAATGGATCATTAAACTAATAATGCTAATTTAAGAGTTTTTAAGAAGTCAAAGGTAGAATCTTCTTAAACTCTAGCTTTCCTCCTGCATAATATCACGCTTATTAGGCACTAAAGAAGGGAAATTTTTTTCTCTTGGAGTACCAAGAAATGAAGAAATTATAAGGTCCTCATAGTCAACAAGTGACGTGGTCTATCATTTCACAAAAAGGTTCCTACCAGTTTAAAATTGCTAAATCAGAAAATTTTTTTTTTAATATAAACTAATTACTGATTCAGCAATTTAAAACAAGTAGAAATTTCATTTTGAATTAAACAATTTCTTGAAAATGATGCTTCTTCCATCTCTACTTCTGGGAGGACTCCTTCTGGGAGGAGCGCTGCAACGGAGAAAAATAAAGAGGATGATAAGACACCGATGACAATATAGGCAATGGCAAACCCTGACGAGCTGTCCAATACTGCGTATGTGCCGGTAACGTATGCAGTCATCATAATCGGGATGGAAGAAGTAGCAGTCATCCTCCACAACAGTTTATAAAACCGAGTCAAATTGGGATTGCCGTCACTCATCTCCATAAAAATATGAATAAACACAGATGAAGTAGACATGGCTTGCACTAGGGCATTAGTTACAGCGAATGCTTTGAAAGCCTTCGATCTCATCAAAACCGCAGTGCCCTGGTCGTGGCCCTTGTCTGTAACGTAACCCCCAGGCATGGTTAAACCAGCTGCGAAGGTTACTGTTGCTATTAGTATGGACACCAACAAGTGAGACTCTTTTGTTTTCCTATAAAAGTCCTCAGCGTTACTGTTTCTCTCATCAGATCCAACCTCTTTCGAACGCTCGGTGGGACTTTTGCTTCCTGTACGAAATTTCTGCCATAAACCAAGTGAATTTCAAAATTAAAGGCTGAGTTTTTTTTTTTTTAGGCTGAGTAATTAAAGGAACAAAATTTAACGTGATTGGACATCTGTAACCTTTCTTCTTTTTTATTTATTCATTTATTATTATTAATATTTTTAGAAACATATGTAAAAATATATAAGAAAGTTTTCAATGGGCCAATGGCCATATTTTAACTATATAAACAAAGTTTGGCTACGAGTTTGGTTGTAACCAATGACTACAACCCCCACTAAAAAAAATAAAGTAATACTAGAGACACAAATTTTTTTACAAACTATTAATGTGGTAAGTCATTATTGATAAATGAAAAAGTGTTGTAAATGGTAGGCCCAAATAAAAACTATTAAGAAGTTGGACACATTAATAATTTGTAAACATGTTATAAAATAGTTTGTGACTATAGCACTATTAAAAAAAATAACATAACTACATATTTTGAAAGAAATTAAATTGTATAAGGATGTAATGTAAAACCCATGTTTTACACCCTTCAGTCCCAACATGTCACATCATCATATCATATATCTAAGAATAGACATAGCCATACTTAATCAATTCTAATACGCATATAAAAATCCAACATAACCGAGAGTTTATTAATATATTATTAAGTGTGATAGGATGTATTGAATTTTAAGTAAAAAACTAATACAACAATCTTATATTAGATAATATAAAACATAAGTTTTACACTCCATCCTTATCAAATTCGAATTCATTTTGAAATTCTAATAATTGAAAGTCGCAGTTCTTTATGTTTTTAACACATGTTAAATTTTATGTTAATCAGATATATATTATTTACTATTTGATCCATAAACTTGCTTTTATGCATAATTTTAGACTATAAAAACTTGAAATTTAAATATCTGATTGATGACGTAAAGCTATTGATCTTTGATTTTCTAAAACTTTTGTAAGCATAAAAGATATAAAAAAAATGTTATCCAATTGTTGATTTGTCAAAATTCATATCTAATAAAAAAATATTGAATAAAGTTATAACAATTAATTGCTACTAAATTTATAGCCAAACTTTGTCCTTTTATATATATATAGATATATATTACTTAATATAAGTTTTTTCTTTCTTTAAGTTTTGTCTAAATATGAATTAATTGATAATTATGATTGTTGTCTTCTAAAAAAAAAAAATGGTTGTTAAGAATGAACATTTATTATGATTGTAATTTCATTGTATTATTGAGCATTTATTATAATTTGTTTTTTAATATGAAAATGTAGATAGTACTATTCAAAGAAAATATGATTTATTAAGATTCTAAAGGAGGCTTTAAATATAGAATAATATTTAAATTCAATTAAAATGTAATATCAACACAATGACATGTAAATATTTGGAGTTTCAAAAACTTATGTGGTCCAATATTATAAGTTCAATCAAAAGTTGAACATCTTCAGTTATATATATATATATATATATATATATATATATATATATAAGTGTGTGTATTAAAATTAGTGCCTTTAAATCCTATTGTATGATATCATGTATAATATTATGTATGACATTATATATGACATTATGTATGACTTAATGTTGTAAATAATAAAGTTATTTTATTATTATCTAAAATAATGGTAACATGAATATTTGAACATTATCATATAGTCTATGAGATGCATAGTATGTTATTTATGTAATTTAGTCACAGAAAATATAAATCACAAGTTCTTTGTTTGTAAACTCAAAATTTTAGTTCGTAGTCGGTGATGAAATTAGGCATTTCATCTGCGAAGATTATACCATATCTATTAAAATGATTTGTTTTGATCATAAAAGTGGAGACTTCTATTTGATATGTTGATATGTTTTAAGAGTTAAAACATATTGGACTGGACTGTTGTGAGATTTATTATTCTCCTAACGACTGTCAAATAAATAATAAATCTCATGACTTCTATTTATATGAACTTTTAATCCTGAGAGAACAATAGACCTGATCATGAAGTGTAGGTTACTTTGGTATATCAGGAGTAAGAACTAAAATCACGATCAAAATTTCAGTATGTTGGGTAGCCACATTTAGTGTTGATGGAACATATATTCTCAAAATAAAATTCATAATCTCTTAACAGAGATATAAAATATTCCCTTGAGACGAGTTTAATAGGTTCGGTTATTTAGAGTGTTAGGTCTAACCACTTTAGTAAGGAGTTACTAAAGTATATATTTATGAAATTGGATTTCATAAATATATGATAAATAATTTAAAGAATTAAATCAAGTAATCAAGGATTAAGATGTAGTAATCTTCAAAGTGTCAGTCTATATTCATGACTTTGTATTAATACGAATATTTTATGAAGAGGTTGCATGTATAATAAAGTCTTGAGATATAATTTATTAATAAGGTCTAGAGTGCAATTATATTTATATAATGGTATTAAATATAATTAATAGTAACTTTGGATTTGTCAAAAGTTGACAGAAAAGCCCAACGACCATTGAAGCTA
Source organism: Quercus variabilis (assembly GCA_030445155.1). Classification (NCBI taxonomy): domain Eukaryota; kingdom Viridiplantae; phylum Streptophyta; class Magnoliopsida; order Fagales; family Fagaceae; genus Quercus; species Quercus variabilis. Next base: position 59,525,878 of record CP129447.1, on the reverse strand, counting down.
GAGTCTTATTTGTTCCATTTTTTGTTCCACTCCATGCCACATACTAAAATCCAATTGGAAAGGCCCAAAAGCTAGCCCAATTAGATAATTAGTTATAAGGAAAGAAACAATAGAATTCGTAAAAGAATGAAATGGTTTATATGTGAGTGTTGAACACTCTTATTCTCCCTTAAACACATTCATATAAATTGATTAAGAGACCACACTTCTTGGGCACAAGTGGAATTAGAGTGAAGATTAAAAGTGTTTCCAAGTACTTCTAATATTTGGTTTTGAATTTTACCACAGTAAGGTACACTCTCTTATTCTTTTATTCTAAAATTTACATAGTACATCTTATTAATTGTGAATGAAATAAATCTATTAATTTTCCGTTGCGTATGTTTTGTATGCAATACAAAAATGTATTTTTCCAACAATATATATATATATATAAACACGTGCAATGCATAGGAAAACTATAAAAAGTGAGATCTAAAAGAAATTATTTGCAATGCACAGGAAAACTATAAAAAGTGAGATCTAAAAGAAATTATTTGCAAAATTATGGTATTAGAATGTATTAAAATTCATGTAATATAAATACCCTCTGAAATAAATACTTGTACGTGCAAGTTAAATCTATGAGCATATGCGAGAGAATAGATAAGATATCTAACAGTATAATTAAATACGTGGAAAGTATAACATGGAAAGTAAAGAAGACATAGGAAATACATGGAAAACCTTTTGGAAGGGATGAAAAACCATGAGTGAGCAAAGGGGAGAATATCTTTTACTCTTTTGAACACTCTATTATGTGAAAATGAAAGTCTTTCTTGTACAGTGATGGTGTTCTTCCTAAATGGGAAGCCTTTTCTCTACCTCACTTTCCTACACAAACTTTCTGCCATTTTCTCTAGTATTCTTTTTTGGTTCTTCCCCCAATGGTCCAACAACATGTTCCTATTATAGTACGAGGAATGTTGCTAGGTACATAAAGATAGGTGTTAAACTTTGATTCCTCCATTTGAATCCTAATACAACTATTGTACTATGTAACGGTTGGAGAGAGGGTGAGTATGCCAAAGTCAGGGCAATGACATGAAGGGTGACTCTGCCACTACTAGGGGAGCAATCCTTGGACAAGGAAAGGAACATCAGGAGTGCTAGGAGTGATACATGTGTCCTCAACAGTGGTCCAACATAAGCTTAGCCAATAAGGGGTGTTTCATGGCCTCTGATCGTAGAGGTCACTATCTCCCTTTTGTGCAAATGTTGGGTGTCCATGTCAGGTGCAAATCTCACTCTTCCCAAGATAGTCACGCTGTTGACATGGATCATAGATCCCTCTCTTCAATTAATGTTTCCTCTACTTTTACTCACAGCCACTCCACTTGTAAGGTTTGGACCTAGCCATGCCAGCACTCTCATGTGCTCTAGCTGGTGTTATGTACATTAGCCCCCTGATTGTCAATAGCATTAATGGCCAAAGTCTTTGATAGTCACATTTTATCAGACTTCAATGCTTGAGCAATCATACCTCCTAATGTTCAAAACTGGACATGTGGCCTCCGTGGGAATTTCTAGCCATTTTAGCGTCACTTCGTCTTGCACTTGGCAAACAGACATTACTCTTCATAAATTTCATGTCTCTTCACTTAACTCCAGTTGGTGATTAAAAAGGAAAAAGATCTTCCTTTATTCTTCATTTATTTTGCATTCATATCATTTTTTCTTATTCTTCTCAAAGAAGACCCCTCATCCTCAACCAAAATGGCCAACTTCTCATTTGCAGGTTCTAACTCTCCCAAGAATAGTTTAGACTCCTCTAGTAGTGACTCGGGTTCTCCGAGCATCAACATTGCACCACCAACCACTCCAAACCTCATTCCCCCTCCTCCTCCCCTCTGCTTTCCCATCTTTCCTCTTCCCCATGAAGTTTTCGTTTCCTAAGAAGTTCAACCATGGGAAGGTTGTGAAGAAGAAGAGGAAGAGGACTCAGAAGAACTTCGATTAAAGGTTGAAGAAGATGCTGAGGATGCGGCCTATGTCGCCTTCATGGGGAGTGTTCCAAGGCGTTAAGAAAGGCGCAAGGCTTCTCAAACAATCTCTAACTCAAGCGTGACAGCCTCCAATGACTTTGACTTTGACTTGGAGGAGTCAGATTCTTTTGATGGCTCAAACTTTAAAGATGGTGAGGGTGAGGAGGAGGATGAAAAGGAGGAGGAAGAGGAGGAGGACCTGCCTTTGGACCATCCCCAAGAAGACTTTGATTCGGGGAGAGACTCGGATGCCTACAAGCTTCGCTCCCCTTAAGCTGCTCGCCTTCAAACTTGCAGTCATTTTCTTTTCTTTTGTTTTTGTAAACAGGCCATGTTATTGGCCTTAGGTCGTAGGTTATTCTATTTTGTTGTTGTTGTTGTTGTGTTTTGTTCTTTTTTTTTTTTTTTTTTTTTTTTTTTGTTAATGTATAGAAAAGGGGTGATAGGCCATAAGGGCCAAACCAAGTATAAATCCCCCTTTTTCTTTTTGAGCGCGCACACACGCACACACACACACACACACACACACACACATATACAACATAGTTTGTTCTAAAATTGTTGTGTAATTATATGTTTTTTTTTTGTTTTTTTTTTAATTTTTTATGTTTGTCCCTCTTGTTATTGTACTTCTGCATAAATGAACAACATATAAACTTGGTGTCGAAGAGTATTGAAACACCCTTCTTTATGGACATCTTGCAAAGAGTGCATGTTGTGCACACTGTACTGGTGTTTTCTAGCTTGGATATCAACAAGGATAGTGAAAGCCTCCTTTCTTTCTTGTACCAATGGAATTCTACCACCCACACCTTCTTTATAGGGTGTCAAGAAGTTTCACCCTTCCTTAAGAATGTCTACGAGATGTTGAGACTCCCCCTATTTGGTGATGGAGAAGTGACCAAAATTTCCTTGTCTCCTGATGAGGCCAAAGCTAAAAAGTTCCTTGAAGATGCAGTGAAGAAACCAGTTCTAAAAGCAACAAGGAAAGGGAAAGCCCCCAGCAAGGAAGTGCTAGAGGACACTAGTGTTAGTGGCAACAAAGGTTCCAGGGCTAAATTTTGGGGGTGGATTAGATACTTCTGGAGGAAATATGCTGATGGCGTGAATGAAGAAGCTATCTTGGACTCTTTAAAGGAGGGCACAAACTTCGTTATGGGAGCAGGTAATTCTAGCCCTTACGAACTTGAGGCTTTTATTGCTTTCTTGTTATCCCACCATTTATTCGAAGAATATCCTCATAAAAAGATTCTAAGCAGACATTTTCCTTTAGCTGTCAAGTCGGCCAAAGGACACTATTTCCCCCTTGCCCCTTATTTCTTAGGAACTTTGTATTCCCATTTAGATTGTTTCACCCTTGATCTGCAATGTTCTTGTGGAAGATTCCCAGTAGAATCATTTGTACCTATAGCATTTTTACAAATCTGGCTATGGGAACACTTTAGGAACTATACTCTTGTCCCCAAAGTTTTAAGTTTCTTTAAGACTAGCCTACTATCACCCCAAGGATTACCACGATCATGGGGTTGGAACAAGGTTGTGATATCTTTTGATAGCTTCCTTTACAAAGTGTTAGATAACCCCACTAATTGGATAGTAGACCTTATTCCCCCCTTGAGAGTGGGCTCCCACCTTCATTTTATTCTTTGAAAATGAAACTATTTCTTGTTACAAAGAAGATCCTTGTTTTGAGGAAGAGCTCTCTTTTGTTGCTTGTGCCTCTACTTCCCATCTCTAGGCACGTTTTCAGAATGACTTTGAAACCCAAGCTTACAACCTTTAGAGGTTTGCCCACCAATTTGGCTTTGACCAAGGCATACTGGGGCATTTCTCCACTCTAGCCCTACCTGCTACAGTGGTGTCATTAGCTTTCAAAAGTGGAAATCTTATTAAGATGCTAGTGCCTAGTTCCGAAATTCCTCTTGCCTCCCTATCTAGAGTTGGATTACCTTCACCTAGGTTTAAAGGATGGTGGTTTGGTTTTAGAAGCGTGTTAGGAGTTTTGGAGAATGTGGGTCTTAACGTGTAGACATTCCACTTATTAAAACTCCTCAGACTCAAGCCAAAGTGAAAGCCACTCATTTGGCACAAGATGCCTCAATACACAAAAGTGGTTTCTAAGGAGAAAACAAAATCTGATGTCGAAATAAGGGATTCTAATCGGGTGTACACCGACAATCCCCAAGAGAATGAAGATTTTGTAGAAGTCACTTCCAAAGACTGAGAAAGTGAAAGTACCGAAGCAGACTCTAATCCACTGTTCTTATTGCTTTCTCCCCCTTTGAAAGTAGTGTGTTCCAAACAGATTTTAAAGTATCCCAAAATGATAGGGGATACTAGCAAGTGGACATTGCCTCTTAGGAGCTTTATGTTGGAGGGAATTGGGTTTGTCGTGTCCCAACTGCAATCCAAAGTTAAAGAGGATATTCTGACTCTTTCATTTGATGAATTCCTTTCTACAATAGGTGATGCTGAGAGCATGGGTTTCAATGTCAAGTGGCTAAAGAGCCGTATCATCGCATTGAGGGACCTAAGGAAGGCAGGGCCCTCTATTCATGCTTCTTTGACCTTGCTTCAACAGTTGAGGGTTAAGAGAATCTCTTGTATTAACAAAGTGAAGAAAACAAAGTCAGCCGTAGATTTGCACAACACTTTAATCACCCAACTCCAAGAATCCTTAGCCAAGCTTCAAGAAGATTTGCCATCTAAACAAGAAGCTAGTTCTGCCCCTTAGACTCAGCTAAAAGGTGTTATAGCAGAACAAAGTTCTTTGGACAAGGAAATTGAAAAGTTGGAAGGCGAGCTGGGTGCTTTGAGCCATCCAAATTTTTTTCTTGAATATATTAGTACTCTTACAAATATTATTTAATTTCCAAGTTTGTAATATTTTATTGTCACAAGAGAGCCAATTACTGTAAACTATATTATGTCTTTACTCATTTAGGATATTGAATTTTGCATGCATATCATGAACAGTAAAATATGAAATAACTGAATGGAAAGGGTCTTATTTATAGTAGTATAAATATTGTGGAAAAGAAAGTATCAAGTTACAAAATGAAGCATAGTACTTCTTAAGGTGAGCTCCACTAATGGGGCTATACACCTTTGTACCTATTTGATCTTTCAGCCAATAATATTCAGTTTGGTGTTTCTCTTCCACAATGTAAGGTCTTTCCCACTTTGGTGAAAACTTGTGCTTGATAGCTCTAGCTACACCTCGTACATGAGGGGCTATTTTTCAAACAAGTTCTCCCACTTAAAACTTTCTTTCTTTAACTTGGCCTTCATATTTTGCCTTTATACTTGCTTGGTAAAGGCAGTTATGAGAGGAAGTGTTGTTGTGTTTTTCTTCAACAACCTCCAAGATGTCTTCTCTAGGTACCCCTAATATCTCTACTAACTTCGCTGTTGTCCTCACTAAATCTATTGGGATGACAACCTCTGTGCCATAGACTGGGGAAAGGGGTGAGGCTCCTGTAGCTTGTGACTTGGCTATTCTATGAGCCCACAAAGCTATAGGAATTTCCTCTCTCCATCTTTTTCTGTTCTCCTAGGTCATCTTTCCCAATATCTTTAACAATATTTTGTTAGAGGCCTTAGCTTGACTATTTCCTTTGGGATAATAAGGTGTCAATGTCGTGTAAGTTATGGAGTACCATTTTTTTAAACGGCGCACATCCTTGTTCAAAATTGGTGTGCCATTATCATAAATAAATTTGTTTGGTACCCCTAAAAGGACATATTATATTTTCCCTCAGAAAATTAGCCATTAAGCTACATGTTGCTTTCTTCATGGCCACAACTTCCACCCACTTGGTAAATAGTTCAGTGATTACCAATATCCAAATGCATCCTTCAAAAGGGGGATTTATGGGACCTATGAAGTCCAGCCCCAAGCTATGGAAAAGATATGGAGCCATAGTTGGGTGAAGGCTCTAGTGGCTGGTATGTATCTCATCTCCTTGCATTTGACATTCTAGACACTCCTTGACGAAATCTTGGGCATTTCTCTACATGTTAGGCCAGTAACATCCCTAGTGCAAAGCCATTTGCCATAGTTTTCTGCCACTAAGGTGTCTTGTTAGCTCTTCTCATGCAAATCTGAAAGAACACCCTTTACCTCTTTAATAGAAATACACACTATCCACTTCCCTTGAAAGCTTCTCTTGAGAAACTTCCCATCTACCACCTTGAATCTTGTTACATATCTCTTCAGCTTTTCCTTTTTCAATCGACCAACAAATATTATACCTTCTAAAAGGTATCTTAAGTACGAATCTTGCCAATCTTCTTCTTGTACTTCACCATTTGACACTTCTACTTGATATGGGGGTATAATGAAACAAGTCTTGCAGTCTTTTTGCTCCTCCTTAGCATCGCTAGCCAAAAGACCTCTAGCCTCTACAATCTTCTGTCTAGGCCGACATCGATGTTTACTCCATAAACATCATGGTGTAACCTATGCAACTGTGTTAGTCATTCTTGCCTTAAGACACACTTCATTAGCAACCCTTTTGCTCCTCTGAAAAACAAGTCCCCATTGATCTTGAGGAAGTCTTTCATATTTAGTGGTAAGCTTAATCCAATGTCCCTTGCCTGGATCATTGCCTTTAACAAGGGTTCTCGCCAATCTTCGGGGAGGCATAACCCGCTTTTGATCAAGCCAGGTTATTTCTCAACCTAAAGCGTCATCTTCTCATTCTTCAATACAGATTTGGTGGCTAGGGTGGCCAGCAAATCAGCTAACTTGTTCTCATTCCGGTTAATCACTTTGCATTCTATAGAGGTGAAGTGTTTCATGAGTTCCTGTGCTGTGGCCCTGTAGGTGGCCAGGCTAGGATTCTTCACCTTATAGGTTCTCTCAATCTACTTAATGACTAACTCAAAATCCCCAAATACCTTCAATCTTCTTATGCCAAGTCTCTTTGCAGCCTTCAATCCCACTACTAGGGCTTCATATTCTGCTTCATTGTTTAAACAAGAGAAATGCAGCTTGTAGGCAAACATGTGTTCCTCCCCTGGTGACTTCAATACCAATCCTATCCCCCCCTTAGAATGTAGACGAGCCATCGAAGTGCATGGACCATTCTTGCTCCTTTGTCACTAGAACTTCTTGTTGGGGAAGTAAGAAATCACTTATCCCTGAAAAGTTGGCTAACAGGTCAGCCATCGCCTGCCCTCTGATGGCAGATGGCTTTATGCACTCGACATCATGGCACGACGCTAGGTTGGCCCATTGAGCCATTCTTCCCGAAAATTAAGGGCGGATTAGAGGTATTTCACAGGATTACTTTTGGTTACCAATTCCTAGAAAGTAGTGATTGAATTTTGACATAGCAAAATCTAAAGATAAGCATACCTTTTTAGCCATTGAGTATCTTAAATTTGGTCCCTTCATGAGCTTGCTATTGTAGTATACTAGTTTCTCCACACCCTTTTAATCTTAAGCTAACAATGTCCCCATTGTTTACTTCATGTTGGCTATGTATAACAAAAGAGGCTTACCAGGTGATGAAGCCACCATAGTATAAGGATTTGCTAGAATTGCTTGTATCTTCTTAAATGCCCTCTCACATTGATCATACCACACAAAGGCTACTTCCTTTTTGGCTTGCTTAACCAAGGTTTTTAAGATCTCAGCCAAACTTGGAATAAACCTTCTCAAGTAGGACACTTTTTCCACAAAGCTCCTTAACTCTTTCAAAGTTGTTGATGGGGTGAGTGTAGCTATTGCCATAGCTTTAGTGGGATCCAGATCAATCCCTCTATGGTGTAAAAGGAACTCCAAAAACTTCCTTGAGGACACCCCAAAGGCACACTTTGAAGGGTTCATCCTTAGGTTTTACTTCCTGCACCTCTCAAAAACTTGTCTCAAATGCAATAGGTGTTCAAACAGGCTTTTTGCCTTCACTACGAAGTCATCGACATAATCTTCCACCTATTTGTGTAGCATGTCCCTAAAGATCAAGGTCATAATCCTCTTCCGACCTATGCATCCTAGCATTCGCACATTTTCCATTCTTAATGACCAAATCACCCTTGGCCACTCTTTCATGAAAGATGTTCCTTAGAGCATAGCAATCCATGGTATGGTGGTCACTCCTCCTATGATACCTACAGTAAACTACACCTCGCTTTTCCTCCTCAGTAGGTTCACGCTTGCATTCGAGTAAAACCACCACACCATCCTTCACACAGGCCTCTAGGATGCTATACCACTCTTCTACTAAGACAGAAAAAGGAGGAGGAATACCACGTCTCTCCCTCTTTTTTCCTTTGGCTGCCTTTTTTAGCTTCTCTACCACAACTACCTCCACCTTTTTGCTCTCTCGCTTTTAGGGTTGTTTGGGAGCACTCACGGTCTGTGAAGTTGAGCCCTTGGAAGGCTTCCTCACTAACATACTTGTCCTCCTGGATGCTTCTACCAACTTGTGAAACTTGAGATCTACAAGTTTTGTAAGTAATGACAATACTCATATAGCATGCTAGCAATGCAAATATCCACCAACCTCTCTTCCTCCGCAGGGTCATAACATATTAAAGAGAGGTCTCTAAACCTATGGATGTAGTCCAGCAGCCCCTCAGATACCTTTTGTTTCTCTTGCTGCAAATCTAATAGAGTAAGCTTTTCATCCAAAGCGAAGAATTTCTTCATGAACTGGGTAGCCATGTCGTTCTAGCTCAAGACCGAACCTGGTAAAAGGCTGGTGTACTAGGTAAAGGCTCGGCCTTCCAAGGATTTGGAAAACTCCCTGAACCTCAACTCATAGTCGTGAGAGTGGGTTGTCAATGCATTTACGTACCTTCTGATATATTTTCTAGCATTCCCTACCAAGCCATCATACTTAGGAAAGATGGGAGGGGTATAGTTGACAAGGTAAGATCTCCTAGCCATTTCTTCAGGATAAGGAGGCTTGGTCTTGATGTAAGCAAAGCTCTCCGCTTTTTTGACCTCAAGTAAAATGGCCTCAATATCTTCCCTAGTTAGGTAAGTAGACGCTTAAGGTCTTTCAAGTTCTGGGGTTGCCCTCTAGTTCAGAGGAAAATCTTGGTTCTAGGGTGGAGCAAGATTCGACATTTCGGTGTCTCCTTGAGGTCCTTGGCCTCCCTATGGGGTTTGAGGGTAGACGTCCTTTGGCACAAATACTAAAACTCTACCCACATGGTAGCTTGAGAATGTTGCAGGTCTTCAATAGCTGCCACGATGCCTTGGTTATCAGGCTGTCTAGCATCGTCAAATGATTCCATGCCTTCGGTGTGCATGGATACATGGTCCACACTTGGCTCCTCCTACTAGTTTTCACCCCAACCAACTTGAGCACCTTCGTTTTTCTTCCTCGGAGGCATTGAACCAAGGATAAAGACAACCAACTATAAGAGTATGAAGATGACAAACAGAATATATCTTAAAAGAGAAATAACCAAATATGCTCTCCAGTGGAGTTGCCAAAAATGTACGTGCAAGTTAGATCTATGAGCTTATGCGAAAGAATAGATAAGATATCTAACAGTACATTTACATGAAAAAGATTAGGAAAGATAAAAATGAAAGTTTTAACACCTTAACGTCGAGAGAAAAAGAAAGCATAACATGGAAAGTAAAGAAGACATGAGAAATATGTGGAAAACCCTTTGAAGTGGATGAAAAACCATGGGTGATCAAGGAGGAGAATATCCCTTACTCTTTTGAACTCTCTATCATGTGAAAATTAAAGTCTTTGTTGTACAATGATTGTGTTTTTCTTGAAAATGAAGGTTTTCTCTACCCCACTTTCCTACACAAACTTCCTGTCCTTTTCTCTAGTATTCTTTTTTGGTTCTTCCCCTAATGGCCCAACAACGTGTTTCTCTTATAATACGAGGAATGTTGCTAGGTACACAAAGACAGGTGTCAAACCATGATTCCTCTATTTGAATCATAATACACCTATAGTACTATGCAACGACTGTAGGAGAGAGAGTGATCACGCCAAAATTAGGGCAATGGCATAGAGGGTGACTTTGCCACTACATAGGGAGCAATTCTTGGACAAGGAAAAGGACATCAAGGGTGTTAGGAGTGATACACGTGTCCTCAATAGTGGTCTAGCATAAGCTCAGTCAATAAGAGGTGTTTCATACCCTCTGACCGTAGTGGGTTACTATCTCCCTTTTGTGCAACTGCTAGGTGTCCATGTCAGGTGCAAATCTTACTCTTCTCCAAGATAGTCATGCCATTGGCACGAGCCAAATATCCATTTTTTCAGCCAACATTTCCTTTTCTTTGCTCACAGTTGCATATTTTATAACAATATTAACCATGCAAATTTTCAGTTAAGTTCATATATTACCTTGCAGAGAGGTGCATAATAGGTGCCTATCTAACTTCATAGGATCTATACATTGCTATATTTTTTTATACATTGTTATATATTTTGCTTAAATACAATCTATATCATTAGAAAATTGTCTAAAAATCAAACTAAATTAACCATTCTTTTTTGGAGCAAGAGAACCTCTCATATTAATGAATTGATAGTAAAGTAATATTAAATTCTTGGTCAATCACATTGACCATCAATCAATTAATTATAACTTGTTTCATTACCATATTTAACAAAAAGAAAGGAATTACTAATAACAAATTTCATAATTTAAATCAAAATTCAAATCTAAATATATGAATAGTAATTAAAAAATCAAAACCAAATAGTTTTCACAAACTTCAACAACAAATCTATTTATAAAATTAAAAAAAAAAAAAAATTCAACAACAAATCTTACAAACCTCAAAGCTTCACTGTTCATGAACATATTCTAACGTAAAAATTGATAAATAAAAGTGTAGAGATTTATTATTATTATTTTATAATTCAATAGTTACAACGAGGAGGATATGTTAACATAAAAAGCAAACCAAAGTTGTCCTCATGAAAAAGTCAATCTTTTATAAGTATACATCAAAGCACGGTCCCAAAAATTTTGGTTTGGTTTGATTTATTTATTTATTTGAAAAAAAAATTGCATCAAGTTTTATTGGGTTTGAATTTGAAACAATGAAAAGGAACCATAAACAGTCATAGACACAAAATAAAATAAAATCTTTACAAAGCAAAAATGAAAAACCAATCATATATCTACTCAACAAAAATCACCACACTTTCTATTTTATTAACAATTTGAATAAAAATAATCACAAGTAGTATTAAACTTAGGCAAGAGTTTTAATATGCATCTAATTATGTTTATATTTTCAAATAATAAAGTCAATTATGTATATTTTTATGATTAAAAAAAAATGTTTATATTTAAATGCATCCATTTATATTCATGGGTACATGCTAGTTAATTAAAAATCTAAGTCACTGCCCACAGAGCTACTTATTGACAAGAAATTCACTCCCTTGGACGTCTTCTAATTTCCATTCACATTTCAAAATTGTAAACTTCAATTCCGAGAATGATATATAGATTGCTCACCACCTTGGCAAAAGTGCAATGAGATATTTATAGATTACTCACCACCTAATTGAATTCTACGAAGGATACCTGGATTAAATAAGTTCACTACTAAATAGAATCCACCAAAAAGATACAAAACAAAATTCTCTATCTAAAGAAAATCTACCCAAAGGATAAGAGTTAAAGTAGCAAAAATCCTTCTTCTCATAAGCCAGAGACTAAGAGCTTAGAACAACCCTCTGAGCATAGAAAAACATAATTACAATTCAGATTATTACATTTTCAAGGCTAAAGTTAGAATAGACTCATAAAAGCTAGAAACAAAATGATAGAATTATCTGCCTTGTTAGCTGAAACATAAAGGCTGTAATATTTTCTAGGAAACTCAAACTAAATATTATTGACTTAATTGAAAAATGACTTAGCATTCTTTCTGAATTGATGAGAAAATCCGATCAAAATATGGGCCTTATTTTGTTAGACTTATAAGTCAGATTGGACTGGGCAGCAGGCTATTTTGGACACTCGTGTGACTCACGTTGACAACTATTGGTTGTATTTCTTCTCCATGATTCATTATCACCTTGATTTTTGGTCCAAAGGGTTGTCTCAAGTCTGTTTGTCCTGGTAATCCCTTCAAAAAAATCATTATCAATGTTTTGCTCGAACATCAACCCCAAAATTGATACCTACGTGAAAAAAAAAAGTGTAGAACAGTGCCATGTCCATATTTAATAATTATAATAATAAATCACTCAAATTGGAGAATTTTTCATTCCTTTTGGGTTCACAATATATGCAAAATTCACCAATTCACTCACACATGTTTCATCATGATGTCATTCTTCGCCAATATTCCTTAAGCTATCGGTATTGAAATTCTTTGGCCCTTGTCGCCATCCTTAGGCCATAGCAACCCCTTTCTGGTCATTGATGTAGTCATTCTCAGGACTTTATAGTTGTCTTTTGGCATTCCTTCCTCATAGTTATCCCAATTCGCATAATTCCTTCTCAGTTCCCCCGATCCATCATCTATTCAATTCTATTACATATGCTTACTTCAAGGCATCATTCAAGGCTTTCTCAATCAAGTGATCTCCACAAGCTTATATTTCAAATTTAAGGTATCATCAACCTTCTACCTTAAATTTGAGAGAGAGTGAAATAGATATTGGGTTTATTATTTACTATTAATGGCCTAAAATGCCTAATACATTGTGAATCCCAACTAGGGCTAATCCTAGTCTCTATAGCCTCTATATATACCTGTTTGCTGCTTATGGTTCTTTTAACACAAACTTGATCATATACCAAAAAATGTAATTATCGGACTAAACCACGTAACTCTCGTGTTCTTTTTCTCTCCATTTCTTGTTCCATTTTCTGTAAAAATTTATTTACAATATTCTTTTCCTATTAATTTTGACAGTACAATTGTCTCCTAAAATACATTGTAGATTTTTAGCAAAATATTATGATATACTCTAAATTTAGACTCAAACCTTACCTTAGGGGCACTTAGTATGAGATAATATTTTAGGAATCTTGGGAATATTGTTGAAAGATTCTCTAACATTCTTAGGTTTTGTTGCAAATCACATAAGGGAATCAAATGCTTGTAGGTATTTTGATTTCCACTTAATCCCATTTTTATAGGAATGTGGATTCCTTTTAAAAAATGATGGGTACTCACATTCCAATATCTAAAGGAAATCCAAGTTCTAGCACTTGAAAAAAGTTACATTTTTTATTTATTTTTATAAACAGGCAATTATATACATTCTTCCCTACCATGTAACAAATAAAAATAAACCTAAAAAGAGATGTCTTTATCTCTTCACTCTCCAATTTGTCTTTTTTTTTTTTTTTTTTTTTTTTTTCAAAGTATCTCTCCTATCTGGGTTTAAGTTAGATGTTAAAAGAAATTAATTTTTTTTTAATAACAAGAAATGATGTAGTGATTGCCATGTAGAACAAAAATTTTAATAATTATTTTCATATTATACACATAATACGTGTTCAAAAATATTAGACTACAGTTTTAGTGAACTTGTCATGATTTATAATTTATATTTTATTTCTCATCATTTATTTGAAAAAAAAATTAAAAACAAAAATACAAATGTAAAGATACTTTGAAAAATATATATAAATAATTCCTATAAAATTCATAGAAATAAATCAAATATAAAAATCTCATACAATCAAGAATCTTATTAAATTTCTAATTAAAAAAAAGAAAAAGAAAACCATACAAATATTATATTCCCAGGCATCGAAGAAGTTGGTAGGGATCACATTCTCAATGAAGGAAGTACTATAAATTCCTCCAAATCAAACCCTATTCATCTACTTTTGCCTGCCTTATTTATTTATTTATTTTTGAGCAAAATGAGTAATAAACACATAAGCCAAACATATTTCAACAACTAACCTCAGTCGTCGTCAGTGTCTTAACACATTGCGGTTGGGAGTATATCATTATTAGATGGACCATAAGAAGAATGGAGTAGAAGATTCCAAGGACAAGGTTGGCAGTGGAAAGGGCGGAGGACTGTCTTAAGACTCCGTATGTGGCCGTAATGAAGCTTATCCCCATGGCGAGCATGGCAAAAGAGGTGCAAAAAACCTGACTCTTGAATAGTAGACTGATCCCTCTCTCAGGGCACAGCGGCGCAAAAAGGTGGGCCATAACCGAAAAGCTGGATAACATCAGGGCTATTATATTGCTCATAAGAAATGCCTTGAAAGCTAAACTTCCTCCGAGAATTGCTTGGCCCTGTTCCGAGCCCTTTTCGCTGATGTAACCACCGGGCATGGTGAAACCAGCCGCGAAAGATACTGTTGCTATGAGTGTGGCCACAAGCAAATGCGGATCTTTTCCTTCCTGGAATTGGCCGATGATATCATCGTCTTTCGGCTTTGTAATTTGCCCATTATTAGGTCTACAGCCAACATCTCTCAAGCGTTGTACAATCCTCTCCTAAAATACATTGAGGACTTTAAGCAGAATATTATAATGGAATTTATATTTAGACTCAAATCTTATTTTAGTGATATTCATGTTACTTTTACTTTATCTTATTTTTCAAGAAAAATTTAAAATGTTAACCAAAAGGTCCGAAACACACAGCAACAATTTAAAATAAAAATAAAAATTGGAGGCTCCCCGATTCCTAAATGTTTCAGAGGATTTCGATCCTTAAAAACATTAAAAGGTCTCGATAACCAGTATAAGTTGATTTTTCCCTCTTATCTTTTTCGAGGAACTAATATTTTTCTACTCTAAACTATTATGTCATTTAGAAATTTCCCCCTAAATTATCAATTTGTTTCATTTATACACAAATTTGAAAGAATTGGGTCTAAAATTGGCGTTAAATGAGATGAAAATTTGGTGCAATTACAAAATTACCCCTGTTGGTTGTAATGGAACCTCAACTTCATTTAATTTAACTTTTATATATAATATATTGATACATTTCTTTCAAATTAGAATTTCTATCCAAAAAAACAATAGTTTAGGGTGAAAAAGATTTTTTTGTTTTGTTTCGTTTTTGTTTTGTTAAAGTTAAGTGTCTTCTAAGTTAGATGAGCTCACCTTCACCGTGGCATCCAAGTTATCGGCTTTAGTGATGACATCTAGAGCATTCTGACCTCCATTGTCGATTAGTTCACAACAATCTGGACAACTGGAGAGAAGCGCTTCTATGAAGCTTATATGGCCTAGGCTAGCTGCAAAATGAAGAGCTGTCTTGTTTTCCTTCTTGTCGGCAATGTAGGCAGTACTTTTGTCAAACTCTAACAACGGTCTCACCAACCGTGCTTGACCAGAAAGCGCAGCATAGTGAAGAGGAATCCACCCTTGTTGGTCGGGTATTTTGGTTAGAGGCCGTTTATCATCTTCTGAAAGTATTGTTCCGATCCTACCTAGAACAAGGTAATTATGCATTATTGTTTGAAAATGAAAACATGCATGAAATTAAAGACATACTTCGGGGAATAATTATATAGATATCTTGAAGAGGAAATCCAAATTTAGAGAGAATTCTTCCACCCCGAGGTCTACAGCTTAAAAATTCTTTCATGGTTTTCATGGACAAGAATATTTGGTTTCCTTTTTTTATTTTATACAAGATTGTGAAGCTCATATACTTAGTAGTAATTTTCATTATTCACTAATTAACAAAAGAGTCCGAACTTGGTAAGGTTAAGGAGTAAATTAAACCTAGATTTTACGTAATCTAGTAAGAGATTATCACATTAACATTTTACTTAAAATTCAATACATCCTACCACACTACCACACTAAATAACATCTCAATAAACTTTCAATTTGATTGGATTTATATATAGGTAAGAATTAATTGATTATGATTGTACTTATCCATAAATATGTGATAAGAAGATGTGACATATCGAGATTAGAGGGATAAAAAATAGGTTCTACACTTCATCCTTACAGAATTTATTCTCTTAACTAAATACTATAAATATAAAATATATCAATTAATAATTAAATAAAACTTATGTGAGCCATATTAAGTCTCCTAATGGAAACTAAATTTACATTCTCCCAATTATCTCATATGATACTCAATTTACTTCATAGGTCATAGTTACTTTATATGGCCATCATACTACTACTCATGCCATCTAGTTGTGAAATACCCCTATTAAAATGAAAAATCCAATACATAAATCATTACAATAGCATCCTTATTATAGTGGGAGCATGGTTTTAAAAACCGGTACAGTCAAAAAACCAGAATAGAAAGTGATTCTCAATTTTGTGGTCGGACCGGAGTAGTCAAACCAATAATGTCATAAATAAATAATAAATAATTATTAAATTATAAAAATATATAAATAATTTTATAACTAGTCAATTTTAACTAAAAAAAATTAAATAATAGTAAAACATTAGACATTAACTTTCCAACTTTTGGACACCACTTAACAAAATTCAACCAAAAAAAAAAAAAATATATATATATATATATATAGAGGAAGCCACTACAAAGTATTTTAGTTATTTTTTAAATTTTCAAATAACAAAAAGTAAGTCACCAATGGGTAGTAGTATCATTGCCCACTTATATTTTTTCCCCACATATCCTACCCTTACACGTTTATATCTCCCCACCAAACATTTTGAAAACCAACTACTACTGCATCCACCCTCAAACAAGTACTTAATAGTTTCCTATTTCACTTTTAGCTAAATTTTTAGATCTCTCTCTCTCTCTCTCTCTCTCTCTCTCTCTCTCTCTCTCTCTCTCTCTCTCTCTCTCTCATCAATGTGGGCATGTGCAAGAGCAGTAAACAAAGCCTTCAACTGAAGCGGATAGACATGGTAACTGGCATATGATCAAATCATTGTAAATCTACTTTGTCTTTGGGTTTCTTCCTCAAAGATGGTACATCTGATGTTTATGGGGTCACTTTGGGCGTCTTAGGCTTCACCACTTCAGACTTGAGATCATTTTCATAATCAAAATCTTTCTTCTTCTTACATCTAAAACAATATCTCACTTTTTTTTCTTTTTTTCTTTTTTAAAAGAACATTTGAAGTTTTTATGAAGAACGGCTTAAAACTGGTTCCGATTTCCAGTTTTGCCAGTTGAATTAGTGGTTTTCAGTTTTTTGCAATTTTTCTCTTATTTTTGGTTTTTAATAATAACCGAATTGGATTAAGGTCCAGTTCTCAGTTGAACCGATTGAACCGACCGGTCCAGTCTGATTTTTAAAACGATGGTGGGAAGTATTTCATTCCATGTATTATAGTGCATGATACTCCCAAAGTGAGTACTTTATGAGCTGTAAAAACCAAATTTGAATTCCTAGTCCAAAATGTGAATGGACTTAGAGCATTTGCAACAGTGGAGCTATATTGCTATATTGCTAAAATATAGCTCCACAGACACAAAACTCACACTGCAGCAGTGGTGGCAAATCTAAAAATTTTAGATGTTCAGCTACAGTGCACATCTATAAATAGATGTGCACTGTAGCTGAAGCAAAAAAAAAAAAAAAAAATATTCGGCCGGTTAAATAAAATAATAAAAATTCTCTCATATCTTGTCTCTCTCAGTCACTCTCTCATCTCTCTCTCAAAACTCTCTCATCTCTCTCTCTCAATCAGTCTCTCCGATCGCCTCACGCCGCCGATCGCCTCATCTCATCTCACGCCGCCGATCGCCTCAGCCCCGCCGTCCCAGCTGCCGATCGCTCACCCTACGCCTTCCCAGCCGCCGATCGCCTTAGCCACGCCGTCCCAGCCGCCGATCGTCTCACCCTATGCCTTCCCAGTCGCGATCGCCTCACCCCACGCCTTCCCAACCGCCGTGGTTGTGGTTTTGTTTTTTGTTTTTGTTTGTTTTTTTTTTTTTCTATTTTGTGTTGTGATTGCCTGGTGGTTGTGGCCGGTAATGGTGGTGGTGGTTGTGGTTTTGTTTTTTTTTTTCCTATGTTGTGTTGTGGTTGACTGGTGGTTGTGGCCAGTAATGGTGGTGGTGGTTGTGGTTTTGTGTTTTTTTTTTTTTTTTTTTCTATGTTGTGTTGTGGTTGCCTAGTGGTTGCGGCCGGTAATGGTGGTGATGGTTGTGACTGTGGCCGAATGCAGAGAAAGTTGTGGGTGGTGCTGTGAATTTTATTTTTTGGAGTAGGATATATTATTTTATTATAGAGGGTATATTATTTTAGTGTAAAGAATATATTATTTTATTATGTTAAAAGCTAAAATAGATCCACTGATGTAGCATGTGTGTAGCTAAAATAGATAAAGTAATTTTTAGTGTTGCTAAATAGCTAAAATTATAGATCTACTGCTGTGGATGCTCTTAGACCCAAAACAATAAATTTGTAGAAAAATGGGTTAGAAAACTGTGTTATAGTTAATCAAACAACAGGTTAAGTAGGTTGGTGATGAAAGAATGAAGATAGACAAGTGTAGAATAAATAATAAATGTTTTCGACAATGTCTGAAGAGACTTGTTCTTATATAGTGCTCTTAAATGTGGTTACAAGTTTGGTTCTAGATTGCTATAGTGTTTCTTCCCTAATTTTCCGATCCTTTAGTCTCGTTGCCTCCCCTTTCTTTTATACTCTCTTTCCTCTTCATCCCTATCTTCCACATGCATATCAGATGGTTGGTATTGATACTTGTCCCATCAGCACCTCCCCTAAGCCTTCATGTAGTAGCTGTAAAGCTAAAATCCACTGTTCAGGTATCACCTCTGCATTAATGCGGCCAGGGAGTTAGCTGCAGTGCATTTAATGCAAAGATAGCAGTTTTTTCCTTAGATATTTTAGGACACTTCCCTGTCCTGAGCTCCCATAGTCCTTATCTGTATCAACTAAGTGTTCCTGTGACGTTCCCCCGGACGGCATACCACTTCTACGAACCTCGACTTCAGTTAGCCGAGGAGTCTCTTATCCTCGGCACAACCCCCTGGGCCGTTGTGATCTAACTGACTTCTCCGTTTATCAACATGGGTTCTTTTGACAACGTTTACTCTCACTCGAATGCCTTTAGCCCTCGACTTGGGCCTTGGGTCTATTATATGCATAAATAATGGGCTCCAGGGCCCAATGTCCCTACATGAGCCATTAGTCATTCATCTCCTCCTCTAACTTTCACTAGTTGCGAACCCACATGTCGCGTGTGATAATTTTTTTTATGATGATATCTTTTTATTTATTTATTATTATTATTATTATTATTTTGCAATTTGGACTAAGGTTAAAAAAAATAAAAAATAAAAGGTATATATGAAGTTTTTATTAATTAAAAAAAATGAAAAATCAATTGATTACTCCATAAATCACACATTACACTACATGTAATATCCTAAAAGACTTGAAAATTACATTTTACATTACAAATCCATCATACACCTACATAATCAAAAAATGAACTACAACATGAATTACCTTCTAAAGTACTACTTGAAATTTTCAAAATTACTAAAATAGCTTAAATTCAAATAAATAAAATTATTTATTAAGAAACAATTCTTTTCATAAAGAGTCATCATTAAACGTTAAAATGTATTAAAGGAATCCAATAATTACTAAGTCATCTTTATTATCATTTAATAAAATTTATTATTAAAAAATAATACATTTTTTCTCAAGAAAGTAAGTTAGCAAATATTTCATTTTTTAATAAAAGTTATTGATGATATTTTTTAAGTATCATTAAAAAGTATATAGAATTTGGAAATTATTCTTTTAGTTTTAAACAAACTTTCTCAACCCAATTTTTTCTACCCTACAATCCAAAAGGTAGCTTGTTATGATTGTAACTCTTTTTATTTGTTAGTTCTTGTTCCTATAATATTTTCTAATGTAAAATATTTTAAAATAAGAAGATTATATGATTGACTAATTTGTTAACAATGCTATTGTTGGGTTAAAGGCCCAAATCATATGTTGGGCCTTGGGCCTTGGCCAAGAGCGTAAGTAGTCCAAGAACAAACGTATAATAATGAATGGTTCAGACTCAAGACTTAATGAGCAAGGTGCAAATAGGAAGGTTGTCTGAGGATGAATATCTCCTCGGATAAGCCAAACGCAGATCAGATATAGATCCCATAAATCAAAGTGGTATTCCAAGAAGCTCCAATGATAAGAACGTGCCTCACGAACATACGAGAATGAAGGGAATCCAAAAATATCTAAGGGAAAGTTGTTACCACCACATTAAATGCACTGTAACTACTTTTCTGACCGCATTTATATGGGAAAGATCTCTGAACAATGTTGCATTGACTACCGCAACTCACAGAAAGCCAAAAAATGCGTCTGATGGGACAGACACTTAAGTAAATGCTCAAATAATCAACAAGTGTAAGATCGAGATGGTCCAAGGAGATCTATATAATGTAAGAGACCCTCCATGAGGGAGGGATCAAAAAATCAAGAGAGAAACACTACAATAATCTAGAACCAGACTTGTAATCAAGTTTCAAAAGCAAATACATAAGAATTAGTCTCCTCAAACTCTGCCGATGATGTTTTTCCCTAGTGAAAGTTCGTTATTTTTCTTTTTTTGTCATCAAAATCTATTTATTTGTTGCTCAATTCATTAAAACCCAGTTTTTCAACCCATTCTCTACAACTCTGTTTATTTGATTTTGAGGTGTAATGGTACAGCTCACAGTTCGACAAATGGTATTAGAGCCAAGATCATTAGTTCGAATCATGGGAGTGTACTTGTAAGAGAAAGATTGTTGGGAGACCATAATTTGACTCTCTACAATTACTCTAAAAACAGCCCACATGGTGCAATGTTGAATACCATAAAAAATTTGAGTGTCTTTCTCATCACCCATTGATTTTGAAGTGGAATGACACAGCTCACGCTTTGACATTATATAATCTTGTTATTTTCAATCATAGTTTTCTCCTTAAGATAAATTGATTATATTTTCTAGTTAATTTTTATTTTATCTAGTTTTTTATTAATTAATTGTAGAATTTTTTTTTAATACACTTCAATTAAATCACATCAACGACAACGTCATTATCTTTTTCTTTCTAATTTTTCCTATAATATTTTTTAACATTTATTTATCTTAGGTGAAATAAAATATCCATTATTTAATAATCTAAATATCATATTTCTCTTATTTTTAACTATTGTAATTATTAATTTATCAATTTATTGTTACAGTTTCTCCAACCTTACTTCCTTTGACCTTTTTATCTCCTCACTATTATCTGAATTGGCATCTCCCCATGCACAAAGTGTTTGGGTGTTTAAGATGAAAAAGAGTTCTAATTGCATGATTCGTAGTATATTGCAATTATCTTGTAAAAAAATTATCTCCACTACTGTTTACCTTAGTTTATATGAGGTATAATGTATAATTTATTCTTTAAAATTTATTATAGATAATTTGTTATCCTTAAAAAATTGAACTATTTTTAAAAGTATTTTCCAACTCTTTATCTCTATAAATATATCATTCTATTATTTTGAATTTTTTTTTTTCAAAAACTTGGGTGCGTTTGGTAGATATCATTATTTTTTGAAATGGTCTACATTCTTCAAACATATTTTTAGTGTGTTATGTTTTTTTTTTTTTTCTTTTCTTTTCTTTTTTGGGTACAATTAAACTTTTTAAAATTTTCAATTAATGATTTTAATTTCTCATTCTCTTAAAGAGATTATTATGATAATCAAACCTCATCACAAACTTATAATTGATATTACTCAAAGAATTGATAAATACAATTTATGTACATGTACATTACTCAAATAATTGATAGACACATTCAAATACATAGCCATGTAGATTTTATTTTAATACAATCTTAAATTCTCACTTCTAAAATATATAAGAATTAACTCAAATCAAAACTATAAGAGGGAGTGAGAGTACATATGACGGGGAACTCAAAAAACACACTACCAAAATGTATCAAACCAAACTAGAGATACAAAAAATTCATAAATCTAAAATAGAGTTGCAAGAAAGAATAAAAAATCAAGAGAGAGCGTAATCATTTTTTTTTTTTTTTTTTTGGAGAGAATGTGAGAAAAATAGTAGATTTATATAAAAGAAGAAGAGTAAAAGAATACTCAAAAGAAAATGTATAGTTGCAACCAACAAATTATCCAAGTCATGCTATCTATGTAATATGATAACATTCTATCATTATATACTATATAATGTCAAAGGATAATATCTATCAATCAAAGAAAATAAAAGAAAAAAAGATAACAAATTAAAATACTACCAAATTGCATTCACCTAAAGTAGTGTTCATCTCAAAGATTCATTAACCTAAAGTAGAGATGTAATCAAGAATTAAAAATCCACCAAAAGAAAGAGGAAATATATATATATATATATATATATATATATATAGAGAGAGAGAGAGAGAGAGAGAGAGAGAGAGTATTCACATTTTTTTTTTCGGACAAAATATGGATTGAATGAAAGATAGAATAGCAAAATTTATAGTTAAATAAAATGAAAGAAGAAGAGTCAAAATAAAAAAAAGATGAAAGAATGGGAGAATTGTAATTCTTATTCTTAAAAAAGAAAATATAGTCAAGTAAGTTGTTAGGTTCTAAAAGTTTAAAACAATTGACAAATTGTGAACATAAACTTGTCTAAATATAAATCTTAGAGTCTATAAGTATTATTAGACAATGTTCAAGGTAATTTAAGTCAAGATTCAAGAACAAGAAAGCTGTAGAAAAGAGATTTCAGAAACTACCTAGTTCGATCGATCAAAAGATAGGCTCGACCGATCGAAACACGTATCTGCAAAATTCTATTTCAACTCAAACTCTACTTAAATGTATTGGGTTTCAAGGAAAATACTATTAGTATATAAAGGAAACTCTAAGCACATTTTTATAAAGCTTTTCAAAGAGAGAAGAGTGTGTTTCTTTTGTATATAGGGTTTTGTACCCAAAAACTCTCCAAAGTCTTCTACCAATATTATTCCTTAAAGAATCTTAAGATCCAGTGTTATAAAAGTTGTTGCATACAAGATCAACATCTAATGGGATCTAAAACCTTTGAGTGGAGTCTAAAAGCCACAAGCAGGTGAGCTTGTGTTACTACAAAGGCCTAATAGAGAAAGAGTCTGTGGATTCAGAGCTTCATGTAGTCATGTCAATAAGTTCTCCATGTGGTAGCAATAGGATGTTAGTAGTCTAAATCTTATTGTAAACTTCGATTCTCTATAATGGATTTACTTTTTACCTTGAGGATAACTAAATTAAATCTTCCCTAAATTTTTTACCGGTTTGGTTTTCATGGATCATCATATCATTGTATTATTTACTTTTTCGCTGCTTTGCATGATATGATTGTTTTTGTTTTAACATAGATCTGAATCATAAACCTAAATATTCACTTGGTTAATTAATTAGGTTAAACAATCTAGTTTACAGGGATTTAAAAACCTAACATTAGCATAGAAATCTTTATAAAGGCATCACTACATAATTGAAAATCTTCTTGCGTTTTAACTTCAATCCATATAGGAGGCCTCAAGACAATTAGCAATCCCAAATCATAACTTGCAAGTTCAATATTATCTACCTATATATATATATATATATATATATATAAAGTTATGGAACCTATTATTCTCCCTCCTCTCACAATGTGTGAGTTCCAATGTAAAACCCATAGTAAAGTCCACACTGAGGGGAAGGAAAACTCCTCTCATAAAAGTTAATAATTTCACGGGTTATTCAAAGGTTAGATTATTATATAAAGTTGATTTTTATTTTTTATTTATATTCTCTCTCGGACCTTTCTTCAAGGAGTTAAATACTAGGAACCACATCAAATGTCCTTTCATATCACAATCTTTTGTAAATAAAATCCTAACAAGTTTATTTATTTTATGGATTTTACTAACTGGTTTGATAGTTTAATATTTGCCCTAAAAACATACCTTAGTTATTTATTTTAAGAAACTTTTTATAAAAAAATTGAAAAAGCTGTCAAATATTCAGTTATTTCCTCTCATATGAATTAAATACTAATAAATATTTAAATGAACTTTATGTGGGTCCCATAGATCTTCTCACAGGCAAATTTTATAAAATAAGATATTAGAGTATATTGTGTTTTTGGAGTAATTAATTATTCATTATTTATTATTCTAAGAGTAATAATTTATCATCTCAATTGCATTCTCACATTGTTTTTTACTTTATACTCCACCACAAGTATATCATATGCGCGATATATATATATATATATATATATATATATATATATATATATATATATATATATATATATTTCTCATTTTAAGAAAGAATCGCATACAAGCTTTAATTAGTGAAGCATAAAGTAAAAATATTTAAAATGAGAAGAGAATGTTATTCATTTTAAATAATAATAAGTCTTACTAATTAGATTCTCAATGTCCGTTTGGATATAATTTATTTTACTGAAAATTGAAAACTGAAAATATTATAGTAAAATAATTTTTAAATATGTGAATAGTGCCGTGTGACCTATTTTTGATGAAAAAATTATTGAAAAGTGAAGTTTGTGGATCCTAAGAACAGTACACAGGACTCACTTATGTTGCTGAAATGTGCACAGTAAACTAAACAAAAGTCAACAACTGTTGCTAAAAAAAAAAAAAAAAAAAAAAAAGAGAAAAACACAAAACGTGAACACGCAAAATGTGAATCCAAACCGCACCTTAGGTGCCGTTTGGATTCGCGTTTGCACTTCTTTTTTTTTTTTTTTACCACTTATGAACAGTAATTGATACTGTTCATACACGTGATTACACTTTGCAATGCAGGAGACAAAGTTATTGTTCATGCACTGTTCATAAAATCCATAACTACTTTATTTAAAAAAATAATAAAAATAGATCTCATAGCACTATTCACGCATTTAAAAATTATTTTATTATAATATTTTTAATTTTTAGTTTTTAATTTCAGCAAAATAACCTGTATCCAAACATTCTCTTAATATCAAAAATAAAATAAAATAAAAATTGAAAAGAAAATAAGGGAAAAAACCCAATCATACCCTTAATTTTTTTGATTTTGGCATGGGATAGGAACACTGCTCTTAGTGCATCCTTATCAGGAATGCTAAAATTTTTGGCATTTAACCCTTCAAAAATTTACTTTATTTATTATACTATCTCACTTTAAAATCCATCAATTATCAAAACTCTATACTTTTTACTATTTTATTTGAATAATATAAACTATACATTAAAATAATAATAAAACAATTTAACACAAATAACCAGCTAACCTCCTCACCACCAACATGGGAATAAAAAACTTTTTTTTTACAGGTTACTGTGAGCTTGTATTAATACAAGGATTACAAGTTTACTGTGCAAATATGCCGAAAATTTTACAATTTGAAAATTTTGATAGAGATGCATTTTTGGTGTTTTGATGCTAAAATTTAGCATATACACCTTTTAGTATCCTTAACGAAGAAGCTCTTAGTTAGCAATGAAGAGAGATTTTATATAGCAACTCTATAAAGAAAGAGAGCAAAAAGATGGACAGGCTTACCTTCATCCCTGCAAATTACAGCTTTGTGTAGATCTGAAAGACCGATGGGGTTGTCATATGCTGGTGAAACTCCACGCATTTTCTCAAGCATAGATCTGAAAAACCGATCGATTTTGTTAAGGGGAGTGTTGCCGGCATGATCTGCGGAATGGGAAGAAAGAGAGTCTCCTTCCATCAGCAGAATGTAACGATCTTTTACAGCTCGGATAAGGCAATCGACCACATCAACATGGCCGTGCCTCACCGCAAGATGTAGTGGAGTTTCTTTGTTGACATTTTCCTGCAGCAGCAGTGGCCAACACATACTAAGGATCCCTTCAACGAATTGGCTTGATTTCTCTGATTCAGATGGGGCTCTAATGTACACATGGAGGACGGTATTCCGATTTCGGGTAATCTGGAGTAGTAGGTCAAGAGGCTTTGCGGAGTTCCTGAAAGGATCAATGTTTCCTATTACTGCAGCCTTGTACAAATCTGGATCCATGGATGGACTGTTCTCTGTTTGGTTGCTAACTAGAGTTATGGGCTTAGGAATTAGAGATTTTGGATTATGGAGAGAGATTGGAATAGTTTTGGGTTTACGGAGAGAAAGAGAGCTGTTTTTATCAATTAGCCGTAAACCTCTAGAGCTGCTTTGGGGTTACGGGAGAGAGAGAAGGACAAGGAGACGACTCTGGAGGATAATTAATAAGAGAAGGAAATGGAGAAGATATTTATGGGAATGGGAAGAAATGAGTGAATGAGAAAAAGAAAAAAAAAAAAAGTATTTGATTTTTGTGTTTCTATTGCCCAAAATTGTTTCTATTACTAATATCTTAAAATATGTGAATCTTACTGTTGAGAAGTTTGTATGACATTGTTTTTTTTTTTTTTTTTGATGGGAAATCAGATAAGCTTTCATTCAACAAGCTGAAATTGGAATACATCAGAGAAAAGAGAGAAAAGAAAATACAGAAGCTGAAAACCAGTCAGATATCGTCTAGGATTAATTGTTCTACACAGCTGGGATTGACCCCTTCCAAAATTGAGAAAAACCTGATAGTCTAGCAGATTTTGCAAGAAACTGTTCGGCCTCATTTAGTTAGTGCTCTTTCCAGCACCTGAAAAGGGAAGGCAACAGAGTTGCCCATGAGTTTGTATGACATTGTTTTTTATTTTTGTTTCTATCATTCCATTCTGATTTTTGAGTGATGAGTTATAGAAACTGAAAACACATTTTAAGTATTTTCAGTTTTTAATGATATTTTCATAATTAAATCCACAACTTTTGAAATTATTTTAGCCACAATGTTTGACTTTTTGGGGTTTTTTTTTTAACAAAGCAACTAACCGCGTATCTTGACTTTTTAGTTTTTTTTTTCTTTTTTTTTGAAAACAAAGTCATGAGTGCAAAATGGATGGGGTTGGGAAAATTAGAGTATTTTAAGTGATAAGTGATGAGTAATGAAAATTAAGTGAGAAGTAATGATTTAAAAAAAAAAAAAAAAACCTAAACAACCAAGGAAGTTAATACCGTACTGGAAGTTGTATCGGTTTGGTCAGCGGTACGATATATTTCGGATACCGGTCAATACCAGTGTACCGTTTCGAGTTTATCACTATAATTTTATATATATATATATATATATATATACATTTATAGACATACTTATTATTTATTTAAAGTTATTTATAAATTTATATAAGAATCCTTAAATTTATAATAGCATTAGCATATTTCTCTAAATTAATTGCTTATTTTAATATGATTATTTTTTGCTCAGATATAAACATATTAATATCACCTGACATACTATATTGTAATAATAATAAAAAGCTAAAAAGATGCCATTAATTATTAAAAAAAAAGAAAAAAAAAAAAGAGAGAGAAATGATATTTGAGTGGCAGCCAGCTAAGTCAAATATGATTGAAATTTGAACTCAATTGCAGTTCACGTGGAGTGTCAGAAGACTCAGAACTCACCCAAAACAATTCAACAAGAACCACACACACAACACTAAGGGCCCGTTAGTTTAAAAATTATTGTTTAAAAAGATGTAAAAATTACTGTTTAAAAAGTGTTGTTGAAAAATGTGTTTTTAGTGTTTATAAAACAAAAAAAATGTATTTGGTATTATAGTTTAAACAATATGTTTTAGTGTTTAAAAAACATAAAAATGTGTTTAGTATGTGTGTTTAATTTTATAAAAAAAGCTGAGCAAAAGTTCTTTGGTACCAGCTGCTTGGTTCGGCATGAAGAGAGATGAGAGGAAGAGAGGAGATAGCAATTGATAAAAGGCTGATCAGGTGGGCCATACTAGTTTTCAATTTTATTACCAAAGTGCCACTGAACATATTGTTTTATTGTTTTAAAACAGTCCGAAGTATGTTTTGAAAAGCCCATATTTTTGAACAACATTTTCCAAACTTCAACTCAGCTGGAATGGGCCACCAAACGTATTTCTTTGATTTTGGACACATCAGTTATATATTTTAAACACTAAAAACATGTTTTCAACTACATGACCAAACGGGCCGTAAAACTCACACAAAACAACAACCACGCACAAACAACTAAAACAAAAGGCACAAAAAGGGGGATTCACAATCTCGGTCAAAACTGAAGAAGAAGAAAAAGCAAAAGAAGAAGAAGAAAAAAGAGAAGCAGCTGGATAAAACAGAAGGAGGAAGGCTGAGGGAATGGCCGACAACATGGAAACAACCAGTACTAAGGACGGCATCGTGAGCTTTCTGCTGCAAACGTTTTCCATTTTCTTCAAGTTTTTAGTACCGCCCGGTTTTCATTTTTTGGCCGAGATGTCCGATATTCGGCGGTACGTCCAGTATAGTCCGGTAAGGACCGGTATTTTAAGTGGTACGAATCATGGAGGTTTCTGTACCGGTGCACCTGCCGGTACGATAAATTTCGGCCATACCGGCCGATACGGTACGAAATTGACTCCACTGCAAACAACACCTAAGTGTGTTGGTTCCGTGTGTCAGCTAAGAGAATGTAAAAAATAAAAATAAATAAATAAATTTGTGCTATTATTAACACAATAATTTCCTCATTTATATAATGCTTAAGTGACAAGTTATTGATTCTCATCTTAATTCCATCACGATATCATTTATTTTTTTATTTAATAACAATTTGTCATATAAAATTTGTTGTAAAATTTTTATACAAAATGTTGTGCGTATAGCTTTAATCAAACTTGATAATTAAAAAAAAATAGTTGTCTTATATATATATATATATTGTTAATTTATCCCTCAAACAGCAAATTTGGTAAATGCTATCCCAACATTCAACTTAAAAAATAATAATAATAATAATAATAATAAAAAACATGTTTTAACAGCTTTTACTAACTCATTTAATAAATATAGCATACAAATTCAAAATAGCTTACGTGTTTTCGTGAAAAAATATATAGTATACAGGATCAAACCTCATAAGAATCTTGATAATCTGTCAAGCTCCTGATCCAGTAGTTTATTATATTATAGTAGTAATCAGTGCTCTGGGGCTGAGACCATGTCAGTGTGTGATACAGCTTTGATAACTTATCTATCTATAATTCGTACTTTGGTGATCTTTGGATTTTCAATGGGTTTGAACTTTGAAGAAAAAGGTGCAGCTTATGGAAAGAAAAGTTGTCATCTGATAATAGTATGATACTACCAAAATAATCTAGCATCCGGTTACCTTGACTTACCTAAAATTCATATAGTTATGATTTATAACTTATAACGTAATCAGTAAATATTTTGTTATAAAAAAAAGTAAAAATTTTTAATAAATTTCTTATCTATGAGTAATTAAAGTTAAAAAAAAAAAAAAATCAAAATCTTTATCCATCAGTCATTATTCATTATTACTAAAATGTAATTTTTTGAGATGATGCTAAAATGTATTCTTAATCCATAACATTGTAATATCCTCCTTTTTTTTTCTTATTTTATTTTATTTTTATTTTAGGTAAAACATAGTAATATCCTTTAATAATTATGTAAAAGAGAAAATAATTACTCGGTAGGTTTTAGTTAGCTATATGATAATGTTTCTTGTGATCCAATAAATGATCTAGATTTAAATTCTTAACTAATTAAACCAGTTAGTATTTAGTATCTTAGTCTGATGATAAGTAATCATTATCATAAAACAGACATCATAAATAAATAAATAAATAAAATATATAATTATTGTATATTAATCACTTTGGTTTTACATGAGTTTAAGATAAATAATAAACTATTTGTATGCGATTTTCCATTACTCATTAATAGAAGAGAAATGCAAATGTTATGTCTACAATATTTTCATAATAAATCATAAGTGGCAAGTTGTTATTGTTAGGGCAAAAAAGTAATCTCAGTGATAAGTTCAAATTTGAACCAATAATGACTAACCACCTATGATTTGTTGTAAAAATTTTATGAAAATGTTGTGGACATAACACTTCTCTTAATAGAATGCACTTTTAGTAACTATGTTACATTTCATTTCTAGAACAATATAAAAGAATATTATAGCAAAGTCTCATATAGAGTGTTAATAGGTAAATCTTAGGTTTATAAAGTGATTGTGAAGAGCTCAAATTGCAATAATAGTTTGTTCAAGGTATAAGTACAAATATGACTAGCATTTTCCTCAAGTCTTGAATTTGAAGTCACATGCTTTTGATTGTTTGGACTTGAACTTAATGAGAAATGCATAAATAACCATCTCACTACTATTTACTAGCCAACCATGAACACCTTAGTGCATATCATAAGATTTTGTACTCGAGAAAGTGTAGCACATGTACAAAAGGAATATAAGGTGTAGCCTCAAATTAATACTAAAATTGGTGTGTACATTATTGGGCTATAATAAATTCACAATCAAATAAAATTGGTGTGTACATTATTTGGCTAATCATATATTTTCACATTAATGTGAGAGTTATATGATGTAACTCTTTATATGATAGTCTCTTTCAAACTTATGTGATGAATTTTGTAGAAATTGTGATTGATTACTATCTACATATCACCTTACATGTATTTCAAGCTATTGCTAGTTGCACACACTACACAAGTTAGTCTTTGCTAAACTTAGTACATGATATTGTATGTAAATTTGTTTTGACCATCCAAGATTATATATTCCTTGTTTTTAATACAAAATGTGTTTTATATTTGAGTTTTGAGGACAAATTGATTGAAAAACTTGTTTTTGATAGATCTGAGTTGAATTTAAGTGTTTTTGAAAAACTTTTAATCTCACACTTATGCATTTCATTCAAATATTGTGTTTTGAGAAGTTTCTGTATAAAAATGCTCTATTTTTCAAAAATTTTAAAATTCCAGATTTTCAATCTATTGAAGTTGCTTCTCGACCGATCGAAATTGCGATAAAAATTTTGGTTTGAATTTGCCTAGCTCGATCGATGCTCAATTGATGCTAGATCGATCGAATCTGTTTTTCGATTGATCGAAACTTATTTTTGACCAATTGAAATTTGATCTGAAAGTGTTTTAAAGAAGCTTTTCTCACGTGTTCTTCATGCTTTTCAAATTTTTCAAAAAGCCTTTACACTATTCCTCTTTGACCTATCCAATCTAAACCAAATTTGTCGTTTTCTTCCACAAATCTCTCCAAGGTTTTTGTCCTCAAGCACTAGTAAGTCTCTTTTGCCCTTTATTTTTTTAATAAAATTACATGATTCATGCAAGCACTAGTAAGTCTCTTTTACCCTTTATTTTTTAATAAAATTACATGATTCATGCATTTTTATTGAAAATTTCAAACCTAGGGATTTTGGGATTTTTGTTCAAATCAGTTGTTTTTAATCAATTTTGTTTAATGGGTTTTTGTTCTTGGATGCTATTAACATGTTTTCCATGCATTAATTTGATTAATTTGGTGATTTGGGAAAAATTGAAATTTCTAGGGCTTAAAACTTTAAGAAATTGGGGATTTTGTTCAATTGGGCTAAAATTGATGAAATTGACTTGTGTTATTGGTTGATTATGTCATTATATGATGTTATCTAACTAGTGTAATGATAAATTGATCAATTTTTTGGGATTTTTGAAATTGGGTTTTTCAAAATTTGGGGGTTTTTGGTCTAAAACTATATGTTCAAATCAATTGATGGTTTATGAAGTAAAATTGAACAAATTTCAATGCATCAGAGCATGCATCATATGTGCATTCATTACATACATCATATAGATTGCTATTTGTTGAGATTTTTGTGCTTTAACCCTCTTTAATGCAGTCTGCCTTTGGTTCTTTTTTTGTATTTTCTGTTTCTGTCTTTTCTTTCCAAACCTTTGCATCATGTTTAGAAAGATTAGAGCAAAAAAAAAAACCACCACCCCCTCTACCCCTGGTTTCTAGAGTGATAGGTTTCTAACCCCAAAAAACCAAGAAACCTATGAGAATTTGAATGTCTATAGAAAGGTGTGGGCTGAGCGTAAAGTGATTCTAGATGAGGTTGATTCGGAGATACGTACGAGTTTTGATCATAGGGGTTGGTTTTCTCTTTTATAGGTAGATCATCCTCCTCCGGCTGTTTTGATTAGAGAGTTCTACTCGAACCTCTCTGTCCACTTCGATGATTCCAACGTCCAGTATGTGACAAGTTGGATAAAGGGTGAAAAGTATGTTATTACTCCTCAAGTAGTGGCCTTTGCTCTTTATGTACCTTTGGTACAACAACCTGTCTATCCTTACACCGAGGTTCCTCCTCTCGATGGCGTTATGTCTTACATCATTGGTCTTCCATTTAGTGGGGTACTGATCCCGTGTCACCTCTCATGAGCTTACTGAGCTCAACTATTTATTTTTCCGGATTTCTTGTCATTCTATTTGGCTTATCTCTCACTTGCACACCATTCCTATTAAGAGATATGCATTTTTGTATGCTTTTGTCACCGATGCTCCTGTGAGTTTTTCTACTTTTTTCATTCGATCACTTGTCGAGGTTCATAGGAGTTGTTTGAAAGGGCATGGTCTTTTCTTTCCGGCTTTCATTCATAGGATTTTGTTAGATTTGGGTTTAGAGGATTTTCCTGCATTTGAGCCTGTCCATATCATCGCATTTATAGGTGCCACCTTCCTTAGGCAAAGAACAGCTCAAATGAAAGCTAGATCTAAACACTCTAGAGTTAAGTCTTCCACAAGTGATGCATCTCGACTTCTTACATCTAGTGATCCTTCTGTTGAGGAGTTTTTCGATCCTACAGCCACTGTTGATCCTCCACCTTCTTCTTCGAGCGATGCTTCTATACGAAGTATGCTGGACACTGTCATGACTGTTCAGGTGACACATGGACAGATTTTGATGGATGTGCTTATGGAGTTTCAAGCTTTACGTACTGATTTGGCGAGTGCTCAACGGTCTCCTCCATCATCTCCTTTTGATGATAAGCCTTGATTGCCTTTTGGTAATTCGTCACAAAAAAAGGGAGTGCATATTGTGCATGGAGATAGGCGGAATTTTTGTTTTAGGGTACATAGATTGTATCTAGGAGCTTCTTGATGTATTTCATTTTATTCTGGATCATGATTTTTTGGTGATGTATTTATTTTTTATGGGTTGTATTTGTTAGGGGAGACACTATGTTTTTATGTTTCTTTTATTGTTTCTTGTTTCACATATGATATATTGGTTATTGATTTATATTATAAGGCTAGTCATGGTATATGTCTTTTATTTTCTGTTATGTGGAATCAAGAATTTATTTTGTTTTACTTGTATTTTCCACACATGCATTTATGTGTTTATTGAGAGTTTCAGAAATTTATAAGTTAATTCAATCGTATTATTGTCTACATTGGCAACTGATAGATAGTAGTTAGGTTAAATTATTTTTGGGCATTTTAATTTTTAATGGGCTATTTCTAACTTTAAGCATTTCAGTTTTGTGATGTGTTTGTCATAGATTGCCAAATGGGGAGTTTGTTAGGTTCTAAGACTTTAGGAACTAAATGTATTAGAACTTCGATTTGTAATATGTTGGCAAACCATAATCAAAACTTAGAATCTATATTTAGGCTGCTCAAAGTGTGTTTATTTGTAAAGTTGGAATCAAGTGATTGCAGGATTTATTGGACTAAATCTGCAAGGATCGATCGATTGAAAATTAGACTCGATCGATCAAATCTCGTGCAGATTATTTTTTCTGCAGAATTTCCAACTTAGCCCAAGCTCAGTTTGACGTGTATGGTCTTATGTTTTACTCCAAGTATAAAAGGAAAAGCCCTAGCTATATTTTAGAAGTCTTTGATGTACTGTGTGTTAAATCTCTTGTGAGATTTAGAGGTGTTTACCCTCGTACACACTTAGGGTTATCAAGATCAAGATTTGTCAAGAACTTGGTGATCGCTTTAATTGCTGCATAAATAATTTAAAGAAGATCTGAAACCTTTGAGTGGAGTCTCAAAATCACAAGTGGGAGTACTTGTGGTTGCAGTGGATCAAAGATAGATGTAATCTATGGACCCGAAGCTGTCATGTGGTTGTGGTAGTATGTTTTCTACACTGATTAGCTTATACTGATTGTAAATATACAAATAAGAATTGATTTGAGTTTTCAGCATAATCATAATATGTGAAGGCTATGAACTCTTGTAGATTTGGTTAAGATTGTATTTCTAATTGTAGTAATCACTTATCACAAATACTTGAACTCTTGGACTTTGTGAGTTGGCTCTAATTGACTTCATACACTAACTGTTTTAAGTTCCTTATTTAAAAGGGATGGGTACACAAGAGATAACACGATGTGCTAATATCTCACAAATGTATGATGATTTTCTGGCACCATTTTTAAGTGGGTCTCAAAATACTTCAATGCCCCATCCAAGAGTCTTGTTCGGAAGTTGAAATTGTCACCCCTAATCCAACAAAACGTGGTGGCTCCAAGACATCATGAAAGCATGGGTAATTCCTCATAACATGATCATTGAGGATGAGCGAGATGTAAATGAAGCGGTGGAGGTAGATTATGAGCAAATTGATGACAATTCTACTATACAACTGTCACGAGAGAACACAAATGAATTTATGGAGTTCATTGAAACCTATCAATGTATTCGAGACCATAAAATTCATTCTCAACTCCGATTAGACCTCATTGAACATTTATGGCAATTACAAGGGGAGTTGTAAGAACTTAAGTGTGTGAGTTATGGATGTAGGGTTTTGTTGTAATTTGATATATGTACGAGTGTTCTAAAGACAACATTGATAGTTATGTATGTGGATTGTATCTATATATATGTATGTGGATTATAAAAGTTAGTAGGTTGAGTACATTGATATTTGGCAGCTTGCATGTATATATATGTATGTGGACTTTAAAAATTGGCAGGTTGAATATATTGATATTTGGCAGGTTGTATGTATATATATATATATGTATGTAGATTTTTTAAGTTGGCAGGTTGAGTACATTGATATTTGGCAGGTTGCATTTATATGTATGTATGTGGATTTTTAAAGTTAGCAAGTTTGAGTAAATTGATATTTGGCAAGTTCTTTCTCAAAAAAAAAAAAAA
Source organism: Quercus variabilis (assembly GCA_030445155.1). Lineage (NCBI taxonomy): Eukaryota > Viridiplantae > Streptophyta > Magnoliopsida > Fagales > Fagaceae > Quercus > Quercus variabilis. The sequence continues at coordinate 59,490,827 of CP129447.1, read as the reverse complement.
AAAAAAAAAAAAAAAAAGGAAAAATTGGTAGGTTCTATATATATGTGTGTGTGTGTGTGTGTGTGTGTGTGTGTGTATGTGGATCATTAAAATTAGCAGGTTGAATACATTAATATTTGACAAGATGCATTTATAAATATGTATGTGGATTTTACATTAATATTTGACAAGTTTGATGGAATATATATGTATGTGAATTTTTAAAGTTGGAAAATTTGAGTGCATTGATATTTGGCAGGTTCTTTCTATTAAAAAAAAAAAAAATTGGCAGGTTGTTGAAATAGTTGGAAAGAAATTGAAAAGAAAAAAAAAAAAAAAAAACCTCAGCAGGTTGTTGAGGATGACTGTTGAATAGTTGAATTTGAAAAAGCTGGAATAGTTGAATTTGAAAAAAAGAAAGTCCATTGGAAAAATAATAATAAAGAAAGATTAAAAAAATAATATTTTAATAAAATGGTAAAATAATAAAGTTTTGGGATGTTGGGTGTATTGTAAAATGGTATAATATAATTGATAAAGTAATTTTTTAAAATGGTAAAATAATATGAGATATGAGATCCGGATGTAGATGCTCTAAACAACCACCTTGAATTTTTGAAAAGGTGTCTGGACATATCACATCCACGTATTAATATTTAGCCCAGCCTTTAATGACCTTACCAACATCACCATGGGTAACCGCAGCTAAGGTAGTAAAATTGTTTTGAACAGCTGCATCAACTTTAAGTTTGATAACTCCAACATATGGACGTTTCCAAGGGGTTCCCTTGCTAGCTTCTAAATCCTTAGATTGTTTTAACTTTTAAGGCTAGCACAAACTCTGGACTCTGTTTTTGAGATTGCAAATATGAGATGTGATAGTAAACTGTCCACCATCGTGCATGATCCTGTTAAAAAGGATCCAAATGGATTCTTTCCACTGTTAAGGCCATTTGCAAAGTACACAACTCTGCCACTTCCTTAGATTGGTGTCTGGAAGGCATAGGCTAGATTGGAGGATCTAGAATCACTTTCACTATATCTAAATTGTTAGATACATTCAGCTTATCAGCATATATGCCCTAACATCCAAACCATATTGCCCTTGCCACAGGGTAGTTAAAAAACAAGTGTTGGCCAGATGCTTGATGGATTCTACTGTCTTCTAACTGTAAGGGTCATATTTTTGTGTATTTTTATATCCAAGATCAAAACGTACTTTAGGTGTAATTAAGTCTTAGTTTATGATGTGTTTATAAAGCACAACAAGTGGTATTATTAAAGATACAAAGTTGTTCAAGAAACTATTCAAAAAAAACCACTCGATACCTATCAATCTATCAAGAATTACTAAATCTCGATACTAAGCTCAGAACGCTCAATTTATCAAACTTTGAGAAAATTGAACATTAAAATTATCTCGATACTAAGCTTTTTTTTTTTTTAGAAATTCATACACTAGGATTTCAAAACATATAAAAGACATATTTTACAAACACCATCACATTAAAATTCTATTATTTGTCCCTTTTTTCTTTTTTTCATTTTGTTGGTAAACGAAAATTGTATAGTTTCATATATTTATAGGTTTTTTATTTTTATTTTTAAATTTTTATATTAATATATTTAATTTTTTAAAATAAAATTGGTATAATTTAAGTTTCTTACCTTTTTTTTTTTTTTTTTTTTTTTTAAGAAAGTTTCTTATTTGACTACCCAAAGAAAAACTCTTGGTGGCTACCTTTTATGTTAGATGGGCTTTATTATTGGCTCTTGAGTTGGAATTCAAAAATATTATTATTAAAAAAATTCTAAGATCTGTCAAGATGTTATTCACGAGCTGATCATATGGCAGCTCACCCCATAGCTACTGAGTGGTCAATTTTCTAATAAAACAAAAAAATTAAACGCTTGGGATGTAACCATAAAAGCCATGCTACATGTACATTGATTCTAAACCACACAGAGCCAACACATTAAATATTTTGTAGTGAATCCAAATCAAATTAAATGGGAATCAAATTATTAGTCAAGTCCTCACCTGCTCGACGTAAAGTGGTTATCAACATTTATTATTTTGAAAGAAATGAAGACGAATCTCTTGTTTTAGACTTGACTTGCTGTCAATATATTACATTCTGTAAACAACCACCTTGAATTTTTCAGAAAGTGTCTGGACATTTCACATCCACGTATTAATATTAAAAGCCATGCAACACGTACGTTGATTCTAAACCACACAGAGCCAACACATTAAATATTTTGTAGTGAATCCAAATTAAATTAAATGGGAATTAAATTATTAGTCAAGTCCTCAACTGCTCGACGTAAAGTGGTTATCAACATTTATTATTTTGAAAGAAATGAAGACGAATTTCTTGTTCTAGACTTGACTTGCCATCAAATTACAGGGCATTTTCTCATATACTTATGATGGTAACAAGATTGAATTACGTACATGGTGGTCCTACAATTTTGGGCTTTTTTGGAAGCTGATAATGCAACATGTGGAAAATGCATTAGATTATTGATATGAAGATGCGCATAGTCTAAACTTTCAAGGCCACGTATGGCTCCAACTAGAAATTAATAACTTGCTCAATTGGTGCAATGACAGCAATGCCAAATAAGTCTTAGTCTTAAAATTTTAGGACACCATATAGATTTTCAAAAAACTAATTATTGTCGTCTACAAATATTATTTTCTATCATTCTATTCTTTTATGAAATCATTTAATTAGATTGCAGTTTTTTTTTTATTACTTTTACTAATATTATTTTAAATATTTATTTTCTTTTTATTCTCTCGACTTGAATCAACTTACTCTTTCTAATTTGAGCATTAATTGCCCTCCTCTACACATGATTTACCTCTCATCCTTTCATCATAAGCTTTAAGCAAATTTTTTCATTATTTGAATCCTATTTTTAATTGTATTTCCACTTAACCATTTTTTAATTTTTTTTTTAATAATTAGCCACTTATCCATCTTAACAACATCATTTTTTCTACTCTCAACTTATGAACATATTGCTTTTGAACATCCCAACATTCAGTATTATAAAGCATAGCTAGTCTTGTGGTAATCTCATAAAAATTTTCCCTTAACTTGATAAGTATGCTTTGATTCATTACAAAATACTCCTTTCCACTTTTCAACTTATTCATTTACTCATCTTCAATCTATCCTTATGAATTATTGATCCAATAGAACATAAACTCTCACTATTTAGTATTTCCTGAGTATCAAGTTTTACAACCTCTTCATAACCAATAATACATTCTTCCAGTTTCAAAAAAAAAAAAAAAAAAGAATACATTCTTCCATGCCTGAACATGTCAAAGTAAGAGAGTCAATACCGTACCGGATGTTGTACCGGTTTGACTAGCGGTACGATATATTTCGAATATCGGTTAATACTGGTGTACTGTTTTAGATTTATCGCTATTATTTTAAATATATATATATATATATATACATACTTGATTATTTATTTAAAATTATTTATAAATCTATATAAGAATCCTTAAATTTATAATAGCATATTTCTCTAAATTAATTACTTAAAATTGCTTACCAAATGTGAGTGGTAGCCAGCCTAAAAGTCAAACTATATTGAAAATTTGAACTCATTAGAGTTCACGTGGGTGTGCCAGTCTAGAAGTCAAGCTATTTTGGAAATTTGAACTCATTAGAGTTCATGTGGGTTCCTTAATTTTTCTCTCCAAAAAAAAAAAAAAAAAAAAAGAGTTCACGTGGGTGTGTCAGAACTCACATAAAACAACTAAACAAGAGTCACACACACCTAAAACTCACACAAACTAATTAAACAAGAGCCACACACACAAAGCTAAAACAGAAAGCACAAAAGAGAGCTCAGTCTCGGTCAAAATTTAAGAAGAAGAAGAAAAATAAGAAGAAGAAGCAGCTAGATGTCTTCCCCAGTTTTTCAAACACAGAGTAAAACAGCAAATTATTTCTCTCTCACAGCTTCAGCCTTCACTTGCTCTACCTCTTTCTCTCCCTTTCTCACTTTTTCTCATCTTCTTCTTCCTTTTTTTTTTTTTTTTTTCTTGTTTGTACCGGTCCAAAACATCTTTACTGGCCGAAACAGCCAGATTTCGCTGGTACGAGGCCAGTACGCCTGATATTTTTTTCGGTATGAAACAAGAGGTGTGCTTGTACTTGTGTATTGGTCGGAACGATATATACCAGCTGATATAGTACAAAATTGACTTCCTTATCAAACACATGAAAATCAATTATCAAATCTTTCAGGAATTAATTACTTGCACGTGGTGCTCTACAGTTAATTAATTTTTATTTTTCCAAACATCGAGGCAGATATCTTGTGAAGGGGCTCACTTCTTAGTGTACACTTCCATTGTTTTTGCTTCCAAGCTCAATCTCCACTATGTTTCATTTCGCTTGCGTGGGTGTGACGAACACGTACAAGATTGAGACGTAACTATTCGACGTGACTCCATGATTTTCTCATTTTTTTTTTAATATATATTTTGAATTTCCCTGTATTTATTTCTGTGGATAAAATCCTTGATTGATATATCATGTTCCCAATTGTAAGCCCCATTATATAAAGATTAATAATTAAACACTCTAATGTGTGGGACGTCCTCCATTTTTCTTCAAAACCATCATAATCATATGCAATAAAATTCTAAATCTATTTGAGTTTTTTACTCAAAAAAAAAAAAAATCTATCTGAGTTTACTTTTTTTTTTTTTTTTTGGTTTTCTTTAAACAACAAAGTGTACATTTGACCATAGTTTTCAGACCCGAACTGTTCATTGAACTGTAAAAAGAAGAGTTTCAAGATTTTTGAGATCGAGCCGAAGTCGAACTGAAGTCAAACTGTGATGATATCATAATTAATTTAATAATTATTTTAAATATATATAAAAACATTAAATTAATAAAAAATAAAAAAAATTAACTAAAATAGTCCAAAATAAATATAAATAGTATTTTTTACAACACAACTTTTATAATACAAATAAAAATTATTAAATTCTAAAAAAATATAAATAACTATTGAGTTTCTAAATTATTTTTAAGTCATGACAAAGCACACTTTAACACTCAATAACTTTTAGGCGAAAAACACATTTTAGTCCCTACATTTTTAGGCGATTTCTATTTTAGTCCCTAAATTTTATTTTTACTGCTTTTAATCCTTATCCTGAAAAACGCTTCCATTTTGGTCCTTGCCGTTACATCAGAGACAGAAAATGCACACGTGGCAAACGGCAGAATTAAAAAATATTTAAAATATTTTATTTTATTTTAAAATAAAATAAAATTTTAATTATCAATAATTTTAAAATAAAAATTTTAAAAATTTTAATTAAAAATATTTGTTCTTCATGTTCATGTTCTTCCCCAGAAACATGATTGCCCAAAAATGCAAGATTTTCTTCTCTTTTATTTCATTTTCTTAGCATCCAAACAAACAAAAACATATTCAAAACCATCATCAAACCCAGATACTCTGACACAATCAACTAACAACGATCCAAAAAAAAAATAGAAAAATAGAAAAAAAAAAGAACAACTGACAATGCCATCAGCCAAATGCATATCAATATTGCTCAACGAAAAAAAAAAATTAGCTTCCAAAATCCACACCATAAACCCCCAAATCACTTCACACTAAACCATGAACACATAAAATTCCAGAAACCCAATTCATTTGAATGACACAAGCCTCCTTCTATATCACCCACCCACCAAACTCAAAAACCGACTCTCTCTCCTCTCTTCCCAACTGAAAAAATTGAAATGATTTCATATCTCTACACCAAACAGGAAAAAGAAGAATCATCTATCAAAATGAAACACTAAAACCATCTCAATCTCGTTTCCTTCAAAAACCCCCCACCTAATTCCTCTCATTTTCACTTAGATCCAAACCCTACACGGATCCGAATCGATCAAAAACCCCTACACGGATCCAAACCCAAACCTGCTAACGGATCCAATGCTGACACCGACTTCATCGCCTCTCTTGGCGACGATCCTCTCATCACCTCAAGCGGCTAGCTCATCATAGGAGTGGAAAGCCGGTACCACGTTGTGTATCGTCTTGTGAACTCGATCTACCTACTCGGAATCACCACCGCTGATTAGGACGACGATAAGTCCTCCGTCAACGTCTTCACCGATGTCTGTCTCAACGTCTTCACCGATGTCCTCGTTTCGCTAACTCGGGGTTGATAGTAATAGGTGGGACTGCTTAAGTGTTTTGGGTTTTGTTAGAGTATTTGGGTTTGATGATGAACTTAGAGTATTTGGGTTTGATGATGGTTTTTAATATGTTTTTGCTTATTTGGATGCTAAGAAAATGAAATGAAAGAGAAGAAAATCTTGAATTTCTGGGCAATCATGTTTCTGGGGAAGAACATGAACATGAAGAACAAATATTTTTAATTAAAATTTTTAAAATTTTTATTTTAAAATTATTGATAATTAAAAACGGAAAATTATTTTAAAATTATTGATAATTAAAATTTTTATTTTTAAAAATCTTTAAAAATTATTTTAAAGATTTTTTAATTCTGCCGTTTGCCACGTGTGCATTTTCCGTCTCTGATGTAACGGCAAGGACCAAAACGGAAGCGTTTTTCAGGATATGGACTAAAAGCGGTAAAAATAAAATTTAGGGACTAAAATAGAAATCGCCTAAAAATGTAGGGACTAAAATGTGCTTTTCGCCTAACTTTTATTATATGAAACCCAATAAAATAGTGAGCAGAAAATTCATTGCCAAGCCCATTTGATTGCCGATCATTTTTTTTGGTCCAAGCCCGTTTGAGTAGTCACTATCACCATTTATTATGAATTAAAAAAAAAAAAATCAAAAGCTAGATCTGAAGAATGATGTCCATGCATTTAAAAATTATTAAAGTTAAACAAATAACAAAACCAAGAAAGAAGTGCTTGACAGCGAGCAAGTATTTATGTGAGTACTTGATACGCACAACAAAGAAGATATCTCCGAAACAGTGAAGAAGTCTATAATATTTTTAGCAATATTTTCACAACAAAATTTATATAAAAAAGTCATTATTAATTATAATTTGAACCCATTATTAAAATTATTTTTTTACTCACTGATATTAACTAATAACAATTTATTACTTAAAATTTATTGTGTAATATTATAAAAATATTATAGTAACATTTAATTGTGATTTTTTATTCTTTTTATTATTATTTCCTCCTTTGCTGGCATTCATACGTTTTTTTTTCCTTTTCTTTTCTTTTTTTTTTCTCTTGTTTTTTCTCCTCCACCCACGTATCCCCATCCCATCCCCACTCTTCTTATCTTGTTTTTGTTTTGTCTAGACTCTTCATTCTCCACGCAGAGTGCCCTCTGCTTTTATTTTGCTTTCTTTATCTCTAGCTCTCTGTTTCTCATTCTCTCTCTCATGCTCTGACCCTGTCACAGACACGTTACCAGTGAAGAACAAAGCTAGAATTTAAAGCTTGCTTCGCCCAAGAGAAGAGTTTCTGAAGGGAGGGAGCTGCGTGATGTGCTCTGAAGAGAGAAGAAGAAGAAACATAAAGACATGCTATGTTTCTCTGGAGATGGCAGTGGTAGACATGATGTACCTTTTTTTTTTTCTTTTGAGAGGGAGTTGTGTTTCTGTGTTTCTCTGGAGAGGGAGTTGTGTTTCTTTTTCTTTTGTTTTTCTGTGTTTTTTTTTTTCTTCTTCTTCTTCAAGGTTCAGATTCAAACGGAACCGTGAGAAGCGGTTTGAATCATTTGACATGCTTGTCCTTCTTAAAACCCACGTTACCCCCATTTCTACCCGTGCCGCACATAAATTTTGACCATTATACACAAAACAAAAGGAAGAGAGAATGGTTATTAAACAGCTTCTCAACAATGGTACATGACAAAATGATATCGTCACATGCTTCAAAATCAAGGAAAAATGAAACATTTGAAGAAGTCTCCAATGGTCCGTCACTTAGTGAATAGATATCCGCAATATTAAAAACAAAATGTCCGTTGAGTGAGACAGATCGAAAGAGATAATCATCTTCCTAGAAAAAACGAGGTTTGCTTTCGAAAATCCTTCCGCATTTTAAAGAGAATATAAGGCTATTTGATGACCTTGCAAGAGCATAAACTTAAGAAACTCATTTGAGAGAGAGAGAGAGAGAGAGAGAGAGAGAGAGAGAGAGAGAGAGAGAGAGAGAGAGAGAAAGTAGAAAAAAGAAAGAAATTAAGAGTGCAATTCAAGAACAAGGATGGTGAGGACTCCTTGTTGCGAGAAGATGGGACTAAAGAAGGGACCATGGACTCCAGAAGAAGATCAGGTATTGATTTCATACATCCAAACATACGGACATGGAAATTGGCCGGCGCTTCCCAGGCAAGCAGGTATGAACAATGTTCCAACTACGTATTTTTAATACAAACATAAAAAATAAAAAAATAAAAAAACCCTTTTGCACTGTCAAAAAATATTGCATGCTTTTGTTGTTGTGATTTTTGGAGCCCCAGATGTTTGAATTATTCCAATAATTCAAAAGTTGAGGAGAGAGATTTGAACTTTATATATTTTTTTTAAAAATAGCAAAATATATATATATATATATATGTTGGAACATTTTAATATTAAATAAATAAAATGAATAAATGTAATAATATAAATGAAAAGATATGAGAGTAGATATGGAAGATGAGGAGTTAGTGAAAATGTTTAATCCCACATTGAAAATGAGAGAGACTATTTTATTCTTCTTAATTGTGGTGATTAATGAGTTAAAATGTATTGACTCAGATATTGAGCTAGATACGTGCACAAGAGGGAGGTGAAGAGTGGAGGTATCAAAGTTAGAAATGAATTAGCCTCTTGGATCCTCCTACTTGACAGCCCATGTTCTTTCTGGTGGAGTTTTGAGATTAAACACTTTGTGCAGAGGTTGTTCTAGCCATATGACACTTGTTAGGGACAAGTCAGAAAGCTTGAATCTCCTTAAAGAGAGCGAGTGTCGCGCCTCAGTCCAAATAGTGTTGTGTAATTTCTCTCTTTAAAGTAATAAAATTTCAGAAGTATTATTCAGTTTCTCTTTGTATTATTTCTATTATTATTGTATTTGCACCAACAATATACACACACACATATATATATATATATATATATATATATATATATATATATAATTTAGTTGTTCAAAAGACATAATTTAAATCTCCATTCTTGAACAATATAGAAAGCATTTCCAGAAATATTTAGATTCGTTTTAAATGTTCTGTTTTAATTTAAGTTTTAATAGAGTTATAATATGTAACAGCTTGTTTAATTTATTTATGGATTCTTCAGGTTTACTAAGGTGTGGAAAGAGTTGCAGGCTTCGATGGACTAATTACTTGCAGCCAGATATCAAACGAGGAAACTTTAGCATGGAAGAAGAAGAGACCATCATCAAGCTACATCATATTCTTGGAAATAGGAACGTACAGATTGGTTTGCTGCACTTCTTAAAAACTCAATTTTTTATTTCTATCTCTTGTACACACACATGTATGCACCAACACATGCATATCGTGGAAGCAAAACGCATAGAAGATTACCTAATGGTTAACATGGCAAATTAAACTTTTTCAACTGTCGAGAACATACTTATAGACTTGAAGATGCATTTAAATAGCAGTTTCTTTCATCATTAATACTATTATCACGGAAGTGACCATTTAAAATGGAATAGGTACAACCCAATTGGTTTATCCACTTTGCTGCCCACTTTTCAAATATCCTAAAATATAATTACGCATTTACATTGTTAAATTTAACTTAAAAGAAATACTTTTAGAGTCAAGATTAAGGTCCAAGAGAAAAGATTATAAATTTTAAATTCTTACATATTGGCACATATTTTAAGGAAAACCTACTTGCTAAGCATTAATTCAGTCTTTTATAAATGAAGATTATTTAACACTTCCAAGATTAATACCCTCTCTTCTCAGATTAATAATAAATCTTTCCATAAATTTTCATGGACTAATTATTAATCTGTTTTAATTTGTATCCTAAATTTTGACTTCCATTGTCATTGAATTATATATAATGGCTGTGTTCATGCATCGCATGCATACACTTCTAGTCTTATGCTAAGATTATAGCTTTTTAAATCCTCCAATTACAGATTATAAAATTATTAAACAAGACGCACACTGCCCGAAGCATCTAGTTGATTCATAAATATTCTTCTATCTCCAGATGGTCTGCCATCGCAGCAAGATTACCATGAGGAACCGATAACGAAATCAAAAACTTCTGGAATAGCCACTTGAAGAAGAGATCACTTGCACAAAATTTAGCCACTCCAACCACCACAAATCAGGCTGCTGGAACGCCTGGTTATATGCTTGATCGAGATTTTCAAGGTCATGTTCATGCACCAAATTTCCCTCAAGAGTCTTGGAAATTTGTGTGTTTAGATCCAATCAGGATGGATGCAGAGGGATCATCACAAACCATTTCAATGAAAACAGAGGAAACATTTAACAATGATAGTTCCAAAAACAATGATGAAATGGATTTTTGGTACAAGCTCTTCATAAAATCTGGCGAGTCATCAAAACCTCATGTAAACTTAGGACAGTTTGGCTAGTTTTTCATTAATTTTCTTTTGGTTCAACTTTAGATTTTTCATCTAAAGACTATGAATACTTTCGAATTTGGACAGAAAGCATTGGTTTGAAATGTTTTATTTGTAATGTTAATTTTTCGTGTCGGTTGAGATAAATCTCTATGTATATTCATAAAGTATATTCAAATAACTTTGGTGGTCCCGAAGGATAAAGTGATTAAAGAAATTTAAGGTTTTCTAAAGCATCTATGATCAAAGAATTAAAGCAAATTCAACTTTGGTTGTCCAGAAGTATAATATTATCTGTCTTTATTTGTACGTAAAAAGACATAAAATATGAACTTTTTATCATAGTAGCTAGTGAGGATGAACACATCCTTTAGGAGTCCTACTTGTAAGGTTGATTTTATTTAATCATGTGTTAGATTTATTTCGTGCAAAATTTGCTTGTATTTAGCAATTAGATACCTTGTATTTAGGTGAGAATTATGTAAGGGTAGTATGTGAGAAAGTGTGAAGAAAATTCAAAATGTGTGCACTTAAAGGAGTCTCGCAACTGGCTCGCGACTGGTAAGTCGCCAAAGTGGCACACATGTGAAGCATATAGGGAACTGAAGGGTTACAACAGCTGGAGCACTATAGAACAAAATGTACAGTTTGGCCAGGCTGTTAGCTCGCAACTCATTCTAGTCGTGAGGCCAACTCGCCAGAATACCCTGTTTGGATGAAACCTGACTTTTCACATTCTTCATGTACCCTACTATAAATACCTTTATACTCATGAAATGTAGAGACTTCTAGACAGAATTTTGAGAGAGAAACTCTAGAGAAAAACAAGATTGACTCATTCATAATCTTTATCATTTGATTCTCCAAATTCGTTTACTCTTACCCTCTCCATTGACATATCCTTGAGAGGTACATTTTACCAAATTCTTATCTCACCATACCCATATCAGTGAGGAGGTATTTTGGTGCTTAAGAAGCAGTTCAAATATGACCAATTTATTTGGTTGATGCAATGGGCTAATTGCGGGATTTGGGAAGCTAAAGAAGACAAGGTTATGCGTAACCCTGTTGGAGCAAGAAACTTAGAGGGCCTAGGTGCATTAGGTAGATTGGACTTAGAGGGTCTTTTGCTATTTATGTATCTCAACTTTATTCCTTAGTGGATCATTTGACAATAATGCTTAGGATGCTATCAAAATAGGATGGATTAGGCTGGAGGCCGCTAAATCCATATGGGATAAGGTAGCCATTGCAACAGCTAATGCTAATAGCAAGGATTTAAATGCTATTTTTTGTGGTGTTTCTCTTGATGAGTTTCACAGGATTTCTCATGTTACAATTACCAAGGAGGCGTGGCATATCGTAGAGACGACCTGAAGGCACCAAAAAGGTGAAGGACACCCAGTTGTAAATGCTTACCACATGCTTCGAGGAGCTGAAGATGAATGAAGATGAGTCATTCGACTCATTTTATGGGAAGATGAATGAAGTGGTGATTGGGAAATTCAACTTGGGAGAAAAGACGGAGGACTCCAAGATTGTGAGGAAGATCCTACGATCATTGCCAGAGAGCTTCCGTGCAAAGGTCACTACCATCGAAAAGAGCGAAGACCTTGATGAGATTAAAATTCAAGAACTCATCAGTTCTCTTCAAACCTATGAGCTATGTCTACCATCACAAAGAAAGAGCAAATCTCTTGCTCTAAAGACAATCAATGAGAAAGTAGAAGCTCAAGACTCCTCAAGGATGAGGTAGAAAAGGAAGTGGCATACCTTGTTAAGAACTTTCTCAAGTTCTTGAAGTTCAAGAGAGATGGGAAGTCTTTTGAGAAAGTCAAATTCTCAAATTTTAAGAGGACAAGAAAGACTTTAAGAAAAAGGATTCAAAAGACTCCCCTTCATCTCAAATAGTCACGTGCTTTGAATGCAAAGGGCATGGGCATGTAAAGAAGGCATGGGCATGTAAAGAAAGAATGCCCCACTTATTTAAAGGCAAAGGGTAAAGTATTTACCACTACTCTTAGTGACTCAGATAGTTCAAATTCAGATTCGGAAGAAAGTTGTGATGGAGAAGGAAATTACTCTGCATTTATGACCATTACACCTGTGGACTCTTTAGAAGATTTGAATGCACTAGTGAAAGAGCTCGGTGAGCACACTGAAGTGGAGTCAATGGGAATTGGGGAGGAATTCGATGATGAAGGTGAAGAATGTGTCTATGAAGGAACAAAGGGATTGCAGGAAACTTATAATTCTCTTTTTGAGAAGACTAGAGAGTATGCAAGAGTGGCTAAGGCAGCCATAAGGAAAATGAAGAGAGCTGAACAGGATTATAAAAGTGTTCTAGTTCAATACAAAGAAACAAAATGTGAAGTTGAGGCATTGAACAACGAACTAACCAAAGCCTATTCCAAGATCAAGTTTCTTGAGCTTGAAGTGATTCAAGCTAATGCTAAAATAGAGTGAGTTACCTTCAAAAAACTTTACGAAGTGCTTGTACATCAAAAGCCCTTTTCTGACAAAAGCGGCTTAGGATCTACCGGAGAGAGTAGTTCAAGCGCCAATGTGTCTAAGAAGATGAAGTTTGTTAAAGCAAAGGAACTAGTGGTAGCAACTCCAACTATTGAGAAACGGAAGTTTGAGAAGAAGCCAAAGGTGATTGCTCAAGGGATTTTAACAAAGCCTCCAAACCCAATAGTGGCTAAAATCAAGACGAAAGGAAAATCTCTTCCGAAGTCACAAAGAGGACCACAAACTCGACACGTTTGCCATCATTGTGGAATTCGAGGACATACTAGACCTAATTGCCACAAGCTTCATGTATTAATAGCAACTCTCAAAGGCCAAGAGGACAAAGAAATGGTAAAGGAAACCTCAAGCAATCAAAAGGGCAAGAAGTTAAGTCTAATATTGGCGATGTGATGAAGATGATAGACACCATCACCTCCTGTTTGTCAAACTTCATGTTAAGGTTTGAGAATCATAACTCAAGTACCCAATCCTTTAAGGATATCACCCCAAACGCACGTGCCGTGGGGGTGAAGAAGGATACACATGCATAAGCATTAGAACATGTCCATGCTTCAATTCTTTCTATATGTTGTGACTTTGTTTGGTTGTTTTCTTAGTAATCATTCTAGCATGTTTTTGATGAATATTTGTTTATTATTAAGAGCTTTGAATGTTTTCTTTGCGATCGATCTTTACTTACTTTTGTGTCAAAAATCCAAAAACACATAAAAAGTAGAAAATACAAAACGTTTGATCAATATTATTTTGTTTTGTCACACGCATGCTTTGTCTTGTACCTTCATACAAATGATTTTGTGCATTTACAAGCATAGGTTGTTCTCTATGCACTCATATCATTGTGGGAAAAATCTTGACATTTATGTGACTGTTGTAAATAGATCTTTAAACTTGTCATGAATGATTAATCAATGGTTTTGTTGATCTTGAGACTTGCATAGACTTGTGTCTATATATCTTCCCACCCTTTTATTTATTTATTTATTTTTGCTTAAAGAGTTTAACCAATGTTAAATCTCAAAATGAAAAGAGATAATGAGCTGCAAAAGCCGTCGCACATATTAGTATTTGACTAGGAATAAAAGAAAGTGACTTTTGTGAAAATGTAAGGTGCCCAAAAGCCAAAAGCTTACTCATTAAATTGATATATCAAAAATTTCAAACATCAATCTCAAAATGAGATGTATTGTTCAGGAATGATTAAATGTTATGAAATGTATGAAGTCAAATAAAACATATATTCTCAAGAATATTGTGCTGATATGAGATGTATTGTGCTGATATGTTTTAAGAGTTAAGACATATTGAACTGGATCGCTGTGAGATTTATTATTCTCCTAAGGACTGTCGATTGAATAATAAATCTCATGACTTATATTTACATGAACTCTTAATCCTGAGAGAATAATGGAATTGATCATAAAGTGTAGGTTGCTTTGATATATTAGAAGTGAAATCTAAAGTAATGGTCAAAACCTCAATATGTTGGGCAACCACATTTTGTGTTGATAGAACATATATTCTCAAGATGGAATTCATAATCTCTTAATGGAGATGTAAAATATTCTCTTGAGATAAGTTTAATGGGTTCAGTTATTCAAAGAGTTAGGCTTAACCACTTTGGTAAGAAATTACTAAAGTATATATTTATGAAATTGGATTTCATAAATATATGGTGAATAACTTAAAAGGATTAAACTGGGTACTCAAGGATTAAGATGTAGTAATTTACAAAGTGACAGTCTACTTTCATAACTTTGTATTACTATGAATATTTTATAAAGGGGTTGCATGTATAATAAAGTCTTGGGATATAATTTATTAATAAGACTTAGACTGTAATTATATTTTTATAGTTGTATTAAATATAATTAATGGTAACTTTTGACTTGTCAATAGTTGATAGAAAAGCCCAAGGCCTATTGGAGCTAGTGTTTTATTGGTCCCTTTTGGTCCCACTCCAAGCCATATACTAAAGCCCAATTGGAAAGGCCCAAAAGGCTAGCCCAATTAGACAATCAGTTATTAAGAGAGAAATATACAGAATTTCATATGATAGAACAAGTTTGGGAAATGATATGTATGTGTGAGTGAAGCCACTCAGTTACTCTCCCTTGGAAACTGATTGAGAGACCACACATCTTGGGCGTTAGTGGAATCGAAGTGAAGATTGAAAGTGTTCTTAAGAATTTCTAATCTTTGGTTTTGAAATTCACTACACCAAGGTACACTCTCTTGTTCTATATTTTGAAACTTACATTATGCATGTTATCAATTCTGAATAAAGTAGATCCGTTATTTTTTCGCTGCGTTTATGATTATATCCAACAATTGGTATTAGAGCAGTCTTCATTTTCAAATCTGTATAATATGTTTAGTGAGTTTTAGAATTAGAGAAAACTATTTTCATAGTTGTGAAAATTTTTCAGTCATTTTTCTGCATATTATAGTTTTTGAAACTATTGTTTGATTAAAACTAATTTTGATGTTATGATGTTATTTAAGTTTGATTTTGACCATGTAAAATTGAATTTTAACACTTTAACATCAATGAAATTCAAGTTTTAATCTTAATCTCATCTTTTTTAATCATTATGAATGTATTTTGTTCATTAGAAACGTAAAAAATGGTTAAATAGAAAAATGGCTATTTCTGGGTTTTTTCACGGCTGGCGAGTCGCGAGATAAGTCGTCAGTGAGTCGCCAAAGTCTCTGGATGAATCTCGCAACTGGAGTCTCGCGACTGGGCAAGTCGCCAGTGAGTCACCAAAACTCGCAACTGGTTTTGGCGACTAGGCAAGTCGCCAAAACGAGTTGCCAAAAAAAAAAAATTCTGACACTTGTTTATTACATGTATAAAGTGCAAGGCTATGTGTAATTAGTTTATATATGCATTAAACAATTAAAAAACCTTTCTTTTAAAACATCTAGTGAGAGAGAGATACAAGAGTTGGATGTCATGGCCTCCATTATCAGTTCATAGTAGTGTGAGATAAGCAAATCGTCTTAGCGTATATGCCTCGCGATCCCAAAGGAGGGTGTTTACTTGATAATTCTACAAGATTGAACTTGCCTGTTTAAAGTAGTGTGGACAAGCACCTCGTCTTGGCATATATGCCTCACGATCCCAAAAGAAGGTGTTTTTTTTCATGGTACTACAAGTTTAAACACAATAAAGGGAGATAAAATGTGGCTACATATGATTCTAGATAATGGTGTACACTAGACTAAGTGTAATGTTAACCTCCCAAAGGAGCTATGTCATTATTACTTAGAGGCTAAAGGTAATACGGCATATTATTAGTGCTTGATAAGATTTATCATGATAGCACTAATAATGAGAATAGTTCTCAATCAATTAATGTGTTTATAATAAACTTGCTACCAAGGAATTATAGACATGGATTGGGTTGTCGTTGCATATATTATTTTATGGTTTTATTAAGGTTCCATATTATATGTTTATATGCTAAATAGATAATGTCCAGTTTACTTATTATATTTATGTTTATTATTTTCAGATTTGTTTATGGCATCATTTAGCCCACTTGTTACTATTTTTAATCAAAACAAACTGACTGGATCTAACTATGTTGACTGGAAAAGAAATTTGGATATAGTTCTCACTGCTGAAGAGCACAAATATGTGCTTACTAAACCATGTCCTAGTTTTCCTTCATTAGATGCTCCTCCTGAGGAAAAATAACGATATGATCGTTGGCAGAAATCTAATAAGATGGCCAAGTACTACATCCTAACATTTATTTCAAATGTTCTATCGCATCAAATGCAAGATGTGGAATTAGCTTCAGACATTATGCTAAGTCTGAAAGAGATGTTTGGTGAGCAAGGCCGTTCTGCAAGGCAAGAAACCATGAGGCAAATTTATAATACCAAAATGGCTAAAGGTAGTTCAGTAAGAGAGCATTGTCTTACAATGATCTCTAATCTGAATACATTGGAGGTTTTAGGTGCTGATATTGATGGAGAATCTCAAGTGGATATGATACTCCAGTCACTACCGGAATCATTCAAGGAATTCAGATTCAATTATAATATAAACAAAAAGATTTACTCTTTGTCTGAACTAATGAATGAGTTGGTAGCGGCGGAAGGCATCTTTGGTACTTCTAATGTTAAAGCCAATGTGGGTGAAATTTCTACTTCTCAACCTAAGTCAAAAGGCAAGGATAAGAAGAAGAAGAAGAAGGAATTCACCAAGCAAGATGGTAAACAAATTGCCTTAGGGGTTGCTGACAAATGAAAGAAGCTCAAAGGAAAATGTTTCCATTGTGGTGAGAAAGGGCATTGGAAGAGGAATTGTCCAAAATTCAAGGTTGCCAAAAATAAGGGTATGAATTGTTCATTCCTCCTTGAAATATGTTTGGTACAAAATCCACAGATTCTTGGTGTGTGGATTTAGGTTGCACTAATCATATCTGCAATTCTTTGCAAGGGTTCTAGGAGACCAAAAAACTTAACGAAGGAGAATTGTTTATTACTTTGGCTGATGGGGGTAGGATTCCAGTTGTAGCTGTTGGTGTTTATAATTTATGTTTTGAATCTAAAGTTTTAATATTGGAAGACTATCTGTATGTACCTAATGTTTGTAGGAATTTAATTTTTGCAACTTATTTAAGTAAATGTGGATATTATGTTATCTTTAAAGACAATTTTGTAATAAAAAAGAGTAAAGTATTTATCTGTTCTGGCAATATTGTGGATAGTCTATATATTTTAAAACCTGATAAGCACAAATTATATAATTCTGAATTAGATAATAACTCTCATGTAAAATCATTAAAGAGAGTTTCCTTCTACTAATGATGTATATCTTTGGCACTTGCGTTTGGGTCATATTAATCCAAACAGAATTCAAAGACCGATTAAAGATGGACTCCTAGAGCCATTGGACTTTGATGAATTTTCAGTTTGTGAATCTTGTTTAGAGGGCAAAATGACCAAATGACCTTTTAATGCAAAAGGTAGAAGAGCCCAAGAGTTGGTTGAATTAGTTCATACGGATGTTTGTGGTCCTATGTCAACCTAAGCAAAAAGAGGTTATGAGTACTTCATCACTTTTGCTGATGATTTCTCAAGATATGATTATGTGTACCTAATGAGACGGAAGTCCAAAGCTTTTGAAAAGTTCAAAGAGTTTAGGGTTGAAGTTGAGAATCAATTGGATAAACGCATAAAAGCCATTCGATCTGATTGTGGTGGCGAATACCTTTTTGGGGATTTCAAGAATTACTTAACTCAAAATGGGATCATATCCCAATTAACTGCACCTGGAACTCCCCAATAGAATAGTGTAGCAGAAAGAAGGAATATGACTCTTTTAGAAATGGTTAGGTCCATGATGAGTTACTCAACTTTACCAGTTTCCTTTTGGGGATATACACTAAAAACTGCAATGCATATTTTGAATTTAGTTCCATCAAAATATGTTCTCAACAAACCTAAGGAATTGTGGAGTAGGCGTAAGCCTAGTATGAAATATCTCCACATTTGGGGATGTCCAGCACATGTGTTGAAAAGGAAATCTGATAAGTTGGAATCTAAAACCGAAGTATGCATGTTTTTAGGGTATTCAAAAGAAACAAAGGGTTATTTATTCTATAATCATAAAGATAACAAAGTGTTTGTTAGCACACATGCCAAATTTTTGGAAGATGATTATATGAATAATTTTTATCTTAGAAATAAAGTTGTTTTAGCTGAAATGAATGAACTTGTAGTTGAACAACCAATAGATGAAACTAGAGATGATGGAGTTGAATTGGATACACCATAAGATACTACTTATGAGATGTCTAGTACACCGGTGCCTCGTTGTAGTAGGAGGAATGTTAAGCCACCTATAAGATTTATAGGTCTGGGAGAAACTCATGAAGCTATCTCAAAAGAGGTCGAAACCGATTCTTATACTTACGAAGAAGCAATGAATGATATAGATGCACATCATTGGGTCAAATCTATGAAATCTAATTCAGATTTCATGTATTCAAATCAAGTTTGGGATCTTGTAAGGGTGCCTAACGGCATTAAACCTGTTGGTTGCAAGTGGGTTTACAATAGAAAGAGAGGGATAGATGGAAAGGTTGAAACCTTTAAAACAAGGCTAATGGCAAAAAGGTACACACAAAAAGAAGGTATTGATTATGAAGAAACCTTTTCACTAGTAACAATGCTTAAATCTATCAGAATTCTCTTATCCATTGCTGCTCATTATGATTATGAGATTTGGCAAATGGATGTCAAGACTGCTTTTCTAAATGGCAATCTTGAAGAGGAAATCTATATGATGCAACCGGAAGATTTCATAGATAAGAACCAAGAGCATATGGTATATAAATTGAAAAGGTCAATTTATGGACTCAAGCAAGCATCTAGGTCATGGAACATCAGATTTTATCAAGCAATCAAGTCATTTGGTTTTGAACAAAATCTTGATGAACCATGTGTGTACAAAAGACATCAAGATAAAGTAGTAATGTTCCTAGTACTTTATGTAGATGATATTCTACTCATTGGAAATGATGTAGGGGTAATGTCATCTGTAAAGGTTTGGTTGTCTAGTCAATTTGATATGAAGGACTTGGGTGAGGCTAACTTTATTCTAGGGATCAAGCTTTGGCGAGATCGCAAGAATAAGATGTTAGGATTATCAAAACCTAGATATATAGATAAGGTTCTAAAACGGTTTAGCATGCAAAACTCCAAGAAATGATTGCGTCCTTTTAGACATGGAGTTCCTCTGTCTGATAACCAAAGGCCTAAGACTCAAGAGGAAGTAGATATGATGAGACAAGTTCCTTATAATTCTGCAGTAGGAAGTCTCATGTATGCCATGCTTTATACTAGACCAAATATTTGTTATTCAGTTGGCATGGTCAGCCGATATCAATCAAATTCAGGACCAAAACATTGGCAAGTTGTAAAGCATATTCTCAAGTATCTACGGAGAACGAGAGATTATATGTTTGTTTACCGTTGTGAGGATTTGATTTCCATTGGCTATATAGATTCAAATTTTCAATCGGATTTTAGAAAGTCCACATCAGGATGTGTTTTTACCTTGGGAGGTGGAGCCATAACATGGAGGAGTGTCAAGCAATCTTGTATTGCGGACTTCACCATGAAAGCAGAATATGTTGCTGCTTGTGTAGCAGCAAAAGAAACTATATGGCTCAAGAAATTCCTTTCTGACTTTGGTGTAATGAGAATGGAACAAATTCCTATCACATTATTTTGTGACAATAGTGGTGTAGTTACACAATCAAAAGATCCAAGGGATCACAAGAAAGGAAAGCACATTGAGAGAAAGTACCACATTATTAGAGATATTATTGCTCGTGGAGATGTGGTGGTAGCAAAGATTGAAAGTGTAAATAATCTAGCAGATCCCTTTACTAAAACCTTGCCTCAAACGACTTTCGAGTCGCATTTGGAGGGAATGAGAGTTAGATTAGTGCACAATAGTCTTTAGGGCAAGTGGGAAATTGTTGGGATTAGTGCCCTAGAATCCTATTGTATGATGTTATGTATGATGTTATGTATGATATTATGTATGACATTATGTTTGACATGATATATGACTTAATATTGTAATTAATAAAGTTGTTTTATTATTATGTAAAATAATGGTAACATAAATATTCGAACATTATCATATAGTCCATGAGATGCATAGTATGTGATTTATGTAATTTAGTCACAGAAGATATGAGTCACAAGTTTTTTGTAAAATCAGAATTTTCGTTTGTAGTCGGTGATGAAATTGAGCATTTCATCTGCGAAGACTATAGCCTATCAACTAAGATGATTTGTCTTGATCATGGAAGTGGAGACTTCTAGTTGATATGTTGATATATTTTAAGAGTTAAGACATATTGAACTAGACCGCTGTGAGATTTATTATTCTCCTAACGACTGTCAATTGAATAATAAATCTCACGACTTATATTTACATAAACTCTTAATCCTGAGAGAATAATGGACTTGATCATGAAGTGTAGGTTGTTTTGATATATTAGGAGTAAGATCTAAAGTAACGGTCAAAATCTTAGTATGTTGGGCAACCACATTTAGTATTGATGAAACATATATTCTCAAAATGGAATTTATAGTCTCTTAATGGAGATGTAAAATATTCCCTTGAGATAAGTTTAATGGGTTCAGTTATTCAAAGAGTTAGGCTTAACCACTTTGGTAAGAAATTACTAAAGTATATATTTATGAAATTAGATTTCATAAATATATGGTGAATAACTTAAAATGATTAAACCGGGTACTCACAGATTAAGATGTAGTAATTTACAAAGTGGTAGTCTACTTTCATAACTTTGTATTATTACGAATATTTTATAAAAGAGTTGCATGTATAATAAAGTCTTGGAATATAATTTATTAATAAGGCCTAGAGTACAATTATATTTTTATAGTAGTATTAAATATAATTAATGGTAACTTTGGATTTGTCAAGAGTTGACAGAAAAGCCCAAGGTCCATTGGAGCTAGTGTTTTATTAGTCCTTTTTGGTCCTATTCCAAGCCACATACTAAAACTCAATTGGAAATGCCCAAAATGCTAGCCCAATTAGACAATCAGTTATTAGAAGAAAAACATACAAAATTTCATATGATACAACAAGTTTGGGAAATGGTGTGTATGTGTGAGTGAAGCCATTCAATTACTCTCCCTTGAAAACTGATTGAGAGACCACACATCTTGGGCGTTAGTGGAATTGGAGTGAAGATTGAAAATGTTCTTGAGAACTTCTGATATTTGGTCTTGAAATTCACTGCACCAAGGTACACTCTCTTGTTCTATATTTTGAAACTTACATTATGCATGTTATCAATTCTGAATGAAGTAGATCCGTTACTTTTCTGCTGCGTTTATGATTATATCCAACAATAGCCGAGCTTAAAGAGTGTACAACAAGCGTACTACGACGGTGATGGAGTCAATCAATGTGGTCATAGACGACACCATATCAGAAAAGGAAATTGAGGATAATGGAAAGGGGCTCAAACTCAAGGAGAATGAGGATGATGATGATATGTCTCTAAGTGATGATGCTGAGAAAGAAACACCCGGAAAGGAGTCCATACCTCTTACATCAAGAAGAGAGACTAGATCAACACAAGAAGTCTTAAGTCCACTCACTTCTCCAGAAGTTCAAACCCCAATTTCTCGTGATGAGGAACTCTCAACTTCCAAGAAACTTTCATCAAGAGTGACTCTCAATCACCCATCAAGTAATATTATTAGGGATGTGAACGAAAGACTTCGTTTGAGAAAATGACCAAAGTATATTGCTAACCTTGTAATGTACAACTGTTATCTTGCTCAATTTGAACCTAAAAAGGTAGAAGAAGCACTGAAAGATGAGAATTGGGTAGAGTCTATGATCCAAGAGCTATACCAATTTGTTAGGAATGATGTGTGGGAATTTGTTCCAAGGCCTGAAGATACACATGTGATTGGCACCAAGTGGATTTTTAAGAACAAAACAGATGAAGATGGGGAAGTTGTCCGAAATAAGTCAAGATTAGTGGCTCAACGGTATACTCAGGTGAAAGGCATAGATTTTGATAAATTGTTTGCTCCAATAGCAAGACTAGAGTCTATTCGAATTCTTTTGTCCATAGCATGCATCATGGATTTCAAGTTGTACCAAATGGATGTGAAGAGTGCCTTCTTGAACGGTTTTCTAAATGAAGAAGTCTTTGTTGAACAACCAAAGGGGTTTAAAGATCCTCACTTTCCGAGTCATGTACTAAGATTGAAGAAAGCTTTGTATGGGTTGAAGCAGGCACCAAAAGCATGGTATGATCGTCTCACTACTTACCTATTGGATTGTGGGTTCAAAAGAGGTCAAGCAAATCAAACATTGTTTGTGAAAAGAGATGAAAAATCCCTCCTTGTCATTCAAGTGTACGTGGATGATATTGTATTTGGATCCGCAATTGATCCACTAGCTCATGAGTTCTCTGAAGAAATGAAAAGGGAATTTGAAATGAGCATGGTGGGAGAGTTGAACTACTTCCTAGGGCTTCAAGTGAAACAACAGAGGGATGAAATATTTATTTCTCAAGACAAGTATGCCAAAAATCTTGTCAAAAGATTTGGCCTGGACTCTAAGAAACATACTTCTACTCTTATGAGTTCCTCGGCAAAGTTAAGCATAGATGCAGCGGGTGTTGACATTGATCCAATACTTTATTGAAGTATGATTAGAAGTCTTCTTTATTTCACAGTAAGTAGGCCAGATATTGCATTCAATGTCAGGGTATGTGCATGGTTTCAAGCTGCTCCTAAAGAATCTCACTTAACAGCAGTTAAGCGAATCATTCGCTATGTAAATGGCGCATCTGACTATAAGATTTGGTATACAAAAGATTCGAATGAGTGTTTGGCGGGATATTCAGATGCTGACTGGGCAGGGTGCATTGATGATAGGAAAAGTACTTCTGGTCGGTGCTTCTATCTTGGAAATAACTTGGTTTCATGGATGAGCAAAAAGCAAGATTCAATATTCCTTTCAACGGCTGAAGCTAAATACATTGCAGCAGGAAGTTGTTGTGCACAATTGTTATAGATGAGAAAGCTATTGCATGACTATGAAATTTCTCAAGATACTATGTGTGTGTTCTGTAATAACACTAGTGCCATAAACTTGTCAAAGAATCCAGTTCAGCACTGTAAGTCAAAGCATATTGAGATTTGCTATCACTTTATTCGGGACTTGGTAGAGGACAAGACAATATGTCTAGAGTTCATCAATACTGACATTCAAAAGGCAGACATATTCACCAAACCTCTTGATGGCCCGAAGTTTGAATCTTTGCGTAAAACAATTGGTGTCGGTATCATTCCTTAAACTTAATCTTCCATAATATCTTATTGTGTTCTTGTTTGCTTTGTGTGTGTGTGTGTGTGTTTTTTTTTTTTTTTTTTTTTTTTTTTCTATCTTCATTTTTCTTTGTTGATATGTTTTTGATCAAATTTTTTTCTGCCTTTGTGTCAAAAATCCAAAAACACATAAAAAGTAGAAAATCCGAAAACGTTTGATTAGCTTTATTGAGTCTTGGCTCAAAACTTGTTTTACCTTGTACCTTTGTACTAATGGCTTTGTGCATTTAACAAGCTTAGCTTGTCTCTTATGCATTCATATCTTTATAGAAGAAATTTTGAAATCTATGTGACTGTTGTAAATAGATCTTCAACCTTGTCATGAATGACTAGTAAATGGTTTTGTTGATCTTGAGACATGCATAGACTTGTGCCTATATATCTTCACACTTTTATTTTATTGCTTTACTCAAAGAGCTCACAAAGTGTAAATCTCCAATTGAAAAGAGATATTGAGCTGCAAAAACCTATCGCACATACTAGTATTTGACTAGGAAAAAGGGAAAGCGACCAAAATAAATCATATGATGCCCAAAAAGGCCAAAGGCCAACCCATCAAATTGAAATATTGAAAATTTTAGGCATTGATCTCACAATGAGATGTGTTTATTCAAAAGAATAAAATGATATGTTGAAAATGGAGCCAAATGAAAAGCTTCAATGAATTGTACTCAAGTTTATGGGGGAGGTCATATATGCATACTTCTATAATTGAGATGGGTCACATTATCTAGTGTTAGTTGTGTATGCCTTGATTGAATTGATCATTGAAGCGTCACATTAGACTAAGAACTATCTCATTTTTTATATCCATACATAACACACAAGTCTATGTTCAAGAAATGTCATACTCATTTGTGTGATTGTACTTGTTTAAAATGTGTTTTCACAAGCTCAATATTTGTTGATCAAACACAAAAAGATTTTTGAGTGTTTTTAGTTTGTTTTTGGAAATTGTTTTTGTTTTTACAAAAATGTCAAAAATTTCAAAAACAGTGTTGCCCTGTTTTGGTGAATCAGTTGCGGGTAGGTGTAGTCGCATGCTCCAGTCGCAAAGCTCTCTCCGAGAGTCAAGGTTTTAGTCACAAAAAATACTTAGAAAATTTTTCAAAAATTTGAGTTTTTATGATTTCCGCGGCTTAGTATGGCGACTTGTTCACGGGTGGAAAGTCCAGTCGCGAGGAGTACTCAGAAATTTTCACGGCTCATCTCGCAGGTAGGCCTTCTAGTTGCAAAAAACACTTGGAAGATTTTTTGAAAATCTTGGTTTTACAGTATTTCGCGGCTTAACCTGGTGATTTAATCCAGTCGCGAAAAATGCATGTTCTGCGTTTTAAGGTCAATTTTAAAACCTTTTAGTTTTTCCCTCGTACTTTTGTGACTGTTTATTGTCTTCCCCATTTCACTCTCTCAAACACTCCGAGTATTTCTGTGAAAATCCTCCATTTTTGCATCATTTCTTCTCAAATCTTCAACAAAAAGGTATGGGTTTTCTTTCTTTCACTTCAAAATTACTGATTTGAGCATCATTTTCTTGATTTTTGAGTTGCAACTAAGGGTTGTGTTTCATCTTTTTCGAACATGGGTTTATGTTTTTCTGGTTATATTGTGTGTTTGGGTTGATTTGTTTACTGATTTTCTTTATCTTGTGTATCTATTATGGTTTTGATTGTATACACAAACTCATTGTCATGGTTTGATCCTAAATCTCAAGCATTTAGGGTTTCCTTCATCATCCATGGTGTGAAACTGACACATTGCTACTAATGTTTGGTGTCTCGTTTTAATTTGTCTTGTGCGTGATAAATCATGTTGCAGTGTCAAAATGTTGCCATTCAAGAGATCAGCTGTGAAAGGAGGTAACAGCAAAGGGAAGGAACCTATCATTGACATTGATGATTTCTCTCCTAGACCAAAAAAGGCTCGTTCACCGTCTGGTGTGTTTGATCCTAACAAGTTCTGATCCTATGCTGCTTTTCAGACTCATGAAAATTATTTAAAAAAGGCTACACCATTGATTGAAAGAGTCGTTGACCAACATTCTCTTTTTGACACCGACATCTCTCAATGGTTTGCTTGCAAGGATTGGAATTATCTTCTCTCCCACCTTGATGATGCATATGAAAATTTGGTTAAAGAGTTTGATGGCAATGCAATAGTTGAAGGAGATGAACTTAAGTGCTGGGTTAGGGGAAAAAGTTTCTCAGTCTCTCCCACATACCTGGCAGAGATTCTGCACATCAACCGGCCAATACTTTGAGTCTCACCAGTTTATGATGATCTACCTCTAGATGAGGACTTACTTAGAGCATCTCTTAGAAAAGATCTAGAATTTTTCTCAAATGGGAACTCAGTCAGTGTTTCATCTTTTCCTCCAAAATTAAGGGCGCTTACGATTGTCATGTTTCACAATATGTACCCTTTATCTAGCATAGGGTATATGAACCTCGGGCGTGCACTGTTCTTTCATGATTTGATTTCTGATGTAGAGATTGACATTTGTGCTCATATCTTTCATATCCTTCGCAAAACTGTTCTACGAACAGAGTCAAGGATATGCTGTTAGGATATATGTGTTTTTACTTGTTAAGAACATATGCCATTTGTTTATGTAAATTGGCCGATCTTTTGACAAAACGCATTCTACTTGTAATTGGGTAGTTCTAGGTGTTTTTAATACTTCAAGAAACAAGGTTTCAAGATCAAGTATTGAAATCATCAAGTCTATCCAAGAAAAACAAGCTAAAGTGTAAATTCATTAAAGCTCGACACCTACTCGATAGCTCCTTGACACCTTGCTATCTGTCGAGATTTATAAAATCAAATTTTCTAATCTGATTTCTTAGGATCTGTGAATGTGTCTTTGGGATTTCTTTTCTCCTAAATCTATACATATAAAAGGATTATTTTAAGAACCGTCAAATTGTACACAAGTTGCACAAGCATTGAACAAACTTTGTTCAAGCAATTAGTGATCAAAGACGAAATCCTTGACCTAGTTCATCTCTTCTGAAAAAGTTGCTGTGTATTTGCACCAAAGGGTTTTATAACCAAACATTTTCTTGATCTTTATTGTGTAGGATGAACTGAAGAACTTTGTAGCCAACCTCTCCTTCTAAGTTGGTGTTGAAGTCGCGTATTGGGATCCACGCATTGGTTAGTCACATACTTGGGAGCCGTGCATCAAAGGTGAGAACTGTCACTACAGAACAAGTCCAATTGGGTATTGGGGTAAGGATTCAACTGTTGGTTGGTAAGTTACTTGGGATTCCTTTACTTGTAACTGCTTGTTTTGATAATAATGGAGTTTTGGGAGTGATGACCTGAAAATCACCCGGTGGGATTTTTGCTGCAAGAGTTTTCCCCATTCGTAAAAAAATTACTGTGTTATTTAATTTTAGCTACTTAATTAGTTTATTGGTGATTTGTTTGTGCTTCCAAGCATTTGCGTGATAAATTAATTAATTAATAACTTGGCTAATTAATTAATTGGTTTAATCACAAGGGGTCATTCAATTTGTGGCCTATCAAGTGGTATCAGAGCAGGCATACTCTGATTAGGTTTTAATCTTTGTTGTGTTTGATCCATTGACTCCTATTTGTCATGGATAGAAGACGGTCGTTAATTATACCTCCTTTATTTGATGGGACTAACTATGCATGCTAGAAAGTACGCATGAGAGCTTTTTTGTAGTCCTTAGATGAAAAGGCATGGCAAGTTGTAGAGATTGGCTGGACTAAGCCATAGAAAGCGCCGGCCGATTGGGATGAAGCCAAGATCAAGGCGGCAAAATTCAATAGCAGGGCATTGAATGCGTTGTTTAGTGCGGTCACCAATAAGAAGTTAAAGAAGATATTCTCAACTGAAACTGCTAAGGAGGCATGGACCATCCTCCAAATAACTTATAAAGGCACAAAGGCTGTCAAGGATTCAAAACTTCAGAGGCTCACAACAAGCTTTGAGGAAATAAAAATGGAGGAGGATGAGTTGTTAGATGAGTTCTATGCCAAGTTTAAGGACATAATGAACCTAGCTTTCAATCTTGGGGAAACTATCCCTGAACCCAAGATTGTGAGGAATGTGCTCAGATCTCTACCCGAGAGATTCCATGTCAAGATTATGGCGATAGAAGAATCAAAGGATATTGACAAGATTCCTTTGACTGGATTGGTTGGAAACTTGTAGACCTATAAGCTAGGACTATCTAGGATTGGCAAGATGGGTAAAGGCAAGAGCACGGCCTTGAAAGTGAAGAGCAGTGATACAGACGAGTCTTCTGATGATGAAGATTCCAAGAAGAAGTCCTACATTACAAGGCAGTTCAAGAAGTTTATGAAGAATGCCAATGGGAGAAGCTTCAACAAGGACCGCAGACAATCCAGTTCTTCTCAGTTTAAGAGACAAGACAAAGGGAAGAAGGATGCTAAGGATGGCGGTTAGAACATTGTTCCTGCAAGACCAAAATGTTTTGGATGTCATGGATTCGGTCACATAAAGCATGAATGCCCTACATATCTCAAAAGCATTGGGAAGAGTAAGGCACTTGCTGTAACCTTAAGTGACATTGAGTCTGAAGATGATTCTGACAATGAGGATGGTGGAATCTTAAATGTCTTCATTGCCACAATTAATCCTATTGAAGGGATTGTTGATGAAGTGGAAGAAGAAGAAGAAGTGGTGGATTTTAAGTGTGAAAAGATGGATGATCAAGATGATATCCATTCAGCTTATGAGAAACTATACAAGCTCTCTGAGAAGCATGAGAAACTGTATAGGTTGGCCACCAAGAAGCTCAGTGATGTGGAACTTGATCGTGAAGAGTTATCCACAAAGTTTGATGAAGTGAATCAAACTATTAAAGCGTTGAGGTTTGAGAATAATTTCTTGGTTGAGAAGACCAAGAAGCGTGGAGTTGTTTCAAGGTAGAGCTTAACTAGAGAGGACTTCAAGTGCAAAGTTTGATGAGATGCTCCGCAGTTAGAAATCTGCTTCGGATCGAACAAGTTTAGGGTATGGTCTTTCTTCCTCTCATATTGCTTCTACTAGTGCTACTGTTTTTGTTTCTCCTACTAATAACACTGATGTTAAAACTAAATTAGCTAGTGAGAACCTAGATAAGGGTAAATCTATATTAGGAGCACCCCCTAAGCAAGATAAGAAAGATGCTAAAATCCTTAGGGCTAAGAAGGCTAACTCTCAAAAGCCAAAATAGAAGAAGCAGCATCTCTGTCATCATTGTGGAGTTGTCAGTCATACTCGACCAAATTGCTACAAGTGGCTAGCCACTCAATAGAGCAACGACATGATAGCATCTGGAAGCCAAAATCAGTTTCAATCCTCTCTTGCTCCTCTTTGAGATCTTCTAAAAGCCCTCATGCTCCTTTCGAACTTGAACGGTTTCAATTCTTCCCCATTACAGCAGGTTCAAGGGTTTAATCAAAGGAAAGGTTCTTCCAAGGTGTGGAAGAAAAAGGACTCTAAGTGATTTTATCACTTTCTTCTATCTTCTTGTTTTTGTTTGTTGCATTACTTGTGTGTTTTGTATTTTTTTTAGTCAGTCTAGTTTTATGTTTTGCTTTGATAGCATGTTTTTGTGTGTTTATTTTCAGTTTTGTTTATTTATTTTTGATATAAAAATAAAAAAAATTGAAAAATAAAAAAAATACAAAAACAGTGTGTGTTTTGTGTACATTGGTACTTGTATACCTTGGATGACCATTGAAACAAAATTTTCTAAACTTTGTATCATTTGTAGCTTAGATGAGCATTTTCATGCACAACTAAGCAAGTGAGCTTTGTGGCTCTTGTTTGTGATAAGTAAGATTAAGTTATCTCTTAAAACTTAACACTTATATCACTCTTTTTGACGGGTAGGACTAGAAAATCCTGAGAGAAAGGCATAAATAACCATCTCACCACTGTTGCTCACCAATCATAATATGACACCTGTATGCTTCGGCATAACAAAAGTGTAGTGTCAAGGACACTCGTATGTTTCGGCATAGTAAAAGTGCAGTGTCAAATACTTAACATCTTGGGTATTTCTTTTCTCTCTTTTTATGCCCACGCATGATATGTGAAAATAACAGAAAATATGCAAAGAAAAATAAAGAGCAAAAAGATTAAAAATACTTTAAATATGGTTGCAAGCGTGTATTCTAGGAGACGTGAGAGTTATAGGATGTACCTCAAAGGTAATAGTCTCCATCAAACAGTTATGATTGTGTGTGAGTTATAGTTATTTTCTCATATCTATCATAACATGAATACACATATGCAATCTTGCGATATTTTTCTCACACAACACGCAATATTCTTTGCTACTATTGTTACATGTGCAGGTACAATGTGATTTGGCCATTACAAGTGTTTACATGTGCTAATGTATGCTCACTAAACTGTCTTGACTTGTTTTCGAAAAATAAAATTGGTTAGACTTGTTTAGTGTGTATGTGTGTGTGTTTCTGAGGATCCATGTTATTAAAATGTTTGATGAGAGATGATTTTGAGAGTTTAATATGTTGATTAGATCATTAGTTGAGGTGTATGTTGGTTTGCATTCATGTCTGTGTTTTTCACTTCTCGAAAAACTGCTTTTAAAAGTTAGCTCGACACCTCCTCAATTCCTTGTTATCTGTCGAGCTTCTCAAGCCTTTTTCTTATCACAATCTCGACACCTCCTTGACACCTAGTGGATCGATCGAGAAAGTTTCCACCTCCTCGATACCTTCTCAATACCTGGTGGATCGATCGAGATTCTATTCCTTGAAGGTGATTCTTGTTCCTTGATACCTCTCAACACCTGCAGCTGACGAAGGCCATTTTCTCGACACCTACCTCGACAGATCACTCGACACCTCTCGACACCTCATCTATCAAGAATTACTGATGCTCCTATATAAGCTTCTATCGCGATCCAGTTCTCATTTTCTCAATCTCTCTCGATCTATCCGCGGTTGTTCATCTCCTAAACTCCTTTTTCTCACTCAAAATCTTCAACCCACGTGATTTGCAGCCCTTCCTTGCTTCAAATCACATGGTATGATCTCTTTTTCCTTCATTCTTCATGCATTTCATGTTTTGAAAATTTTTTGGGTTTTTCAAAATTGATGAGTTTTTCTTGAAATTTTGGGATGGGTTTTCACTTAAATGTGTTCAAAATCTCATGCATTGCATCACATGTGCATTAAAATGGTATTTTCATGCATTTAGATGTGTGTTCTTTGCTTGTGTGCTGGTAGGATTGGATTGGGCTGAGCCCATGATGCTTTTTACTTTGCATGTCGCATGTTCATGCATTCCTCATGCATACGTACTCTTTATTCAATATATTTGATATATTTGAATTGTTTTGGGACTTTTCTGATTGTCTCTTTCTCTCTCTCTTTCTCATTCTGTTTACGTTTGTAGTGTCTATGGCACCTAAGCATAAATGCACTCTGGCTCGGAACCCTCTGCATTCTGGAGCTTCTTCCTCTTTTAATTCTGCTCCTCTTAATCTTCAATTCCATGATGAGGATGCCCACAAGACATTTTCAGAGAACTTTTCTAGACAAGGTGTTCATTTGGAATGCCAAGTCATTTTGGTGGACTTCACCGACACTGACCTTTTCTCTGTCATTCATAGTAAGGGATGGAAGTGACTGTGTGACATCCCGGTCACATGTCCTTTTGTGCTCATTTAGGAGTTTTACTCCAACATGCACGAGATTGATCGTTCAGTACCTCTCTTTTTCACTCGCGTTCAAGGTACGCGTATCCCTATCACACCACAGCTAGTTGCAAATGTGCTTCGGGTTTTTAGGATAGAGTTTCCTGACTATCCTTCTTGTGAGCATTTGAGGACTATGTCCAAAGATGAGCTCATTTATGCTTTTTATGGGCGCCTTGCTGATTGGGGTGAACATCAGTATACATCAGTGTAGACCTTTTGCTGAAGGTCCTAGATTCTTAAACATGATGATGACTTTTGTACTCCATCCACTCTCTCACTACAAGTCCATCACAGAGTCTCGTGCTCGATTTTTGTTATCTCTTTTTAAGCATCTTACTATAAATTTTCCTCCTCATTTCATTCTTTCTATCATTGATGTTCATTTAGATTTGGCGTCCCGTGATAAGCTTATCTCTCCTTCCGCTATCACGAGGATCTTACGCCATTTTCTGTCCCTTTTCCTATGTCCGACCACTTCACACACATTTGTGCCATAGATGCTGCTATCATAAAACGTAGTGAGACTCAGTTTAGGTCGAGACAACCGGATTCCACTCCTCCCTCCCGTTCAGCTCCATCTAGATCTGCTCCATCTACATCTAATCCTTCTTCCTCTATGGGCGATATATCTCTTAGAGACATCATGGCGTAACTGCAACACATGGATGCTCGCCTCAATACACTCTCCACTGAGTTGTATCAAGTGAATGTTCGTGTTGGTCATATTGCACAACGGCAGACAACCATGGGTGGTTTTGCTCCTGAGGTTACTCCTTCACCACCTCCTCCAGCAGCTTTTGATTCTAAGGATGATGATGACGAGGATGATGATGTTTCAGATGACGATGATAGAGATGCTAGCTCTACTGATGAGATGTCTACTTGACACTCTACCCTTTGTCACTTGTGACAAAAAGGGGGAGTAGTTTTAGGGATATGAGAGTAGTCATCTTAGGGGAAAAGTTAGTATAAGACATTTTTTATAGCGGGAGTGTTGATTCTTGAGGGATGTAGTAAGGTTATGATGTATCTTTTCTTTTCTTTCTTTTTAAATACATTGTACTTGTATATGAGGTCTTGTGACTAGTTTTTACATACATTGTATTTTTTCTCTAAATGTGGATGTATGTTTCTTTCACCTATCTCTACATGTGTTGTTTATTTTCTATCTTTATACACATGATTCTTATACTTGTATGCAATTTATTATTTTTGTTTCACACAAAATACTTTGATGAGTTTTGTTTAAAGTGTTTCAGAAATACAGGTTGTGATAGGATAACTTTTATTGTATTCAACAAGTGAGTATGATTTGAGTGATTTATGACTTCTCTCATATGTTCATTTGTTTGTTGTGATTTTGTCACGAATTGCCAAAAGGGGAGATTGTTAGAACATATGTGTTTTCACTTGTTAAGAACATATGTCATTTGTTTAAGTAAATTGACTAATCTTTTGACAAAACGCACTCTATTTGTAATTGGGTAATTCTAAGTGTTTTTAATACTTAAAGAAACAAGGTTTCAAGACCAAGTGTTGAAGTCATCAAGTCTATCCAAGAAAAATAAGCTAAAGTGCAAATTCATTAAAACTCGACACCTGCTCGATAGCTCCTCAACACCTTGCTATCTGTCGAGATTTATAAAATCAGATTTTCTAATCTGATTTCTTGGGATCCGTGAATGTGTCTTTGGGATTTCTTTTCTCCTAATGCTAGACATATAAAAGGATTATTTTAAGAGCCGTCAAATTGTAAACAAGTTGCACAAGCATTGAGGAAACTCTGTTCAAGCAATTTGTGATCAAAGACGAAATTCTTGACCTAATTCATCTCTTTTGAAGAAGTTGCTGTGTATTTGCACCAAAGGGTTTTATGACCAAGCATCTTCTTAATATTCATCGTGTCGGATGAACTGAAGAACTTTGCAGCCAACCTCTCCTTCTAAGTTGGTGTTGAAGTCACGTACTGGGATCCATGCATTGATTAGTCACGTACTTGGGAGCCATGCATCAAAGGTGGGAACTGTCACTACAGAACAAGTCCAATTGGGTATTGGGGTAAGGATTCAACTGTAGGTTGGTAAGGTACTTGGGATTTCTTTACTTGTAACCGCTTGTTTTGATAATAGTGGAGTTTCGGGAGTGGTGACCGGTAGGGTTTTTGCCGCAAGAGTTTTTCCCATTCGTAAACAAATCACCGTGTTATTTAATTTCCGTTGCTTAATTAATTTATTGGTAATTTGTTTGTGCTTCCAAGCGTTTGCATGATAAATTAATTAATTAATAACTTAGCTAATTAATTAATTGGTTTAATCACAAGGGGTCATTCAGTTTGTAGCCTATCATATGCATTCCTTTTTGCTGTCTCATTTCAAGGATTTTGAAGCTTAAAGGGCTCCATCCTTCAGAAAATGAATTTTCCTGCACAAAACCATGTCCAATCCATATACGCACGTTTAACGCTAGCATTTGCCATAGCAAGAAGGGAATCAAAACAGAAGCCTCAGCGTCCCACAGTGGTTCGCACTCCAGTTCTTTCCCCGCTGACAAGAAGCTAGACTTTACTGTAGCATTTGTCAATGAGCTGAGTACAAAGATGTCCAAACTTACGTCCATCTTGCACCATCTCAACAGTCGGTGGGATATGAAGTTCACTTCTATTCAAGCTTAATTGGATCAAATTCAATGAAAGCTAGAAGATGATGAGGACTAGCTATTCCATGACAAAAAGGGGGAGATGCTATTGGCAGGGGGTGTTCAACGAAAGGGGGAGATTTCAGCTAACAGGCTTTTGTCTATCATTTTTTTATCTATCTTTAGCATATTTTTGGATCCATGTTATATTATTCAGCACTCTATATTATGCTTTTGGTTTGTACCTGGTACCTTTGTAGGTTGTTAAGATTTTTGTCTATGTTTTGTATCCATATCTCTTTTATAAGCTTTTAAGGTTTGTTTCTATGCACTTTGTAGGCTTTATGGTCTATACCTTGCTTTATGCAGCCTGTGTCCTTTGTTAAATCCGTACTTCTAACTAAATGTTATGCATTTCTTTTTAAGTACTGTCACTCTTATGCTCGTGTAGGATTTTTCCTAGATGCATATACTTCATGTACTGTGCATTGGTTGAATGTTGGCCATTCAAGTGATTTGCCTTATGTTTGTCAGCTTAAATGTCCGGATGTTTGTTCCAAGTGTGAATGAGCATTGTGATCACTTGTCTATAATGATTGCTTGTTTTGGTCTTGCCATGGTTTATTGCTTTATTCCATTGTCCTTGATCGTATTGTGCTTGCTCCATATGCATTACAAGTTTTCTACATACAATGAACTTATTGTATTGTTGTGTTTCAGGAGTTCTTGTTCTTATGGTTCAAAAACTTCACAGATTCTAGAGTTAGGTGTGAGTGAGTTTTCCAACTGTTCCCAACTCACGCGTTAAGTCTAGGGTTTGTTTTAGAGTTTTGTCACGGAATAGCCAAAGGAGAAGATTGTAATGTTGAAATTTATCAACCATCTTGTTGGCTTTATTCCGTGCCAATTTGCTTGTAATTTAGCACTTAGTAACCTTGTATTTAGGTGGGATTCATGTAAGAGTAGTGTGTGAAGAGAGTGTGAAGAATTGCTCAATTTTGTGTCAAGAAGCAAGGACTCGCGATTGACTCGTGGATTGCAAGCCGCCAACTGCTGTGTATGTGAGTAGCATGCGGGGAGATAAAGAGTCACGCCAGCTATCGCATTATAGGACAAAAGTCCCAGGCTGGCCAGACCGTTATCTCGCGGCTTGAGCTTGCGACTTGGACTAGTCACAAGGCCAAGCCGCCAACCAGCCCTGTTTAGAAAAAACTGACTCTTCGTATTCCAAACACACACCACTATATATAGACCCTTATACCAACAAAATATAGAGAGTTTCTAGAGAGAATTTTGTGAGAGAAACCCTAGAGCAAAATAAGATTACCTCATCCCCAATCTTCACTAAGAGACTCTACAAATTCCTCTACTCTCTTCCTCTCCATTGTTACATCCTTGAGAGGTCATTGACCAAATCATTTTCTCATCACACCCACATCTGTGAGAAGGTTCATTTGGTACTAAGGAAAGCAGTTTGGAAGGAACCAATATTCATTGGTTGATGCTATGGTTTAGTAGCGGAATTCGGTAAGTTAGAAAAGAAAAAGGTTTAACGCAACCTCATTGGAGCAGGAAGTTTGGATGACTTAGGTACCTGGGTAGATTACACTTGGAGGCTCTATTACTGTTCATGTATCCCAACTAAATTTTTTAGTGGATTATTGACCGCTTGGAGGGGGGCGAAGAGGTTTTACGCCAAGGGCTTCGGTTTCCTCTTCGATAACACATCGCGTGTTGTCCTTGTGTTTGCATCTTTCTTCCCTTTATCTTTACCATTTAATTACTGGTGTGATTGTGATTATTTATGGTTTAGATTGTCTATCAATTCTGTTATAAGCTTGTTATCATTTTTTGCATATTCATTGTTTGATATAAAACTTGAATTGGTAAATTTTGTAATTGGGAGTCTAAACGTTCATAGTGTTTTCAACGCTATTTGAACTTTCACTATTAAAGTTAATGAGATATATATGACACAAAAGTTGAATAACAAAAGAAAGAAAAAAAAGGAGGCATTAAAATTTTAGATTTTTTTTTTTGGTATTTTTTAATATAAGGGTGAAAGTTAAGTAAAATTTGCACCTAGCATAAAAATTTAGTATTAAAATAAAGGGTGAGGGTCTTTAGCATCTTGCATCTTGCTCTCTCTTAATAAATTAGAGATTCACTTAAAGCTAGATGACAAATAGGTGGGGGTGGCTAGCTACAATGTCGAGAAAACAATGGATGATAGCCATGTCTTTGATTGCTAAGGAAATGGACAAGTAGTACATATCAAAGAACAAATCGCCGTACAATTTTTACTTTTAAGTAAGATGTCATTGACATAAATCAAGAAGTAGAGAGTGCTGCTGATAAATGATAAGTGTCTTTCTTAAGGCAACAAAACCATAGATGTGAAGGAAATAGCTGAGGTGATGGTACCAAAACCACGGTCTCTTAAATTGTCTTTCTTAGATATTTTTTTTCGAGAGAAAAACATGATTGAGTTTACTATCCTATTAGCTGAACCATGTGCACTGTTCCATCTAACTGGCCATGAAAAAAAAGCATTTTGAATATCCTGCTGAATTTGCCAACCAAGCATTACAATAATTGAGAAGACACCATGAATGGTTATTTTAACAAAGTTTTACAAATCTAATTTGTGCAAAATTCTATCTAAAAAAAAAACTATTTAAAAGAAAATAAAATAATAAAAAACCCCAAAGATTTAGTATCAAGTATCTACACTAGTCTACTGGGGAAATTTTTTGTAATGGCTATGCTAGTACAAAAATCTAATCATGGCCTTACTAAAGGCCCACGGACAGATCGTTCCCCATGGACGAAAAAATCCATTCACACATCAAACTCAGGAACCATACCATAACATGGACAAAATTTATAGTAACCCCAAAATTGTATTTTACTATTTTTGCCTAGGTACGTAATTATTGTTGATTTCGTAGGGTTATTGGTCGTTATTTCATTTTTGAAAGTCTTCCTCTATATATATATATATATATATATATAAAGGTTTCTATAAATTATTAATGTTCTATAATGAATTGTGAAAAAAAAATAATAATAAAGCCATTAGTTATTTTTAGAATAATCTTGTAAAGAATTTTCCAAAATTTTCCTTTTTACTAAGGGCACGTTTGATACACTGTAATGATTATTATATGGGAATAGAAATTAGTATTACAAAGAATACATTAAGTTGGAATGTAATAAGTATTACTATTCATTAGTTTGATGACCATTTAAGAATATAATTTTGAATATGCATCTACAATTTAGTTGAGTATAAAAAGATGGTGTAATTAAATCATTTTAAAGTCAAATTTCCTAAAATACACTTATTTTAAGGTGTTCAAAATAGAGCTAATAATTAACAACAAGAAAAATTTATTTTCTTTCATTTTGAAGATGTGGCGCCTAATGGCTTTTTAGAAATTTTTTAAAAAAGTTATTACATAAGGTGAAGGAATAGACATTTAGTACTTATAAGGAATAGTTATTCCCCATTTTGAAAAATAACTATTCATAAGAAATAACTATTTATTGTAATAAAAATATAACCAAACAACCAAATAGTTATGCTATAAGAATATCTATTATATTATAATGTCTATTACAGTCTACCAAATCTGCCCTAATTGTTTATTAGCTAATTTTATAAAAAGAAAAAATATATAAAAAAATCTTTCTCAAGAAGAATTTTCCAAATTAAATAGCTATTAAATTAATTATTAATTGACTAACAAAGAAGGCATCTCAAGGTATTTTTCAGGCAAAAAAAAAAAAAAAAAGGTTCTCTAAATTGATTTTTCAATAAAACAAAAATGAAATGCCAGAGACCATGCCTCGGAACCAAAACTTTTTGGGATTCGGTTTGGCAAACCCACACGAATGAGTGAAGTCGGGTTGGTGCCTGTCAAGAGTAGAGGTTCTATTGATGTTATTATTCCTCCTAGGTTAATAGTTTTACAATGTAGTTGTCATTTATTTAATTGAAAAATAAGAAAACCAAAATTGAAAACATACATCTTTATTGTTGAATTGAAATTGTACATCTCATGAAAATAACAAGAAAATAGATGGCTTTGGTTCTAGATACAATTTAAGAAAAATATATAGCTTTGATTCCTAGTTACAATCTAAAGATTGAAAAGTATAAGAAAAAACATAATCTACTAACCTCTAGTCTAAGTATGGAGGCTAGGTTACAAGATGAGAAAGTGTTAGGCACCTACCTTGCCTGACAAAACTGGTTTGTAAGGTGAAATTTATCAACCATCTTGTTGGCTTTATTCCCTGCCAATTTGCTTGTAATTTAGCACTTAGTAACCCTGTATTTAGGTGAGATTCATGTAAGAAAAATGTGTGAAGAATTGCTCAATTTTGTGCTAAGAAGCAGGGACTCGCGGCTAGGACTCGCGGCTTGTAAGCCGCCAACTGCTGTGCACATGAGAAGCATGCGGGGAGGTGAATGGTCACACCAGCTGTCACACTACAGGACAAAAGTCCCAGGCTGGCCAGGATGTTATCTCACGACTTGAACTCGCGACTTGGACCAGTTGCGAAGCTAAGTCACCAACCAGCCCTGTTTGAGAAAAACTGACTCTTCATATTCCAAACACACATCACTATATATAGACCCTTATACCCACGAAATGTAGAAAGTTTCCAGAGAGAATTTTGTGAGAAAAACCCTAGAGCAAAATAAGATTGCCTCATTCCCAATCTTCACTAAGAGACTCTACAAATTCCTCTACCCTCTTCCTCTCCATTGTTTCATTGTTGAGAGGTCATTGGCTAAATCCTTTTCTCATCACACCCACGCCTATGAAAAGGATCATTTGGTGCTAAGGAAAGCAGTTTGGAAGGAACCAATATTCATTGGTTGATGCTATGGTTTAGTAGCAGAATCCGGTAAGTTAGAAAAGAGAAAGATTTGGCGCAACCTCGTTGGAGCAGGAAGCTTGGAGGGCTTGGGTACCTAGGTAGATTAGGTTTAGAGGGTCTATTGCTGTTCATGTATCCCAACTATATTTTCTAGTGGATTATTAACCCTTGAAGGCCGGCGGAGAGGTTTTACACCGAGGGCTTCGGTTTCCTCTTCGATAACACATCACGTGTTGTCCTTGTGTTTGCATCTCTCTTTCTTTATCTTTACCATTTAATTACTGCTATGATTGTGATTATTTATGGTTTAGATTGTTTATCAATTCTGTTATAAGTTTATTATCATTTTCCGCACTTACATTGTTTGATATATAGCTTGAATTGGTAATTTTGTAATTGAGGGTCTAAACATTCATAGTATTTTCAACGCTATTTGAACTTTCATGGTCTTCTAAACTTTGGTGACTAAACTTTAATGAAATTTGCTTATATATTTTTTGAAATATAGGCTTGAATGCTATTAAAGTTAATGAGATATATATGACACAAAAGTTGAATAACAAAAGAAAGAAAAATAGGAGGCATTAAAATTTTAGATTTTTTTTTTTGTATTTTTTAATATAAGGGTGAAAGTTAAGTGAAATTTGCACCTAGCATAAAATTTTAGTATTAAAATAAAGGGTGAGGGTCATTAGCATCTTGCATCTTGCTCTCTCTTAACAAATTACAGATTGGACAAGGATTTCCTGCAAACATGTTTACAGGAATTCCTGCATACAAGGCAAGGTGTCAATTAGTGAGAGTGACAAGTGTCCTAGGTCATGTGCAATGCACATGACCAGTTAACTTAAATTTGATGACTAACGATGTTAGAATTTTGCTTTAGAACCGTTTGCTCTCTCTCTCTCTAAATCAGACGTTCTCTATCTTCGTCCAAGATCTCTCTCTCAGCCTTCGTGCTCAGCCTAGCCACATCCACTCATTACCTCTCCACCGGCCTCACTCGGCCGCGTTTCCACCTCTGTTTGCTGCCAAGAACCACCGCTTCAGCACCTTCTTTTGCAGAAATCTCTTTGGTGAAGACGAATACGACAACTCAAAATTTTTAAGGTTTGTTACCTGGTCATCTTCCAAATCCCTCTCTCTTATTTATTTATTTTAATTTACAAAATCTCCTTAAATCCCCTAATATCTTTGAGGGTTTTAGGATTTTATGTGGGTAAATCGTACAATTTTTTTATATTTTGGAGATTTTATGAAATTTCATAAATTAAAACTTCTGCTTATACCAACAGCCCATCAAAAATGATAGAATTCATTATAACTTTTATGTGGGTAACTAACACATTTCCTTAAAAGAAATTTAGAATTTCCATTTGTAATTTTTATTTTTAAAGATTGAATATTGGTGCTTGGCCTGATCTTAGTTGAGTTCAATAGCGTAGAGTGCTGCTGGAATTGTGTTTAAGAGCTTATGTTTTTTTTTTTTGGTTTTGGTTGGATAGTGATTACTGGTGTTAGGTGTTGACTTGTTGTAATGGGGGTTTAGTTGTAGTCCGCGACTTTGCGCTGCTAAAATGTTTCTGAGTTGATGAATTTTTATTTTTTTATCATTCGATGGGTGTGGTTCTTTGGGCCTTAGTCTTAATTTGTTTTGTTGATTAAATTTAAATGCTTTTAGTTTCAGAATATGAAATCTATGTGAACTATCATCGGGAAATCTTGACTGATTTGAATGCCTAATGTAAGTTTGGTAGACCTTGACTGACTTGAATGCCTAATGTAGGTTTGGTAGACACCAAATTCATGGTTGCAACTTGAAATAAGCTTTCATGCATGATTTTCTGATAATTCATTGCTTGATTGCTAGAGAGTTATGGTCTTTTGGAAGACATAGTAGTGTTACTAGAATAGCCACTCCCCTTTGGTTATATGGACAATATAGAGAACTTTGCCAAGACTTGAAAACTATTCAATGCCTTAAGACTTGCTTATGCTGTGGCTATAGAATGTTGTAGTTTGATATTTATGCTCTATAGCTATAAATCTAGTTAAGCTATAGTACACATTGCATTATGTGTCTCATATTTTACATGAGCCAAATTAATGTGCTAAATAATCTACCAGTGCCATTAATTAGTTGTCAATTAGTGGGATTCGAATGATTGTAAGTTGGGATAAGTTAATGGTGGGGATTTTGAAGTTAAAGGCATGTTTAGTTCTTTTGCTGGTTTCACCTATTATGTAATAGGTGCAATTGCTTTGTGTGAACAAGAAATGCGTAAACATGTATGGATTTGGCAGTGTCTGGTTCTTTTTAGCTCTTTTTCTTTTGTTGATTTTGGATATGCAGGGAATTTATTTATGAAAATCTTTGTTAAAACTTAGAAGTTTTGAAGGTAATGCTTAGTAACTACTTTCTTAACACATTCAAGTATCTGACCTTTGGCTAACTTATATTCTCCATTCTTTTATTCACAGAATGCAGTAGAGGAGACCATCATTCTTTAGAGGTTAGGCAGGATTAAGTCACATATGTCTGTAAAGAAATTGGCATTGAAACCCTTTCTTTACCTTTCTTCATTGTGGTGATCTTATTGTTTGAAGGATATAAAGGGCACTATCGTTCAATTTTAGTTAAGTTTCAGATTTGACATATGCTATCTCGTTTCTAGTTTAATTTAGGTAATAAGGCGAAAGACTTTGCAGAGTATGTATTGTATTGTTGTATTGTCCAATTTTGTCGCATGAGTGTTCTCATTCATTTATTAGAAAACCTTTATATACCGTACAAACCAAGAGAATGGAATAAAATATCATTATTCTTTTCTAAATATTTTAATATCTATAATGATGCTTGTGGTTTATCTTTTGAAATGTTACCAAGCCAATTATGGTAGTTTTTATTTCATAAAGATGGTAAGAGACTTTATCATCTTTAATTTGTATTTTTTCCCCTCATCAAAACTGGTAGACAACAAACCAATTTTAGTGACAATTGCAATCTTGCAATCTTAAAACTCAACACATAAAAAAAAAATTATAATAAATAGCATTTAATCTAAAAATGTACAAATTCTATTCAAATATATGCTTGGATTACAAAACCACAACAACAAGAGTTCTATTGAAATATAGACTTCGATATAGGTATATGTTTCAAGATTCTAGCACCAAAATACATAATTCTAGCAAAAATTGTAGGGAAAAGGTGTATGTTTCAAGATTCTAGCAAAAAAGGTAGGGAAAAAGTGTATGTTTCAAGACCAAATGTTATGATGATCTCATGTGGCACAAACTGTGGCAGCCCTTCCATTGTCGTCACTACCAATTCAATTCAGAAAAAGAGAGTTGACGGCTCAATTGGATCCCAAAAAAACCTTGTTCCAAAAAATTCATGAAGGCACTCTTTAACCTCTCTAAATATTTCATTGTAAAGTGGAGTGCCACAAAATCGTTACTACTTATCTGGTATTGGCTTGACACATCTGCAAAAAATTGAGAAAGAAAACAAGATTAAACAAGACAAAGTTATTAACCAAGAATAAAGAATTTCTATGATACCTGTCAACAAAGACACCTAGGGGTAAAAAGTTTTTTAAACAAAAAGGCAGAATTATATAGCCGACAATTTAAAATATTAGAAGCAAGAAAAATATCTTTACCAAAAATAAATTCAACCAGATAAAGAACTAGGTTAGCAAGGACCGGAAAAAAAAAAAAAAAAAAAAAAAAAGAAGTTAGTATGAGTTCTCACAACGCATTATTTTGAATATTTTCTATTGAAATCACTAGCAAATTTATTCAATGTTTTGCTCCAGTTCAAGACGCCAAAGTTTCCCCAAGAAAAAATTATACAACTCAAAACTTAATGTGAATGTACAAAAGCTTCAAAAGCTAAATTGCTTTTGTCAAAATATGTAAATCATTTTCTCTGTATGCCCAGGTTCTTTGAGTAAGCCAATCAAGTATAACAAAGATAGTAAGAAGAGAACCCAAGTTAACAAACCATTAGCTTATTTTGGACACCAACAAAACAGAAGAACCTATAGCTATGTACCCATAAGGGCCATAATAGCAAATATGGGAGAGCTACAGTACTTATATCCCACATAATACAGAACAAATTTAGCAACAAAAGATCTTACAAGAAAAAGAATCAATGTAACCAATGTTGACAAAAGTGGCATTAAAATTAGTACCATGCATTTTTTACTAGATTTCAGAAAAAATATAACCGCTGTCAAACATAGATATATAATATTTACACACAACTAAATTTCAAAGAAGAATAATGGTTGTTGATAGCCATTGACAACCAAGGTCATTAGAATAAAAGTTCTGTGCGGTCCATGATCTATCACACCCTTTCAACCCCACCCTTCTTCAACTCAAATCTTTCAAACCCAATAAGCCCCAAAATCAACACCCACACCCAACAAAGAGAAATTTTATACGAATGGCAAACCCCAAATTCTCAAAAATATAAAAAAACTGTACAATTTACCCACATAGAATCCTAAAACCCTCAAAGATATTTGGGGATTTAAGGAGATTTTGTAAATTAAAATAAATAAATAAGAGAGAGGGATTTGGAAGCCAATTGGGTAACAAACCTTGAAAAATTCTGAGTTGTCGTATTTGTCTTCACCAAAGAGATTTCTGCGAAAGAAGCCGCTGAAGCGGTGGTTCTTGGCGGCAAACAGAGGTGGAAATGCGGCAGATTGAGGCCGGTGGAGAGGGAATGAGTGGATGTGGCTAGGTTGAGCACGAAGGATGAGAGAGAGATCTTGGACGAAGACAGAGAATGTCTGATTTAGAGAGAGAGCAGCAAAAGGTTCTAAAGCAAAATTCTGACACCGTTAGTCATCAAATTTGAGTTAACTGGTCATGTGCATTGCACATGTCCTAAGACACTTGTCACTCTCAGTTTGCAGAAAATCCTTGTCAGGTTCACTTAAAGCTAGATGACAAATAGGGGGGGGGGGGTGGCTACAATGTCGAGAAAATAATGGATGATAGCCATGTCTTTGATTGCTGAGGAAATGGACAAGTAGTGCATATCAAAGAATAAATCGCCGTACTATTTTTACTTTTATGTAAGATGTCATTGACATAAATCAAGAAGTAGAGAGTGATGCTGATAAAAGATGAGTAAAGTGTCTTTCTTAAGGCGACAAAACCATAGATGTGAAGGAAAAAGTTGAGGTGATGGTACCAAAACCACGGTTTACTATCCTATCAGCTGAACCATGTGTACTGTTCCATCTAATTGACCATGAAAAAAAGCATTTTGAATATCCTGCTGAATTTGCCAACCATGCACTACAATAATT
This sequence comes from Quercus variabilis, assembly GCA_030445155.1. NCBI lineage: Eukaryota > Viridiplantae > Streptophyta > Magnoliopsida > Fagales > Fagaceae > Quercus > Quercus variabilis. The sequence goes on along the minus strand of CP129447.1, from coordinate 59,446,181 downwards.
GAGAAGACACCATGAATGGTTATTGTTAGGTTCTAAGGTCTTAGGATTTTATGTATTTAGAACTCTAATTTGTAATGTTGGCAAACCATGATCAAAACATTGTATTTAGTCTTGTTTAGACTCGCTCAAAATTGGTTTAATATTGTAAAGTTGGAATCGAGTGGCTGCAGAAGTACTTAGGACTTTCGGCCTGGCTCGATCGATCGAAGAATAGACTCGATCGATCGAAAATCGCACAGGTTGAATTTTCTGCAGAATTTCTAACCCAGCCCTACCTCATTAAACGTTTAGGGTTTTGTGTTTTTACCCTAGGTATATAAACTAAACCCTAGCCACGTTTTTGGAGGTTGTCCATATTGCTTTGTTGCTTATACATTGTTGTTTTGTATGAATCTCGTGTGACATCTTTGAGGAGACTTCCTTTACACAAAACTTAGAGTTTTCAAGAGATGATTTCAACATCTTGATGATCATTACTGTTGCAACCATTGGAACTTAAAAGAAAAGCAAGTGAGGAGCTTGTAGCTGATTGAAGAATTCAAGAAATAAGTAGTCCGTGGATTCGGAGCCTGCGCGTGGTCGTGTCAGGAAGTTTTACTAGTGGGTAGTATTAGGAAGTCAAGCGGGGAGCTTGTAGTCCTTCTATAAGAACTTCAATTCTTTCATAGTGAATTCTGTTATGCCTTGAGGATCGGTGGGTCAAATCCTCCCCAGGTTTTTACCGAGTGGTTTCCTGGGTGATCATATCTTGTGTTTATTTATTTTCTGCTGCTTTATATCTTGATATGATTATTTGATTGCTTTAACTTAGAATTGCATAATTTGACTAAGTAACAACTTGGCTAATTAATCTAGGCTACGCAATCTGTGTGTTTAAGGGGTCTAAATTTCCATCAAGTGGTATCAGAGCCAGTAGCTCTTTTTGATTGAGATTTCTATCTCTGAGCTGATCTTTGACCCCAGTTGTCATGGAGCATGGACACTCTTTGTTTGTTCCTCCTCACTTTGATGGGAACAACTATGCTTATTGGAAAGTAAGGATGAAAGCATTCTTGAAATCCATTGATGAAAGGGTTTGGAATTCTTTTGAATACGGATGGGAGAAGCCCACTACTCCTGTGAGTAAGTGGCAAACTTCTGAAAAAGAAGCAGCAAGCTTCAATAGCAAAGCTATGAGTGTCATCTTCAATGCTGTTTCTATTGAAGAATTTAAGAGGATCTCTAATGTTGAGGTTGCTCATATTGCTTGGAAAATCCTCTAAACTGTGCATGAAGGCACAAAGGCAGTTAAGATTAATAAATTGCAACAATTGACTTCTTGGTTTGAGAGTATTAGGATGTTTGATGATGAATCCTTTGATGAATTTTATGCCAAACTGAATGATATTGTCAATTCTGCTTTTAATTTGGGTGAAATCTATGATCAACCTAAAATTGTTAGGAAGATTCTTAGATCTTTAACTGAAGATTTTAGACCCAAAGTGACTGTCATTACTGAAAGTAAGGATGTGGACTCCATCCCTATAGATGAACTTGTAAGATCTCTCCAATCCTATGAGTCTGACTTACCTAAAGTAAACAAATCCAAATCAATGGCTCTTAAGTCAGTTGATGATGTTGATGGTGGTGGATTTGATGATGATCTCTCTACTACAGAGATTGCCTATCTTGCCAAAAACTTTAAGAACTTTCTTAGGAATACAAATAAAAAGGCAAGAGGTATCAATACTGCTGAACCTAGAAATTTTAGGAAGAATGATCCCACTAAGGTAAATAATTTTGAAAAACCAAATGAAAGAGTTGGTCAATCTTCAAATAATTTTTTGGGTCCTCAGTGTTTTGGCTGTCAAGGGTATGGTCATATGAAATCTGAATGTCCTACATTTTTGAAGACTAAGGGTAAAGCTATGGCTGCAACCCTTAGTGATAATGAGGTTTCTGATGATGAGTCCGGTTGTGACGAGGATGGAAACTTCATTGCTTTCACAGCTACTGCTATGGTCAGTGAAAGCGTATCTGCTGAAGAGAACCCTTCTGATGGGGAACTCTCTAAAGATGCAGATCTTCAAGAGGCCTATAACAAACTTTGCAAAATTGCTGCAAAGGATGCTATGAAAGTTGATCTTGGCCTAAAGAAAATTGACTCTCTGGAGCTTGAAAAGAAAAATTTGCTTGTTAAACTGTTTGATGCTAATGAGCTTCTGAATAATGTTAAATCTGAGAACATGCTTTTACTTGATAAAGTTAGAACTTTAGAACATAATTTATCTATTGCTAGATCTACTAGTTCTAAACTTGATCACATGTTGAATGTTCAAAAGTATCCTGCGGATAAATCTGGTTTGGGATATGTTGAAAGCATCTTTGACTCTACTCCACATTCTACAAATTTTGTTCCTGCTTCTTCTTCTGAACCTTCTGTGAGTGAAGTTGTGAGTGAAACTGTCAAACCACCTGTGAGTGAGGTAGTTAAACCTGTAGAAGTTTCACCACCTAAGAAGATTAGGGTAGACTTAAGAGAATCTAAACCTAAGGAGCCTACCAAATCTAAGGACAAGATGCATGGTAAACCTGCTTGGGTTTGTCATTATTGTGGTAAGTCTGGACACATTCGTCCTAATTGTTACAAGTGTCAAGCTGATAAGAGAGCAACTAAACCAAAAGTGTCTGTGCCTCAAATACAAGATCCTAAGGCACTAATTGGTGAATTGGTAAAGGTGTTAAACCTTTATTCCAATCCTGGAGTTGGGAATCACTCGAATGTGAATAAGAACTCCAATGCTCGTGGTGCATCTAAAAGGTCTTGGATGCAAAAGACTCGAAATAACTGAGTCTTTCTGACATGGACCTTGTGCTTAATTGCTCTATTCTTTGGTGACCATTGTTCTTTGGTTTTTGTCTTTTTTTTTTTTTTTGTTTTTGTTCTAGGACTTGCATTGCATTACATTCATGCATTTTATTCTAGGATGTATCTGTTTTCTCTTTTAATAATAAAAATTAAAAAAAAAAAAAAAAAGGAAAAAGGAGAAAGCAAATATTATGTTAGACACTATTTGTCTTGATTTTTGAAAAACAAGGTTGGTCTATCTTGTGACACATATCATGGTCTGTGTACCTTGTTTAACTTTGATGAACTTTTTCATTGCACTTGACTAGTTGAAACTTTGTAGTGCATGTTGTGTGGGAAAGATGTGTATGGTTCTTAATCGCTCTGTCTTTATCATGAAGTCACATGTTATTTAACAGTCGGACTTGATTCTTTTGAGAAAGGCATAAATAACCATCTCACCACTGTTCACTAGCCAATTATAAACACCTTAGTGCATATCATAAGATTCTGTGCTCGAGAAAGTGTAGCACATGCACAAAAAGAACATAAGGTGTAGCCTCAAATTAAATTAAAACTGGTGTGTACTATTAGGCTTGATGCCAATTCACTTAATTCAAATCAGTGTGTACTATTAGGCTGAATGCCATCTCATACAAATAAGAGGCAAAAATGCAAGAAACTTACATGATTGCAAACTTTTGTTCTAGGAGATGTGGGAGTTATAAGATGTAACTCTTTAGGTGATATTCTCTTTTAAATTCTATGTGATGAATTGTGTAGACTTTGTGTTTGATTGCCATTCACATATCACCTCACATGTATCTCAAGTTTTTGCTAGTATCACACACTACATAAGTTACTCTTTATTAAATATTGTACATGCTAGTGTGTGTGTGTTTTTGGTCTGACCAACCAAGTTTGAAAATATCTTGAGATTTGTGCACAACATTTTTGTTGCTTGAGAAAATTCAATGGAAGAATGATTGAAATTTGTTTTTGAGAAAATTGGGTTTCAAATTTTGGGTTTTTGAAAAATCATTCCATCCCATACTCATGCATGTTGTTTTTACAATTTAATGCTTTGAGGAGTTGTTTTAAAAAATTTAGGTTTGTGTCTTTTAAAACTGGATTTTTTTCTCAAAATTTAGTGAGCCTCTGCCCATTTCGATCGATCCAGCCTGTTTTTCGATCAATCGAAAAAGTGCCTTAGTTTGTTCTAAAATGTCTGTCACATTCGATCGATCGAATGTAATTTTTGATCGATCGAATATCGTGAAAAAGGTTTTTTAAAGGTTCTTTTCTGACTTTTTTAAAGTTCCTATTTCAAAAACTTTTCAAACCTTTTTCCTCTCTCCATGTTGGCAAGCTCAATTTGTGATTTTTATCGTTTTCTTCTGAAGTTTTTGCAAAATCTCTCTCTCCTCAAGCCGATAAGACACTTTTACCCTTCCTTTTGATTTATTTTTCATCATTTCATGCATAAATTCATGCTTTTAAGGGGCGATTTTCGCACTTTGTATATTTGGATTTTTCTTTTGACTCATGCCATAATTTATGCAATTGATCATTGGGTTTTTGTGGGGACATGCTATAGACATGATCTAAATAGTTTAATTTGATCAATTTTGAGTTTGGTGTGAAATTGAAAAATCTAGGGTTTACTAATTGATCCGATTTGGGGATTTTGTTAAATTGAGTAGAATTTGATAAAATTGGCTTGTTGTATTGATGAAATTAAGCATTATAATCTATGTGTTGTGGTTTGTGTTGCTCAATTCATCATTTTGTTTTTAAAAATTTTCAGTTGATGTTAAATTTTTGGGGTTTTTGTTAAGAAAATTCCCTGCTCAAGCCAATTTTGTCAATTTAATCTCAATTGAACTTAATTGCTCACTACATTAGTACATGCATCATGGCATTATATCTGCTCATGCATCATATAGATTTTAATTCTATTGTTTTTTATGCTAACTTGCAGTCTGCCTTTGGTTTTGTTTTTTCTTGTATTTTCTTTTGGTTTTCTCTTTGTGTCTCTGTCCTTTCCTTAGCATCATGCCTAGGAAAACTAGAGCCCGTAGGTCTATTCTTTCTTCTTCTCCATCCCCCCATTCCTTTGACCGTGAGAAGTTTCCGAGTGAGAAAAACCAAGAGATTTTTGATAAGCTTAACCTTAGGAGACGGATATGGGATGAGCGTTCTGTGTTGTTAGATGAACTCGATCCTGCCATTAAGGCAAATTTTGAGCGTCAAGGCTGGTTACCTCTGGTGGATGTTTCTGATCCTCCTCCACCTTCTGCCTTGATTAGAGAGTTCTATTCGAACATCTCTATCCGCATCTATGATTCCAACACTTTAATAAAGAGTTGGATACGAGGTGTAGAGTACTCCATTACTCCTCAGGTAGTAGCTGATGCTCTAGGGGTACCATTGGTCCGGCATCCTGTCTATCCATATAATGAGTCTCCCGAGCTGAGCGATGTTTTGTCTTACATCACTGGTATTACTGTCCAGTGGGGTTTTAATCCTCGGATCACTTCTGCTGAGCTCTCCGGGTTACATTATCTTTTCTTTAGGATAGCTTGCCATTCTATCTGACCCATTTCTCATGTGCACACCATTCCTCTTGAGAGGTGTGTATTTTTGTATGCCTTAGTTACTGATGCTTCTATCAGTTTTCCCCATCATTTTCTTCGTTCTTTGAACGATGTTTATAGGAGTTCATCCTCTTTACATGCTCTTGTACATCCTATTTTCATTCATAGGATTCTTCTTTATCTTGATCTTAGTGGCTTTCCTTCTTCTGAGCCTGTTCATGTGATAGCTCCTATCGGTGCGTCTTTTCTTAGACAGAGGGCCGCTCATCTTCGAGCTGGTTCTAAACACCCTAGGTCTGAGCCCTCTAGTAGCATACCTCTTCCTCCTTCTTCTTCTGCAGGTCTTGTTGGTGAGGATATTCCTGATCCAGTTGGTGATGATGCTGCTGCTACTGATGTTCCTCCACCTCCTTCGGCCGACTTCGATGTTCGTCATACTTTAGAGACTGTCATGACCGTTCAGGCGGCTCATGGTCAGATTTTGGTAGACTTACTGGATGAGATTCGTGCTCTCCGAGTTGATTTAGCGCGTCTTCTTTCACCCTCACCACCTCCTTTTGATGGCAACTTGTGATTGCTTTTTGGCATTCCGTCACAAAAAGGAGAAGTGGAGTTTTGACTTGTAGGGGAGTTTTCATAGTTAGAGGGAGATTTTTTTTAGATTGTATCTAGGTGCTTCACTTTGTATATCATTTTTGGGGATATTTATGTTAGGGGGAGTAACATTGATTGATATACATTTATTTTTTTATTGATTCTTGTTGCTTTATGATTCACTGCGTATTGATTTATATTTATGACTTGATCATTCTTATATGTCTTTATTTTGTGTTGTGTGAATCTTACAAGAATATTATACCTGTTGTTTTACTCTTTTCTGTCACACATGCGTTTATGCGTTTGTTGAGTATTTCAGGAATATACAAGTTGATTCAACTAAGCTGCCGTCTACACTTGCAACTGATGGATAGTAGTTAGGCTGAATTTGTAAAGGGCTTTTTATTTGTAAAATTTTGAGCTGTTAATTAGGGTTTTGTCACAGATTGCCAAAGGGGGAGTTTGTTAGGTTCTAAGGTCTTAGGATTTTATGTATTTAGAACTCTAATTTGTAATGTTGGCAAACCATGATCAAAACATTGTATTTAGTCTTGTTTAGACTCGCTTAAAGTTGGTTTAATATTGTAAAGTTGGAATTGAGTGGCTGCAGAAGTACTTGAGACTTTCGGCCTGGCTCGATCGATCGAAGAATAGACTCGATCGATCGAAAATCGCACAGGTTGAATTTTCTACAGAATTTCCAACACAGCCCTACCTCATTAGACGTTTAGGGTTTTGTGTTTTTACCCTAGGTATATAAACTAAACCTTAGCCACGTTTTTGGAGGTTGTCCATATTGCTTTGTTGCTCATACATTGCTGTTTTGTGTGAATCTCGTGTGAGATCTTTAAGGAGACTTCCTTTACACAAAACTTAGGGTTTTCAAGGTAGAGATGATTTCAACATCTTGATGATCATTACTGTTGCAACCATTGGAACTTAAAAGAAAAGCAAGCGGGGAGCTTGTAGCTGATTGAAGAATTCAAGAAAGAAGTAGTCCGTGGATTCGGAGCTTGTGCGTGGTTGTGTCAGGAAGTTTTACTGGTGGGCAGCATTAGGAAGTCGAACGGGGAGCTTGTAGTCCTTCTGTAAGAACTTCAATTCTTTCATGGTGAATTCTGTTATGCCTTGAGGATTGGTGGGTCAAATCCTCCCCAGGTTTTTACCGAGTGGTTTCTTGGGTGATCATATCTTGTGTTTATTTATTTTCCGCTGCTTTATATCTTGATATGATTATTTGATTGCTTTAACCTAGAATTGCATAATTTGACTAAGTAACAACTTGGCTAATTAATCTAGGCTACGCAATCTGTGTGTTTAAGGGGTCTAAATTTCCATCAGTTATTTTAACAAAGTTTTACAAATCTAATTTGTGCAAAATTCTATCTAAAAAAACTATTCAAAAGAAAATAAAATAATAAAAAAAACCCAAAGATATCTACACTAGTCTACTGGGGAAATTTTTCGTAATGCCTAGTACAATAATCTAATCATGGCCCTTCTAAAGCCCCACGGACAGATCCTTCCCCAAGGATGCAAAGATCTATTCACACATCAAACTCAGGAACCTTACCATAACATGGTCAAAATTTATAGTAACTCCAAAATTGTATTTTTGCCTAGGTACGTAATTATTGTTGATTTCGTAGGGTTATATTAGTCTTTATCTCATTTTGAATGTCTTCCAATATATATATATATATATATATATATATATATATATGTATATGTATAAGGTTTCTCTAACTTATTAATGTTCTATAATGAATTGTGAAAAAAATAAAGCCATTAGTTATTTTTAAAATAATCTTTTAAAGAATTTTCCAAAATTTTCCTACCCACTAACTGTTTATTAGCCAATTTTATTTAAAAAAAAAAAAAAAAAAAAAAAAAAAAAAAACTTTCTCAAGAGGAATTTTCCAAATTAAATAGCTAATAAATTAATTATAGTTGACTAAGAAAGAAGGCTTCTCAAGTATTTTTCAAGTAAAAAAAAAAAAAGGTTTTCTAAATTGATTTTCAATAAAACAAAAATGAAATGTAAGAGACTGCACCCTAGACTCAAAACTTTTTGGGATTCGGTTTGACTAACCCACGTGAATGAGCGAAGTCATGTTGGTGCCTGTCAAGATTAGAGGTTCTACTAATGTTATTATTCATCCTAGGTTAATATTTTTACAATGTAGTTGCCATTTGTTTAATTGAAAAATAAGAAAACAAAAATTGAAAACATACATCTTTATTGTTGAATTGAAATTGTACATCTCATGAAAATAACTAGAAAATAGTTGGCTTTGGTTCTAGATACAATCTAAGAAAAATACATGGCTTTAATTCGTTGTTACAATCTAAAGATTGAAAAGTATAAGGAAAACCATAATCTACTAACCTCTGGTCTAAGTTTGGATGCGAGGTTATAAGATGGGAAAGTATTACGCACCCACCTTGTCTGGTGAAACCGGTCTTCTAGACTTTGACCAATGATCATATCACATTATTCAAATAGTTTATATCATCCAAAAACATATAATTGATAAGTTGAAATGAGCATTCAAGGACATGATGAAATCCTTTTCTAAGCATGCAAAGATAGATTGAACATATTGTAATTGAAAAACATGCTGAATATGTGTGTAATGTGTGATAAACCTTAATCTAAGAAAATATGAGCATGTTATTTGAATTGAAAATCCTAGAACATACAAAAGCTAATGCTGCAACTTAAATAATGCTCCCAAATACAGAATTGTCAAAGTAATAACTCGATAAGTCTAAGGTCAAATCCATAGGGAAAAATGAATTGTTTAGCAAACCACAAGAGAACAAAATTAAAACAATGCAATTATATTAAAGAGAAGTTTTGATAGTTTGGTGAGGGTAATTTTGAAGGAGAGAAAATAACAATATATTAAGGTGCTAAGATTTTGGGATCCACATACAACACATCTATTGGTAGTCTTAACTATATTTATTTTATAACTCAACTAAAATTCATATGAATAATGATCTTAGTCGGATGATTTAACAATAAGAACTCAAGAATTAATTGTCTAAGGTAGTTTCATGAAATTGATTGATTTTAGGCAAAACAAAACTAGTGAATTAGTTCACAGGGAATACTAAGCATTAAAGGGGCCTGGAGTTTATGATAAATCAAAGAATTATACCGAGCTAAACACTTTTCTAGATGATTAAATTAATCAAAAACATAAAAACATAAGCATTAAAACCAATAATAATTGTTGAAAATATACCAATAAACCGTTGGGTTTCACCCCTTACCTTAGCAAGGCTTCTAGCAAGCCATAACACAAATAAAATTCTAAAAATTGTGAAGAAATTTTAAGAAAACCTAAATTAAGTTCTATGGCATCTCTCCCTCCTGAATTTTGCCCTAAAGAGCCTTTAAATAAGTTAAGGAATTCTATTACAAGTTGAATTCTCGTTTGGAGAAAATCTTAGGTTTTTAGGCTTCACTTAACCAACATTTATGACCCATTTAACATCAGAATTCGAACTTTTGGTAAACTATAAAGTTGTAACCCTTTAATTTAATTTTCTATCTTAAGTTAAATCATCTCGATTAGATATCTGAGCCAAAAGTTATACTCAAAATACTAACTGGTGCGCAAGCTATAATCCTAGTCCGAATTGGACTAGGATTTGGTGCAAATTTCCTTTGATTCCTTACTCCAATTAGACTCAAATTTCATTGGGTTGGCCTTCTTTAACTTCATTATGGCACTTGTAAAAGTAAAGTCTATTAGCTTTCTTCTTTGCACAAATCCGCTCATTTAATTCTTTTCTCCCACAAAGACAAATTCACGCATTAAAATTTAGTTAAGCACAAAATTGATTATTCAGCATTATTCTAAAACCAAACATATAAAATGCATGAATTGACTCAAAATAAGTATGATAATGCTTTCTAATAATGATATAAATATGCAAAATTAAGCTATTATTAGCTAAGAACAACCTAGATCTAACATGCTAACAATCAAGAACTTGCAAATAAAACATGCTTGAATCTAAATAACTAGGGCATAATTAAAAAATAAAATAAAATAAAATAAAATAAAATAAAATAAACCCTACATGCATTCACTACCACTCCCAAGCAATCCAAGTAAGAAAGCTTCTCTAAAGGGGGGCTTCGTTAACAGGAAGTTGATAGGTTGGGACAAAGAGAACCAAGCTACCTCTTCTAGTGAGTTGAGACCAAAAGGACCAAAACACCAAAGGAGCCTTCCTACTACTAACCCTAGATAATAGGAAAAGAGAAGAAAATTTTGATTTGGATTCCGAGATGGTTGTGAAAATTCGGTGTGCTTTGAATTGATATTGGAGAGGATTATTTTTACTGAATGATGGGGGTCAAGGATGAGTCTTTGGGGAATTTAGGACTCAAGAAAATTATGTTTTTTTAGTAAAAAATGTAGGGTTTATGTCAAACTAAGTGAGGAGTTAGCTAGAGCAAAAAAGGAAGGAGATTTGGGAAATTTAGTCCAAGTGCCGATCAACACTTGGTCTTGATCCTCCCTAAATCTTTCTCTTTTTGATTTGTTTCCTTCTGTTTCAGTTGTGCTTTAATTTCCATATGAATTTCAACTTTTTTTTGTTGACTACCTCTATTATGAAATTTAGCAAATTAATTCCAAATATATCCAATTAATTAATTAATAATTTAATTAATTAATTTTTACCAATTTTTCTTGGAATAAATTAATGTTTTGTCTCTAGATTGAATCAAGTGCACGCAACCTTGACATAAATTATATCCTTAACCAATAATATTATGACACATCATTTAATTTAAATTGGACTAAAAATAGACCAATTAGATTTAAGAATTCATAATCACGTACGGTCAGGACCCAATTCATACAAATTCAATTTACTGTTAAAACTTGTTTTTTTATTCTCTTTCAATCCACTTGTCCAATTAAGGCTCAGGAACTACCTTTTTGATTGTTTTGACATCAAGATTTATATTGTGCAACTAAATTAGAAATCCAATGGTCAAAATGAGCCATATCTTGTTGGGTGGGACCAAGAGAGAGAAAGAATGTTGGGCAACCATGCATTTACAACTTTTCCCTATAATGTGATGTGCAATGGCATACAATTGGTGCAATACAAGTAAGGTTAAACGTGAGTTGCAAAATGGGGTGTCTACATGAAGATTGCCAAAACCCCTTTAAGCTTTAGTTAATCTTTAAAAAAAAAGAGGGAGGACACCATAAATGAAAAAATAAAAAATAAATAAAATAAATAAAAGGAGAGATTAATTAATTGATTACTTTATCTAGCTTGGGTCAACTATCCCAAACCAATTTTTAGTCAAACCCAAATTGATTCATCTAGACCTAACCCGAGTAACATCTATGCAAGTATATTTAGGCCCAATTTAGTTCACTTAACATGTAAACTTAATCCAAAGCCCAAAATGAAAGAAAATCATATGTTATTTTTAAATTCATTTTATTTTAAGAGTTGTGGTCTTTTCTTTTTCCTTGATGTGACACTTTATAATATTAAAAATTTAGCTAAAATGGAAAACCCACCCTCTAAGTTTCACCACTTTTTATTTCAGTCCTCAAATTTTGGATTTTGTCATTTCAGTCCTCTAAATCTCATTCATTCTCAATGGAGTCATTCGTTAGTGTTTAGTTAATTTCTGCCATCATCTTACCAAAATGATACCATTTTGGTTTTAGTTAATACTAGTCGCTAACACGTGCGATGCAGGGAAAAAGTATTGAGTACAATATAAAATTTAATCTTTGTTTATTTTACTACAATACCAAAATTGAATTTGTAAAATAAAATCATGTAGCTAAAAAATTTGCTAACAACTATACGTTTCAGACATTTATCAAACTATATTATTATTATTATTATTATTATTATTATTATTATTATTATTATTATTATATCAACTTAAAAATATTTAAATGTATGATATTCATTGAAATCTTCTAGACAATTTGAGAAAAAGGAAAAAAAAAAAAAAACTCAAAATAGAATACAAAACAGACGCAAGTACCCTCTAATATAATTATTTACATAAAAAGAATTGGGTAGAAAAAAAAAATCAGCACAATCTATTAAACAATAAAATTTCAATATAATTTTTGGAAAATATCTCTCCCACTGTCATCTTCATATTGTTGCACATTGTCATAATACCTATGTCATAAAAAAGATAAATATTATTAACACCCACAAAGAAAAACCAATATGTGAAATGAAAAATAATGAATTTTTAAGTCCGAGAACCATCTAAAAGTGACAACATTGTCTCAACACATACAAACTTGATGAATATATCATCCTTCATTATATATAATGTGACCTACTGATGAGAATGCAAAATGTCATATTTTTCTCCCTTAATGTTTAGTCTTTTATATTTATTTGGTGCCTAAATGTACTCATTATTCTTATATTTTGATTTAGGATGCAAATGGAGGCATTAAGTGCAAAACGTAGCTAATTGGGCAATTTTGGACAGCTTTGACATCGCTTCGTAATCTGGGCCTAACTCTCTCATTTGAGCTCCGATTGAGATGATTAAATATGCTATGGATATCCAAGACAAAGCACTACAACTTTCATGTTTTAAGTTTTGAGAGATACGGGATTCATCAAGGTCGAAATCAGGCTTGAAGTTGCTGCACTTGCACTGTTGACGTTCTGGAGTGTTCCTTTGCCTGCAATTCTAATATGCAGATCTAATGCGGTTTATTTTTGGAAGCTTTCAGATCTGATGCATGAATATTCCAGCTGAAAAACACCACTTTCATAGTTATATTAGGACTTTGTTTTATTTTTAATATTTTTCCTTAATTAGTCAGATTTGGATATTATTATTGAGAATATTTTTAGGAGATTTTGTAGGCTTGGGAAAGGGGTAATTAACATGTAAAAGGGGAGGAGAAATCAAAATTAGACACACACGCCTCTCTCTCCCCTCTTTTCTCTGATTTTCTCCTTTGAGTTTTCATCATGGCCTTGTGTGGCTAAGCTTTTATACTTGGTCAAAGAAAACTGAAGCCTCAAAATCGAAAAAACTGTGAGATCTAATTTGTTTTTATTGTTCAATTTATGCTTTGAATATAAAATGTTCTTCTGTGCCTATTTTCACGATTATCTCGTTTAAATACTAGTAGGCCTACTAGTTTATTATTTGTTGCAATCTACTACTAGGTTAGATATCAAATTTGTAATTGTTTGATCTCTCTAATTTGTAGTTTAAATACTAGTAGGCCTACTAGTTTATTATTCGTTGCAATCTACTACTAGGTTAGATATCAAATTTGTAATTGTTTGATCTCTCTAATTTGTGAAGCAACCAAGATTTAATGATTTGCTACATCAGAAATTATTAGATCTTAGGAAGAACGCTCGACTAAATTAAATACAACCGCTTGTGCTTGTGTTGTTTAGTTCATCGATCTCTCTAATTCTTAAGGTTGCTACTAGATTAAACTTTTAGCGCTTGTCTTAGGTTGTTTAGTAGTTAGGGTTTATTAGATTACTTGTTTTCTAATTAATTACGACTAAGGAGAGTTAGGAAAATAGTTCCAACGGTGAATATTCAAAGTGTGAATTGATATATACTTGCATTGATGATCAATTGTAATATTCCAATGGTGGATGTTGACTGAGACCAAGGTTTGTTCTTTTGATTGATTTCGATACTTTAATTTGAATTGTTCCTTAGTTGTTTTTTTTTTCTTAAATTTATTTTCCTTACACTCAACCCCCCCCCCCCCCCTTCTTGTTCACGTAGTATAAAACTAGGCTAGATACTCTCTATGGGATTGATTTTTACTCACAAAACTAGGCTAGTATAAAACTAGGCTAGATACATATATTTTAAGAGTATAGGTTTTATTTTTGGTTGCGTGCGATAGCACACCAAAATTTTAGCGCCGTTGCCGGGGAGTGATTCTAGTTGATTTTTTGTGCTTCTTGTGAACCTTATTTCATTCTTGAAATTTTCAAAAAAAAAAAAAATGTTTTTGATAGTTATGGTTATGGCAGAATTCTGATTACAGTAGAACTAGGCCTTGATAGTATAGTTTTCTGAAGGTAAACAATGTTCTGAGCAAGACTAGTTAATCCTATGGATTATTAGCCCCACCCTCTCGATGCTAGATTCCACTGTTTTCTAGGGTTTTTAGGCATTTTTTTTTTGTTTTAGCATAGATTTTTTTTTTTCATTACTTTAGATTTTTCGTAGTTTTTTTTTTCATGATTTATTAGAGTTTCCTTGATTGTTTATGAATGTAACTTGATCTTCTAATCAAGGTGACTTGCAGTACGATCCAGAAATAGAGAGAATTTTGCACAGGTTAAGGAAGGAAGCTAGGAAAAATTCTGAAGAGCACAATCTAGCTCTTAATTCCCTGTTTGCTAGCAATTATGATTTAGAGGAGGAAGAAGTCATGGCTGAAAATCAAACTTTGAAAGAGCTTGTTGCCCCTGATTTGAATCAACAACCCTTATGCATAACATTCCCTACTTTAGATGCTACTACTACTCTTGAATTAAAATTTGGACTAATACATCTCTTGCCCACTTTGCATGGCCTTGCAGGTGAAGATCCTTATAAGCATCTAAAGGAGTTGCATGTGGTATGCACAAGTATGAAGCCCACAGGGGTGACTGAAGATCAAATTTAATTAAGAGCCTTTCCGTTTTCTTTGAAAGATTCGGCTAAGGATTGGCTCTATTATCTACCCTTCGGGAGTATTAAAACATGGAATGAGATGAAGAAGTTGTTTTTGGAGAAATATTTCCCAGCTTCAAGGGCGGTCAATATTCGAAAAGAAATTTTTGGTGTAAGGCAGTACAACGAAGAGTCCCTACATGAATATTAGGAACATTTCAAGAAATTATGTGCAAGCTACCCCTGTCATCAAATTAGTGAGCAGCTACTTATCTAGTATTTCTATGAGGGCCTTCTACCCACTAATAGGGGCATGATTAATGCAGCTAGTGGAGGAGCTTTAGTGGATAAAACTCTTGAGGCTGTAAGAAACTTGATTGCAAATATGGCGACCAATTCTCAACAATTTGGCACTAGGTTTGACCCTCCATCTAAGCATGTTAATGAGGTAAATATTTCCTCCCTTGAACAACAAATTGTGAGTCTAACTTCTCTTGTTCATCAAATGGTTGTAGGTAATATGCAAACAGCAATGGCTTGTGGGATTTGATCGGTAGTAGGACATCCAACCGATATCTGTCCAACTCTTCAACAAGAGCCCATTAAGCAAGTGAATGTGGTGGATGGTTTTCCAGGACAACCGCAAGGGAAGTATGATCCTTATTCAAGCACGTATAACCCAGGATGGAGGGATCACCCCAATCTTAGCTATGGGAATCCATAAGTAAATCAGCTCATGGCTCAAAACCACCCAATTTGCCAGCAATATAGGCAACCATATCCCCCTAAACAACATCCAAGCTAAACTTCTAATTCTGGTATGTCTTTAAAAGATATTGTTAAGTCTCTTGCCACTAATACTTTGCAATTTCAACAGGAGACGAAACTATTTTAACAAGAGGTGAGGGCCAATATTCAAAGTTTGGACAATCAAATGGGCCAGATGGCAACTACAATTAGTTGGCTAGAAACGTAAAGTTCGAGGATGTTAAGTTCTAAGGAATTAGGAAGTAATGTATTAGAACTTCAATTTGTAATGTTGGCAAACTATGATTAAAACGTTTTAGTCTTGTTTTAAACTTGCTCAAAGTTTGTTTATATGTAAAGTTGAAATTGAGTGTTTTGCAGGATTTATTGTGTAAATTTACCTAGCTCAATCAATCAAAAATTAGACTCGTGCAGATCATTTTTTTTGCAGAATTTTTCAACTCAGCCCAAGCCCGTTTGACGTGTAGGGTTTTATGTTTTGTCTTAAGTATAAAAGGGAAAACCCTAGTCACGTTTAGAGGTTGCTCTTTATGCTATGTGTGTGAATCTATTGTGATATCTAGAAGTGTATGCCTACACATACACTTAGGGTTTCCGATCTCAAGATTAATGTCAAGATCTTGGTGATCAATTCAGTTACAGATTCAAGAGCTTAAAGATATACAAGCAGGAGTGCTTATGCTTGCTAGGAATCTAAGAAAGAAGTAGTCTGTGGACTTAAAACTGTCACATGGTCGTGGTAGTAAGTTTCCTACTTGAGATAGCAATAAGATGTTAGTGGTCTACTTCGCTATTGTGTAAACTTCAATTCTTTCATAGTGAATTTGTTTTACCTTAAAGATAGCTAGGTTAAATCCTCCCCAGGTTTCTTACCGATTTGGTTTTCTTGGGTTATTATATTGTTGTGTTCTTTATTTTCCGCACTTTACAATGATATGATATATTTGTATTAACCTAGATTTGATAATTTGACTAAATAATTACTTAGCTAATTAACTAGGTTAATCTAGTTGTGTTTTAAAAGGTCTAAAAATGAACAAGCGGTATCAGAGTAAATTGTTCTCTTGTTATAGATCTTTTGATCTAAAAGCTAATCTTTGACCCCTGTTGTCATGGAACACAGACACTCTTTTGTTATTTCACCTAACTTTGATGAGAATCATTATGCTTATTGGAAAGTAAGGATGAAAGTATTCCTAAAATCTATTGATGAGAGACTCTGGAATTTCGTTGAATACAGATGGGAGAAGCTCAATACTCCTGTTAGTGAGTAGGAAACTTCCCAGAAAGAAGCAACCACTTTTAATAGTAAAGTTATGAATGCTATCTTTAATGCTGTTTCTATGGAGGAATTTAAGAGAATCTCTAATGTTAAGATTACTCGTACTGCTTGGAATATCCTCCAAACTATGCATAAAGGTACAAAGGTAGTTAAGATCAATAAGTTACAGCAATTAACAACGAGATTTGAAAGCATTAGGATATCTGATGATGAAATTTTTGATGAATTTTATGCTAAGCTTAATGATATTGTTAATTCTGCTTCTAATTTGGGTGAAATCTATGATCAACCTAAAAATGTTAGAAAAATTCTTAGATCTTTGACTGAGAATTTTAGACCCAAAATGACTGTCATCATTGAAAGTAAGGATGTGAACTCCATCCCTATTGATGAACTTGTAGGATCTCTTTAGTCCTATGAGTTACACCTACCTAAGACAAGCAAATCCAAATCAATGGCTTTTAAGTCTGTTGATGATGTTGATATGAACGGGTTTGATGATGAGCTCTCTGCTACAGAGATTTCCTATCTTGCCAAGAACTTTAGAAACTTTTTTAGGAATAATAACAAAAGGGCAAGAAACAAGAACAATACTAAACCTAGAAATTTTAGGAGGAATGATCTCATTAAGGTTAATAACATTGAGAAACATAAAAAGAAAGTAGTTCAACCTTCTAATAATTCTATGGGTCAACAATGTTTTAGGTATCAAGGGTATGGTCATGTGAAATCTGAATGTCCAACATTTTTGAGGTCTAAGGGTAAGGCTATGGCTATAACCCTTAGTGATGATGAAGTTTCTTACAATGAGTCTAATGGTGATGAAGATGGAAACTTCATTACTTTCACAGCTACTACTGTAATTGATGAAAGTGTTGCTGTTAAAGAGAACCCTTCTAATGGGGAACTCTCTGAGGATGCAGATTTACAAGAAGCCTATAATAAACTTTGCAAAGTTGCTGCAAAAGATGCTATGAGTTTTGATTTAGGCTTAAAGAAAATTGCATCTTTTGAACTTGATAAGAAGAATTTTCTTGTGAAACTGTTTGATGCTAATGAATTGCTGAATAATGTGAAGACTGAGAATATGCTTTTACTTGATAAAGTTAAGAATTTGAAACTTGAATTATCTGTTGCTAGAGAACAAACTAATAGGTTTGCAAGCTCCAAACTTGATTACATGCTGAGTGTTCAAAAGTCTCCTTCTGACAAACTGGCTTAGGTTTTGTAGAAAGTATCTCTATGCCTGAAACACATTCCATAAACTTTGTTCCTTTTTCTGAACCCCCTGTGAGTGAGGCTGTCAAACCTGCAGAAGTTACACCTCTTAGGAAAATTAGAGTAGATTATCAAGAATCTAAACTTAAGACTCTTAACCCTCCTAAGGGCAAGTTTCATGATAGACCTACATGAGTTTGTTATTTTTGTGGAAAGTCTGGACACATTTGTGCAAACTGTTTCAAGTTGCAAGCTGCTAAGCAAGCAAATAAGCCAAAAGTACATGTGCCTCAAGCACAAGATCTTATGGTACTTGTTGGTGAGTTGGTAAAGGCTTTAAACCTTTATTCCAATCCTGGAGTTACTCAGAATTGTAATTTGAAGAATAACTCCAATGTTAGAGTTGCATCTAAAAAGTTTTGGATGCAAAATGCTCAATCTAATTGAGTCTTTCTGACATGATCCTTGTGCTTCATTGCTCTACTCTTTGTGACCATTCTTCATTATTTTTGTTTTCTTTGTTTTTTTTTCTAGGATTTGCATTGCATAACATTCATGCATTTCATTTTAGGTTGTTTTTGTTGATTCTTTTAAAATATTACAAATAAATAAATAAAGGAGGAAAAGGGAAGAAAAATGTGTTTTGCATTATTTGTCTTGGATTTAAAATCAAGGTTACCTAATTTATCTTTACATAACATGTCTATGTACCTTGTTTAGCTTGAATGAGCTTATTTATTGCACTTTACTAGTTTGAGCTTTGTAGTGCAGGAAAATGTTTATAGTTTTTGATCACTTTGTCTTGATTTTGAAGTCACATGCCTTTGATTGTCGAACTTGATCTTATTGAGAAAGGCATAAATAACCATCTCACCACTGTTTACTATCTAATCATGAACACCTTAGTGCATATCATATGATTTTGTGCTCAAGAAAGTGTAACACATGCATAAAAAGAACATAAAGTGTAGCTTCAGTTTAAATGCTAAAATTGGTGTATACATTATTAGTTTTTAATAACTTTACAATCAAATAAAATTGGTGTGTACATTATCCTAGCTATTTTAATAAGTTTCTAATCAAATAAATTTAGTGTATATATTATAAGGCAAATCAAGAAATTTACATGATTGCAAGCTTTTATTCTAGAAGATGTGGATGTTATTTGATGTATCTCTTTAGGTGATAGTCTCTCTCAAATTTATGTGATGAATTTGGTAGAAATTGTGATTACTTACTATTCACATATCACCTCACATGTATCTCAAGCCTTTGCTAGTTGCACATACTACACAAGTTACTTTTTGCTAAACTTTGTACATGTTATTGTGTGTAATTTTTTTTTGGCCATCCAAGATTGAAAATTCCTTGAGTTTAATGCAAACTATGTTTGAAGTTTGAGAATTTAAAGATAACTAATCGAAAATCTTATTTTTGAGAAATCTGGGTTCAATACAAGTTTTTTTTAAGAGCATTTCATCTCATACTCATACATTTTATTCATAAAATACTATGCTTTGAGGAGTTTCTACATAAAATTTCTTCGTTTTTTCAAAAGATTGTGTTTTCCAGATTTTTGATTGATCGAAACTGTTTCTCGACTGATCAAAAATGCGATTAAACTTTGTTTTGAATCTGACCTACTCAATTGCTGTTGGATCAAACGAAAGTGATTTTCTCTCTGTCAAATCTACTTTTCGATCAATCGAAAATCGTATAGAGAGTTTTTTTTAAAAAAACCTTAAGCTTTTCTCGTGTTCTATCACTTTCAAGCTTTTCAAAAGCTTTTCTCTCTCTCTTCAATCAATCTAAGATTCGAAGCAAGATTTTTGTCGTTTTTTCTCAAATTTCTTCAAAGGTTTTTGTCCTCTAAGGCCAGTAAGACCTTTATACCCCTCCTTTTTCATTTATTTTCATATTTTTATGCATTTTTGCCATGTATTAAAGAGAAATTTCAAACCTAAGGGAAATTGGGATTTTTGTTAATTTAAGCATTTTCTTTAGAAATTGATCAATGGGTTTTTGTTGTGGGATGATATAAAACTATTCTATGTGAATTAATTTGATCAATTTGTTGATTTGTGAACAACTGGAATTTCTAGGGCTTGAAATTACCCGATTTGGGGATTTTGTTCAATTGACCTTAATTTGATGAAATTGGCTTGTTAGATTGATTGCTTTGATCATTATTTTATGTTATCTATCTTGTGTAATAATCAATTTAGTCAATTTGTTGGATTTTTGAAAGTGGGTTTTCAAATTTGGGGTTTTTTTATTCAAACTCTATGTTCAAGCCAATTTTGTGACTTTAAAATGCAATTGAATTTATTCTCACTGCATTAGAGCATGCATCATGCATTGATATTGTTCATGCATCATATAGAATTGCTATTTCTATATATTTTTGTGCTAACTTGTAGTCTGCCCTTGTTTTTTCTGTTTTTCTTTTTCTCTCGTTCTCTTTTGTGTCTGTCCTTTGATCCTTAGCATCATGGTTAGTAAAACTAGAGCCCATAGGACGTCCACCTCTATTTCTTCCCCCACCTTTGATAGTGAAAGATTCCTGAGTGAGAAAAACCACGAAGCTTTTGAAAAGCTGAACCTTGTTAGGAACATTTGGGCTAAGAGAAATATTGTCTTAGATGAGCTTAACCCTGAGATTAGGAGAAACTTTAAGCGTCAGGGTTGGTTACCATTTATGGATATTTCTTATCCACCTCCGGCTACCTTGATCAGAGAGTTCTACTCGAACCTTTCTGTCCACTCTTATGATTCCAACACTCTTGTGAGAAGTTGGATACGGGGTGATGAGTACACCATTACTCCTTCGGTAGTGGTTGCTGCTCTTAGGGTGCCATTGGTCCAGCATCTGGTTTACCCTTATGATGAGTTTCCTCCCTTAGATGATATCATGTCATACATCATTGGTATTTCTATCCAGTGGGGTTTTGATCCTTGGATCACGTCTGCTAAGTTGACTGAGATTAATTATCTTTTCTTTCAGATTGCTTGTCATTCTTTATGGTTTATCTCTCATTTGCACACCATCCCTATCGAGTGTTGTGCCTTTATGTATGCCCTTGTCACAAACGCTCCTATGAGTTTTCCTCATCTTTTTATTCATTCCTTGATTGAGGTTCATAGGAGTTGTTCTACTACTCATACTCTTTTCTTTCCGATTTTCATTCCCCAGATTCTTTTGCATTTAGGATTAGAGCATTTTCCTATATCTGAGCCTATTCATATCATTGCTCCTATCGGTGCCACCTTTCTTAGGTAGAGGGTTGCTTAGATGAGAGCAAGCTCTAAAAACCCTAAGGTTAAGTCTTTCGGTGTCACACCTCCTCCTCCCTCCTCTATAGGTGATACTTTTGCTAGGCATCTGTCGATCCTACTGCTGCTGTTGTTGATGCTGTTCCCCCACCTTCTACTTCAGATGATTCAAACATTTGTTGTACGTTGGAGACTGTCATAACCATTCAGGCAACTCATGGTCAGCTTTTGGTGGACATGCTTGATGAGTTTCATGCCTTGTGAGCAAATTTCGAGCATTTTAGACTGTCGCCTCCGCCACCTCCTTTTGACGATGAGTGAGTGCCCTTTGGCAATTCATCACAAAAAGGGGGAGTACATATGTAGAGGGATTTTGTTGTTAGGGGGAGTTTTTTGATGTTTTGGGGTTGTGGAGCTTTTAGATTGTAACTAGGTGCTTCATTCTGTATTTAAATTTTTGGCTCATATTTACATTTTTGGCTCATGATGTATTTTTGCTTTTGATTGGGTTGTCTATGATAGGGGGAGATACTATGATGTATTTATATATGTTTCTTTTTTCACTTTGTGCTACATTGATTATTGATTTATATTTATGAGGTTATTCATGATATATTCCTTGTAGTTTATGTTATGTGAAATCAAGAATTTAGTTTGTGTTAATTGTATTTTCCACACATGCTTTTATGTGTTTATTGAGTGTTTCAGGAATATATAGGTTGATTCAGTTGTGCTACTGTCTATACTTGTAATTGATAGATGGTAGCTATGTTGAATTTGTTATGATGGGCAATATTTTTGTAACGGGCTGTTTTTATGTAACTTTGAGCATTTTGTTTAAGTTTGTGTTTTGTCACGGATTGCCAAAGGGGGAGTTTGTTAGGTTCTAAGGAATTAGAAACTAATGTATTAGAACTTCAATTTGTAATGTTGACAAACCATGATCAAAACGTTTTAGTCTTGTTTTAGACTTGCTCAAAGTGTGTTTATATGTAAAGTTGGAATCGAGTGTTTTGCAGTATTTACTGTGTAAACCTTCCTGGCTTGATCGATCGAAAATTAAACTTGATCGATCGAAGCTCGCGCAAATTATTTTTCTGCAGAATTTTCCAACTTAGCCCAAGCCCGTTTGACGTGTAAGGTTTTATGTTTTGTCTTAAATATAAAAAGGAAAACCCTAGCCACGTTTAGAGGTTACTCTTTATGTTGTGTGTGTGAATATTTTGTGAGATCTAGAGGCGTTTGCCTACACATATACTTCGGGTTTCCAATCTCAAGATTGATGTCAAGAGCTTAGTGATCAATTTAGTTGCAGATTCAAGAGCTTAAAGATATAGAAGTAGGAGTGCTTATGCTTATTGGGAATCAAAGAAAGAAGTAGTCTGTGGACTCAAAGTTGTCATGTGGTCATGGTAGTAAGTTTCCTACTCGAGGTATCAATAGGATGTTAGTGGTTTAAGTCGCTATTGTGTAAACTTCAAGTCTTTCATAGTGGATTCGTTTTACCTTGAACATAGCTAGGTTAAATCCTCCCTAGATTTTTTACTGGTTTGGTTTTCCTGAGTTATCTTATTGTTATGTTCTTTATTTTTCACACTTTACAATGATATGATATATTTGTGTTAACCTAGATTTGATAATTTGACTAAGTAATCATTTGGCTAATTAACTAGGTTTTTCTGGTTGTGTTTTAAGGGGTCTAAAAATGAACAGGGGAATTACCCTCACAAACGGTAGTAAATCCAAGAGAAAATGCAAGTGCAATCGTTTTGAGAAGTGGTAAAGATATTGAGATTCTAGTAAAGGCGGCCCCTACATTATTGAAGCAAGAAAAGGAGCAAAGCGTCACTGTAGACAAGAATGTTCCTAATGACGATGAAGTACCTAAGTGTAAGTTTTCGCCTCTTTTTGATTATAAACCAGTACCTTCGTTTCTTCAGGCTTTAGCAGAATCAAGAAAATATGAGCAAAATAAAGATTTATATGAGACTTTTCATAAATGCGAGGTAAATATTCCACTTTTAGATGCCATTAAAGAAGTACCTCGTTATGCTAAATTCTTGAAAGAACTTTGTACAATTAAGAGGAAACAAAAACTTAAAGGATGTAAAAAGGTGAGAGTAGGGGAGAATGTTTTCGCAGTTATTCAAAGAAAATTCCCTGTAAAGTGCAAAGATCTAGGTATGTTTACTATCCCTTGTACAATAGGTAACACTCAACTTGAGAAGGCCATGCTAGATTTAGTAGCTTCTATCAATGTCATGCCATATTCTATATATATTTCTTTGAAACTTGGACATTTGAATAAAACTGGCGTTGTGATTCAATTGGCTGATAGATCTATTGCCTATCCTAAGGGTGTAGTTGAGGATGTTTTTGTGCAAGTTAATGATTTGGTTTTCCCTGTTGATTTCTATGTGCTTGATATGGAGAATGGTG